>OY757907.1:27409540-27707040 GCA_963585895.1 Sepioteuthis lessoniana | reverse complement strand
AAAGCGAAAAGCTTAGTAAATTTCCATGGCTCTTCCAGAAAGTTCTAAGCCTAATCTAGAAAGAATAACCATCGTTGAACATTTCAACAAACATCTTGGATGAGGAAACTGTTTGAAAAATAGAACCTTAGAATAAACAGTTCTTTTTGGCGAGGTTTGGGTCTTTAAGTATATTGTTTGTGAAATACCCCGTTTTACCATGAAATTGATAATTCGTTTCTCTGTAATGAGTTCAGTTTACGAAACAAATAATTATGTACATATTACTTCATTGATATCTCAACGATAAGGATAAACTGTAGAACTTAGCCGGCTCATTGGCTTAGTGGGTAGAATGTTCGCTAATGGTCTGGAATACTTGGGTTCAATCGCTGGTCAAGTCATACCAAAGACTTTAAAAATGGTGCTTGATACCTCCTTGCTTAACACTCAGCAATATAAGATACGTACCAAGGGTAAAGTGGAGCAATCCTGGGAAAGGAGTGGCGCCTTCACCTACACCTCAGTGTAGTAGCTATTGAAAAGGGAGCCTTCTGGTTGCCCTTGACTACGATTACCAACTTTACTTTACATCTACATAAATGTCATACTAGAATCTTAGTCACGTGGTAAGACTATTTCGTGGCACTGTAAGATATCATTTGAAATAATCATATCCAGCGCTATCCTCTTTCAAGCATCTGTATGTTCATAATCTTCCTGGTATTTTATTTTACATGAACGGGAGTATATATTGTATATTATAAATATAGAAGAGACGAACTTACTGATAAATTTTCACCGGAAAATCAATTCTATTGGTGTGTATTGGATTCAGTGAGCTGAAGGTGATTTTTTTTCTATTACTGTTCCATTGATTTTAAAATCTTTCACTAATCAAGCTGTAAAGACAATAACAGATACATGATGATATTGTTTTTACAATAACATCATGTATCTGTTAGAAAGCACTCTTTGCTGTAAGCAATATATAGGAAAATCAAAATTGTCTTTCAATTTTAGAATCAATAACTGAATATACAGAATTATTCTGTGAGTTATAAGAAACTTCTTCCAGTAGAACATCATTCCCCCTTAATAGACCATGATTTTAACAGAGCCGCTAAATTCCTTATAATAGAGAAGATAAAAAATATTCCAAACGTCACATTAGTTTTAGAAACCATGGAGATTGATGGATATTACGCCTTGAAACCTTTACTCTAAATGAAATTTAAGAAAAAAGGAAACTCATAAAAATACATTCATACCATAACATACTTATTAAAATGTTATAAATTCATTTAAAAAGTCCATTACTTTTTAGACAGGATTTCCTGCTTCATGATATCTTCGAGAGAAATAAAATTGGATTCTATTTATAAACACGTGCAAAATAGAATAGTTAAATATATAAGTTTTTAAGTTCAAGTTTCATTCCTTCGAGAAGCCAAATGATAATAAATAAATTGATAAATACAAGTTTTTCAACAAAATTTTAGTCTTTTCTCTCGTTCATAATCTATAAGTAAGTAATAAAGACCGATGATTAATACTAGGAATATCCTCAGGAATTCAAAGAGGGATATTACTCATACAGAACTCAGTGATACGGAAATATTAGCAGCGAAGCTCCGTAGAAATTCTTACAAAGATCTGAAATTCGAAACACATTTCAAATTTCAAAATAAATACATCCAGGATAAATTGATCCGAATCAATTTCAGTAGTGTGTAAACACTCTACATCGATGAATGAAATTATATGACCAAATGATAACGTCTTGATTCTGATTGAATACAAAATTTATAGAAGTTCAAAAACACATTCTGGATTATTACAATTCGATGCATTGTCTCGATGTAGGAGGAATTCTTTCGACATGAAATCTAATACGAAATTTTAAAAATACAACTGATTCGGATCACCCGCTTCAACGGTATAAATGCCGTACTTTCAAAATTAAAGAAAAAGTTCATATAATTTTCGGTTATTTAGGGAATCAGCACACTAGGTAAATTTTCGCTTATCGTGTTATATAATTGAGATAATTTAATCTAGCTGCTATCAGGTATATTAATATCTTTATAAGTTAAAATGTTCCGTTATTAAATTACAAAGTTTTTGAGTTTAATCTGTTTTTTGTTTATTCGCTATTAGATCAAAAGAAAAATCAGGCGTATTATATCTATACGTGGTGCATTCAATAGGTTTCCAGATTTTTTTGTACAGGCATTTAAAGATGTCATAGACACTTGAAAATTCAGTACGTTATTGCTATACATCATTGAGATGACTGATCATTTGTTATCATTTCAGCTTCAAATGAACAGCTACAGCAGCAATTGGAATACACCCTACTGGTGTCGAATTTCAAAAATGCAATCTGGACGCGAGGACACTTTAGAAGAACGATAATTCTGTTTTAAACTTGCAAACAATGCCACAGAAACATATGGAATGCTTCAGACTGCTCTTCGACCATCTTGCATGAACCGAGCATCAGTTTTTTGAGTGGCATAATAGATTCAAGGAAGGCAAGGAGTCTGTGAGGGATGATGAGACGTGTGGGAGGAGTAAGGAAGTCAATAATCCCAGAGTTGGTTGGCCAAAGCGTTAGGGTTAGGGTTAGGGTTATTATGTTGAGGTTTTAAGGTAGTTCAAGAAGAGATTTGGTCGGAAGAGGCCAGCACTTTTCAAATCGGGTCAGTAGCATTTCCACCAGGACAATGCACCATTCTATAACTCCATCCTTATCACAGACTATTTGACCAAGATGGGCATCAAGATAGTTCCTCAGCCTCCCTAAAGTCCAGACCTTGCTCACTGTGACTTTTGGTTATTCCCTAAGCTCAGAGGCTGTTGTTATGAGACAATTGAGGAGATGAAAGAGGCTGTGACGAAGGTCATTGACACGCTTACACAACAGGACTTCCATGGGGCCTTCCAGAAGTTTTTGGAAGGATACAACAAGTGTGTACTATCGATAAAAGTGCCCAAACGAAAAAAAGTCTGGAAACTTATTTAATCATCCTCGTATATATATTCCTACAGTTTTATACAATTCATATTATCCCAGTAAAATTCAATTATCTTAATTACTAACTAGACCTTCTAAATATGGACACATCTATGAAGCATATAAAACATTTAAGAATTTAGAAACAACAATAATGTTCAAAAAACAAACTAAATTTTTCATGGTGTTTATGAAATAGATTATTTAAACGAAAGAAATTGTTGAAGATGGTTTGCAAAAAGATAACTTCAGTTAAAGAAATGTGCAACAAACAGGCTGTCCAGTTCAGTTTAAAGATGACCTATTTTTTTAAGAACTAGATGAGGCTGATTACATTTCATCTTGTGCTACTGACCTTGGGAAAGGCATGAATTCATCTGTTCATACTCCTGGCTATAAGGAAATAGTAGGGTTGACAGAGTTATTTAGCTTTGGTAATGTAAGCAGTTTAGGTAAAGGAAAATGCTGAACTCTGATTAATGATGAAAGAGGCTAGGACGAAGGTCATTGTCACGCTCACAGAAGAGGACTTCCATGGGACCTTCCAGAAGTTGTTAGAAGGGTACAACAAGTACATTACAGCCAGAGGAGATTAATTCGATGGAGACTAGAGTTTCATGTGTGTACTATCAATAAAAGTGTCCATACGAAAAACGTCTGGAAATTTATTTAATCAACCTCGTATATATATAGTAAAGTTAGCGCCTGTTGTTGATGGTGACCACAAGGTTGCTTTTCAATAGCGACTACACCGAGGTGTAGGGAAGGGCGCTTCTCCTTTTCGTGAATTTCTCCACTTAACCCTTGATACATTCATTATAGTGTTGAGTGTTAAGCAAGGAGGTATCAAGAATACTTTTTTGTGTCTTTTGTATAACTCGACCTTGAATCGAACTCTGGTCTCCCGTGTCATAGGCAAACACTCTAACCCATTAAACCAGTCATCTATTTAATAAACGTAATGAACGAATCTTTAATTATCACCATAAAAGTAAATTTAAAATCATGAAAAAGATTTATAATTGAATAAAAATAATTGTAATAACAATAGTGGGATAAAATTAATGGTATCAGTATTACGATTTGATTATTGATAATGAAATAACGGAGACAAAAATAATACCTATGATTTCCAAAATACTAACGGCACAAATAAGGGAGATTTACAACTCGTTAATAAGCCGCGAAATCTTCTTTGAGGAAATGAATGTATGCCGCAAATGGACAAGAGGTACCACAGAGGTGTGCTACATTGATCAACACATCCTCAACAAGAGCAAGACGAGACGAAAAAACCTAGTTACGCTAGGGATTAACTACAAAAAATGGTATCCGATATGGTCCTGCCAAAGTAGATAATAAACTGTCTCAAAATGTACAAGATATCCGATGACGTCATAAGCTTCATCGAGAAATCCATGGGGGAAAAAGCTTAGCAGAGGTGAAAATCCAGAGAGGTATATTCTAGGTATATGCACTACCACAATTACAATTTGTAATAGCGATGATGCCATATTCTCAGGAAAGCTACATTCGTATACACAATTAGTAAATCGCAAGAAAAGATCAATTACTTTATGTATATGAACGTCAAACTCTTTGCAGAAAACGAAAAAGTGTTGGAAACCAGATTAAAGGTTGTAGGAATATTCAGTTAAGACATCTGGATGGAATTTGGCATAGAAAAATGTGTCGAGCTAATAATAAAAAACGGAAGACGACAAATGACGGAAGGAATGGGACAACCAAACCAAGAAAATATATGAACGGTCTAAAAAAAAGAAAAACTTATAAATACTTGGGAAGACTGAAAGCAGCCACCAGAAAACAGGTGGAGATGAGTGAAAAACTAAAAAAAAACAAAAAAAAAAAACGCATGAGAACGAGAAATGTACTCGTAACCAATTTAAATAGCAGGAACCTTATAAAAGGGATAAATTCGTGGGCTGACCACTCGTAAGATACTCGGGACCAATCTAGAAATAGAACTAAGAAACATTTTTAAATAACGGGCCAGATATCTAGAAAACTAATGATGATGCAAAAGGCATTACATCCCTGAGATGACGTCGATAAATAGATGAGTTAAGAGAAGAAGGAGGAAGAGGATTTGTCAGCGTTAAGATATTGGTAATGCATCGACACAACAACTCAAAAATTACTTAGAGAAGCTCGGAGGAAGACTGGTTATAGCCACCTGAAACAATACTGACAACACGAGGATCGATAAAACAAAAATAACCAGAAAGCAAAAATGGAAAGAAAAACAACTGCATGGAGATTTTAAGCGACAAACGAGCGAAACGTCTCACGACAAAACATAGACATGGCTAACAAAGGAAAACAAGAAGAAACTGAATCTCTCGGCATAGTAGCACAAAAGAATGCTATAAAGACCAATTATATCAAAGCAAGAATAGATAAAACACAACAAAAAAGCAAATGTAGGTTACGTGGAGATAGAGACTAAACGATCAATCACTTAATAAGTGAATGAATCAAACCTGCACGGAAATAGTATAAGATTAAACACAACTGGGTGGGCAAGGTGATCCACGGGGAATTGTACAAGCAATTGAAATTCGACCAAACGAACCAATGGTGGATGAACAACCCAGAATCTGTCCTAGAAAATGAGACACAAAAACTCTTCTGGGATTTTGAAATACAATCGAATCACCTAATCTCGACCAGACGACCAGAACTAATGCTTGTAAAAAAAACAAAAAATAAAAAAATACTGTATTGCGGACTGACCGGCTGACTACAGAATAAAAACTAAAGAAATCGAAAAGATGAATGAGTACCTGGACCTTGCTAGGGAACTGAAAAAAACTGTAGAAGAGGGTAGCGACTGTGATACCAACTGGTACTCTTAGTACTGTCACCAAAGGATTAATACAGGGACTAAAAGACTTGGAAATAAGAGGACAAGTGAAAACAATTCAAACTACTGCTTTATTAAGATCGGCCGGAATACTGAGAAGAATCCAAGAGACTTGAGATTTGCTATCACTGAAACTCCAGTGAGAAACCATCGGCTAACGCTAGAATGGAAAACTCTCAGAGAAGTAATAATTATAATGATAAATTGACAATAATTGTAATCATAGTTACTTTTTATTATTATTAATATAATCATTAATCATTAAATGTTGTTATAATGAATAATAATAATCATTTTAATAGTAATTAGAATGGCACTATTCAGAACACACACACACACACACACACACACATATATATAGGCATAAATTTAGGACTAAATTTTAATACGAAATGGAAATCAAATAAAACTTCTAAAATAAGTTTTTGACTAAGCAAAATAAGTTTGATATTAATGATATTGTTAATTGTCACGTTTTCCTTAATAAATAAATAATTGAATTAATAGATATTTTTTCTTAGAATTAAATAGGTTAATATTAACGAGATTTTAGCTGCCGGAGGTTTTGTGAGTCGTTTAAAAAATAGATACATAAAGATACATGATTCCTACAGATGACATTGTATCCGTTTTTCATACCAGCTTTTGTCCCATAACTTTTTGTCCACCGCCTCTTTATTTACATCTATCTATTTTTTTAATCATTTTTTTAAACGAGTAAAAAGACATTTACTGTATATTTTTATTTTAAAAAAATTCTCTACATTGGTTGATGGCTATCTGAAGTGGTTGTTTTCTCTTATGAAGTGGCCAGCTGAAATAAATTCATAATAGCCAAATTAGGGTTTGTTGAGTTTTTACAATCAGATATATAACAGTTTTTATTCAACCTAGCTCAGATGATTGTATAGGCGGGAAGCTGGTAGTCAGCAAACGCTGTTAATACAGTGTCTATTAGATTGAAACTTAGATCTACATATATTATGTCATGGATACCGAGTAATATTTATTTATAAATATAGCAAACCGAACGATGTCATTCATATTATTATCACACACACACACACACACTCACACTCACACACACACACACACACACACACATATATGTATATATATATTTATATGTACACTTATATATATATGCATATACAAATAAAAATATCAATGTTTGTATATGTATTTGCGAATAAAATATCATATATATGCATAAATCTGCCTCTTTCTACCTTGTGATTTTGCACGTGACCTTTCTCCACCTTGATTTTTATTTTTATTACAGTTCTCTTTCCCATTTTCTATCTTCCTGTTATTTCTTTGCCAGTCTTTTTCTATATTATTTTTTAATTACTTTTTATTTTGTTTTCATTTCTGCCAATTCAATCATTTGCTATTATTCTTTCTCTTAACTGGCACGATTCCAATTTCAGCTTTTCTAGTTCACCAAGTATATTTTGTCACAGTAGGCAATCTATCGTGCTTTGGTTATTTTCTCAATAATTGACCATCAGTCCTATGTAAGACTCACAAAACTCACAGGTGATACGAAATTAAGATTTATGGTGTATCAAACGTATTCTCATTTTTTAATCAATCGAGAGTTAATGAAGAAATATTCGTGATCACGTGCATGCTAGGCTTACGCAATCATATAGTAACTTATGGTGATCCTTGCTCTTTTGAATCTGTTTTTTTTTTTCAGTTATGGTGGTTAGATTTTCACTATAAAACAGTTAAAGTATCATAAGCAACAATACTTTATTTTAAGTGACGCATCATTGCCTTCAAAACTTAAATCTGTTTGCGCCGTTTGAAAAGAAATTGTTTCATATCCTTCAACTTGTCGGATTCCACAAACATCCCATTTTAAAACAGGATCTCAAAATATAAAGTATCGATATATTTTACTTCTCATTATAATATCATAAACATATATATATATATATATATATATATATATATACATTTATATATATAAAATCAGGTCTCAGGCACCTTGGATGGTATAATAGTTTGCAAGTTTGACAAGAAGATCTTCGTGAGTGAATCTGAGTCTCATTGATTGCCCCATTCATAGGTCCTTGTGCTATATCTTAGCATAAAGCTCAGTAAATTATTTTAACATCAAGTCTTGCTGACAGCAGAGAATCCTCTGTGTCTTTTTCTCTCCGTCTCCGTCTTCATTATCTCTTGCACCTGGTTGTTATTCTTGCTGTATCTAGTGTATCCCCTGAGCTGATGTAAGTAAGACTAGCGGGGCGTTCAGCACTTGCCCGTCCATGTGTAGGAGTCAATAAAAAAATGTCGCTAATGAATTTGTCCTTATTTTTTCAGCAGTCCAATCAAACCAGTCCTCCACATCATAAGAGCATCAATGTCCTTGAAAATAACCGTTCAAACTCAAATTATATAAAAAATACCCGTACTCAACCCCCAGTAACAGACACTTTGTACAGTTTTTAAACTACCTACGGCAAGAAATGCGACATATAATGTGCCAAAAAGAAATTTGATCAGTCTAATTAAATGAAACTGCCTTTCTTCTAACCTCTGACAGTATTTATACCACTGTACGGATACACCGATTGGACCCTACCGAAAAGCATGGAAAAGAAGCAAAATAGGGGCTACCCAAGAATGCTACCTGCTGTTTATAACAATTAATGGAAGCAGCACCAGACAAAACAGCAGATGTATTGCCACTAACCTCCTATCGCGCAAACCATCGAATTAAGAAAAACAAGACATGCCGCTCACTAGTTAAGAATTAAGGACGATCGCAAAAGCCACGTTCTCTTTCAACTCCCACTAACCAGTTTTATCTGCGAAGCAAGAATTTGCATGAATAGGCTGTATGTGGCGCTTGGAATCAAGATGACTTGTCAGGTGTGATAGATGATAGAGACGGATGGCAACAGTCAAGAAACTCCTTGCTATCTTGGCGATTTGGTGATATATATATATATATATATATATATATATATATATATATATATATATAGTGCAATTAAATGGAGACTCAAACTCGGTTAAGCCGTCATAATAAATTTATTTCGGCGGAGAATATTGTTGGTATATTCTCCGTCTCGTCGGATGACTTTTTACATGCTCTGTATTGTCCCAGAGATGTGATGCGAATGAGGAGTTACAGTTCGTATTCAGAAGATAAATAGGAAAATAAAGAAATTAAAAATCAGAAAACAAGGATAGAAATAAAAATAAAACAAAAATAAAAAACATAAAAATAAAAACATAAAGTGGAACTCATTCGTTCATAGGCGTGAGCAGAGGGTGTGAACATATTATATGTTAGAACGATTAAGAAACAGGAGTGGAATTAATCTACTGGTCAGTCACTTTTGGTTTTGTGTTCTGTTCGTGGGTTCTACTACTTGGCAGGTGTGCTATTCTAAACAGACTCAGATCGTTTAACTTAAGGCTATCTCATATATGATTTATATTTATTTCTGATATGTCTGTTAATTAACCCACCTGTTGCCATCTCAGGTGTTTCTCTAGTTTCAATTAGGATCGAGATACATAAACCAGATAAGGTGGGGACATTCATTATAGTCGTCAAGTGTATTTATTTAAATTTACCCTAAAAATGGTCAAGGGGAATTAACCACTCTAGAATCGCAGGCCTTATTTTTGGATTAATATTCCTTGTTCATCTGGCCCTTATCTACCTTTATCTTTCCCTGTCTCGGTGATATCTGCTGTTGGGTTGATCTCTATTATTTACTAATGTTTCTTTATTATTTAAGATAATTTAAATTTTCCTCTATGTCTACACTTAAAGACAAGCTCATTTCTCTTGTTCAATAAAAATTTTCTATTCTTGAAATTAATTATGCTAATTTTTTCGTCTAAGCATAGGTTACATCTAACGTTGAAGCTGTTGGCGGCAAATGAGTGCCTTAATATTTTCCACTTAATTTGTGGAGATAGCCCCTGATCCTTCAGGCCCCAGAAGTATTTCGATAAAGCAGTCTGATACCTCAGTTTCGGGTTGGAAAATGAGTGTCTATGGCTGTACCATCTTTGCTTCCAGCTTCCCGCGGAGATCCCTCTATAGATTCTTTCCCAGTCCCTTTGCTGTTCCATAGGAGAAATGCATGCTTGGTATACGACATTCCTCGTGGTGCAGCGTCCGCCCAAGGGGCATTCTTCCTTATCCCTACAGTTACAAGACTCCACGTTTGGATTCCTATCTCTCGTGGTAAGCTCATTGAGTAGCCTCCTATTATGGTTGCTTAGTATATTGTACATATTCTTAGTGCAGGACTAGCTAATTTTCACTGTATTTCTGTTAAAAATCCTACTCAATGGATTGCCTCTATTAAAATGTTTATCTAGTAGGAGTAGAAAATATCTACCTATGTTAATGTTTGTGAGCTTACAAAATGGCGGATTGAACCAGACTACTTTTCTATTTCTATTCTTTCCTCGTCTATTTCAGTGACTACTATTATTAATAGTCTCACCTACCTTGAGGGGTGTGTGGGTCCCACTATTATTCTTCCTAGCTCTCGAATTGAGGTCTACCGGGGTTAAGTATTCCAGTCAACCTTGGAACCCACTGTCCTTCAGGGCGTCATCATATCTACTCTTGTTTTCCTCGAACATTTTCCTACCTGAGGACAGCTTATTAATTCTTTGGTTCACCGCATTGGGTATCTGTCTCAGTACCGATCTTGGGTGGTTTGAGGAGATATTTATGTATCTAGGGGCGGAATCGTTCTTACTAAAGGGTTTGAACGTACCATTATTTAAATTCAATGTGATGTCCAGAAAGTCTATTATTTTTGAATTTGAGCCTATTTGAATTCTAAATCCTAGTAGTTTGAAGGCCCTAATAATTTTCTTTTTTATACTAGCGGTCTTAGGACCGTTGCTGTCTGGGATATAAATAATCCCGTCATCTCGGTAAAGTCCCACTTGTTGTGAGTTGACAATATGACCTAGCGTATCTAGGATATAGATCCCTACTAAGTCTGCTACCTGAGCCTAATCGTAGGCCCCCATGGGGACGTCGAAATTGTCTACGTGACTTTTTACCCAGGATCTGCGGTTATCGGATAGGACGGTTTTTCTACTTGCAAGGATAATTTCTATTTCTTCTTCTGTGATCTCTATATATTCTCTAGCATGGTTAAGGCTCCTTACTAATAATTCTTTAGTGATGGAAGGGTAGAACTCTATGATGTCGAATTGTACGAAAGTGGATCTCTTTTTATCCTTCATTTTCTTAAACCAATCGATAGTATCCATAGAGTTTTTCCGCAAGTTATATTTGTGGCTACTCATCAATCTAGACGTAATCTTCTGTATTACATCTTTAGATACAAGGCCTAGTTCGGTTTTTGTGAGGTTAATTGATCTAGTCTGCTTTTTATCTGGGGATTTTTTTTTGTGATCCTTAAAAAAAATATTGCCCTTTTTTCTTTTAATGCTGCAGATGTTTTGCTATGTGTAAATCAATTTTGTGATCATATTTTTTCATACATTTCATCCTCCACATAATAAAGCAATTTGAAGCTGGTTAATTATCTGTCGCGTTTAAAAACTAGTTAAATGAAAATACTAAACATTTACACAAGACAGTTACAAAAATGATACCGAGTCTCCAGTTTTAAAAATCTTGAATAAAAACAAGCATATATATATATGTATATATATATGTGTGTGTGGGTGTGTGTGGTAGTATGTGTGTGTGAGTGTGTGTGTGTCTGTGTTTATGACCAAATGGTCGTGTATAACGTGTTTTGAATATGAAAAAACTCTCAAATGCCGACCAGAATGAAGATTTCAACTCATTTTTTAGTGTTCTCATATCTAAAAAATATCTTAAGCATTATCTCAACATCAGATTATAGTCTTGAAGTCAGAGAATATATATATATATATATATATATAAGGAGAGAGAGAGAGAGAGTGAGAGAGAGGGAGAGAGTGTGAGGGAGAGAAAAAAAGAAAGGGAAAGCTATGGAGTAACAATTCTAAGGCAGTAGGGTTTAGTATTAAGTATTACCTATGAATATGCATATTTTTTAGAAATTCCAATGCTAGAAGTGTAATTATATATATATATATATATATATATATATATATATATATGTGTGTGTGTGTGTGTGTGTGTGTCTGTGTGTGTGTGAATATATATATATATATATATATATATATATATATATATATATATACTTCTACTTTTATAACGGAGAAAAGAAAAATGTATTTATTTTCACTCGTCTGCATGTCGGCTTTTCTTATTACGCACAGGAACAAACACGCGTATACGAAACTTTTCCCAATATATTAGCAACCGGCTTAAACTAATTAGTTATCAGAAATGATGTTATTCGAATACTTTTTGTGTATTCTATGATTATGCCCTACCTTCTGAATGTTTTTTTTTGTCATCTCTTACGAGAGGTTTTCCTGGGGAGCCTGATTGACAACAGGTCTGATACTATCACCCGGACTCCTTAAGACATTCTAACAGAATTTAGGAGTGATGTGGTCTTGATAGGTTCCATATTTCACCTGATCTTCAGTTTGAACACAATCTTTTTTCTAGATCTTTAGGGACTGTTCCAAAATTTTCCTAGAAAAATTACTATCCTCATCATTTTTAAGTTCCAATACAATTTTAGCTCTTGAGCAAATTTTACGCATTTTATCGAGATTTTCACTTTCATTTATTTTCCGTCTCTAGTCAGCGGAATCCACAATACGTCAAGTTCCTTTAAATTGGTTTGTTCTTTTCTTTTTTTTTATTAATAAAAACAGAATTTGGTCATCTGGCTTGGATTGGGAGATCCGTTTGTATTTCAAAAACTTGGAGAATTTCATGTGCTTAATTTCTCGGGAAATATTCTTGTTTATGCTTATACCATTTGTAAACACATCAAATGTCAGTCAACTGGAAAATTACCAGTCGATAACCAACCCCAAGAGTCATGCCTTCTCCTGGATTTCTTCGTACCATTTTCTTCATTCGCATAATTGATGAATAACATTTTCTCCGACACAAACTGCATAGCCTACACTTGCTCTTCTCCTGTGTATAATCAAATTTTGCTTTGATATAATTATTCCTTGAGAGATTATTTTATGTTACTATTACTACTATTTTCCCTTTTCAGACTTCCAATTCATTGCACTAAACAGATCTTTTCATGAACAATTTCCTTATTTTGTTGCTTGAGGTGTCTATACAGTTGTTTTCCTTCCCATGTTTACTTCTTACATATATATTTTTTTAATTTTTGTCTTTTTGTTATTCCTTTGCTTATTTCTATTGTAACTGCAATTATTGACGGTGTTAATCATTCTTTCTTATTTTTTTTAAATTTTTTGTAGGATCTTTTAGTCCCTGGATAGCTGCATCTGTAACATACCCATGATACGGATATGCGAAACTTACATAGAATGATCATAACTCATATATATAGATAACATAGGAATCTCGAAACACGAAAAACACTTGACGACTTCTTAGTTCAGGTACAAAACTTTTTATTACCTTTGAGTTAAAAGGGTTTTCGACATAAGGAAGAGAGGCACAATCTTTCTATGCTGATTTTTCCATCTGCCCTAAACGACGTGCGTCACCTGCCGCAAGGCCTCGACGAACCCTGAAAGTTAATCGTCTTCCTCGGAAGCTAAAATTCAACTCTGGCTTTTTTCAAATCCTTAAAATCTTCCGCGCACGCTTTCGGTGCATGACGTCATTCACATTTTCAATCTGGGGTTTCTATTGTGACATCTTTGAATGACGCGTCCGCTCCGTGCGTGCGTGCGTGAACACCTGCGCTCATGTTTGCTCCTAACTAACCCATGCGCTAAGCGAACGGTTCTCAGCCTAACTAATTTGAAAGGCAAGATATATAAACGAAATCTCTCTTATATTACACGCCCATGGATCTTTATTTTCTTGTCACACATTCTGCATCATCTCTTGTGTATAAGGCTTTTTACATCGTCATCCAGTTCCTTGTTCTTTGGTTCATAGCTTTAGATTCCCCCTTGCCCTTTTTTAAGAATGGTCCAGAACATATTACACAAGAAACTTCCAAAGCATTTATTCCTTTGACTCGATTTCTGGCGCAGAGTTTACTTTCAAAAAGGTTTATTGTACTTCGAAAATACTTCGTTTTTACATGGTTTTTCATTTCCGTTCAGTTGAAGGTATTTGGTATTTGGTTCACACCAATTTTACTTGGTTGATCTATCATTGGAGTTTGAGAGACAGCAAGTTTTCTCATACACTCCAGGATTTCTAAGTACTTGTACTCATCTTAATAATCCAGTGGTCTGTAATGCATTAATTCTCCTTCTGATTTCCAATTCCATTAGTCTCCTTTTCAAACCTTTCTGGACTGTTCCAACTAAGATTGGTATCCACACCACGTTCATGTTTCACAGAGTTTTCCACTCTCTGTCAAGAAACAAATATTTGTCTGTAATTGTTTTCTCTTTCATTTTTACTCTGTGGTTCATTGGAAAAGCAATATTCACTAGAGGACAAGTTCTTTCTTCCTTGTTATTTAATTCTAGGTATGATGGGACGGGATTAGGTAATCCGCTTGTATTATTATCATAATTCTTAATATTATCAGTAGTAGTAGTAGTAGTAGAAATAGTATACTTTTTGTTATTTTTCCCACCAGTCTTTGTTGGTGTCTTTCGCTGGAGTCTGAATAAGGATAAGTCCCCTCCCATTTCTTCATAACGCTTTATTGTATTCTGTCCGATCTTAACACTTTTGTTACCTAGGTGACCTCGACTCTTCCTCTGATTTCCAGTTTCTGTAGTCTTTTTGCCATCCCTTTGGGATCGTTCCATATACACCATCTACAACTAATATCACCGTTAGCCTCATATTCCACCACTTATTAGTTCTCTGGCAAGGTTCAAGTATTTGTCAATCTTTTTTCTTTATCTTTTTCACTTTGTGGTCCGATTAAACCTTAAGATCTAATAGGTAGCAAGATTTTCCCCGGGGGTTAAAATAACAGTTGATCTTCTGGTTGGCATTGAGTGACCCGTTTGTAACTCAAAATCTTAGAGATTGTAATATGTCTCATTCTCTAAGAGAGATTCTTGTTTCTGGATATACTATTGGGTAGTTTGGCCATATTTCAACTTCTTGCACAATTCCTATTTGATCACATTTCCCACCCAGTCTGGCCAAATCTTTTAATTCTTTGGAGCTAGTTTGCTCAAATCACTTACTATATGTTTAATCATTACATATTTTACTATGTATAACTTTCATTTGCTATTCTGTTGCGTATTATCGATTTATGTTTAAAGTGGTCTTTATGGCGTTGTTTTGTGCTGCTACCATAAACGATTCAATTTCTCTCTCGAGGTTTCCCTTTGTAGCAATATCCAAGTTTTCTCGTATGCAATCTTGCCAGTTTGATTTTTGAAATATCCATACATTTGTTTTAATTCCCACGTTGGTTTCCTAGTTTTGGTTATTTTTCTGTTTATTCTTACGTTGCCAATAATGTTACTGATGGCTGAAATTAGTATTTCTTTCTCTTTTTAATGCATTCCTCGAGTCCTTGTATTCAGGCACCTACGCAATCCTGAATGCTAGCAAGACCTTTGCTCCTTTATTCTCTTGATACATAGTTTTCTATGACCTCTCAAGGACATAATGCCTTGGGCTTAGTTATCAACTCTCGATAAAAACAGTTTTTTTTATATCTGTCGGATGCAATGCCTTGTGCTTCGTTATCAACTGTTAATGCAGAATGATTTCTATATCTGTCGGATGCAATGCCTTGGGCTTAGTTATCAACTGTTGATGCAGAATGAGTTCTACATGTGTCGGATGCAATGCCTTGTACTTAGTTATCAACTCTTGATACAGAAAGTTTTCTACATCCGGCGGATGCAATGCCCAGTGCTGTGTCATCAAAAACTGACACTGAGAGTTTTCTATGTCCTTTCTTGGATATAATGCTTTTCTTGCCACCCGATTTATTTGTTTGTGTTTCCTTGTGCATTTTTAGAATGGTCTTCATAATCATTTGGTTCACCAATTTCAAGTTTAAATCTATATACATATATCTATTTTCAAAATTCACTCTATAGATTTTTCGATAAATGATTTTAGAAATAATCTAATATGCATAAAAAGAAATAACAGTAGGGTTTTAACTGTTAAAGATACTACAATCTGATCCAAGTCAAAAGTGCTGGATCCTTGTGAGAACATAGGCATTAAATTCCGCTGACGAAGAGTACAGAAATAATCCTATTAGAAATAACAAGATGAATGTTAATAATTCAAATAAAAATCATTAAAAGTCGATATCAAGAGATAAAGAACATAAATAGAAGATCGAACACAGAACAATATGAAAAGAGAAAGAACCCTAAAAGGATATGGTAATGAAGGAAACAGAGTTGAGCCAGAACTTTAGAAAATGAAAAAACTGAAAATATGTCTTTAAAAACGGCCTTAAAGAGAGAGAGAGAGAGAGAGAGAGAGAGAGAGAGAGAGAGAGAAAATAAAGAGAGACAGAGGGAGAGAGAAAGAGAAAGAGTGTGTGTGTGTGTGTGTGAGAGAGAGAGAGAGAGAGAGAGAGAGAGAGAAGTGAGAGAGGATGAGATGAAAACTTTCCACAACTCCTCATTCACAGGAAGAAGGAGACACAAGGTGAACATTAAAGTGGAAAACTTCTTCTTCTTCTTCTTCTTCTTCTTCTTCTTCTTCTTCTTCTTCTTCTTCTTCTTCTACCCTGGTTGTCTAGACAAGGCTTAAGAAATCATTCTACCCTACTATTTACCGAAACTTGATTTGAGAAGGACAAGAAAGTTATTCATGCCTCTTCCAAAAATTGAATTTCCGTCAACAATAACTGTTACACTAAGCGGGCTTCAAAAAAAGTGCTTTATTCAGAAAATAATGAAGAACGGTACTTGAAAGTAAGAAAAGAGATGAAGAAGTCGAAGAATTAAAGTGTAAAAGAAGGAAAATAAGAAAGAGAAAGAGAATAGCAAAATCAAAGGAAAAATAAACAAGAAGAACGAACACAGTAGAAGATAAAAAGAAAGGGAAAAACAAAAAACAAGTAGAAATTAACAGAAAAGAAGAAGATTGAGAAAAAAGTGGAATTGGTTGCGGTGGTAGAGAGGAATCGGATATAAAGAGTTTGTGAGAGAGAAGAAAAAAGAAAGTGAAAGAGAAATGAGTGGGGAGTAGAAAAATGAGGCAAAAACGAAGAAGAGGGTAGTGGAGAAATAGGAAATTAATGTAAATAAGAATAATGATAATAAGAAGTCAAAGGAAAATGGGGAAAAAAAACGAAGAACAAAACAAGAACTGACGTGTAAGAATACAATTTGAAATGAAAAAATGTTGAGGCTAAGCGTGACTTACTTTTATATAAACGGTATTTGTAAATCTTTTTTTCTTGTTTTGTTTTGCTTGTTTGTTTTGATTGTTTATTGTTGTAGTTGCTTTTTTTTTCGAAATTTTACTATTTCCCGAAATTTGGCCCGAAGTGTCAGATAATAACTAATATTTCTGACATGGCATTTAGTGCCATTGTTAAATCTAATTTTATTCTCGCGAATTGGATTTTCTCTCGTCCAGTGAAATTCAATTCATTTCATGACGTCCAAACAAATTTTAGGCTATGTTTTTTCTTTTTTTTTTTTTTCTTTTTTATTGATATTTTCTATTTAAGACAGTAAAAAATGAACGCATTTCAATTTTACGTCAGTTACCATAATAATACTAATTATTATTATTATTATTATTATTATTATTATTATTATTACAAATTAAAAGAAACAGCAACAACAATAACAAGAAAAGGGATGTTTTTATCTTGTGGAGTTTGCTGTTCCAGTTAACCACAGTGTGAAAAAAACTGAAAAGATAGATAAATACTGGGATCTTGCTTGAGAGCAGTAAAAGATGTGAAACATGAGGGTGGCATTGGTACCAATTGTTGTTTGTGTGCTTTAAATGTTCCGAGAGAGTTTGGGAAGGAGACTGAAGGTCCAAGGAAGAATCAAGATCATCCACATCACAGCACTGTTAAGATCATCGAGAATACATTGGAGAGTCCTGGAGACATTAACTGCTTTATTGTCGCTCAGTCTCCATTAAAATAAATACTTCTAAAAACTGATATGAAAGACTCGCTAGGAGTAAAATTATAATCAGAAACCTGAATCACAAAACTAAGAAAAAAGCTGATGACTATGCACAAAGTCTTAGGCCTGAATGATTACGTCGACAGAAGTCATATTCGATACTGAACCATCAAGAAAGCTGAAATGAAAAGGGGAACTTAGAAGAAATTTCTTCAGGAAACCACACTCCGCAGTAGGAAATTAAGCAAAGAAATTAATACTTAAGAAATCTTTCTGCTAAGATACTCTGTATCATTTTGAAATTAGACTTGAAAAAATCTCTGAAACATGGAACAGAAAACCAGAAATGTGAAGATGATGTACATGGCATCCGATACGTGACGTGGGCAGACTATATGATGAATAAAAACGTGGAATTAGGGATTGTGTGACTACTGCAATTTAAAGACTAGTAAAATATACCAAAGCGAATAAAGAGAGGTTTCAACAGCCAAAAGTGCAAGAACGAAAAAAAAACAAAAACAAGCCAAACAAAAATAAACAAATAAATAAAACGAATTATAAATTCAAGAAAATAAAAATGGTTTGATATGTTTCTTGGTTTGATAACATATCAATCTTTGTGGATTGGTTAATACTTATGTCATCCTTGTAGAATATAATTAGTGATACTTTTTAACATAGCTGGGTTAATAAATAGGTCCATCCTTTTACCAAAGCTTTCAGTCCAAAAGGAAACATAATAGAAAGACTGGAGATCCAAGTCGCTTTCTATGATGTCACAGTCTAGCATTTTATTTAAAACGCCAAAAATCTTCCTCTTGAAAAAGAACAAAACTAACGACATGAATATTCAGGAGAATAATTAAAATAATTGCATACGAAATTGCCAGTGATACCCTAAAAAGACAAGCTCATTTACTTTTATTAGCCATCTAGTATAACGCCATAAAACGGAATTATGTTTAAGTGAATGCAAGCAGTTGACACAGCAGAATAAAAGCGTAAGCACAGCTGCTTGGGAAAGTTGACTCACTGGTAATATTGCGAGCGACTAAACTTAGACAACACAGACAATTGATGAAGACATACACCAGAATCTTTTCTGGAAGATAAAGCACGCAATTCTCAAGACTTTCGAGATAAAAACGAATCAGCTCAGTCCTACTAGAAAACTACACCAATGCTTTATTCAGCAACAGAACTACTTGTTAATGGTTACAATGCAATGAGAGTAAAGAAAGACAACATTTAAATGAATAACTGGCCTTACCTGTGAGCTGAATAAGATACATAACTTAAACATGACAGTGAGAAAAATCAATGTTGGAATACTTGAAAGAATCCAAAAAAACTGAAATAAGAGACGGAAGAAAATGGAAATCCAATTAAGAATTGAGATCTCCTGACTACGCTTTTGTAGAGATAATCAAGAATACTAAGAAGGGACATAGAGAACTTAGGCAATCTAATGTCATTTGGACCTCAGTTTAGACCATTATTAGACCCTACAATTTCATGGCCCACTAACTGTGCAACTGGGTCCCTTGAAGTTAGTATTCCCTGAAATCATCCAAGAGAAGTTGGCAAATGCCAAAGTGTCATCGCACGAAATACTAGAGCAATAGACTGAAAGACATAATGCCATGTTTTACCCTATTTACCCAACCCCTTCGCTAGGGCAGGATATGACACAAGGTCAATTTTAAAGCGGAGTTTAACAGGTCTGAATTCCGAGTTTTCCTTCTCCTAGACTAGTTGCCTCAACAAGGCTGAAGACCCTAGTCTACCCTACTATTTACACATAGCTGGAGGGAGAATAATTGGATTCATACCTTTTCCAAGGGTATTAGTACTATGTGAAACGCAATCAGCTTCGTCCAGGATTTGTACTCGTGTCGCCGCGTCCATTTCCATCGACGATAACCATTATACCACGAGCTCCTCCTACATATAATGCCCTGTTTTACGACGATGATTTTTCTGAGTGCGTACACTCATAAGATTATTGTATTCATCTCAAATACGACTACGTGGAAAGTAGCATTGCAATTTCGATAACAAATATATGCACAATGATTTATTGGTATACTAATAAAAATATTATCAAGTGTATATGCTTTAATTTTCAGACAAGTCTTTTTACTGATATTAATATTCAGAAAACCTAAAGACAAAGAAATATCAATGTCATATACGGCATCCTTTTTACGGCAAGGATATGCTAATAAAAGTAATTGATATACTTGTATATTCAAAAGGTTTTGAAATCATAAGCATGACAATATACTATTTAGTATTTGAAGTAGGGAATTGCACTAGCAATGGAAAATGTAGTTAAACAATTGGCAAAATTTAAAGAAACAATAGACTTGTGAAAAATCTACGGATGCACTGATCTGTGAAAAATACCATTGATCTCTCAAGAACATAATGAAATACTCGATCAGTCGGCAATCTATTGAAATCATCAATTCGTCAAAATTCTAAGGAACTTATCGATCCATCAAAATCTCTGAAAGCCAGCGATTATCAAAAATCTGCACAAACAATCGATCTGTAAAAATTGAAAGACAACGATCGCTCCGCCTAAAAATCTATGGAAGCCATCGATTTTTCCAAAAACCTACAGAAATCATCGACGAGTCCAGAAATCAATGAAAGCCATAGATCATACAAAATTTAAAGAAACGGTAAAAAAGGAGATGTTGATTGTCAAAATTTAAAGAATCGGTAAAAAAGGAGATGTCGATTGTCAAAATGTAAGGAGACCATCGATCCGTCGAAATTCATGTAAACCATCAATCTATCAAAATTTTAAGAAACTGTCTGTCAAATTGTTTGAAACTTGCGTTTTATTAAAAATCTATGCAAACCTTTGACTTGTCAGAAATCTATGGAAACCTTCGATTAAAAAGAAATCTATGGAAAACTACAATCCTTAAAAATCCAAAGTTATCGTTGAGATATCAAAATGTATTGAAACATTTGATTCCTTGAAATCTCTGAAAATCTACTTACCAAAAATTTAACGAAAGCATCGATTAGTCAAAATCTATGGAAAACATCTAACGGGCGAAAAATCTAAGAAAACTATTTATATTTTAAAGGAAAACATCAATGTACATAAAACATTGATATGCCAAAATCTAAGAAAAATCGATCTGTCAAAGACTACAAAAACCATTGATCTTCCAAAAATCTTAGAAACCTGTCGAACATCCCAAAATCTAAGCAAACCATAGATTTAATAAAAATCTAAGAAAAGTATTCATCCATCAGATTCAATGGATTTGTTAAAAATCAATGGAAACCACTAATCTGTGAAATAGCTAAGAAAAACATTGATCTGTTTCATTGATCTGTCGAAATTATAGAAACCATAGATGTATCAAAAATATAAGAAAACTACTGATCTGTCAAAATCTATAAAAACAAAGGATCTGTGAAAATCTGAGGAAAATTATCGATGTTAAAATTTTTAAAAATCATTGATCTATCTAAATCTAAGCAATTCTATTAAGAGCTTTAGCAATTTTCAATCGGTAGAATTTTATGGATACGACAGATTTGTCAAAATCTTCCGAAATCATCGATCTTTTAAAAATTTAATAAAACCACCGATAAGTTAAAATCTACGGAAAACATCGATTTCTTAAATCCATGGAAACTTTTGATTTCTTTATAGTTTAAAGACATCCTCAGTCGGTCAATGAACCAGAAAACCATTGATCATTCAAAAATCTTTTGATGTTTCAGATAATGAAGAAAACCATCAATATTTTGTTACAATTAGGATTGTCTCTTAAACAAAATTTACCAGGTTAAAATGCGAGCTTCATTCAATCTTTTTCCTAATAACCACATTTACCGATTCATTATTTATCAGTTTCATCTTACTGGTATAAAATTAAATGAAAATAAACAATTCAGTTTAATCTAAGGTCGGTTTCACAATGAACTTATAGGAGATTTTCAAAAAATTATCATTCTCTTTTTCTTGCATCATTAATAAATAATCAGTAAGATCCACCGTATTTATAGTAGATACACTGAGTATATCAACGCCGCTGAAAAGAACATGTTTTCGGCAACAGAATATTGTTTTCAGACAACACCATTTACCGAAATGATTGATGGATCTTTGAAAAACTAGCTGCAACAAAATAAATATATATATTATCAATATATTATATTATGTCGTAGTGGATATTGCTTGCATAACAGTAGAGATGAAGCATTTTGCTAATAATGCTTTATTCTTGTTTTGCAGCAGATAACAACAGAACAAAATATGCACCCGATAACATTCATCGAGGCTAATTTGACGTTTACAGAGAGCAGACTGAACGTTAAACAAAGGCGTGAGCTTAAATATTTCATAAGTAGCTGTAAAGATAGGAATAAAAGTCTCGGTCAATACAGCTGCTTGTAGTTGCATAGTCACCGATGACTGCAACGTCCGTGTGATTAATAGTCTTGTGTGTGAGGGGAAACGTAAAAGTACAACTCGCATGAAACGTGGAAACTGTGTACATAGAAATGGAAAACTGTCAGAATCTACAGGATAGATTCCTGGATCTTTCTTTATTCCAGAGGGAATACACACATCTTATAATTTTTCTGCCACCTTTTGAGAACAGAACAATTAACGAAAAGTTTCTAAAATCGTCAGTCTCCATAAGCCATCTAAGTTACCTTATGTACTTGTTAGGTGTGCCTTCCAAGTAGGCAGGAGCTGGGGTTCTATTTCTTGAGTATCCCGATGAAAGAACCTGGAGTTTTCAATTGGCCCTCTTTTGTGACTAGGAACACCCACACAACAAAATTTTGAACTTTACCGAGTCGTCTTTGTTCTAGGACTTTTTTTAAATAACTAAACTATTCGAGCGGTGAAAAAAGGACAAAGGAAATATTTAAAAATCTCTGAAACGAAAAGCACATAGATCGGCACGTTTACATGGATGAGACCGGTGGAAAAAGGACTACGGGAGTAATAAAATCTCTGAAACGAAAAGCATATAGATAAGCCCGTTTATACGAATCAGACCGGTGAAGAAATCAATTCGTAAATATTTTTCTGACTATGCGATCAACAACGCTACAGTAAAAAAAAGGTCGTTTCCGCAGCAGCAGGATTGTACAAGAGCGGCAAATTTTCTTGTACATTGCTGGGAAGAATATATAACCACCAAACATCAATTTGAGAATGAATGTTGTTTTGTATCTGAAAGGTTGCAGTATTCAGCAGTGGTGTCTGTATCTACAGTAGTTTTCGATGAATAATTAAGAAGCTCTACTGTTAAAGGGAATATTTTGATTCTGTTGACTATGTGAAAAAATAGTGATTGGTGGTTTAAAACTTGCTTTATCAAATTTTGATATTGTCCTCTTTTCATCTATTAGTTTTCTCTGAAATAAATAGGAAGCATTACAATCAAGAATTTACTTTTATATATATATATATATATATATATATATATATATATATATATATATATATGTGTGTGTGTGTGTGTGTGTGTGTGTGTTTGTGTGTGTGTAAAGTGTGTGTGTATATATGTGTGTAAAGTTTTTATTTCTACAGTCATCGAACCGAACGTAAATCAATATTTATTGGTGTGCGTATCTAGGAATTGACTCATTAGAATTCAACTCTATTCATCTTTTGTCCTGATTTCTTAAGTAAGAATTTATCTAATCTAGGCTTTACATCAAAATTAAAAATGAATGAATAAACATATAAATTAAAAGTCCCATGGAGAAATCTCTCGAGAAAAGTGGCCTTATTTACAAGTTTCAATTCTGTTATATTTATCACCGTAAGGTCTTTTTTCAAACACTTCTTATAAATGAACTTTCCAAAAATAACTAGAAATATCGTATGCATTTTTTTTATTTACTTACTTATCTATTTGCTTATTTATTTATTTATTTATTGATTTATTTATTTTATCAATATATTCTTATTGTATATTTTCATTGCTGAATATTGCCAGGATTGGTATTTTATATTTTACGTTTTGAAAGACCTAATATATAATTTCTGAATTTTTTTCAAAAGATATCGTAACCTTCCTAAATGTTTTATTTTTAAATTTTTTGATAGGTTCTTAACGTTTATAAATTGTTGTAGAAAACTTCAGGGTTTTTAAGTTTGTCAATGTTTTTTTTTATTTTTTCAAAAGTTATCTTCTTAGTCATTTGAAAAAAATATCTTTTTTTAAGTTTCTAAAAAATCAATGATTTCATTAATTGTTGCAAGTTAAATAACTCCTCTTTTTTCCTTTTTTTTCTTTTTTTTTTTTTTCATTTGCTTCTTATGATAAAAATGTCCACCAGATTATTGATTTTGGCATTATGATTATTTCCAGTTTTTTTATCTCTTTTTTTTTCTTGCATATTTTAATATTCCTTATTTTCTAAAAAACAATGGTTTCTATTTTTTTTTAAAACCATCGGTTCATTCATTTTTTTGTTTTGTTCTTTTAAAGTTTGATAGTTTCTTCATATTTAGAAAAATGTTATGGTTTCGTCGTTTCTTTTTTTAATTGAAGGATTCTGTTTTATGAAAGGTTTATGATTTTAAAAAATTATGGCTTCCTTTGTTTTGAAAGATAAATAATTTCCTATTTTCTATGAGTGTGATGAACTCACATAATTTTTAATTGATGGTTTAAATATATATTTAAAAATCAGTGCTAGTCATAGATTTTTTTTAAGTATACTACAACTATTATTATTATTATTATTATTATTATTATTATTATTATTATTATTATTATTATTATTATTCCCTCATTAGAGCTTTTCACATCAGCAATAGCCGATGGTTTTTCACTGAAGTCTGAGTGACAGCAAGTCTCCTCAAGTCTCCAGGACTCTTCTTAGTATTCTGGCAGTTCTCAACCATGCTGTCGTTTGGACGTTCTCCACTCGTCCGCCAACCTCCAAGTCCTCTAGTCCCTTTAGTAATCCCTTAGTTACTGTTCCAAACGCACCAATTACAATTGGTATAATTGTCACCTGCATGTTCCACAGTTTTTTTCAGTTCCCTAGCAAGGTCGAGGTATTTATCCTTCTTTTCACATTCTTTCTGTTTTATCCTGTGGTCTGCCGGGACAGCAAAGTCGACTATTTTGCAAGTTCTCTTTTTTTTTTGTTGATTATTATTAAGTCTGGTCTCCTGACGGGATTAAGTGATCCGTTTGTATATTAAAGTCCCATAGGAGTTTATGCGAGTCATTTTCTATGACAGGTGCTGGATTGTGCATATACTATTTATTAGTATGGTCGAATTTAAATTTCTTGCACATTTCCCAGTGAATCACCTTACCGGCCAAGTCGTGTCTCACCTTATATTCCCGCTGTGCTAATTTGCTGCATTCGCTTATTATATTTTGTTACGTCTTACCTATTCTTGCTTTGATATGATTCGTTCTTATGGCTTTGTCCGGTTCTGCTATTAGGAGAGATTCTGTTTCTCTCTTAGAGTTTCCTTTCCTTAGCCATGTCAAGTTTTGTCGTGTGAGATATTGTTTATTAGTCGTTTAAAGCGCCCAGAAAGTTGTTTTCCTTCCCATTTTTCTTTCCTAGTTACTGTCATTCTGTTGTTCATCGTGTTCTCAGTTTCGTGTCTGGTGGCTGTAATGAGTCCTCCTTCGTGTTTTTGTATATAGTTTTCGAGTCGATGCATGGATGTGTCAACGCTGTCTTCAATGCTGGCAAGTCCTCTTCCTCCCTCTTTTCTTGAAACATATAGTCTGTCAACGTCGTCTCTGGGATGCAATACCTTATGCATTGTCATTAGTTTTCTTATCCTTTGATCCATTTGTTTAAGTTACTCTCGGGTCCACTTGAGAAAGGGTCCGGAATATTTAACGAGAGGTAAAGCCCAAGTATTTATTCCTTTGATGAGGTGATTTTATCTTATCCTTGTTTGGTAGTTCTATCCCGTCAGTTAGATATCGTTTGCCACTTTTCATTACAAGCATTGCACATTTTTCTATATCAAATTCCATTCCTATGTCCCGGCTGTATATTCTAACTGTGTGTACTAGGGTTTCCAGTTCTTTTTCATTTTTTGCAAAAAGTTTGATGTCGTCCATGTACATTAAATGATTAACTTTTTCTATGATTTGCTGAGTTTGTATCCGGCTGTGCATTTTCTGAGTATGTGGTTAAGTGGCATCATGGCAATTATAAATAGTAATGGTGATAGGGCATCACCTTGGAAGATCCCTCTCTGGATCTTTGCTTAAGCTAATTTTCTTCCTCCTGCTGTCAGTTCGACTCTCCAGGTTTTCATAGTTTTGTCGATGAAGTTTATGACTTCGTCTGATATTTTGTACATTTTTAGGCTGTTTATTATCCAGCTATGTGGAACCAAATTCCTCTTCCTCCCTCTTTTCAAGATACATATAGTCTGTCCACGTCGTCTCTAGGATGTAATGCCTCGCGGATGGTCACTAGTTTTCTAGTTCTTTGGTCCATTTGTCTAAGTTCATCTCTGGTCCACTGGAGAAAAGGTCCCTAGTATTTAAGGAGGGGTACAGCCTTGGTATTTATTCCTTTGATAAGGTTTCTGGTATTGAGTTTTGTTTCGAGTAGTTTTCTAGTTCTCCTGAGATATTGTTTTTGAATTTGGTTTTTCATTTCGACTTGTTTGATGATGTCAGCCTCCAAGATTCCTAAGTATTTGTAGGTTTCGTTTTCTGTGAGTGTTCTGATCTTTTCTTGATTTGGTAGTTCTATTCCGTCGTTTGTCACTTTTCATGACGAGCAGAGCGCATTTTTCAATGAAAAATTTTCATCCCTGTCTCTTAACAGTATATTCTGTGTGTATTAGGGTTTCCAGTTCTTTTTCATTCTTTGCAAATAGTTTTATGTCATCAATGTACATTAGGTGGTTGATATTTCTTGCAATCTACTAAGTTTGTATCCGGCTGTGCATTTTCTGAGTATATGTTTTAGAGGCATCATGGCAATTATAATTAGTAGAGGTGACAATGCATCTCCTTGGAAAATCCCTCTTTGGATTTTTGTTTCAGCCAAGCTTTTTCCTCTTGCTGTTAATTAAACTCTACACTTTTTCATGGTTCTTTCGATGAAGTTTATGGTTTCGTGAAATATTTTGTATATTTTGAGACAGTTTATTATCCAGCTTTGTGGAACCATATCATATGCCTTTTTGTAGTCTCTCCAGGCCATAGCTAAATTTTTCCGTCAGTTCTTACTTTCATTTTGGATGTGTTGATCTATGTAGAGTAATTCTGCTATGCATCTGGATCCTTTGCGGCATCATTTCTGATCATCAGGGAACAACCCGCGGCTTGTTAGCGAGTAGTATATCTCTTCCCTTATTTGTGCTGTTAATAATTTCCACATTATCGGTAAACAAGTTATGGGTCTATAATTGTTTGGAGCTTTTACTTTATTTGGGTCCTTTTCGATCAATGTGGTCTTTTCTTTGGTCATCCAGTCAGGTACTTGCGCATCTTGTAGGCATCTCTTCATTTCTAGTACTAGTCTTTCGGTGAATTTCTTGAAGCAGAATCCATGTATTCCATCATGACCTGGGGTTTTCGATTTTGATATCTTTTTTTATTTTTGTGTAATTCGATGTGTATTTCCGCTTAGGGGCCTTCCTCGAGTCCTTCTAGTTCTCTCATCATATCATTTATCCATTCAGCCTTTTCGTTATGCTTTTTTTGTTGCCATATTTTCGTCCAAAATCGTTCGGTTTCTCTGGCGTCTGGTTGTTGGTGTATTTTACTGATTAGAGATTTTCACATCAAGGCCTGCTGATGGTCTTTCACTAGAGCATGAGTGACAACAATTTCCTCAAGACTCAAGGACTCTTCTCAGTATTCTGGTCGTTCTCAATAATGTAGTCGTTTGTATGATCTCCACTCGTCCGCCAACTTCCAAGTCCTCCAGTCCCTTTAGTAATCCTTTAGTTACTGAAGCAAAAGCACCAATCACAATTGGTATAATTGTCACCTTCATGTTCCATAGATTTTTTTCAATTTTCTAGCAAGGTCGAGGTACTTATCTCTCTTTTCACATTCCTTCAGTTTTATTCTGTGGTCTGCCGGGATAGCAAAATCGATAATTTTGCAAGTTCTCTTATTTTTTTGTTGATTATTATAAGATCTGGTCTTCTGGCCGAGATTAGGTGATCTGTTTGTATATCAAAGTCACATAGAAGTTTGTGTGCGTCTTATTCTAGGACAGGTTCTGGGTTGTGCATATACCATATGTTGGCATGGTCAAACTTAAATTCTTGCACATTTCCCAGTGGATCACCTTGCTCACCCAGTCGTGTCTACCCTTATACTCATTACTGTAATCGCTTTTGTGATTGATCGTTTCGTCTCTATCACCACATAATCTACATTTGCTATTTTGTTGCGTATTATCTTTTCTCGTTTAGATTTGATTGGTTTTTATGGCGTTGTCTTGTGCTGTTTTTAGGAGAGATTCTATTTCTATCTTAAAGTTTCTTTTTTTAGCCACCTCCAGGTTTTCTCGTGCCTGATGTTGTTTATAAGTCCTTTAAAGTGCCAATAGAGTTGTTTTTCTTCACATTTTTCTTTTCGAGTTATTGTAATTGTGTTGGTCATCGTGTTGTCAGTGTTGATTTTGACGCATGTATCAGTACTCCTTCGTCTTTTCTATGTAGTCCTTGAGTCGTTGTATCGATGTATCAACATTGTCTTCAGTGCTAGTAAGTCCTCTTCTTCCCGCCTTTCTTGATACATATAGTCTCTCAACGTCATCTCTGGTATATAATACTTTATGAATGGTCATTAGTTATCTTGTTCTTTGGTCCATTTGCTAATTTCTTCTCTGATCCACTTCAAAAATGGTCCTGAATACCTAACGAGGGATACAGCCCTGGTATCTATCCCTTTGATAGGGTTTCTGCAAGATAATTTTGTCTCAAGTCGATTTCTAGTTCCACTGAGATAGTCTTTCTGAATTTTTTCTTTCATCTGTACTTGTTTGGTGATGTCTGATGCCAAAATATTTGTAAGTTTCCTTCTCTCTGGGCGTTCTAATCTTGTCTTGATTTGATAGTTCCATTACGTCAGTGCGATGCCGTTTGCCACCTTTCATTACTAGCATGGCAAATTTTCCTAAGCCAAATTCCATTCCTTCATGCTGAATGTATATTCTAACAGCGTGTATTAGCGTTTCCAGTTATTTTTCATTTTTGGCAAACAGATTGATGTCATCCATGTACATTACGTAATTGATCTTTTCCTCCGATCTACTAAGTTCGTATCTGGCTGTGAATTTTTGAATATTTGGTTTAGTGGCATTATGTCAGTTGTGAACTGTAGCGGTGATAGCGGAATTCCCTTTGTATCTTTGCCTCAGCTAAGCTTCTCCCTCCTGTTGTCGATTCCATTCTCCTGGTTTTCATGGTTTCCTCGATGAAGATTGTGAATTCATGTGATATTTCCTACATTTATTATCCAGCTTAGTTCATTTATCATATGCTTAGATTGTGAATTCATGTGATATTTCCTACATTTATTATCCAGCTTAGTTCATTTATCATATGCTTTTTGTAGTAAATTTAGATTTACTGCACGTGTCCCAGTGGATCACGTTGCCCACCCTGTCGTGTCTAGTCTTATACTCATTCTGTGCTAATTTGCTTCCTTCGTCTTCTTCTTCTTCTTCTTCTTCTTCTTCTTCTTATTATTATTATTATTATTATTATTATTATTAATAATAATAATAATAATAATAATTTCATATCATATGCTTTTTGTAGTCAATCCAAGCTATGGCTAGATATTTTCCGTCTGTTCTTGTTCTCGTTCAGGATGTGCTGGTCTATGCAAAGTAACTTTGCTGTACCTCTGGATTCTTTGGGGCATCGTTTCTATTTGTTAGGAAACAGTTCGCGACTTGTTCGAGAGTAGTAAATCTTTTCCTTTACTTTTGCTGTTAATATTTTCCACATCATCGTTAGGCAGGTAATGGGTCTGTCGTTGTTTGGGGCATTTCCTTTGCTTGGGTCCTTTTGGATCAATGTGGTCTTTCCTTTGGTCATCCATTCGGGTACGTGTGTTCCATGTAGGCATCTATTCATTTCTAGTGCTAGACTGTCATGGGTAGAGGTGAATTTATTGAACTAGAATCAATGTATTCTATCTAGGCCAGGTATTTTCCAGTTTGATATCTATTTTAGTATTGTTTTGAGTAAATCGATGTGTATTTCTGGTATGGTTTCTTTTCGAACCCTTCTAATTCTCTTGTCATATTGTTTATCTTTTCGGCTTTTTCGTTGCTTTTTATGTTAGCCATATTTCAGTCTTAAATCGTTCGGTTTCTTTGGCATCCGGTTATCATTTCCTCCCTGTTGTTGATAGAATTTTCTTTCGTTGTTTTGGAAAGTCCTGTTTTGTCTGTATTGTTTTATACTTTGTCGTTATCTCTTTAATCTTCATTCTTTCGCCAGTACTTTTGGTTTATTTCCTCAAGTTGTACTGCTATTTTTCTCCTGTTGCTTTTTCCTTTTTGTTCCTACATATTCCAACGTCTTCCTTTTCCTTTATTATTTTGACCTCTTTTCGTAGATTTTTTTTATCTGCGTTTCCTGTCGAATTTCCTATCCTGGTTTTCATTCTTTCTTCGTGTTTTTTGAGGGGATCCTACTTTTTTCACAAAGTAATTTCACTCCTGCATAGATTAGTTCATTTTACTCAGTTATATTATTCGATGATATATAACGTAGCACTAGATTTATTTTATCCGTTTCCATCTTAGCTGTTCTCTATTCTATGTTTCTTAATGATGGTAAGGTATTCTTTTCACTGTTCATAATTCTCTTTAAATTTTCTAGATTTATCTTTGGTTCTTGTGCTAGTATTTGTTTTGTGTTGTTTGGTTGTGCATTGCTTGGTTGTGTGGCCTTTCAATTTTCCGAAGTTGGCAGTTTATTTCTATTCGGCTTTTTTGTTTGATAATTCTTGATATGACTGGTACTGTATTATTATCATGTTCATAATTTATTTTCTGATGTATTTCGAGTATTTCAAGGTCAGAAAACCAACCTTTCTTTATAATTGTTCAGGTTTGATCGGTAAGTCTATAACTGGTTGTCTAAAAATTTGCACATTCTTGGTAATTCACTATCACGCTTTTGCTATATCCTCTTTGAGAAGGGTTGCTCTTAAAACAGCAGTGGAGTGCAAGTTAATTGTCTTCCCTAGTCCATGTTTTGCGTTTACGTATCTGGTTGTTGTGGTTCCTTAAGTCCTCAATGGTGTACCTGAAAAAAGAGCTGCCACGTTCGCAGGATGACGACTGGGTGTCCTATGTCGGCTATCAGGAGATCACCTGCCAATCCTGACACCCAAGCCCGTTGCTTGGGCCCCTAGTTGTGTAATATTGTGATTCGATATTTTTATCATGGGTGGTATATTGTGGCTATACCAGACCCAGGGCTTGTTTATTACCTACGTGCCTGACACGGGTGTGACCAAGAACAGCAGGTCACAAAAAATCTAGGTTATTACTTCAGTTACCAGACTTTATTTCCAAAGAGGCTGGTCATATTTTACAAGAGATTAGGCTTCTGATATCTTTCGAATTGTATTAAAGACGGTAACTGTACTTATTTAGAACTTTTAGACGATATCAGGTGCGTATTTTTAATCGATTGAGAAAAGTCATGAGCCATATAGAGATTAGTGCAGTAAATTTAAACAAATCTTTCGTGATTTCGAAAGTGTTTAGTTGAAAATAATTTTGGGATTAAAAAAAACTTTTCATTTAAAAATACAATAGTTCACCAATAGATTTTACGAGTAACGGAAAATCAATGTTTTTAATATTAGAGACATTTTATTGAGCGAATTTTCTCCGAACACCACAAGCGAAAATTCGTTCCTTTGCCCTAACAGCTCGATTCCTGCCAGTTAACTTGTTGGGGAAGGAGATTTTTTTTAAATATATTTTCTAAGAATTAGACATCACGAGAATTTTTCATTGTAAAGTTATTTTTTGTTTCTTTTTTCATTCTCCTAAATTCTAAAACACCCTCTTCATAGAGCTAATTTCTAAGATAATTTGCTGCGGTAATTTTAAACGAATTTTTATTATCATTATTTTACTCTTTGAAATTTTTCCCACAAGCATTAACTGATGATTCTTTAATGCAATTTTAGTGAGAATACGTCTCTTTTTATCTCCAGGAATTCCCTAAGTATTCTGACCGTTCTCAACAATGTTGTAGTTTGGATGGTCTCCACTCGTCCTCCGACCTCCAAGTCCTCCAGTTCCTCTAATAATCCTTTGGTGACTGAACCAAATGCACCATTCACGATTGGTATCATTGCTACATTTATGTTCCATAGTTTTTTTGATTCCCTCGCAAGGTCCAGGTACTTATCCATCTTTTCATTTTCTAACAGCTGTATTTTGTGGTCAGCCAGAACAGCAAAACACACAATTTTGCAAGTTCTCGTTTTTTTAGATTAATATAAGCCTTGTCTTCTGGCCGAGAATAGGTGATCAGTTTTTCAAAATCACATAGGACTTAATGTGTTATTCTCGAGGACTGCTGCTGGGTCGTGTATATAGCATTTGTTCGTATGGTCAAATTTAGATTTACTGCACGTGTCCCAGTGGATCACGTTGCCCACCCTGTCGTGTCTAGTCTTATACTCATTCTGTGCTAATTTGCTTCCTTCGTCTTCTTCTTCTTCTTCTTCTTCTTCTTATTATTATTATTATTATTATTATTAATAATAATAATAATAATAATAATAATAATAATTTTCTCATTTGAGAGTCCTTCTCACCAGCATTAACTGATTTTTTCTTTATTCTCGTTAGTATTTTTGAACTAAATGATACTTCAATATCTAAAAAAATTGATTGTTTCAATACATTTTTCAGGCTAAATAGCCACTTAAAAAAAAGATTAGCGGGTCTCATCTTTATTATAAAATCGATTTTTTCCTTTGAATTTTGATGCTTAATAGTATTTTCTCTCTATACACACACCCTTTTTGGAAATTCGATGATTTTACTGATTTTTATGTTTTGCTTCTTCTTGGGGTGGGGTATGCTTTTGTAGGGTTTTAAATGTCTTTATTTTTTCAAAAATTGATGTTTATTTTATTGTTTGATAAAAGAAGGTTTTGGTTTATTCATAGAAAATAAAGGTTTATCATTTTTTTGAGATTTCTGAGACTTGGGTGGTTTCTTTGCTTAATTGAAAAATTAAAGGGTTTATTTGTTTTACTAAAGTTTCACAGTCACTTAAATCTTTCCTTTTAAAAAAAATATTGTTTCATTGAATGTTTTGAATGCTGGACGATCTCTTCGGATTCTTTTTTTTTAATTGATGTTTTCCTCGGTTTTTCAAACATTTAAACCCCTTTTAACTCTTAAAAGATTCAGTTGTTTTCATTTTACTGAGAAATCAATGATTTCCCCAGTTTTCTTTAAGTGTGATTTTTCCGAGAATTTAGAAAAAATATTTTTTCTTTGTTTACAAAAAATCCATGGTTTAAAAATAAATCAGCTGGATAGCAATTTTTCTACTGTGCTTATGTAAATAGAATTATTCTTCTGAAATCACAGTCATTTGACTAACTTTTCATGACCGTGTATTTGTTTCGTTTCTCGTGCAATTGAATGATTCTTTTAAAAAAAGCCAAATCAGAAAATAGTTTTTGTAAATCACCAATTTCATGCAGAGTTCATTTTAGTGCTAATCTGATATTATGAAAAATTACCTATACAAAATACGTCCATTAAATTATTATTTAACTCATAAACGGATCTCTTGAAGAATTTTTCTTTCCCAATTCTGCTCCACGCCTTAATGATAAACTTGCGTTTTATCTCAAAGACGCAGTATATTTTTATCGCTGTTATTTTTGGCTAAACATTAAATCAGACAATAAAGCGGATGTGGCGAAAATCCAGATTCTTGCAAATCGAACGCTTTTGACTGATACATCGAGGAACCAAAAACGGCGTCTGCTAAGGAGTTAGATGAAGGGAAATGAGCCAAATTGAAGTGAGGTCAAATCGGTCAAACTTAACAGTTGATTAGTCAATTGAACAATTTAAGAAGTATCTAAAAGACAGGAAAGGGTGAAGAACGATTTGCTTTGGAATTGACAGTTCGTTTAAAATAGCAATAACTGAAACCTTCAACACTTGATGGATTGTTCTAATTAAGCATACCAACTAAATTTACGCCCACATTGCTAAAACGTTTTCAATGTGATCATTTCAATAATAAGTGTTATATAACCTGAAGAATGAATGAATGAATAAATGATAATGATAAAGAGAGATGACAAGTTCTTTATATAAAAAAAACAACTCTTTATTTCTCGAAAGAGTGGAAAATCTGTAAATATGGGAGACAGAGAGACAAAAGACTGCTATATTGACCCGTAACTTCTTAGCTGCGATATGCTATATTCAGAGCCTCACTTGGTACTTTTGCTTCGCAGTTGGTGTGGAGGGGGGGGAAGCATTGTCCTATTCTTGGCACTCGGTGGTGCTCTCCGGACATCATGAATCCCCGAACGTGTATTCGAGTCAAACCGTATCTCAGTGGGTTCCTGTGTATACATAATTTCACAAAGCCTATACTTTTCCAGTTGTCAACCCATGTGATCTGCTCACACCCACATATTGGTTGTTTTCTGGTAATCAATGTTTACACAGATTCATCCTGTTTAGAGAAATCATGGATTGACGGCTCGGTCAAAGGTCAATATGCAGCATGTTTAAATTCAATGAACGAGATGAGCAATGCATAAGTTTAACACATACTGCCGAATAAGTAAACTAGGATAATAATAGGCTTTTTTTTATTTATTGTTCTACACAATATCAGATAAGATGCACAAAAATTATATATATTTGTGAGCATTCTCACTTCATAAATCAATTGCTAAACAAACTAACTTAAATTGCTTAAAGTAATGTCATATTTATTTCCTATATAAAGAAGAAAATATAATAGAATAATCTTTCGTCGATTAAAATGATATGGAATTCTTTTGTAATTTGTATTCTTAAAACAAATACCTGCAGAATCCTATATATGCAACTCGGTCTACTGTTAAAATTTGTCCTTGTCGACCTAAGCATGTGGTTGGGCGTACCTAATTGAAAAATAAATATTCCTATAACAAAAGAAATTTCAGTGGAAGCAATGAATGGATCGCAAAACTCATTCGAGATAGAAATCCAAGGAGTAGTGAGGCAAAATACGTTTTTTGTTCCAGTAGTTTATGTCATAAATTTAGTGCGAATATAAAAGAAATGCGATCGTTTCAAAAAGAAAAACCTACCAGCAGATTTCAAAATATATCAAACCATTAGGATGGAAAGGAGAAAGCGATAAGCCTTGGCTAAGGGGATTATACCAGAAACCATGTCAAGAGCTGTTTAAATAAAACAGATAAAGTTGGCAGCCAGGAGAAAATAAATTAATTTCTCGTCATTCATATGAAGTTGCATGTTATTTTAAGGATCTGTGAAGAAGGCAGTCATTATATCATCAATCAATGCACAGGTGTACTTTGAAATTCTGGAGAATTTTTTTCATTCGGAATTGGTTTATTGATGATGAAGTCATTATTCAGGACAATAATGCCTCTTGTCACAAAACAAAGGGGATTTAACTTTTTTTTTCAGGAATGGCATAATCAATTCTATGGCTAGCGAACAGTTTGTATAAAAATCCAGTAGAACATTCATATTGACATTTTTCAAAAATGTTCAATGAAAAGGTTCCATAAATCAAAGATCGATCAACTGACATTAAAGAAAGATGGAACAACTTTGATAAAGAATTTTGCGTTGGATTACTTAAATCCATGCCTGAATAAATAAAGGCTGTCATAAAAGTTCAAGGAGGGGAAACTAATTATCATTTCTGCTTTTATCAATAAATTCCGTGACACTTTCTCCAATATTAAGTTTTCCATTATATTGTCGTCTGCGTGGCAGAGAAAAAATTTTACCATTAATATAGATACGTTACTTTAGTTTGTTTTAGATTGATTTTATGAGACCAGAAATTTCATTAGGTTAAAAAAATATATTACTCAACTGTTATTAGTTCACTTACTGCTTAAAAACAAAGGTAAACTTCCTCTAAGTGTAATAATTCTATACGTTTTGCAATGGGCACTAGTCAGTTCACAGAAATACATACAAGTTAATAGATGTTAAAAATAGGAATGAGTTTATTCAATATATTTATAGATTTGCTTTTGAAAAATAAAATGACATTTGAGAATATCTATTTTCTTGTTATTGAAAAATAACATTTTCTGTATTTGCATTTAAATAGTTGAATACAGAATGAAACTAGTAAGATATGAGTAGAATTTAGTATCGTGGTTTGCATCTAGTTAAGTACGGATACATCTGTAATTATTTTTTTTACATCTGACAACTTTAAAAGTATAAAAATATCTACAGAAGACTTTGTGCTTATTCATTTTAAGCACTCATATATATTCTGATTTAAAAATACATTTTTTTTAGTGGTGACTATTTTTCTGACGCTCACATTAAGCATTTTTTTAAAGAAACTTAGGGTAATTTATACATTGAGTTTATCTCATAACAAGAAATAATAGAATTACGGTAAATATAATTCATAATGAGCTGTTTGAAACAGAAATTCGTCCTCGTTGTGGTTTCTTTGTTAAATGATATATATCAACTTTCTTGAGATATTTAATGATGAGTCACCCTCGTACGATTTAGTAATCTAGCACATTAGCCTGTATTCCATGGAGTCTCATTCTTCTAGAAGATAATATATGTATATATATATATATACATATATACATATATATATATATATATATATATATATATATATACATATATATATAATGAATTAGTCTACAAAAAAATCTGAATTTAGTATTTAATTTTTTTTATTGTGTTATACTTGTACTCTACACGTATTTTGCCCAGTTAGCAGCGGCTGTAGAAATCAACGACTGCGTCTCAGCAGAGAACTAAGACCCCAACCAATGCGTGTCCTTTATATGACACTAAACGATCTTATGGTGATGCACTGATTATGACGGAGATTTGAGGAATCCGGAGTACCTCTTCATTGCTATCGTTCCCAGTTGCACTTTGGCCTGCAGTGGTCGCACCTGAAAGGGTCTTATCTATGGGTTAAATAGAACTAAAATGCGTAATCATGCTAAACTGGATAGCTTGAAATAGAACCGTTTTAGCAATTACACTACGTACTTATGCTAAACTGCATTGTTTGAAATAGAACAGTCTTTGTATGCTAAACTGAATAGTTAGAAATGGAACGGTTTTGACATTTAACAGAGTGTAAACCAAAATTATACTTATACGAAACTGAATTGTTTTAATTAGAAGCGTTTGACATAACAAAATTGCTTGGAATGGAAATATTTTTGACAAACTGTATACTTATGCTAAAATGAATTGTTTGAAATAGAACTGTTTCTGTGTATAAAAATTGATTTGGCATTAAATAACCTACACATGTTGATATCCTATAAAACCCAAATAAACAAATATCTACATGTGTTTCATACTTTATGGTCTTCTACTGGAGATTGAGGATGATTAGGGTTTTCTTGTTTTAGCTTCTACAATTACGATTGTTTTGATAGTGGAGTTATTATTTTTAATTACATGATTTGTGCTCGTAAATGTCCTATTGGAGTTAATTGTCCCCGAAAACCTCTACCCTCTACAGATGTTTTTTTTATGTATGTAGGTACAAGTATCCACTTGGCGAGTGCGCATTCATGCACATACATGCACCAACATGCATGTATATATATATATATATATGTGTGTGTGTGTGTGTGTGTGTACATGATATATATAAAATATGTGTGTACATGATATATATACATATACATATATATATATATATATATATATATATATATATATATATCCTGTACACACATATTTTCAGGATTGTTGCTTTTTCTTCACTTTTCTTTCTTTCTCACTGAGTTGAATATGTAAGAATATGTTTGACTCCACAGACATATTTTAGGGTAGTCTCTGTGTGCATGCGTTTCCATCTGTAAGTGTGTGTGCGAATTTCAGTTCTGTTTATGCACGTTTGTAAGATAGAAGTATATTGGTATCATTTTAGAGTTTCCAAAACTTCATTAATAAAGGTGTTTTCATACATGAAGTTTCTACTTTCTGTTCATTTAATGTTACTTTTATTTAAAGAGGCTCTGGTTTTCAGAGCCTGAGTCAAGCATCTGATTTTTTAAAAGTTGCAATATTTGATAATATATTACTGAGCTGCAGTTTAGAATTATATTCAGTATGAATGTTTTTGTTTTTTTTTTTGTTTGATTTTTTTTTTTTGTGGTTTTCTTTCTATGGTTATATTTCATATTATACTTCTTTTAACTTTGCATTCATAGTGTGTCCCCCAAATCTAGATGGGATTAGTGTGTCTTCTAAGAGTTTTTAGTTGTCGCATGCCTTTCATGATTTTTCTAGTGTCTTATGTGTTTTTAATTCTGTCATTGTTTTTAATTCATTCTTCTTTCTTTGTTTAATTGCATATCAAATTTTGTTGGTTATTTGATGTCAAAGCCATCCTTCTAGAACAACAGGAGCAGTACTATTAAACCCATAGCTGGGAGGATAAGGGGACTCATACCTTTCCGAAAGGTATTTGTCCAAAAGTGAACATAATAGAGCGACAGGAGTTCGAACTCGCTTACAACGATCCTGCAGTCCATCGCTTTAACTATTACGTCTCTCAATTATTTTACATTATATATATGGGTGGGGTATTGTCATCCACAGAGAGACTGTTTCGTTGTACCACAACCCAAAAGTGTGGCTAGACACGAAGGACACTTGCAACTGGGATATAACCCCCCGCCAACTTTATGTTACTGTCATACCGCTCAGTCATCAAGCAACATATACCAACTCTGGAATAATCAGGCTTTATGTAGCAGCTTTCGCTTGTTTATATATATATATATATATATATATGTTTATGTGTGTGTGTGTGTGTGTGTGTGTGTGTGTGTGTGTGTGTGTGTGTGTGCAGAAATACAAATATATATATATATATATATATATATATATAGAGATAGAGAGAGAGAGATTGATAGATAAATAGATAGATAGATTTCTGCTAGTATATATATATATATATATATATATATATATATATATTAGTTTAAAAAGATATTAATATTTCCCGATGGGAATGAATTGGTTATCATAATTCTACTGTCCGTAATGAACTGAAATCCCCGGTACTGGTATAGTCAAAAAAGAATATCATATATTTTGTTGACTTTTAAATATTTTAGTTTCTGAATTTGCAAGCTGTAAAAGTTTTTTTTCTCAAAAGATCAAAACTTCAAATCTTAAAGGCAGCACTCAGGAGTTAAACATAGCAGTGGAAATTCATGTCTTACTTCTTAAGGATTGCAAGTAGCCAGGAAAAGTTGCACTTCATTCAAGCGTAAGTGGCAGAGAGCTAAGACAAAACTGACCAGTGCCCAAGTCCATATCCCGAAGCGTCATACACCAGATCCCTCCAGGATAAACCAAAAGATTGAATAAGAATAATAATGCATGCGTATATAGCTATTTGTGTTTTTTTATTACTTTCCTTTTAGTGGTGAGTTGTGGTTATACGGATATATATTTGTGTTTAGGGTAACATAGTAGGGGAATCTCGCAAACCGCTTTTAAATAAGATATTGGTTGAATTTTTATAAGGCATGTTGTGTAGGTTTATAATAAAATGGCTAGGGACACTGCTCCAAGAGTAAATGGAGTTTTTGTTTGATGGAGAAGATGAAGAGAAATGTCATGCTCTAGGAATGAGAAGTTTGTGTATAGAAATCCTGTTGTGGAAAGTAAGACATGGTCTATAAAATAGGATTCATATTTTGGGGAAAGTTGCAGAATATGTTATTTTTTCCGCAGTCTGATTCTGAGGCAAGGGAGAGTTGGAACGTTCGAGAAACAGAGGTGAATTTAGTAGCAACCGAAAACTTGAATGTGGACGTCCAAAAGTAAAGGGATTTAAAAAGGTAAAATGATGTTACCACTTTTATGTAGTTTGGTATGGTCTTTAGTGAATCGATTGATGAAATAGATTTTAGATTGGTAGTGTCAGGAAAGGAGAGGTTTTGGTTAGTTAAAAAGCCATAAGATGAAGTGTCATGTGATTAGAAGTGTAATTTAAAGGAAACCGTAGCAGCAACGTGGAATAAGGTTAAATATTTATGAAAAAAAATTGTAGTAAAAATGTGGCGTGGTCTATCTTGATTGGTAAATTGTCCTGACGCAGACGTTTTTTTTTTATTTATGGGGCATGGGATTGCCACTATTTTTCTTGTATATGGTGATGTGATACATTGTCTGGAAAATTTATTGTGATACATTGCGTTTGGAAAAGTGAATGTATTTTTTAAGGTTTTTCAGCATACTATCTTTTGGGGGACGGTGGGTTTGTTTGTTTTTTGTTTGTTTTTTGTTTGTTTTTTGTTTGTTTTTACGTGTGCTGTTTTTCTCTCCTGGTATAATATTGAGGATACCTTCAAGGAGAGAAGAATAGAAAAGTACAGTCGGAGATCATTAAGGGTTACAAGAATCCAGACGAAAGGTATTGCTTCCGAGTTAACCTGAGGTTATTAGGTCTCTACTTGAGGCTAGGATATTGAAAGGATTTCCTGCTATTTTTTTAGGTTTTCAAAAATGATACAGATTAGACAGGTATATTTTCAAATTCGTAAATATGTGATGTGTGTATATCGTAACCATTCGTCTTGGTGGAGATAACTTCTCGATATAAGGAGTAGAGAAAAATCTACTTCGTAAATAAATTCTATAACTTAAAGTGTAAAATGTTGTATCCACAATTAAGAAGAGAGGTCGAGAGAAATTCATTAATATTATGTTAAGAATTGGAAGCAACGGGAAGCAATGATTTAAACTATTGTCCAAAAGAGAAAACCGTTAATGTCACATAAGTTTAAACGACAGGTAATGATTCTGAGATTAATTTTAAAACTTTGGTGTGATTGGATAATCTCAGTCAGTTTACCGAGGGGTTCTCGACGTTAGAAAATTGATTTTAGCTAATGATCAGTTTACCGAGAACAGCAGAAGTGAACATATATTTCCATCTATGACCCATGTTAATTTCCAAACTTCTTGCGATGTCGGGTGCCCAAAATAAGATGTCGAAAATCAATAAAGATCGTGCACGCAGAAAATTTCTTCGTTATTCATCCCATCTCTGAAGAACAGGAAACAGCATGGAACGATGTTATAGAGCGAAGAGCATGATGGTTATACAACACCGTAAAATTTACTGCTTCAAAGTATACTCGGTATCCGTCCCTGCACGTCACAATATGAGATGGTTATACAAGTTAATCAACAACACTGACGACGTAATATAGAGAGAACATGATCCAGTACTAATATCACATCAAATAACGTTGGAAAATAAGATATATATGAAATTTAGTGGAAAGAAAAGCGTTTGCTGTGTCGATTTACTTCATTTTTGAGAAAGATAAAGTAGTTGTAATAAAATAAATAATTTGACCAAGTAATTGATTATTAAATAATTCTTCTCTGTCAATATTTTGCTGACATAGCTTGTACGAAAAAACTTAAGTGGCTCTGCTTATATATATATGAAGATGACGTAATTGCCATTCTTCTTTCGCAGTTTATCCCCATTGTGCAAATGAGTCTGACGGAAAATGACCCAATAAAATGTTTTTACGTGTGAACATTTTAAAACAAGCTCAGTTCTTGTATTACGGAATTTGCTGGCATCCAGTTATTGTAAGATGTATAGCTTTCCTTCAAGACAAAGTTTGTTAATTTTCCTCATCTTTGTAAGCTGAAGCTATTTTTTATTATTATTATTGTTGCTATTATTATTATTTAATTATTATTACACTTCTTATGATAATTTTCACACCGATGTTAGCTGGTCGTCTTTCATTTGAGTCTGTATGATAACAAGTCTCCTCAGATCTCCCGGACGCTTATCAATATTTTGTCAATCTCGATGGTCTCGATTTGTCCTCCGACTTCAAACTTTCCCGTCTATTTTCCTGGCCCTTGGGGACTGTTCCATTCACACCAGTTAAAATTGTATCATCATCACCCTCACACTCCCACAGTTTTCTTAGTTCTCTGGCAAGTACTTGTCTCTTTCTCTCTCAGTGTTCAGCTGGGACAGCAAAATCCACTCGACGGCAAGTTATATTTTATTTCCTGTTAATTAACACTGAGTCCAGTTTCTTTGCCGTGATCAGGTGATCCGTTTGTATCGAAAATCCCCAGAGATTTTATGCGCTTCATTCTCTAGGTCCGATTTTGTTTTTGCATATACCGTTTATTAAAACGATCAAATTCTAGTTTATTGCACAATTCCCAGTGAATTACCTTCTTCACCCAGTCGTTTCTAGTCTTATAGTATTTTTATCGTGGTTTCCTGAATTTGCTAATAATGTAATTAATCATTTTGTCATGATCCCATATAATCTACACTTGCTATATCATTATTACTCCTTTTCGATTTTTTTCAACAGCGTTAGCAGATGTGTTCTTACTGTAGAGTGAGTGACTGCAAGTCTCCTCACGTCACTTAGTATTGTGGCCGAACTTGATAATGCAGTAGTTCGGATGGTCTTCACTCGTTCTCTAATTTCCAAGTCCTCCAGTCCTTTGGTGGCCGTACCAAGAGCACACATTTCAATTGGTATCATTGTCACTTTCATGTTCTATGGTTGTTATTTTTTAAATTCCCAAGTAACGTCCAAATATTTATGTTTATTTTCGCTTTCTTTCAATTTTACTCTGTGATCAGCCGGGACAACAAAGTCCACAAATCGGCAAGTTTTAATTCTTTTTTTTGGGGGGGGTAATTATTACTAGGTCTGATCGTCTGGCTGAGATTAGGTGATACGTTTGTATGCCTAAATCCAAGTGTATTTGTGCATCTCAATCTTTAAGACAGGTTCTGCGTTGTGCATATACCATTTGTTCACATGGTCAAATTTAAATTTCGTGAACAATTCCCAGTGGATCACTTTCCCACCCAATCGTGTCAAGTCTTATACCCCTTCTGTGCTAATTTGCTGAATTCGCTTATTATATGATGGATCCTTTCGTCTTAATCACTACATAACCTACATCTGCTATTTTGTTGCGTCTTATCTATTTTCGCTTGATTATAATTGGTCTTTATGGCGTAGTCTTGAGATACTTTTAGAAGATAATCAGTTTCTCTGTTAAGGTTTTCTTTTCTTAGCCACTTATTATTATTATTATTATTATTATTATTAACTCCTTCAGAGTTTTTCACATCTTTGTTAGCTGAGGGTCTTTCACCGGAGTTTGAGTGAAAGCAAGTCACCTTACATCTCCAGGACTCTTCTCAGTATTCTAGCCGTTCGCAATAATGTAAATGTTTGGATGGTCTCCACTAGTCATCTAATTTCCAAGTCCTCCAGTCCCTTTGATAATTTTTCAATAACTGTACCAAAAACACCAAGTCACAATTGGTATAATTATTATTTTCATGTTCCAAAGTCTTTTTTTCATTTACCGAGCAAAATATTATTATTATTATTTTTGTGTCAATATATATATATATATATATATATATATATATATGCTTATTGGCCTAGTCGGTAGAGTGTTCGCCAATGGTCCGAGAGACCTGAGTTCAATCCCAGGTCGCGTCATACCAAAGACTTTAAAATGGTACTTGATACCACCTTGCTTAACACTCAGCAATATAAGGTACGTGTCAAGGGTAAAGTGGGGAAATACAGCGAAAGTAGACGCGTACCCTCTACACCTCAATGTAGTAGCTATTGAAAAGGAAACCTTCTGGTCGCCCTCGTCTACGGTTACCAACTTTTTACTGTATATGCAGAATTTTTTTATTAATCATATTTGATTACATAGGTCAGACACATAGGGTTTGGCTATAATATTTTTGGTGGATTTACGTGATCTATAATAACGTCTCTCTCTTGGATATTTGCTTCAGTTTGATAATTGTAGAGAACCAGACTAAATGCACAATAGGAGTATTTTTCTCCATCAATGTCACTATGTAAATAGGACTGAAATCAAACCTGTTAAACTCCGCTTAAAAATTGACCTTGTGTCATATCCTGCCCCCTAATGGAGGTTCCCGTGGTATAATGGTTATCATCGTAGGGAATGGACACGGCGACATGAGTTCAAATCCTGGACGAAACTGATTGCATTTCACATAGCACTAATACCCTTGGAAAAGGTATGAATTCAATTATTCTCCCTCCAGCTATGGGTAAATAGTTGGACAGACTTGGTTCTTCAGACTTGCTTAGGCAACTAGTCTAGGAGAGGAAAACTCTGAATTCAAACCTGTTAAACTCCACTTAAAAATTGACCTTGTGTCATATCCTGCCCCCTAATGGAGGTTCCCGTGGTATAATGGTTATCATCGTAGGGAATGGACACGGCGACACGAGTTCAAATCCTGGACGAAACTGATTGCATTTCACATAGCACTAATACCCTTGGAAAAGGTATGAATTCAATTATTCTCTCTCCAGCTATGGGTAAATAGTTGGACAGACTTGGTTCTTCAGAGTTGCTTAGGCAACTAGTCTAGGAAAGGAAAACTCTGAATTCAAACCTGTTAAACTCCGCTTAAAAATTGACCTTGTGTCATATCCTGCCCGAGTGGAGCACTTGGTAAATAGGGTAAATAGGACTAGCAACTACAATTCTGTCGAGACATTTAACTATTTACCTATCCAACTCAAGTTCCCTCTCTTAGACCCTCCAAACTTATTCAAATCTCTCCTCTAAATATAGATAAATTCAAACTGAAAACCTCTCAAAATTATATAGAGAAAACAAACAATTCTGGACGCTCTATTTACAAAGATCTACAAACAAGAATAACTTTGAATTTAGCTGTCACATTCTAAAATGCCTTTAACACACTACTCGCAAAAGTATTTCTCTTATCTTTTGTAAAATTAATTCAGTCTGTAAATTTGTTCCTTCCTTGAATTATCCTTCCACCTGTTCTTTCTTTTTTATATAAATATATACTACTCGTCATTGGGTTTGTTATTTCATTATTCGTTTTCCTTAAGATGGCTCCCGTGGGAGCCGAAAGTACTTTGAAAAAATACAACACACTTCTTAATTCATTGCGTTGCGATGTCAAGCAACTCATACGAAAACTTCAAGGCAGAACAGGCAAAGATGTTCACACACGCACACACACACACACATATACGTACGTATGTATGTATGTATGTATGTATGGGAGATTAAATAAAGGTGAATTTTGCCTAAGGAGTGGGCATTGGGAAAGTAATTTAATAGTTGCGCCTCTTTCAAGGTTATCCATAGAGACGCATCATTTTATATCTCAGAAGACTGTCAGCATGACCTTCTTTATAGATAGCCCCAATCTCGGATCATTGTTTTTACTAGACAGTCAATGTATTTACATTCCATGGGCTGTCTTTCATTTTATACAGCTTCATTATGGAATAACCATGTTTTGCTAATAATTCGTAATATTACAAATTCTTATCTAAATTTCACTTTCAGTTTCTATTTACGGTCGAAACTCTCTGTTTAATCAGCCGTCATTTGAAATACCCTCAAAACAAATATGTCTGATGAATTTTTTAGCTACGAATCAGTTTAAAAAAATGTAGAGTTTACATTCATGGAAAAAAGTCAGACAAAAATATTTTTGCCTCTTCCGAGAATGTTCCTTTTAATTATTCAAAAAACTTCGTGTATATATGTATTGATTGATTGATAGATAGAGACAGAGAGGGATTGAGAGAGATCGAGACATAAGAAAATAGAGTGCTTATAAGATGTGCAACCCAATCCTTGTTTGTCCAGATTTCGTTTCTCTGATATAATTAATGGAAGATGCAAGACTCACCAACAATTAATCAGCTCTGTAACTTAATCTCTTTCCGTCTTACAAAATAAAACAAATATGCAAATATAAAAGATAAAATGGTAATTTTTTCATAAGTTATTTGTATGTTAACCCATGTTTTACACTGCGTCTACCCACTTGTATGTTTGACGTCATCCACCGACAGTTGATTTCAAGTACAGACATAAAATTGAATACACACACTGGTGTTGAATACTTGAATACTGAGAGGAAATTATTTGTTTTGCTGTTTATATTTCCAGAGCTACTTTTGTGTGTGTGTGTGTGTGTGTGTGTGTGTGTGTGTGTGTGTGTGTGTGTGTGTGTGTGTGTGTGTGTTTAGTGGAAGGGTTTGAGTGAAACGTGAATCGGAAAGTTTCATTCAATTCAACGTTGTGGAAGAACAGGTGAAAGTGTCAACAGAAGGGTTAGTCCAACCTAAACGAGTGGACTGACAAAGACATCGTGGAAGTTCTGTTGAAGTCCACCGAGATGTTATGGAAAAAGACCTTAGCTTCTTTGGCCCTCATGACCACTTAACAACAGCAATGGTCAACAAAGTGAACAAAACTTAAAATAACTGTATTAATCTCTGCAAAACGACATAAACCTGTACAAGGAATGTACGAGTGAGCATTTGCGGAAGAATGACAATGACATAGCCTTACATTGCTATGATAATGTAATGGGATTGATTTTTGTTAGTTTCCGGCTATTGTCACTCTTTACTAGACAACAAACTGTCAGTTTATATTAGAGCAAGCTAATGCTTTTACAAGATGTTGCTTTCGTTTTCCTCGATGGAGGAACGCGTGTTATAATTATCATCGTTTTTGGTTTGATTGATTCTAACGGTATGGCAACATATATAGATTTATTTCATGAATAGCGGTTAGAAAATCACGTACATTGTACATTACTTTTATTGTTTGGCCTCGTCGGCTGTGGCTGTAGAATATATCAACTGAATCTTTGCAAAAAGGTAAAACTCTATCAAAGAGTGTCCTGGAAATAACATTAAACAATCTGATGGTGAGGCTTTATAAATGCTGGATCTTTGAAGAATGCATAATACCCACTAATTGCCATCGCTCCCTGGTCCACTTTGGCAAAGAGTGGTAGCACCTGATAGTCCTATCTATGGGTCAAATAGATCTGTTTCCAATTTAAACCGTGTACTTATGCTAAACTGAATTGTTTGAAATACAACTGTTTGATCATTTGCCTGAGTGTAAAAGCATTAAACTCCGTGAAAAAAAAGAGTTCAGGCTCAATTAAAAATTCTCTTAAAAATTGCTTTTTGATTTAATAGATATGTGTAATATAATAGTCGAGGGATTTCGGTTCATGCCTTTGCATTTAGTTAGGCTGAGAACCTTTCGGCTCAGCACATGGGTTAGGTAGGTGCAACATTGAGGCAGGTTTTAACTCGGGCGCACGCGGGCGGAAGGAGGTCTAACTCAGAGATGTCACAATAGTCCGAGACAAAGGGGGGGGTGACAGGGTGCGGGTGACGTCAAGCACCGGAAGCGCGTGGAGGTTGGTGAGAATCTGAAGAAAGTAGGAGAGTTGAAAACTAGACGCCGAACGAGGAGGGTCGACTTTTGGGGCTCGCTGAGGCGAGATGAACTTGCGCACAATGGGTGCCGCACAAGATAAGGGCCAAATGAATAAGACAGCATAGCAAGATTGTGTCTCTCCTCCTTATGTCGAAACCTTTAACTCAAAGTTAATAAAAAGGTTTCGTACCTGAACAAGAAGTCGTTACGTGTTTTCGAATTTCGAGATTCCTATGTTCTTTATATGTTCTGTCGTTATGAACATTATATGTCTATTTCGCGCATGGCGTTAACTGTGGCTATGTAACATATGTATAAAAGAGATTTGTCATAGAATAGCCAATAATGGCTGATATTCTATGAAACCAAACCAAGCCAAACCATTTTTTGTGTAGTTTAATCGGAGTTTATTTTTATGCCATTACAATTATGATATCAAATATGTTAATCTAAGTAAAGTAAGTCAAGTTGGCGATCTTAGTTGAGGGTGACCTAAAGTCTCTCTTTTCAATAGCTACTACACTGAGGTGTAGGGGAGGGCACTACTCCATTCCCTGGATTACTCCACTTTACCCTTGACCCTTACCATATATTGCTGAGTGTTAAGCAAGGCAGTATCAAGTACTATTTTTTTAAGTCTTTGATATGACTCGACCTGGGATTGAACTCAGGTCTAATCATTGGCGATCACTCGACTCATTTGGCCAATGGATGAGACCTGTAAAATGTCTACAATCCATGTCTGAATGGACCAGTGGAGTAATGATAATAAAGGTGTACTCCACATTCTCCAGATCTTCAAAGCAAGTGTCTCAGAAATAGATCCAATTAAATATCATACTCAGAATATATTTTTCTTGTAGGGGTCCCATCCTTCATTCGGAGGATACAGTCAGTATCTCCGCTAAGAAAACGTTGTCATCGTAAGAAATTGCCTCGCCAAAGCAAGTTCAAATCCACAACAAAGCTGTTTGCTTTTCATTTCACATTAATCTATATTTTCACCGGCTTTGGATAAATATCAGGCAACACTGAACTATCAAGAAGGAATACTAAATTCAAACTATCCATTCTACACTGAGCAATTGGCTTTCAGTTGCTTATTCCCCGTGGTTGGGTTGGTCGAGGTTTACTTAGTTTGGCACGCCCAACATATCTTTCCTACACACACTGCTGTTGCTAAATGGTTACTTATTTAAGTCACAAACAAGCTAATCACGACTATACCTCCGTGAACAAATGCGAACCAGTGCTTTCAGCGTGTTGATTATGCCTCAGAAGATATATTTATATTTTCACAGACACAAGGTGCAAAAATAATAAACAGTATCTACACACACCCTTTTATATCCTTGCAAAATAACATTTAATTTCTGGGGAAGATACCTTTTACCGAAACATATCAATACGGTTTTCTGAATAGTCTTTCACTTCAGATACTGACAAACCTTGCCCATATTGTTCCAATATAAGTAATTTGATAGTTCATAGAATTTTAATGTTTTTCTTGTAACTGTAGTCCATAGTTATATCTATGTTTCTATCAGATTTCGGAAAGAATGGTTTCTTAACGCAGGCTTAGGAACACAGTGTGCGCTACTATTTTACTCAAAGCTGTGGGAGAACAGATGGATACATGCCAATCGCAGGTGCATTAGGACGAAGTGAAACACAAAAAATGTCATAAACGATTTTAACACGGTTCACCAATCCTATTTTCTAAGGCGATAACCATTACGCAAAACGTACTTGGCAGAGAAAAAAAATCATCATCACGATGATGCAAAGCAAATAAGTAAATCATTCTTATTGAAAATCTCGTTACGCTATACCGTATATTTCGGGGTCACACACGCAGACACACACATCAACACACACACACACACACACACGCACATATATATATATATATATATATATATATATATATATATATATATATATATATATATATATATATATACTTCACGGTTGTAGTCTCTCACTTGCGTCTTTCAGCCCGATATTTCCCCATCATATATATATATCTATATATATATATGCATGTTCCTTTATATATATATATATTATACTCACAAACACATATCGCGAGCACACACACGCACACACACACACACACACACACACATACACACACACACACACACACACACACACACATATATATATATATATATATATATATATATATATATATATTTCACGTTCAAAGTTTTGCACTTTACCTATTACATCCACGAATACCCATGTATATATATATATATATATATATATGTGTATATATACATATATATATATATATATATATGTGTGTGTGTGTGTGTGTGTGTGTGTGTGTATGCGTTTATATAAATATGTGTACACTCACAAACAAATATATCATACACGCACACACACAAATACAAACACACGCACGCGCACACACACACACACACGTACACACACAAATACAAACACACACACACACACATACACATACACACACACACACACATACATATATATATATATATATATATATATATATATATATATATAAGTAATTCACTAATATATAGTTTGCATTTTTAAATGATGCTAGTTTACTCATAATTGTTTGTAAGTGATTGAACTACAAGAATAAGACTAAACGATATCTTTATAACTATCATAAAACAACTCAATCAACTCGTAACTTATATACTCCTCATTGAAAATGATAAAATGAGATAATTTTCTTTACGTGGTATTGAGGCACCCAAGAGTTTTTTTCATTTTTGATTGTTAATTTAATACAGGAAATATATTCAATCTCATGAAAATCATAAACTTTTATTTCAAATATTTATTAGAAACCAGTAAACTACCTCTGGATGTACATGAAATTGGAGGTGTGCTCCGAAAGTCATGTTTCTTATTTATTTTCATGAATAATGAAACGATAATCCCATGGGATAGAGCACGTGTGAAGTGAAAATTAAAGAAGTCACTATGATAAAGACGAAATAATTAATCACAAAATGAAGAAATGTAGAAAACTAGGCCAAAAAGAGTAGAAGACTAGACACAACTTTGAGGAGGCAGTATTCTATAGGGAATTGTACGAGCGATTAAAATTTTATCATATTACCAAATAGATACGAGGATCATTATATATGTTTCCAGACTTTTTTTCGTATGGGCACTTTTATTGATAGTACACACATGAAACACGAGTCCCGTTCGAAGTAATTTCCTCCGGCTGCAATGCACTTGTTTTACCGTTCCAACATCTTCTGGAAGGCCCCATCGAAGTCCTCTTGCGTGAGCAAGTCAATGACCTTCGTCACAGCCTCTTTCATCTCCTCAATTGTATCATAACGACGACAACCTCTGAGTTTATGGAATAAAAAAAAGTCACAGGGAGCATGGTCTAGACTTATGGTTATTCCCTAAGCTCAGAGGCCGTCGTTATGAGACAATTGAGGAGGTGAAAGAGGCTGTGACGAAGGTCATTGACACGCTCACGCAAGAGGACTTCGATGGGGCCTTCCAGAAGTTGTTGGAACGGTACAAGTGCATTGCAGCCGGGCTAGATTACCCTGAAAGGAACTAGAGTTTCATGAGTGTACTGTCAATAACAGTGCCCATAAGAAAAAAGTCTGGAAGCGTATTTAATGATCCTCGTATATATATATATATATATATATATATATATATATATATATATATATATATATATATCATTATTACTTTCGTATCACCCTTCTCTATCGTCTATCGCTTTTGGTAAGTTTTCAAGGCTACATTCTGTATCGGCACAGCACTGCTGCATGTAGGCTCTAGCTGGTCGTTCTGCTTTTGCTCGTCCATGTGAAGGGGTTCACAGGAGTACGTCCCTACTTTCTTAGCAGTTTCCTTCATGTCTGCTTCGTCTAACTTGGATAGCTTTCGTGATGGTTGGTAAGTTCCCGAACAGCTGATGCTTTGTTGGGAGCTGCCTCAACATTGCTTGCAGCATTCTTGTGTAGTTGCCGTCTAGCTTTTTCTTTATACCTTTTGTTAGCGACCATGTAGTGCATCCATACAGCAGTATACACGCACACACACACACACACACACACACACACACACACACACATATATATATATATATATATATATATATATATATATATATATATGACGAAATGTCTCAATCAGCTGATTAAATTGTAACACTGGTGTAATGAAATCAGCAGCAGAATAAGACGTATTTATCACCTATAGACACATTCATGCATAAATTGCATTCGTTGTCTTCCTCTATACAAATAAACCCATATCACACACACACACATAAACACACACACACATACACGCATACACACACGCGCACGCGTGTGCTTTTATATACATATATATATATATATATATACATTCTTCATAGAATCTAATTTTTATAAATAATAATACGCAAATATAATATTTTATTTTGCTCTTTTCTTTTCTTTTTAATAAACTATCACCACGGCATATTATTAATGTTAAATTCTTCCTTTGAAAAACGTATCGTAACGTATATCAGATAATGGTTTATTAAAAACGTTTGGTGCCACTTGATCATATAAAAACATCCATCCAATGAATATTTGTTGTTTCCCATTTTATATAAATTATTTGTATTTTTCAAAACAAGCAACGTCTTTTTGAAAAATAGAGTTGATCATTGTTCTTTTTTTGTGGGTGTGGGCGTTATACCCGGGTACAGCAGTTCAAATGATTCATTACTTTGCGTTACCAAAGAGAATTTGGAGCCTGTTATGTCCCAACCGTGGTAAAAGTTGAAGAACGCAAGAAATTCTGTTCAACTTCACTACAAGGGTTAATACGGCCTAAAACCCAAACAACAAAAAGATTATGTACGTGTTTTTTCCTCACATTGAAATAGCATGCGGCCTGCAAGGAAGGAAAGATGAAACATCGAACACAGTTTGGAAGTTAAAGGGGTAATCCAACAGCATATGATAAACTAAACCTCATAACTTTAGATATCATTGCATCACTTATTCCCATAATAAGAGCAGTCCACTCGTCTTTTGATGGCATCAAGAGAGACTTAATTCATTAAACATTGTATTTCTTGAGAAGATTGTTTAAAATAATTTTCCCTGAAGTTTAAACCAGGACTACTGCAACTTTTAGATAGATGCCGGGAGAAGAAAAGAGTGTGGAAACCACTACGACTGCGTCAGCGAGACAAAAAAAAATAACAATCTTGATGAGAAAAATATGAGCTGACACAGACATTGGACTTTTTCCTGGTTCTAACAAGCTTGTCTATGGTGTTGCGTTTTAGGACCCTTTGGAACGCACCCCTAAAACTGAGTCCCTTAAACTTTCGTCTCCTTACAACTTCGTGGCTGGTGTTCAACAGCCCGTCTTTACCTTACCATGTCTCGCTGCAACTACCATAAACGTGTCATCTCCCCACGCCCGCACTGTATCGGTGATAGGAACACCCACTTCTACTCTCTCTGCACATACGTTGAATGTTTCAAATACCCAGTTTTTTTTTCTAGTCATTTTTAATTACCACAAGTGCTTTGGCCTAGGCATTCGGAAAGTGTCTGCTTTATTTATCTATTTGTTTATGCATTCAATTTTAATTACGTTACAATCTGAGGGGAATTTCAACAGGTAAGTGATTTTATTATACCTTGTCTTTCTATCGAAAAAGATACCAGCATACACTTCGTTGAGCATAGATAAATATTTTAGTCAGTGTATCAATTATTTGAGTGGTAGGGTAGTATTCGAAAAAAGGAATAAGAAGGAGTACTTAGAGACATTAAGTCAAATAAGTACAAATCACAAGGTAAGACTATGAGATCAGTTTTAGAGCATGGTGTTGTTTCGATAGTCTAGGTAATGTGATCAAAACGCTCAAGAAATTAAAAAAATTGTTTTAAATTTATTCAATTGATTCTTGGGCGTTGACGAGCAAACATGAGTGAAAGTGGTGTGTGCATATTTTTTTCATATGGAGTCGGTTTATATGTAAGGAAACAAAGATGTCGTCTCAAAGATTAAAAAAATGAGTGCGCAGAAAAAGGTGGCTTAATATTTACACTTATCCTCAAAAGATATCCCGCCTACTCAGTGGAGGCAGTTGAATACGCTGACAGCACCTCACAAAGAAAGTAATGTTGTATATTGACCTTCGACCCGGGCAAACATGCCATTCCGATGGCAGTTATGCGAAGAAATCGCGTAGGCGGGCTTGGCTGACGATATGGGACAAGGTAAAATCCCATGGTACACTCATACACTGATGCACCGGAAGAGAGCTACCTGTGAACTGCATGAAAGTTATTTCCGCTTGATGACGATCAAACATGCCATTCCAAAGACTGAGTGGGCGATTGAACTATTATATAACTCGGTGAAGACAGGAAGTCAGGGAGTTGGAGATCAGATATGTTAATGACAGGATGTGGTAGAGAAAGCCACCACCCAGCAGAGTGGGCCCCAGGGCCTCTGGCTGAGCAGCCCTTGAGAACGAGAAAGACACAACACTGATGGCCATAAGAGTGGGGGTCAATATATTACAGTTCTGTTCGGTCTCCAACTCTCTCTCTCACAGTAAACCCTTGAGTAACCTTTTCGCAACCTTTCAAATAACGTGAGAGGTATATTTTTCTAAGAAATGTGTCGCTCGTCGTTATTATTGTGTCGTCGTTGTGATTCTGCATGTATATGTGTATATATGCATGTTTATGATGGTGACTATACAACAGTAAGAACTATCCCCAATGAGTGTCCTGGATATAAAAATAAATTATCTGATGGTGAGTCTTCAATCCTGTAGCTTTGAGAAATGTGGAGTACCCTTTCATTTCCATTATTCCTACGTCCACTTTAAACCAGATTCGTAGTACGTGTTAGCGTTGTATCTGTGTATCAAATAGAATGGGTAAACAATTTAACTGTGTTCAAACAAATGACTGATGTTTAATTAAATTGTTTAACTAGAAATACTTGAAACCATTTAACTATGAGTGAATATAACTATTAGCGTTGGATAGCAAAACTTAAAACCATTTATTTATACAAATTAGCGATCTCTGGTGATTTTAAAATGTTACCAACAAACTACTCGTTTACAAACCATATATTCAATATATATGTTTGATTAAACAGGATTTGTCATTTAATGAACTACAAGGGTTAATACGGCATCAAACCAAAACAACAAAAAGATTATCTACGTGTTTGTTCCTCACAGTGAAACAGCATGCGGCCTGCAAGGAAGGAAAGATGAGACATCGCACACAGTTTGGATGTTAAAGGGGTAATCCAACAGCATATGATAAACTAAACCTCATAACTTTAGATATCATCGCATCACTTATTCCCATAAAAAGAGCAGTCCACTCGTCTTTTGATGGCATCAAGAGAGACTTCTTTCACTGAACATCGTATTTCTTGAGAAGATTATTTAAAGTAATTTTTCCTGAAGTTTAAACCACATGAAAGGAAGTCGATGTTTCTGAAGTAAAGTTACGAGTATATAAAAAAGAGTTTAAATAAGGAAAAAATAACACTTACTTTTACTGTCTAATTTATTTTTATTGGAATCTCCTTTCATTCCACAGACCATCACGAAATTCTACAAAGGCGCCGTTAGCTTCTGAAATTAAATTTATAATATGATCGTAAAGAAATCCATTGGAATAAACTGTTCTATCCAAATGAATAAAAGACTTGAAATATTTAAAGTTATTTCCGTTGAATTTTAAGGGTACAAATGAATACATGTTGTCAACATGTTACTTCACGCCTCCTGTATACATTAGGGTGGGTTTCGCTTGATGAATAAATTGTGATCTTTATGCTAACATTTAAACAAAAGGTTATATAAAAAGTATCAGAAACTCCTTATGCCTTCTTGTGTTATAAAGCAACTAATACATCACTCAATATTATATGTGTCATAAGTTGTGTTTTGCCTTTAAGGCAAATTCTATTTTAAAATATCAGCAATCGTGCGGAAATAAAATGTCACAGCATTTTCACGATCGTCATAAAATTAAAGTCATTACAGAGAAACAGAATGTAAATAGAATAGGGGCCTTGACGAGTCCGTGATTTGTATCAGAGGTTTCAGAAAATAAGTCAGATGATTCCTTATCTGAGAAAAGAGACTCTTTCCTCTTTTGATAAAAGGATCATATGAGAAATTTATTATCCAGGATAGCAGATAAATTGCTTCATAGCTCAGTTATCAATGTTTGCCAATTGCTTTCATTAGGTAGTGCCTTATTGAAATATTTGATTGGATATCTTTATACATATTGATGTTAATTAAAAGCATTTTAACATGTTAAAGCATTGATCCATTGGAATATAAACAATTGCTCGCATCCTTATTGCAACACTGCAAAAACTCCAAAATATCTAATTATTGTCGTATTAGACTGGTTTCTTCGATTTGATAACATATCAACCATCAGGGGTTATTTGATGCTAAAGTCTTCCTATAAGAAGGATAATAGCAGTACTATTTATCTAATAACGAGAGGAATAAGGGAGTTCATACCTTTACTAAAAGTATTATTCCGAAAATAAACATTATAGCGTGAGTTGAGTTTAAACTTGCGTATTGTACTCTCACAGCCCAACACGTAAATCACTACGACAAAGGGACTTTCCCTGTCATACTGGTTATCCTTGCTGTTATTTGCAATTATCGCCGAAGGAGAAGGACTTAACCTTCGAAATTCAAATCCTGAAAGATACTCTTTTTTCTTCAAATCGCTCTAATACTCTTCAAAAGGATACGAAGCCATGTTTGCTTTGTATAAAAAGTGGGTAAAACTGGACCAATAAACCTCGATACAGAAACTTGTATAAAAAAAGAAAAAATATTAATTTAACCAGCTTAAAAATTGAACTTCCGTAACATTTTGACTGGAGCAAATTTTATATATATATATTTGCTCCAGCGATGTATTATGAAGATTTTGGTATATATATATATATATGTATTTGGGATCAGTCTTAGAGAAGTTTTACTCTTTCTTAATTATATGAATTTCTATGATTCAGTGATATTGTTGTCCAATGCATTATTCCCAATTATTTCGATTATTTCTATGCTATTTGCATCTCCATTAAAATCCTTAGTCCATTTTGAGACAAAGTGGTAATCTTGTATACCCTTCCGGCATAATGATGAATAATGAACCATAATGTAGATGAATGGATAGAGATATTTCTTTATGAAAATATATCTCTCTTTACTTTATTTCTCGAAAGGGTCGAAACTGGCGTAAGTGTATTTGTGTGTGAGAGAAAGAGAGAGAGAGAGAGAAAGAGAGAGAGAGAGAGAGAGACTGGAAGACGAAGAAACACGAGAGACTTGAAGGACTTGGACGCTGCGATATTGGCCCTTATCTTCTTAGCCGCGTTGAGCCAAACTTAAGTCTCTACTTGACACCTCTTAAACACGCTGTACCACACTCAGATTAAGGGCCATACGCTTTTCCTTCTTTGACGAGACGTTCATGACCGGTATTTGCCAGGGAAGTATTTTGGTACTCCAAAATGCAAGACTGCAATCTGACGACTGATGACTGAAGACTAAGACTAAAGACACCTGGGAAACGTCATCGTAATGTAATAGTTAAAGCGCGGGACGGCAGGTTCGTAGTAAAAGAGTTCGAAATTCAGTCGCGCTAATACATTCACTTTCGGACAAATACCCTTGGGAAAGATTTTAGCCATTCTTTCTCCCATCTATGGGTTAAATTGCATCACCGCTATTCCTCTAGAACGGTGGTCTGGGATAAAATAACTCATGAAGATTGATATGCCATTAAACAAAGAAACGTAACCTAATCCAATGAAGACTGCTGAGGGCTGCTGCACAACACTGTGCGATGCTCAGCAACCACTCTCCATAAGTGACCGAATGTTGACCTGTCTGCAATAACTGAGATTGACCGTTACTCTGTGGGTACCTATGTATATATATATATTAATAACGCCTACGCGTTTCCTGTTAAACGCCCGTCATCTGATTTTACTTTCTCATCACTGCCTTGCTGTTTACACAGGTGTGGTCTGCAATCACTTTGTTTTCACAGCTAGAACATCCGGCTCTATTAACGGCCAATATGAAACCCTCATACCTCGAAAGGTTCTCTGGGCCAAGAATATCTATAGGAAATTACCGATACTATATATATAGAGAGAGGGGGAGGGAAAGAGAAAGAGATACCCGTGCGTGCGTGCGTGCTAGTCCGTATGTTCGTAGTTGCACGTAATAAGTATTAATCATTAAAACTAAATCGGGCTTTCCGTTCGGAAGTGGAATCTCCCACTATCAGAGAACCTAGTCCCCAGCTGAGCCACCGACAAGAAAGCATCAACCTTGAAAATTCTCGCGGTAGGTATGAGAAATCATCACTTGAGAGTTTTGGAATTTTTGAAGGGGTCAGTCTTTTCGTTATTAAATTGCAGATGACAAGAACGACTTAACTTTTGGAGCTAACAAACAGCGTCTCCTTTGGAAGTGGGTTAGATGCATTTGTTGACAATAGGATCTTTCCTTCATCATCCCGAGAATATCACTTCACGCCTCACTGTTTTTCGGTCGTTTCAAAAGGAAACACAAATGATCATGTGAGTAGTAATTTTCTATGACAACGTGCCCGACTTTTTTCTTTACCTGGTGTGAATTCGTTTTCATTCTTTTATCACGTCTTCGTCACTGTTAATTTTCTTCGAGACGCTACAAAACCCTATTTGATTAAAATCACAAAACGCAATAAAACTTCAGGAAATGGAAATTGTAAAATTTTAGATTTACTCGTTACACTGTCGACTGAATGATTTATAGACAGATCGATTTTAACGCCATTTCAACCTCGGGTTAGCGACGTGCATCGGCAACCCACCCGACCCGTCTTGAAACACGGACCGAGGAGTCCTGGCCGTTTGGGAGTCGTAGGGGTCCCATTGACTAACCCCGGAGGCGTAATGAAAGCGAGAGAGCGTGTTGGAGGGCTCCGGGCCGGGAGAGATGTCGCGGCGAAGTTCCGGGTGGAGGAGGCAACTCCTTTTCGTTCTGTTCCGGGGGTTATTTTATGCTGTTCATATTTATATTTTCTGTGTATAGGTTTTTAAAGAGATTTTCGTTGAGTTTTTCTATGAGGTCCAATCGAAAATAAATTATAGTTTGAATATTTCTATTTTACCCACAGATGTAATCCTAATTATGAATAACAGTTCATATCAGAGTAATGGCAATGAAGGGTACCTCAGACTCACTTGACTTCCTGAACTGGAGTCTTACAATAAGGCGCAGTGGAGTTACATACTAAGACAACGCTTTGGTGTTGGGTTTATCCCCACCCTATAGGGGATACCGTCTGCGTATCTAAACCCCAGTCTACAATGTTAAATAAACTGTAGAGAATGAGCTATTACTTTATATCATTACTACTTTGGATTTTACGATACTTATTGAAGTAAAGGTGTCCGTGTGCCAGACGAAGGTCACTTTTCTAGATGATTTAATAACCTCGTTTTACGTCCAGTGTACTAACACATAGCTGTTTTTCACTAGTACATTACACGATTCAGAATTCATTTTCAGTTAACATATAATCATTATTACTATTACTATTATTGTTGTTATTATAATTATTATCATTCTTATTTTCTTTTTTGTCGACCTCAAGTTTTATTAATGATAGTAACAAACTGACCCACGTCACGCACCGTGATGCCTTTGCCGCTGCTCTGCCAAGCGGCAACTCATAGAAGCCAGTCAATAAAACTGCGAGAAATAAATCTTTTGTTGTTCTATCGAACAAGTTGTGATTTCTATTGGTTGGGCCAGAGGCGCATGGACTGCTGATTACGCGTTTCTTTGCGGCTTTTTTCCCGAGATACATTTCAATTCTTGATTACACCTGTCTTTTAGTCTACGAGTCCGGAGGGAATCGATATTCTTACAAAAGACACTCAAGAACTGAGTGGCGTGAAAGAATGTTGTAGAAGGCTTCGTTTGATTTCTTTGTTGAATATATAAGACATAGATACGTTAATTGAGGCGAAGGTTATGAATAGGACACGAGATAATCTCTATGAAAATTTTGCTCACACTGTTGTATATATATATATATATATATATATATGTGTGTGTGTGTGTGTGTGTGTGTGTGTGTGAGTGAGTGTATGAGTGAGTGTGTGTGTGTGTGTGTGCCTGTCTGTCTTTGTAAAAGTATATATATATATATATATTTAGAAACACGAAGCTGACAAAGGTGGCGTTTATCTTTAAACCTTCACAAGTCAGCTAATCATCGAATTTTAATATAATTTTTGGTACTAAAGCAATAAAAGTCGGGGTTTCTATTACATGAAAATTACCATGAAATTACTGATCCAATATTTTTTTTTTATTTGTTTTGTTGCCATACCTTATTTTATTCCTCTTTTGTAAAAGCATTTGTCATTTACTTAATATGAAAAATATTGTTCTATTCTCAATTATTCGTTTTGGGTTCCTCAACCGAGGTCTATTTACCAGCAGGTTATCCTAAATTACAGGGTAACCTTTTTTTTATACCAAAATATAGTTGTTTGAATAGAATTGATATCAAATGATTTTTTAATAATTTTTACAAATGACATGAATTGAAAAAGTTCAAAAAGTGAGTATTGATCGTAAGTAAATCTTACGTCCATATAATTTCAATGGAAAAGCAAAGAAAACTAAATTTTTATAAAATGTTTAATACAAAATTATTTCTGATATTAAAAATATAGCTTGGTAATATTCTGAGATAAATTGTATCACTGATGTTGTAAACTGAAATCATTGAAAGTAAATATTTGCAAACTTTTTTTTGATAACGACATCAATAAGTGTAAAAATTAATTTACCATTAGACAAGTGTTATACGTTGAAAGAAAAAAAAACTTTTTAATAGAAATCCATGGAAATGCAACTAAGAAAAACAATTTTTTCCCTTTTGATTTGCTGTGCAAAACTGAAAACTCATGGGCTGGGAATTAGAAATTTTTGTTTTAATACTTTAAAATTTAAAAACGAACAAAAAAGAAAAGAAATTTATCGAAAGACGTCGATCTAACAGAAGAGAAACAATAAAATTTACTACTTTTAGAATGTAACCTTTGAACTTAAACTTTAAACAGCAATTGACGTCAGTAGCGATTCGATTCATATTGAGGTGGTTATAGAAAAGGAAGCAGAATAAAAGTAAAGAAAAACGTTAGCGGATGAAATTTAAATTTGTGTGTGTGAGTTGACGAAAAGGGATACGTTTACACGAGGAGGATATGACCCAAAGTCAGTTTATGAAGCCAGGTATTGAAGGTTTGAATTCAGAGTTTTCCTTCATGTTCGGATTTCGTATCAAGATCACAATCTGATCTACTATTGTTCCATAGCGAGAAGAAGATGGAATAATTGGGTTCAAACTTTTCCCAAAGGTTTTAGAATTAGCTAAAATGCAAACAGCCTCGTCCAGGTTTTGAACTCAGACCAACGAGTGACATTTCCACCGAAGATAACCGTTAAGCTAGAAGCACCTCTTCGTTGACGAGATAAAAAAATCAAGTAATATGCAGTAAAATATACTGAAAACCCGTAAATATGTTTATGCTATTGTTTTTAATCTTTGTACATTTCGTTAGAAGAAAGCTTGGAGTAAATTCTGATGTAAATTATAAATAAGTTCAGCAACGGTAATTTTTTTCAGTTTAACTTTTTCGTTGCCTACAAAACACAACCTGTGTCACTCGTATTTCAAAATATTTCATTGGCACACTGCTTTCTGGGTGGTACGCCTGATTTCACAAGTAAAATAACGTTTCTTTAAATATAATCATATCATTTAACGAAAATAATTTTAATCCAATTTATAGTGAAGGATTATGAAAATACTCAATTTTTTTCTTCGATATACTGAATATGTTCCAATTGAAGAATTTTGATTTTTCAAGTATTCATGCAATGTTATTTTTTTTTAATTTCGTAATGGATCACAGTAGTAGTGCGTGTTATATATTGATATCAGTGATAATCATATAGGAAGGCTTTAATTTTCTATACAAAAAATATTTTACTAAAGAAAAAAAAATCAACTTTTCTCTATTTCTAAGGCAGATATTTTCGAGGATTTTCTTGTTTAGGTGAAATAGTTGAGGTATTTTCAACGAAAAATAAACTTTTCAAATTTTTTTTATTGTCCGAACACTGTATTTAGCAAAGTCTCAAAACAGAGGCTGAAGATTCATTTTCAAGTCTAGGTATCAAAATTCTATTTAAATTTTCTTCGTTCAAAAACAAATATTTTCCTTTTTATATAATTATGAAAACTTTTGTCGATTGACAGTGAACACTTTTGAAGATTTTATTAGTTATGTTTCAATGTATACCCCCATATATATATATATATATATATATATTAACTTAAATCGTGAGTCGGAATTCTCCTACTAAAGTTTAACCACAACGGATCATTAGGGAGTCTCTCTCTCTCTCTCTCTATATATATATATATATATATATATATATATTGCACCTGGCAAATATCATGAAATCATCGCACTAAAGGAATGTTCTCTTGATTTTTTTTATTGATTATAAAACAGCAAATAACCAAATAACAAATGTCGCAACGGGTTTATTGCATGAAGCTTGAATATTCAACTACGTCTACTATGTTATCAGTGCTTTAACCTTTAAATAAGAAATAAAAATCCCACTCTCTTCTAAGTGTATTTATTACATCATTACATATGTGCAACTCTCTCTCTCTATATATATATGTATATATATATAGAGAGAGGTGTGTGTGTGTGTATATATACATATATATATATATATATATATATATATATATATATATATACAAATATATTTATATATATATATATATATATATATATATATATATATATATATATATGAATGTGTGTACGGGTGAGAGTCTTTTACTTCGTGTGTGTGAGTATATATATATATATATATATATATATATATATATTGAAACCTTACATAGATAGATATTTTATTTAACTTGATATCGAATTACTGCGTTTTATAAAACTAAGCAGATGAAACAAAATCGAGTAATACTATCTCATTTATAGATAAAGGTGATTAGTGGCTTCGTATTTTTCCGAGGTGTAATTAATCCGAAAATGAACATAATAGAACGCATGGTAACAAAAAACAAACAAACGCCGTCGTTAGTTGTGCTGGAAAAACTGACAACAACTACAACAACAACCACAACAACAATGTGCAAAAAACAGAAGTTTGACCAGATAAACAAATGGTATATGCACAACCCACCATCTGTCCCAGAGAATGATACACTAACTCCTATGGGATTTTGAGATATAAATGGATCACCTAATCTCGGCGAGATGACTAAAACTTATAATAATCAACAAAAAAAAAGAAGAGAATTTGCCCAATTGTGAACTTCGCTGTCCCTGTGGACCACAGAGTGAAATTAAAAGGATTCGAAAAGAGGGATAAGTACCTCGACTTTGCTAGTGAATAGAAAAAAAAATGTAATATGAAAGTGACTATTATACTAATTGGAATTGGTGCTCTTTGTACAGTCACTTAAGGATTGGTACAAGGAATGGAGGACTTGGAAATAATGAGACGGGTGGAGACTCTCCAAACTACTGCATTGTTGAGATTGGCCAGAATACTTAGAAGAGTCCTGAAGACTTAAGGATAGTTGGTGTGACACAAATCCCAAGGAAAAACTCTCAAGGAGTAAAATAATAATAATAATAATACTAAGGGGAAATATTGTTAGTGGACACCATCAAACTAGCAGAAAAAATAAAAAGAATACCTTCGAAGGACGAAGAAAGCTCTGGGAAACAAACTATTTAGTAGGAATCTAATCAAGGAATAAACACAGGAGCAGTCTTACTGTAAAGGTACTCTGGACCAATCTTGAAGTGGACGCAGGAAGAATAAAAAAAAAACTCATAGCGATACAAAAGACCTGACATACCGGAGATGACGTAGTCAGGCTGTGTAAGTGTTAAGAGAAGAAGAAGGAAGTGGAAGTCGCAGCATTTAGGATAGCGTTTATACATTGATACAACGACTTAAAGACTACAGAAAAAGAGCGAATTAAAACTGATTACACCGACCAGAAATAATACAGACAAAACAAGCATCAACAACACAAAAATAACTAGAAAACTAAAATGAGAAGAAAAAAAAACACTTATGGAGATTTCAAGCGACAAACAAACAAAATCTCACACAAGAAAACTTGCACATGGCTTAAAAAAGGGAAACTTTAAGAGAGAAACTTAATCTCTTCAGATAGCTGTTCAAAATAACGCCACAAGGACTAACTACATCAAGTCAAGATTAGACAAGACGCAATAAAAAAGCATATATGGATTTTGTGGTAATCGAGACGAAACAATCAATCTCATAATAAGTGAATGCAGTAAATTAGCGCGCAAAGAGAATTAAATAGGCACGATTGGTTGGGGAAGGGGATCCACTGGGAATTAAGTGAGAAATTAAAATTTGACTATTCAAACAATTCAAACAATTTGTATACGCACAACCCAGAATTCGTCCAGGAAAATGAGACGCACAATCTTCTCTGGGAATTTGAGAAACAAATGGATCCCTTAATCTCGGCCAGACGACGAGACACAGTGTCAGTTAACAAAAATAAGATAACCTGTCGAGTAGTGGAGTTTGGCGTTCTGCCTGACATAGGGGTAAAACTGAAAGAAAGCTAAAATAATGATACGTACTAAGACCTTGCAAGAGAACTTAAATATATTATGGAACTTGAAAATGACGGTGATACCAATTGTAATTGGCGTGCTCGGTACAGTCACCATAGGATTAGTACTGTGACAAGAGGACTTCGAAATCAGAGGACTTGAAGAAACAATCCAAACTTCCGCCTTATTAAGAATCCTGGAGATTTGCTGCAGTTCAAACTCCTGTGAGAAATCATCAGCTAACGCTTGTGTGAAAACGCTTAGAATAATAATAATAATAATAATAATAATAATAATAATAATAATAATAAGAAGAAGAAGAAGAAGAAGAATTGAAAAAGTTGTGATGATTGTACCAAATGTGATCGGTGCTTTTGGCGCAGTAACTAAAGGATTATCAAAAGGCCTGGAGGGCTTGGAAGTTGGCGGACGGGTAGAGACTATCCAAATGATAGCATTACTGAGAACGGCAAGAATCGTGAGACGAGTCCTCGAGAATTGAGGAGACTTGCTGTCACTCAAACTCCAGTGAAAGACCATCAGCTAACGCTGATATGAAAAATTCTCAAGGGGTAAATAATAATAATAAACAAACAAAAAGCAGAAATGACTTTAAAACAAATATTCTAGAATGTCAGGTGACTTCTATATATATATATATATATATATATATATATATATATATATATATATATATATTCGAAGAAATTTGGTTCAGTACAATCTGTCTTTAATTTGAAAAAAAACACTGATTTTTTGTCACTCGTAAAGTCTTTTTTGAGAACATTTGCATTTTAAATGAAGACTTTTTAATTTCGAAAATTATTTTCACCTAAATTTTTTCGAAAAAATAAAATAGATTTGTTTAAATGTACAGCGCTAAATTCTATAAGGTACATTTATGAATACTCTCGATCTATGAAAATACGTACCTGATGTAGTCTGAAAGCGTTAAGAATAGTTACCCTCCTCAATACAACCGGAAAAATATCAGGAGCCTTGTATTTATTGTGATGTGACCAGCTTTAGCGGAAATAATGTTTCAAAATAGGGAAGTAAATATCAACCATAAAGGTAACACGGGCACACCTGAAGCTAGTTCAAGTAATCAGTCGAGAAATAAGGCATAAAATAGCTGAGTAACCGACTTAACTAAGTGAAAACTTATGTTTGTTTTGTTTTTTTGTGACCCGCTGTTCATAAACGGTCTCTGTGATTGCTCTCGGTCACATCTGTGTCAGGCGCGCAAATAATAATTAAAAAAAAACCTGGGTCTGGTATAGCCACAATATACCACCCATGATAAAATTCTGAATAAAAAAAAATGAAACAACGTGGGACCAAGGACACAGGCTTGGGTGTCATGATCGGCTGGTACTCTCCTGATAGCCGACATGGGACACCCATTCTTCATCCTGTGAATGTTGCCTATTTTTTTTTAAGGTACACTAATGACAGTTTAAGGAAACGCACCAACCAGAGACGTAAACAAAAAACATGGATGACGGAAGACAACCAACTTGCAGTTCCCTGCTATTTTAGGAGCAACCCAACAGAAAGAAGATATAGGAAAATAATGGTAGATATCTGGCATGAATATGCTAGTTTTCAGATAACAGGCCAAAGACTTGCCGACCAACTCAGGAATATAATAAAGAAAGATTCGTTTTCTGACCTTGAAATACTAGAAAAACACCAGAAAATAAATAATGAACAAGATAGTAATACAGTACAATCAACTTCGGAAAATAGAAACGCCACAAACCCAAACAAATCACCACCAAACAATAAAGAGCAAACACTAACACAAGAACAAAAGGTAAATCAAGAAAATTTTAAGAGAATAAAGAACGGGGAAAAGAATACCTTACCATCACCAAGAAACATAGAATGGAGAACAGGTAAGACAGAAACGAAAAATATAAATCAAGTATTAACTTATATATCAACAAATAATATTATAAAATTAAATGAACTAATGTATGCAGGAGCGAAATTAGTTCGTGAGAAAATTAGGATCAACTGAAAAAGCACAAAGGAAAAATGAAAACCAGGTTGGGAAATTTGACTGGAAACGCAGATGAAAAAAAAAAATACGAAAACAGACCAAAATGATAAAATAAAGGAAAGACACAGGAATATGTAGAGACAAAAAGGAAAAGGCAACACATGAAATATTAAAAATACAACTTGAGTGAATAAACCAGAAAGTATTGGCGAAAGAAGGAAGATTAAAGAGATATCAACAAAGGGTAAAACAATACAGACAAAACAGGTAATTCCAAAACAACGAAAGTAAATTCCACAAATGGTGAAACAATGCAGACAAAACGGGATATTCTAAAATAACGAAAGGAAATTCTACCATTAAGTGGAAGATTATACGAAAACATACCAACAACCGGATGCAAAAGGAACCAAACGATTCTGGACTAAAATATGGCAAACATAAAACAAAACGAAAAACCTGAATGGATAAACAATATGACAAAAGAATTAGAAGAGCTCAAAGAAGTCCCAAAAGCAGAAATACACATTAATTTACTCAAAACGACGAAAAAAATATCAAACTAGACATGGTTTCTGGTTCAAGAAAGTCACCTCCATTCACGACAGACTAACACTAGAAATAAACATATGCCGACAAGGATGACACGTACCCGAATGGATGACCAAAGGAAAGACCTCATTGATCCAAAAGGACCCAAGCCAACGAACCGCCCCAAACAACTACAGACCCATAACCTGCCTACCGATGATGTGGAAGATATTAACAGCACAAATAAGGGAAGAGATTTGCTTCGCGCTAACATGCCGAAGACTGAGGAGCAGAAAGGATACTGCCAACGATCCAGAGGCACAGCAGAGTTACTTTACATAGACTAACATATCTTGAACGAGAACAAGACCAGACGGAAAAATCTAGCCATGGCCTGGAATGTCTACAAAAAGGCATATGATATGTTTCTGCAAAGCTGGATAATAAATTACCTTAAAATGTGCCAAATATCACATGACGTCAGAAACTTTATCAAGGGAACTAAGAAAACCTGGAGAGTGGTGTTGACAGCAGGAGGAAGAAGCTTATTTGAAGCAAAGATCAAGAGTGGTATATTTCAGGGAAATGCACTATCACCGTTACTGTTGATAATTGCGATGATGCCTCTTAACCACATATTCAGAAAATGCACAGCGGATACAAACTATATATATATGGAATATCAAATCAAGACAAGATTAGAACACTCATAGAAAAGTAAACGTGGACATACTTTGGCACCTTGGAGGCTGACACCATCAAACAAGGGGAGGCAAAAGGAAAAATTAAGAAAGCATATCTCATGAGAACTAAAAAGAGACTCGAGAGAAAATATCTAGTAGAAACCTTATTAAACTACTAAATACCTGGGCTGTATCCCTTGTTACAGATTCAGGACCCTTTTTGAAGTGGACCAGAGATGAACTTAAACAAATGGACCAAAGAAGAAAACTAATGGCGATGCATAAGGCATGACATGCCAGAATCAACGTTGACAGACTATATATATCAAGGAGTGAGAAAAAGGACTTTCCGGTACTGAAGACAGCGTTGACACATCGATAAAATGACTCGAAGACTACATGGAAAAATACGAAGGAGGACTGATTACAGCGATTAGTAACGATACTGACAACACGATGGTCAACAGAATGACAATAACTAGGAAAGAAAAATGGGAAGGAAAACAACTGTATGGGCGTTTAAACGACTAATAAACAACATCTCACATGAGAAAACCTGGATGTGGCTAAGAATGCTGCAAATTAGCATAGTGTATAAGGTGACTACTGGGATATGTGCAAGAATTTAAAGTTGACCGTACAAACATATGCTAGATGCACAACCCAGCATTTGTCCTAGAAAATGAAACACTTAAGCTCCAATGGAACTTTAATATACAAATGGATAACTAATCTTGGCCAGAAAATCTGACGTTATAATAATCAAAAACAAAAAAGACAACTTGTAAAATTGTGGACTTTACTGTCTGGCTGACCACAGAATATGAAAATAAGGATAAGTACTTAGACCTTGCTAGGGAATTGAAAAAAACTCAGGAACATTAAGGTGACATTTATATCAATCATGACTGGTTACAGTCACCAAATGATTATTAAAGGGACTGGAGGAAAACAAACTACAGCATTATTGAGAGCGGACAGAATACTGAGAAGAGTCCTGGTTACTTGAGGAGACTTGCTGTGAGTCAAAGTCCTGTTAAAAACCATCGGTGAAATCTGATATGAAAAATTCTCAAAAAGTAAATAATAATAATAATAATAATAATAATAATAATAATAATTATTATTATTATTATTATTATTATTATTATTATAGACAGTATGTATCAATAAAAGAAGGCGAAAGATGACTCGTCTGCATTAAAGTGAGCCCCGATGAACTGATACTCCGCCTTCAAGACTTCATAAGAAATACTAATTACAGCGAGAAGAAGCAAAAAAAAAAACAAGTTAAGGATCAACATTACAACAATAAAAAGAAAAATAATGAGGAGAGTTTTCAAATGAGTGATATTTCAAATGACACACAAGGAAACCTCACACGAGAAGACTCGGATATTTGTAAGAAGGTGGAATATTAAGAGAGAACCAAAATCTGTTCTAATAGTAGCATAGAACAATGCCATAAGGACCAGCTATTTCAAAGCAAAAAAAAAAAAAAATAAGACACAACAAAATAGCAAATGTGGGTTATGTGGTGATAGAGACGAAATGATCAATCATATGATAAGTGAATATTGAAAATTAGCACAAAAGAGAGTAAGCCTAGACACAATTGGGTGGAGAGGGTAATTCATTGAAAATTGTGCAAGAAATTGAAATTTGACCTTAAGAACAAGTGGTATGTGTACAACCCAGAATCCGTCCTAGTAAATGAGATGGACAAACTTTTCTGGGATTGAGAAACAAACAGATGACCTCATCTCAGGCAGACGACCAGTCCTTGTGATATCTAATTGGAAGATCTGGAATAAAGAGGACATTTGTGGACCATCCAGACAACACCATTATTAAGATTGACCAGAATACTGAGAAGAGCCCTGAGGACTTGAACATTCAGTGGGAAACCGTCAGCCAACGCTGTTGGGAAGAACTCAAAAGAGTAGTAATAATTGCATCAATTATAACGGATTACGTTGGTTTTGAAATCATTGTTTATCTTTCCAGTTCCTTCATATAAAATGAGCATATATCCGGATCAAGTGAACATATTTTTAATGAAAAAGAAAGAATGAGTTTCAGATAACTATTAATCCTGTAATCTTTTAATTCCATATGACAAGAAATGTATTGGGGGGTTATTTTTTACACTATTCACCCTCATATATTCCGTTCTATAATTCGAATATATTTTTCAAAACATTATATATTTTTTAATTAATCGAAGGTCGAGAAGCCTTCCATCCAAAAGTATGACTCATTTGACTGAGTCACGTGGTTACAGGCTGGTAAGTTCTATGAAAAATCATTCGTTTAATCATTCTGGCTTTATAAGTGAGTGAAACAGATATTTTGATTCACGCTTTTTTTAAAAGCTTCGTATTAAATAACAATAAAATCTCGTCACAAGAGTGACAATATCTAGCTGAGAAAATTTGCAAACACATTTTAAAGAAGTTTGTTGAGTAAATCTTATCCAGTTGTTCGAGTTTTGGGGTGTGTCCAAGGTCGTTTAAGTGTGGGCATCCCGCAGCAAGCAAACATTGATTAAGTAGAGATACGAGGGGTATATTTTCTGGAGAAGTGATTCTCATTCAATTAAGAGTTCGAGCTGTAGTTTCTATATTAGTCATTGTCATAGGAAATGAAATCTGGGAAACAATTTAAAATTCTGGACAACGGTGTTTGCGTTTCATATCACGTCAATACCCTTGAGAAAACATGAATCTATCTTTTCTTCCTCCAGGTATGGGTAAAGAAGTAAGGTTTGGTCCTTTAGCCTTTGTAGGGAAACCAGTCTAGAAGGAATACTATGAATTCAAACCAGTTTATTTCGGCTTGAAAATTTACTTTGTGTCATATCCTGCTTGTAGTAGAGAGGTTAGATAAAAACATACAACCAATCGTGAGAAATCCTCAGCTTTTTCCGCCTTTGTGTCCAGAAGTACGTTTGCCTACGAAGAAATTACGCATCAATTGCATTAAATACAGAAAACGAGAATCAATTTCAGTTTCTAATGAATAAGGTGTGCAAGTAAATAAGATACTGAAAAACCAGTGCAATTTTTTCCATGTATTTTTAAAATGTTATTTTTATACGCCTCTTTCCATCTTTAGTTTATTCCCAAGTTAACATACTTTTGTCCATCCGTATCTTTTATTGTGTAAAGTACTATATGGACATCCCACTACAACCCATGACAAAAAAAACATTAGAAATGTCACTTAGAGGATGTTCCCGTACGTTTATACAATGTTATGAAAATGCACTGATAATATCTACGTGAAACTTGATTTTTTTCTTCTTAAATTGTTTATATTTGCTTTGTTCAGAATATATATAAACGTAAACAACCCCTCAAAATGTATTTCTATTCTCTATTTCTAAAAAGAAGTTATTTGATTTTGGATATTTGTCATAAACATTTAATCACGGATGTACTAATCCTGCTGAAAATTAAAACATTGACACACTTGAAAACTGTTAACCTTTTTTCTTTTTATTTAGCAATAAAGAAGGTAAAATATCTTATTAATTAGCTGATCAATCATGCTTCATTAAAATCTTCCAAGTCCTATTGGGTGTTGGGTAACATATGATATCTATAACTCCTACATAGGGGTAAGAGCCTACCTAAAAGAGATGTCCTGGGTATGAATGTAAAATTCATTTGATGGTAAGGATCTACTTTTTGAGATCTGAGGAATGTGGAGTGCTCTTTCTTCACCATTTTTCCAAGGTCCACGCTAACCCTTAATGTTAGCACCTTTTAGGTTTCCATCTATGTGTCAAATAGTTGGATTTAAAAATTACGTGTATTCAATGGAATTCTGTGCTAAAAAACCCTTAAGAAAAATGGTAAATGTGAATGTACATTGAACGCGATTCTCTGACCTGGAGGCATGAAATAACTCTCAATAGACTTATTCCGTCAATCAATCATGAAACGGTAATTTTTTCCAGGCTAGGCAGAGAAAAATATGGAATAATCCAATATTGTGGGAAAAGTTATCGAATTCTTTGACAAAAAATAATACTTAGTTTCCCATCCTCAGGATTTTATTGCAGCCTTAATTCTGCGTTTTGATCACTCCATCTGCATAGATCTGTATACCCTGGTAGGCCGAATATTTGCCCAGAACCATTCGTGGTGAAAAGAACTTTGGTGCTGACTAGATCAAAAAGATCCAAAAGATCACGCCTCGAGAAATAAAATCAAAAACTTGCTCAGATTAAAAACAGACGACCAATATATATTCAACCTTCAGAGAACGAAAACGTGTATCATAATCTCTATTTCTTTTTCCCAACCTGACTGCTTGCTACATAATGCTTGCTATATTCAATTTATTGCAATAAACAACTTTTTAACGGACAGAATTAATGACATTCCGATGTGACGGACACAGACGAGACAAGACTCAGGATGATGGCTGCCCTTTTGCCTTCAATTTAATTGCCAATAAACTTTATAATAGATAACGTTTGAAAATCGAAAGGTCTGAGATATTAAGTCTTCTTTCGAGTCGATTTCAGCAGAGTTCTATCCCACAGAAATTAGTTTATATTTCTATCTTCATAAGTGCACATTCGAGTACACATTTAACTCAATAACTCTACTTCAGAAGAATCGTGCACACTTGAAATTTTCTTACACACAAAATAATCAACGTAGCCCTTCCTCTCCAATTCCTTCTCTCTCTCTCTCTCTCTCTCTCTCTCTCTCTCTCTCTCTCTTAGTCCCAAATGTATGCGCGTGTGAGGGGGTAAATGTGTCTCTGACTATACACAGTATGTTCAAGTAATATTGTGACCTTCTTCACAATTTGCATTAAAACTATTTTAACATCTTTGTAGCCCGGAAGACATAAGTTGTGAACAGACCAATCTCTTGAAATTTACTTATACAAAAAAATAGTCCAAGTAACACATACACACACACTCTCTCTCTCTCTCTCTCTCTCTCTCTCTCTCTCTCTCTATCCCTGACTTACTCACACACACACACACACACACACACACATATATATATATATATATATATGTGTGTGTGTGTGTGCTGTAGTAATTGCCTCTCTGTAAGTATCCAGTATGTTCAAAGTCGATAGCGACAATCTTCGCAACTTGCATTTAAACTAAAAATAGTTTGTAGCCCGGAAGACATAAGTTGTGGACGGACCAATGTCTTGTAATTTAATTACGCACAAAATAATCCACGTAACTCTCTCTCTCTCTCTCTCTCTCTCTCTCTCACACACACACACACACACACAGAAATGATGTATATGGCTGTGTCCATACTACTGTGTGAAAGCACCAGATGTAGGCTAGCGAAACTCATAGAGAAAAACCGAGATGTAATTACACAAGAATATTGCATGCTGTTTTGAACAAAATCTTGAAACAACACCCCACAAAACCGCAGCTGTAAAGTAACCAACAACTACTTTAAAAAAATACAAGTAAGATGAACAAGACATAGGAAGCACCACTGGAGCTGGAAGAACCAACTGTTGAGCGATTTTCTCTTAAGGACTTCTACACGTGAACACACCAGTGTTGGCCTACCAGAAGGAATGAATTACTGAGATGGATGTTGATGAGGATAATGATGATATTAAAAAGATATATTTATGCATGGTAAAGATTGTGTGTGTGTGTGTGTGTGTGTGTGTGTGTGTGTGTGTGTGTGTGTGTGTGTGTGTAAACATGCAGTGTCTGTTTGTTCATATGCATGTTTGTATGTGTATTTCTAAGAGATAATCATGTGTCTGCAGCGACCATTTTTATAAAATGAAGTGAGTGTAAATATATATGGATGAATTGAAATATCTGTTTCTCATCCCAAAATAATTATTTTCTTATTCTCTACACACAGAATACATTAACAGAATCTTTTCAGATGAGTACTAAACTCCAAACTAGGTATGGCTACGGATTTATTGACTCTTTCTCATATATATATATATATATATATATATATAGAGAGAGAGAGAGAGAGATTAAGAAAGATTCTTTCTCATATATAAATATATATATATATATATATATAGAGAGAGAGAGAGAGAGAGAGAGAGAGAGATAGGGGGAGAGAGGGGAAAAGAGACTAAGAGAAGCAGATAAACGAAAAAGCTCAAAGACGGAGGGAAATTGATAAGTTATATAGAAATGACTGATGAAGAAAGTCCAAAATCTAATCTATGAATAGCGAATGGCCTTCGGCATATTCATCGTACTGTTGAACTAACTTTTACCAAAATATCAGAAAGTATTATAAAAACATTTACTTCGCTTTAGTTAGACCGAGAGCACTTCAGTAAAACCTTATGAACAGATCTATTTATTGCTAAAGCATACGTATATATTCCTAAAGCACACGTATATATATATATATATATATATATATATATATATATATATAGTTTCGTGTCATACAATATTTTCTTTTTATACTTTGGGCCATATTTTCTTGAATGCAATCGTATTTTGTAAACAAACTATTAAAGCTAAGAGATATGAAAATCACCCGTCTGGAAGAATATATTCCGATTATTCTATGTTTACAGATCTTTTAACAAAGTCAAATCCAATCGCAACGTTTTTTTAACGTTCTTTTGCCTGTCAAACACCAGAAATCTGCATGGAACAAGGTAAAACTAAACCTAATTCAATGAAATCTTAGTCAAATTCTTTTCCTCTAATCGCATTATTCTCAATCGTTCTTTGTTTTGTAACCGCATATTACAAGGAATCTTGTGGCTTCCGGCTTAATTGCTTTCCTTCTTGTATTTAGACCAGAACTTCCGGATTTTGCAACAAAGTACATGAAAAGTTTTATTTGAAAGCAGCTCACGGTGTGCTTTTTTAGCAATAATAAAATGGCCTTGAACTAAACATTGAGCGGATTTACGAATTAAATAAACAAAACAAATGCTACTAGACGAACCAGAACGAAGAGTCCAAAGTAATAAACCTAATGATAAAAGTACAACTAAAATATATAACAACACTATATATAAGTTTTTGGCAATTTGTAGCCAGTATCGATTAAGTGTTTCTTTTAAATTCTCAATGCAGAGCCGATTAAAAATGAAATATCTGAAAGTGGATACAGAAATTTATAAAGTGCCCATTTATGTGCGGTGTGCACACATGGTTGTCAGATGGATTGCAGTACCCTGATTTTGTTTTATATTATCACTTTATGTGTGGCGGGAAGATGCACATTTTCGAAAGATGGTACAATGTCATATCCCCCCTCTAAGTCCTACTCTTAACATTTTTTTTTATCTTCGATCACTTCAGGACCATATTTGCGCATCTTTTTTTTGTCTATTATGAGCAGGATGTGGTACACGTTCAGTTTTTTAAGCGTTGTAAATCTGGTTTGATTTCAAAGTTTTTTCTTAGCCAAGACTGGTTGCTTTACAATCTCTAAAGAACCCGTTCTATCCTTCTACTTACGTAAAGCTATTTAGAGAACAAACTAATTCATCCCGTCCCTATGGACATTAGCGCGAATTCAATCTGAACATGCTTGTCCCGGATTTGAACTTGATTCACTGTAAGTAAACTGGCGACCGTAGTCGAGGGCGACCTAAAGAATACTTTTACAGTAGCTATCACACAGTGGTATAGAGTAGAGCACAGCCCCTTTCTCTAGATTGCTCCACTTAACCTTGATTAATACGTCATAACACAGCGTGTTAAGCAGAGAGGCATCAGGTACCATTTTTTTAGTCTTTCGAATGACTCGACCTGGGATTGAAACCTGGTCTTTCAGACCATTGATATAGTGCCGTTTGAAAAACTATGAAACCTCTCGACATGACCTTTGTTATTTTTAATAAATTCCAAATGAACCTGTTAAATATGCTTCCAAACATTAATTTGAAAAGTAGTCTTTCCGAATCATGATAGACCAGTCGGCTGGGGCTGTAGTATTATAACGACTGCTTCTCTGCAGAGGCGTAAGACACCCCCACAATGAATGTCCTGTATATGATACAAAACAATATGGTGGTGAGGTTCCAGTAATGCTGGAACTTTGAAGAATTCAGAGTACCTCTCCAATGCCATCGCACCCATGTACACTGTCCCGGAGTGGTAGCTCTTCATTGGGTCCTAAGTATGGGCCAAATAGAACCATACTGAACTTATGCAAAACTGAATTGTTTGAAGTAGAACTGTTTATATGCATAAAAATACAAGGTTCTTCAGCCTTGGTGAAGCAACTAGTCTAGAAGGAAAACTCTGAATTCAAACCTGTTAAACTCCGCTTAAAAAATGACCTTGTATCATATCCTGCCCGAGCGGAGGGGTTGATAAATATGGAAGTGCCCGTGGCGTAATGGTTATCGTCGTAGGAAATGCACATGGCGACACGAGTTCAAATCCTGGATGAGACCGATTGCATTTCACATAGCACTAATACCCTTGGGAAAGGTATGAATCCAATTATTCTCCCTCCAGCTATGGATACATAATAAGACAGACTTTGTTCTTAAGCCTTGGTGAGGCAACTAGTCTAGGAGAGGGAAAACTCTGAATTCAATTCTGTTAAACTCCGCTTAAAAATTTACCTTGTGTCATATCATGCCCGAGCGGAGGGGTTGGTAAATATGATATGCATAAAAATGGATTTGGCATTAATAACCTACAATCATTGATATACCATTAAACCGAAACAAACCAAACTAATCAAGCAAATAACGAACGCAAACAAAGAAACACAACTCGGATTTTAATTATTTAGTACAAAATCTGCTTTTTTCTCCAAAATTGAAACTGACATGTGCACAAATATGTGAACCCCTCCTTCTCTCTTGTATAGGTTACGTTGTTAATATCTCCCACTGAAACATGGCCAGGTACCTAATATTTCAATTTAAACGGATCAATCAGAGAAGACTCTATAAGTAAATTAGTTGAACAATACAGATTAAAAAAGAGTCGAAACCAGCCAAGCTACTATAATGCCTGACAGATCAACAATGGTAAAGATATATCTCATATTGATATTGATATCAATAAGATGTTACGGAAGTGTTTGCAAGTCCTTGGTAGCTATAAGACCATTTGAAAACGATTGCAGCTCCCTCCATCCACTGAAAGACAAATAATTTTCAAAAGAAGAGTACTAAAAACGTCGGTAGCCCTTCCTAGAAGTGGACGCCCATCAAAACTATGACTAAAAAGTGCTAAAAATTATAAATGGGATTAAAGCCAATTTATAGATCACTTTGAGAGAGTTGCAGATCTCTCAGGAAACATCCGAAATAAATTTATATACGTCGATAATGAAAGGAACATTGAATGGACATGGCAGCCATTGAAGGGCTCCTACAAGGAAAAATTTACTCTCAAAGAACACATTTGCCCGTTTTTATTTTGCCAGAGAAACCTTGGATAAACCAGATGCCTTCTGGTAATCCTTTCTCTGGATAAGAGATACAAAGTTAGAACTCTTTAGTCACAATCAAAATTGACATGTTTGTACAAAAGCCGACAACCAAGTAAAGAGCATCATTAGAATAGACGTCTTAGGATTCGCGACTGCTTCTCTGCATCGCGATCTACACGACTCCATATAATCAAGGGAAGTATGAATTCTCTGTCCTATCCAAAATTCTGGATCAGAATCTAGGATCATCAGTCAGGAACACCCGAAAAATACCAGGTAAACTTTCAAGGAATGACTTAAAAATAAGATTATATCAATTTTGGATTTGCTTTGTGAATGTCTGAATCGCAATTCAATAGAAATTTTGTAATTAGTCCTGCAGTTGATTGTTTATTCTTGATGTTCCTTGAACCTCTCTCAACTGACTGAGCTTTGCTGGCAGGAGGGAGCAAAAATCTCCAACGACAGATATGAAATGCTGGTCAGTGGTTATACAAGAAATTTAATTGAAGTAATCTTGCCAAAAAAAGAAACATAGTGTTAACATAGTGTTAAGAAAAAATGTTCTCATATTTTTAACGTGTCATATTTTCAGTTTTCTAGAAAGAAATCCCTTTATAGTATAAATGATTAAAATATATCATTTTCTTTTTGCTGATACTCATTAAATGGAAAGCCTATTATACAAATTGATATTTGGATGCACATTTAATAGGTATATTTTAGATTTGTTCTCAATAATAATAAACATGTACTGATGGGTAGGTTGGTTTGTTGGTTGGTTGGTTGATTTTATTGCGTATCAAACTTTGTAGGTTATTTACCGCCAAATTCACTTTTTATACAAATTATCAGTACATAGTTTAATTGTCAAAAACCTTCCCATTTCAAGCTATTCAGTTTAGTCAAATAGTTCTAATTCAGCTAATCCAGTTTAGTATGAGAACAGATTTTGTTTACAAAGAGTTAAATGTCAAAACAGTTCTATATTAAACAATTTAGTTTAGTGTAAGGAGAGTTTCAATGTCAAAAACAGTCCCATTTCAAACAATTCATTTCAGTATAAGCACGCAATCTAAATGTAAGTACACAGTTTATTCTTCAAAAAAATTCTATTTCAAGCTATTCAGTTTAGTCAAACAGTTCTATTGCAAACAATTCAGTCTAGCATAAGTATACAGTTAGTTCTATTTAACTCATAGATAGGGCCCTATCAGATGCTACCATACTGGGCAAGAGTGGATCTTGGAGCAATGGCAATGAATGGGTGCTCCATTTTTCCCAAAGCTCCAGCATCACTAGAGCCTCGCCATCAGATTGTCTAGTGTCATATCAGGATTCTTATTGACGGGGTCGTTTAGCATAAGTACTCAGTTTAGATATCGAAACAGTTCTATTTCGAGTAATTAAGTTTAGCATAAGTACTCATCTGAAAAGTCAAAATTAAGTTTAGCATAAAAACGCAGTTTAAATGCAAAAAACAGTAAACTCAAACTATGGTTTAAGTATATTTAACCCATAGATCCGAACATAATCAGGTGCTACCACTCCGGGGCAGAGTGGACTTCTGAATTCCCCAAAGTTCCAGCATCATTGGAACCTCACCATTAGATTGTTTAGTGTCATATCTAGGACACACGTTGGGTGGGGGGTCGTACCCCTCTGCAGAGAAGCAGTCGGTGTATTCTGCAACTCCAGCCGACTGGGCAAAAACATATACTGAAGATTTACAAATTTCAGGTGGTAATATATATATATACATATATACATATACATATATACACACATATATATATATGTATATGTGTGTGTGTTTGTGTGTGTGCATGAGAAAGAGAGAGAGAGAGAGAGAGAGAGAGAGAGTGTGTGTGTGTGTGTGTGTGTGTGTGTGTGTGTGTGTGTGTGTGTGTGTGTGTGTGTGTGGAAGAGATCGACAGAGAGAGAGAGTGTGTGTGTTTGTGTGTGTGTGCGTGCGTGTTTGCGTGTGTGTGTGTGTGTGTGTGTCCAGTTTTCTGTCTGTCGTTTGACTTCGTTCGTTTTTCAAGCTTTTCAATACTTCACTGACCCCAAAGCCTAAACCAATTATGAATCGGTATGTCTATCGGATTGTTTCCATCGAAAATAATTAGATTAACATGTTGTCTCTCGTGGCATAGTTCAATTTCTTTAAAAAAGTAACCTTGTCCTTTCGTTATAGTTCAATTAACTGCGAAGGGATAATTCATTTTTTACTCATTTCATTTTACAAACAGTCAATTTTTTTATATAGAAATTGTTTTAAAAAAATTGCTTTAGAGTTCATTTTAGCCAATAGTGATTAACATTAAGAAAAGGCAGAACAGAATAAATTAATGTAAACAACTACAGAGAGAATAATTTAAGAAAGGGGTGAAAAAGTTACTAAAAAAAAAAAACTAACGTAAACAAATTTACTCAGTTGTTTAGATTCTAAACAAACTTGAATGATCGATAATGTTTGTTTAGCAATAAAAAGTGTAAGAATTAATTGCTTTTAATCTTTGAAAAGTTGTTCATTTTTTTTCCGTAAACCCTCTCTACTAACTCACTTAAATATACACACTGACACACAAATTTGGTAAGGTAAATTTTATGACCTTCCGCCGACTTAGTAAGTAGTAGTTAAGATACATCACCACAATTTCTGTTTTATTTCCAGTATCTTCTTTTGATGATTTTGTGTTGACTTTAATTGAAATCGGAAACATTAATTGTAATTAACATGAAGGAGGAAATGGCTATCTTCCTATTTCCAAATACATTATATCTCTTAAGCAAAACTCAGAATTAGCGAATACTGATACAAAAAAAAAATGCTACAATATTTACCACACCTTCACGTATCAAGCCATTAGAAAGAAATGGTTATAATGATGAACTTAACGACAATTAATTCGAATTATACAATATTCAGAGAATCTAATTATCACAATTTTGAAAGTTAGCTTCAATTATATTTGAAGATCGATAAAGCCAACAATTGAGACGGAATGAGATGCCGATATATATATATATATATATATATATATATATATATATATATATATATATATATATATATAACTTGGGCGAACACAACTCTGCGGATATATAAACCGAAACTAAAACTGGAAATTTTAAGTATGTTGAACTCGTCGGTATAATACAATCCAAATTGTTCTGTTTTTTTTTTTTTTTCAATTTTTTTTTGTTTTTTTTTATGGTGATAGGTTTTCGAAGAACACCGAGGTAACATATATTTTTCAAGGGTCATCTGCAAAATAAATCCCAGCGTGTTTTATATTTTCTTCGCATTCCCCTCTCGTGCAATATATATGATACTTCAGAATTGTCCATTGGATGATGATCATTAAAAATACAAACTCTTCGTTGCAATATATCATTTCACACACTGTATTATTTCTGCACACACACACAACACACACACACACACACACACACACACACACACACACACACACACACACACACACACACATACACACACACACACACAAATATATATCTATATATAAAGATAGATATATAGATAAACAGACTGATTGATATTACTGTAATTTAAAAGAATGTAGCCTCTCCCAAATATTAGATTTGGTGTACACCTTTGTGTGGACGTCGCCTCTATAGGAATTAATAAAGAAATCTATTTTTTAAAACTTTTATGGGGATTGGTAGTGCGTTGCCGGAGCAAAAATATTCATGTATGGCTCCTTTCTGTAAGTGAGGCTAAGAACGTTTTAAACGACTGTTATATATATATATATATATATATATATATATATATATTATAAATGCCACATATTGACAAATGATCTTGGTCATTTCCACGAAAATTAGAACTCAAACATACAACTTCTGTAAAACATACGTACGATGAGATCAATGAGAAAACTATACGTCATTTATTTATAATGACATGCTTTTGTATGATTCTTTTACTGTTCCCTGTCTCAACTTAGTTAAACCCCAGTTGGTTGGCAGGTCGTATGTTTGCATTTTATGGCATATCAACCTTTTTAGTGTATTTAAAGCCAAATCTATTTCATACAAATAATCAGTTCTATTTCAAACAGTTCAATTTACCATAGGTATGCAGTTTACATGTCAAACCCGTTCTATTTCGAGCAGTCAAATTTAGCATATGTATATTATTTCAATATGAAAACAGTTCAATTTCAAGTAATTCAGTTAAGCATAAGTACGCTGTTTATTTCTATTTGACACATAGATAGTACCCTATCAGTTGTTAACACTCCTGACCAGGGTGGACCTGGGAGCGATAGCAATGAAGGGGTATTCCTCATTCCCCAAAGCTCACTATCAGATTGTCTAGTGTCATATTCAAGACCCTCGTTGGTAGGGATTCCTTACCCATCTGCAGAGGTGCAGTTGTAGTATTCTACAGCCCCAGCCCACAAGGCAATTAAAGCCCAGTGACAAGTACTGCAATATAATCGGTGACTATTGACTATCCATAGAATCCTTGAAGGTGTACGGGCAAAAAACCAACAGGCGACAATACTATTTGTCAAATTTAGCATGGCCTTTGATTTCATTCATAGAGTGAAGATGGAACAAATCCTTCTAGCATACGGCCTACCAAAAGACACCGTCGCAGCAATAACGATTCTCTAAAGAAACACCAAAGTGAAAGTACATTCACCGGATGGAGACACAGAATACTTGGACATTGTAGCAGGAGTACTACAAGAGGACACGCTAGCCCCATACCTCTTTATCATCTGTCTAGACTACGTGCTTAGAACATCGATTGATAAAATCAAAGAAAACGGCTTCGAGCTGACAAAGAAAAAAAAACAGAAGGGACCCCGCAAAAACAATTACCGACGCCGACTACGCCGATGACATAGCGATTCTGGCAAATACACCCGTCCAAACCGAAACACTACTACAGAGTTTGGAACCAGCCTCCTCAGGCATTGGCCTCCATGTCAATGCACTCAAAACGGAATCAAACAGGCGACATTTCCACACTAGACGGAAGCTCTCTGAAACTAGTATACAAGTATCTCATTAACCGAAAAAGACATCGACACGTGGCTGACGAAGGCATGGCCAGCTATTGATAAACTATCGATGATATGGAAGTCAGACATGACCGATAAAATGAAACGCCGTTTCTTCCAAGCAGCGGTCGTATCGATACTGCTAAATGGATGCACTACTTGGACGCTACTAAAACGGCTGGAGAAGAAGCTAGACGGCAATTACACAAGAATGCTGCGACCAATATTGAACAAGTCCTGGAGGCAACACCCCACAAGGCACCAACTATACAGCCACCTACCTCCCATCACGAAAACTATCCAAGTTAGACGAACCAGACATGCAAGACACTGCTGGAGAAGCAGGAACGAGCTCATAAGTGATGTACTCCTATGGACCCCCACATATGGCCAAGTAAAAACACGATTGCCTGCTCGAACATACATACAGCAGCTCTGTGAGGATACGGGATGTAGCCCTGAAGACTTGCCAGAGACGATGAACGATAGGGAGAAGTGGTGAGAGAGGGTCAGGGATATCTGTTCTGGCGGCACGACATGATGATGGTGATGATACAAATCACAGGTTTTATTTCAGAGTAACTTTCCCTAGATTTGTCAAAGGAATCTTTTCCAAGACTTGTCAAAGGAAATTCATAAGTCAGCAAAGGTTTGGCACCGAAGCTTTTTCCTCAGTTTTTATTTATCTTCTAGAAGACTTGCATTCATCATGGCTTCGTCAGTCGACGGGAGCTCCTTCTTCCCTTCATATACTGCTTGTGCAGCATTTTATATTTTATCCTAAACACGTCTGATTAAATAGGATAGACACTTCATGTCTGCTTATTTTATCTATAATCCGATCTATTCTATCTTTGAGTCGAGTGATATGTACATGGAATGAATTTAGGTAGACTCCGTATTTTTCCGTGTACTTCTGGTTTCAATTGAAGCTATATTCGGGGAGTGAATAATGAAGAGAAAAGCTGAATGACGAGTCATATATATTTACACAAAGTTTAGGAGGAAGAACAAATCACTGGTGAATTTATGGAAGGAAAAATTTTTGCTCGAGGCAGAAAGGAAATGTGCAATTACCATTTTAGAATAAGACAGCAATATTCGAAGGAATGTTCAAGGAAGATTTTTTTAATCTTTATACAGAGAGTTTCGATAATTTAGAGTTTTAGCTGGCTTTTTATTTGTAATATGAAGGCATTTTCTGTCAGAATGTTTCTGTATTAAACGAGGGCTACGAATGTATTTTGAGGTGTTGAGAGATGGAACAAGTGTTGCTGAACATCTTCAGAGAGTTGTCGAAGTCATGCCTTAGTAGTTAGTTACTTAATTGGAGAAGTATTCTCCTGGTTGACAGTTAAGCTGGTACTCTACATAGATCGTACTGATATAACTAGTCGAAGGAGGGAATATATTGTATATAATGAGGTTACCTATATTGTATTTGGGATAATATAAGTTTTATTTTCTTGTTAAAATCAGTAGATGAAACGTTATTACATATTAGACTTTTTGTCTATTTCATCGAGTTTGAAGTGTTTGTGAATCTGGTTACGAAAATATGATTTACTCAGTTGAGAGTTGTTTATCCAGTAGTAATTCCATTGCAATTAGGGTTGATATTTTCAATGGCACGTTTCATTTGTTCGTCAACAATGTGATTTGGAAACTCATTCTTAATGAATGTTTGTTTAAAGTTTTTTTAAGTTCAGACTAGAAGACTTTTTTGTGGAAGTATATGACTTAAGCACGGTATATTTGATTTTTTAATTATTGATATTTTATATTATTCGGGGTATTGGATTTTATACTTGAGATTTTTTTATTTTGTAAAGATAAAGAAATGGTTGTTATTTTTGCTTGTCCAATTTAATCATATATATATATATATATATATATATATATATATATATATATATATATATATATATATTGAATAAAGAAAATATAACTTTCACTAATTTAACATATTATACATCTGTTTCATTATATATAATAAAATTAATGCAAATATCATTTTGCCAAAAAAAAAAACCAACAAATTTTAGTTCCCTGAATTCAATCAATTTTGGATTGCATAGTTTCCAATGTAACATCCAAAGTATGGGAAAATAATTTTAACAATCTGAATAATAGAAAATCTTCAGGACTTGTTGATAAGTAGTGAGATTTGTAAATCCTCAATGCATTATATCATCTTTAACTCCTTCAGTATAATATTGTGTCGTGTGAAATTAACTTTTGCTTATTTGTTTGTTGTTTTTATATTTAAACATAGTTAAATTTTCTGAAGTTTTAAGTAAGTAACAATAATCCTTACTAAACCATTATAGCATCCGGTAACAATAATAACTACACATAATTTACAGCTTATAGCATTAAGTATTGAATTTGAATTATTTCAAACGTATCTATTTGACCCATAGACATAAGGCTAAAAGTTACACCAACTCCATTTCAGAGTAGAAATGGAAATAATGACAATGAAGGGGTACTCCACACTCACAAAAAGCTTCAGAAATAAAGTTTGCCACATAATCCTAGATGAGGTAAGACGTGGACCAACATTTTATAATTTGGTTTCTATATTTTTGTATGTTTTAATAAATGAAACCGTTCATCACGAAGAAATTGTCTTTCATCGTAAGAAGGAACCTCCACAAATCTTTTAACGTTTTTATCGAAGCCTTTAAAAATCTTAAAAATGTTAGGTTTATAAAATGTGAAACGACTAGGAACACACATGTTCTGTAGTTTTCCTGAAATGCAACTGTCTAAAATAAATAATGACAATGAAGGGGTAATCCATACTCACCAAAGCTTCAGAAATAAAGTTAGATCATCAAATACAATTTATTGCCTGTCTCGGGCATCCATTTTTTTTTTTCAGGTTCACTCATCACTTTGCAGGGAAGCCAGCCATCGGAGCGATCCTGGAAAGAATTGATTTGCCATGAATTATATTTTTTATGTTACAGTTTATAAAGGGGCTGGTGCAGTGACACACTCTATGTACTTAAGACCAAGTTTGGTATGGAGTTAGAAAATTAGTTGAAATGTTATTACCGTGGAGAGATTTTTACGAATTTATCTTAGTTGAATCGAAAAAAAGCCTTGGCTTATTTCTTAGATGAAATTTTCACACAATAGTCGCCTGTTAGTCTTCGAGCCCCAAGAATAATGAAATCAATAATAACAATATTTTGCATGTTAAGTTTTATAAATACGGATCCTTCCCACTTAAATACTGATGCAACACAATCTTCCTTTCTTCATTACTTTGTTACTATTAGATGATGTGCCAATCTAAATTCAGTATTATAACTCTTGAAATAAGATTTAAGAAGCTGTTAGGATTGGTGACAAATACAAACACACGACAATGGCCTGTAAAAAGCGGAGTTATTATAACAAGTTTCATCATCCTGTAAGATTCACTCCACTCAAAGACATGTTCACTTATTACGTCGATAAGTAATTACAACGATATTAATATATAGACGGAGGAATAAATATCTCCAGCATTAATGTTGAAAAACTTTGAGAAAGACAAATGTTCTTCCTTTGTGCTTTTAAAGCAGATCGGTAATTAAGAGTCTGGAGATCTTTGGAATAGATTTTTTTCTTGTGAAGATGAAAAGAAAATAACTTCAATGAAAATTTGTTGAAACGCATATGTTGGTGGCACTGAGAGAGGCAGGCTGACAAGCCGAAAATAGCCGAAGTAAATTGAAGGCAAATCAATATAAGAATTGATGTTGAGCAAAGATGTTTTTCATAGTAGTCGTGGGACACAAAGAGATGTTGACTTCTAAATAGACGTTAAAGTGAATAAGTCAAAAAGAATAAGATAAGTTTGAATGTAAGAGCAAACAAATAAACAAACCAAAAAAATATTGCCAAGCATACTTCAGAAAGAGGATGTAGAGGAGAAAAAAGGAAATATTGAATAAAAAGGAAATAAAGACGAAAAGAGAAAAAAAAAGAAAAGATTGATAATGACGACCGGAGGAAGGAGAGTAAAAAACTAAGGAAGGTAAGAAGGGTTGCAAAATTTAACCCTTTCTTTCCTTATTAATAAGAATAAATCAAATACACAGCCGAGGATAACAAAGACAGTATAGAAGGAAAACAAATTTTTTCAAGAGAGAAAGAGAAACCAGAAATTTTTTTAAAAAGTAAAGGAAATAAATAAGTAAATAAATAAATAAGTAAATAAATAAAGACGTAGTTCAAACTTTTATAATTCCTTTCCTCATAAAAGAATATTAGTAAGAATGTAAATATAAACCAGATAGATAACCGATGAAAGAAAGAAAGAAAGAAAGAAAGAATTGATGATCATAATACATTTTTTATGATTATAAGAACAGTATAGAAAGCAAAGAAAAAAGGACTAAGGAAACAAAGATTGTGAACAAGAAATTGAAGAAAAGAAAGAAGTAATTGAATTAAAATAACGTGAAGAGGAAGAAAATTACGGAAAGAGACAATAAATTATGAATAAATGAATAAATGAAGTATTGCAAATTGTAATACTTTCTTTCCCATTAGCGATAATACGTAAGGATGTAAAAATAAACAAAATGGACGACCAAAGATATCAAAGCCTGTATAGAAGGAAATAAAGACGTTTTTAAGAGAAAGAGAAACAGGAGATATACAAAAGAAAGGAAGTAAAAGAAAGAATGAAGACAAAATCAAAGAAAAACTTGCTAATTGTTCAACTTTATTTTAATTAATAAAAGTAAGAATTAAAAAGTAAACAAAACATATGACGATTATAACAAATATAGTATTGAACAAAAAAAAAAGGAAGGAAAAAGATAATGAATTAATATTACGCAAAAATAAAAATAAAAATAACAGAAAAATACATAATAAGGTAATACGTCATATTATAACGAAACTCAAAGGAAATGAAAGAAGAAAAGAAACAAAATAAACAAAATAAGGAAAGACAGTTCAAGTACTTTATTTTAATGATTATAAGAATGAAAGAATAAAGGAAACAGATGACTGAAGGCCTTATAGAAGATAATAAAGAAGATAATATTCAAATGAAAAAAGACAATATTTATCGAAAGAGAAAGAGAAAGAGGAAAATAATAGAAAATAATAAGAAAAGACAAGAAATTAAAAGGAAGGAAATAAGAAAAAAAACAAAATATGAGAAAGAAAGAAAGAAACAAACAAACAAACAAACAAAATATTGCTAATTGTACTAATATCTTTTAATGATTATAAGATAGAACGAACGATTAAAAATATATATTGATGAAGAAAAAAGTAAATAATAGAAGAAAGGAAACAAATATTGTTTGAATAGGAAAAGAAATTTCGTAAACGTAAAGAAAAAATTCGTAATGAAGAAATACGATATTAAAAAAAGATCGGCGAAAGAAAGAAAGAAAGAAAGAAAGAAAGAAAGAAATTAATTGTATCATTTTCTTTACCTTATGAATTATAATGAATATGAACGAAAGACTAAATAAAACACTATAGGAGGCAACGTATTGAAGAAAATAAAAGTATGAATATTACATTAAAAGAAAGAAAAACAGGAAAAACAATAAAAAGAAAAAATAATTAAAAGATTGAAAAGTAGAAAATGAAGAACATTATTTGTACAACTTTCTTTTCTTGTTTATGATTATCCTGACTGTTTCTGACAATATTTACAATTAGAGAAAAATAAGTTAGCTTCTATGTAATAATGAAGAAGAAATAAGTTAGTTAATAAGAATCGAATAAAAAACACATTTCAAAATGTTCTTTTGATATTGAAACATTATAAGCAACCATATAGCCGGTGTTAACGATACAGAAAAAAATTAAATAAAACAAAAGATAGAAAATTACGAAAACAGAAAGAGATGAAGAAAGACATATAAATTGAATAGAAAGAAAGAAAGAAAGAAAGAAATGATAACTTAAAGATTGTGCTGCTTTATTTCCATATAAACGTTAGGATTACACTAATTCCGGCTGCGTTTACGATAGGAGAAAAATTAGTCAGTGTCAAGGAATTTTCTAAAATAGAGATGAAAACGTGTGCAACGGATCTATGAACCCTAGGTCAACACCTGCATATGCAGTATATTGACCTTCGACCCGGCCAAACATGCCATTCCAAAGTAATGCACCGGAAGGAAGTTACACATTCAGATGGCAGTTATGAGAAGAAATCACGTAGGCGGGCTTTGCTGACAATATGGGACAAGGTAAAACCCCATGGTACACTCATAGACTGATGCACCGGAAGAGAGTGACCTGTGAACTGCATGACAGTTATTTCCGCTTGATGACGATCAAACATGCCATCCCAAAGATTGAGTGGGCGATTCAACAATTATATAACTTGGTGGAGACAGAAAGTCAGTTAGTTGGAGATCAGATGGGGTAAAGACAAGATGTGGTAGAGAAAGTCACCACCCAGCAGAAGGGGCCTTTAGGGAACCCCGATTGAGTTTGGAGATCAGACCCGTTGGTGACAAGATGCGGTAGAGAAAGCTGCACCCAGCAGAGTGGGCCCCCGGGCCTCCGGTTGAGCAGCCCTTGAGAACGAAAAAGGCACAACGCTGATGACCATAACAACGGGGGTCAATATGTTGCAGTTCTATTCGGTCTCAAACTCCCTCTCACACACAAACCTTTCAAAAAAAGTGAGAGGTATATTTTCTTAAAGAAGTGTCGCTCGTCTTTCTTCATTGTTGTGTTATTATGTTTATTCTGCATGTATATGACTATACAACACAGACATAGACACTTTCAAAGTGCGAATCTGAGGACTAATATGAAATTCGCTTTTAAAAGAGAGTTTATCTCTGATTCGGTAAGATGTAACATATTCATCAAAAAAGGACCAAGATATGAATATGTGAAATATACATCGGGAATCCCGAAAAACACGAAACACTGACAACTCTCTTGGTTCAGGTATGAACATTTTTATTACCTTCTTTAAGTTTAGGTTTTTCACACGAGGAGAGCGAGAGAGAGAGAGAGAGAGAGAGAGCATTTTTCTATGCTGAATGTTCGTCCATCGTCAGCTCTCAACTCACTCACCCAACCAACACGCGCGTGCGCACACCCTGCAGTCCACAAACTGGACTGGCCTCACCCAGGTCCGAAAAGTCAACTCGCTTCGTCTAAGTCCCAATCTCAACTCACTGCTTTTATTCAAAATCACTAAGAATCCCAGCCCATAGTTCCCGGGCATGACGTCATTCACATCCCCAGTCCCATTTCCTATGTGGGGTTTTTATTGTGACATCTGCGATTGTCACATCCTCCCCGAGCGCGTGTGAACACCAGCGTTAATGTCTGCACCTACCCATGCACTAAGCCAAAAGGTTCTAAGTCTAACTAAACCGAAAGATTGGATATATAAAACGAAAACTGATAATATAAAAAAGACCCTTCCGCAATTATATAACAAAGAGATACCCACTGTTAGAAGAAACAGGGTATATAATTAAGATTAAAAAATCAGCATGGGTAAAAATGCGAACATTAAGACTATCACTGTGCTTGGGGCTTTCAAACCTTTGATGCTACTATGAAATAACTTTATTAAAGAAATTCTCCCCATTCAAAAATATCGGTTGAAGACCAAACTCTGGATAAAATACCGGTGCTTTTTAATTTACATCGTGCATATCATAAACATGAAACCTGCTCGTTAACTTTTTTCATCAGTCGAACGAAGATCGATGACCAGATTATAAGACAACTATTGATACATAAGTAATCTTTGCATGTTAATAAATCAAACCTCAATAAAAAAAAAAAATGAACTATTCCTTGAATGGTTCAATTACAGAATCAATTTTTTACAAAGTTAAAAAAAGGCGTTCGTAGGGCATTTTCACGTTTCCTTTTTATATTTAAATTGTTTAAGCCTCGCATTTCAGCATCTACTGTTTAACGCAAGAAATTGGGCACCTCAAGACTAACGGTAGTGTAGTTTTATAGCAATACAAATACAATCTTAAATTTTAAAGCCCAGTCGGCTGGGCTTGTAGAATCCACCGACCGCATCTATGCAGTTTAGTAAGACTCCCCCAATGATTGTCCCGGTGTATGACATAAAACAATCTGATGGTGAAGCTCCAGTTGTTCTGAAACGTTGGAGAATACGGAGTATCCCTGCATTGCCATTATTCTCTCGTCTACTCTTGCCCGGAGTGGTAGCACCTGACAAAGCCGTATCTATGGGGCAAATATAAGCTTTTGACGTTCAAACTGAGTGCAAAGAATTGCTTCTGTTAAATTGAATTGTTTGAAATTGAACTGTTTGTCATGAGTAAACAAACGACTGATGTTTGATTGAATTGTAACTTATTTATAGCAATACATGGAACTGTTTAGCTCTCTTGACTTACGCTAAATGGAATTGAGAGAAGTAGAACTGCTTGATCATTTAACAGTGTGTAACATATGAAATAGGTTTTAAATCATACGTTTAAAATATATGCTAAAACATGATTTGGTATTAACTAACCAGTCATGGTTGAAATGGTATAAAACCAAAGTGACCTAAATTCTAACTCTTATCCTAATACTGAATTTTAATCTCATATCTACATTCTAAATTAAACAACAAAATAATGAATATTTAAAAGGTATGTTTTAATAATCATTTTTAATAAACGGTTACAGTAGAGTTGAATGCAACCTCATAACAAGTCGGGCTGACAAAAATAATTTCCAGTATTCTTAAGAGTCAGCACTATTAAAAAGATGGTACTTCAGATGATCGTCGGACATCGTTTGCTTGTTTGGGTTTTATGGCATATCAACCTTCGTAGGCTATTAAATGTCAAATCCATTTGCATACGAATAAACAGTTCTATTACAAACAATTTAGTTTGGCATAAGTACCCAGATAAATTGTCAAAAACATTTCTTTTTTAAGCTATTCATTTTAGTCAAACAGTTCTAATTTAAACAATTTAGTTTAGCATAAGTATAGTTTCTGTTTACACACAGTTAAATTCCAAAACAATTCTATTTTAAACATTTCAGTTTAGTATACAAAAAGAGTTCCATTTCAAACAATTCAGTTTAGTGTAAGTACGCAGATTAGATATCAAAACAGATCTATTTCAAGCAATTCAGTTTAGCATAAGTACGCAGCTTAAATGTCAAAACAGTTCTATTTCAAGCAGTTCAGTTTTGCAGAAGTACTCAGTTTAGCTCTATTTGGCCTATAGATAGGACCCTATTAGGTGCTACCACTCAAGGCCTGAGTGGACTTGGGAATTCTGGCAATGATGGGGTACTCTGCATTTCCCAAGCTCCAGCATTACTGGAGCCTCCCCATCAGATTGTTTAGAGTCATATTCAGAGCATTTGTTGGTGGGGTTCGACCACTTCCATAGAGATGCAGTAGGTTTATTCTACAGCCCCAGCGGACTGGGCCAATTATCATAGGAGGAAATTGAACCAGTAAACCAAGTCCAAATCATGGACGAGGCTTTTTGCATTTTAGTTCGTGCTAATTCCCTGGGGGAAAAGCACGTGTTCTTCCCCAGCTATGTATAAATAGTAAAGGGGCTTTAGCCTTGGTAAGGCAATTAGTCTATGAGAAGGAAAACTCTGAATTCTACCCTGGAGTCATCAAAGTAAAACGTGCACTCCGACCGAATATGGTAAAACTCGTTAGAGTCATATATAGCGGTCGAAAAGATGTTTGAAAATTAATATCATTGATATGAGTACTTGAAATCATATAACTGTTTAGAACTTATGTTATGATTGAAAGAAATACTTGATGAAAAAATAATAATTTGTTAATAACATTTTTAAACAGGGGAGAGCTCATTTCTTTGCACACTGTTAACCGGTTTCATGTCTAACACGAACGATTCTATTTTGTATTAATCGTCACTTGTTTGAACACAGTTAAATGGTTTCGGTTCTTGATATGTTACTTGTACAATTAAATTTAACATCAGCCAGTTGTGTGCACTCACTTATATAGGATACCAACTGGTACTACTTCAGACTGGAGCTGAGAATTATGGCAATGAAGAGGCACTCTATATTTCACTAAGCTGTAGCTTCGTAATCACATGCAATTGAGTATCATACCCAGGTGACTTGACCTAACTGACTCAGAAATCAGACCCTAACAAGTAGTAGCACTCCAGGACAGAGTCCACCTAGAAGTAATATCAAAGAAGAGGAACTCCACATTCCCCAAAGCTCTAGGCCTGAAGCATCACCATTCGATGGTTCAGTGCCATATTCTGCATACGCTTTAGAGGAGTCTTATCCCTCTGCAGAGATTCTACTGTCATATTCTTCATCCCCAGCCAACAGTTTGAAGAATTAATTTTAGACAGAAATATTTGAAACCTGATACGTGTGGCCAATTGTCGGCATTAAATAACCCATATGTTGTTTAAATGCCATTAAACAAATGAGCTAAAGCATTTTTAGAAGTAAATGACATTCTTTTGATAAATTACTTAAATGTTTTTATGTAAAATTGTATATCATTATATATACACATATTCTTCTTCTAAAAAATATTAAATGTAACACCAAGACCCAAAAAACGAGAATCCCAAGGTCAACAGATTAACAGATGATATAATTTCAGTTAACTCGTGATCAGCAGCGGCATGTAAAATATATAAAAATTCTTACCATCCATTGGTAATAGAATTCATCTATAAAACCCCAAATAATTTGGCCACGAGCACCTCTATAACGAAGAATAATAACGACATTGAAAAAAAAGAGCCAATACAAAACTAGAGAGTGCATCAGCCAAAACGTTAGGATAAAACAAGAGATTATCGAATGCACTTTAGATCTGAGAGTCCAGGAGGTATCATCCTCAAAAGTGTAGTGATTAAAGCAACAAATTTCAAAGTAATCTTCTGTAGAATTAGTATAATAACGACAATACGTTATCTCCAAAATTTGGTAAAAACTGGATAGAGCGGAGAGATTACCAATCAAATGCTTAGAGAAGAAAAAGAGAAAAAAATAAGATATTTCTTTGCATAATACATTGATTGAAAATTTCGAAAATTCTGAATGTGTCGACTGAACAACTAGATGTGATAAGACATTTCAAATCCTTGGGAAGAATTTAAAATGAAATTATCGATAAATTGTTTGCATGAGAATGGACAGCAAATATAGAAAAAAAAATTATTCTATTGACGAGTACAATAGACAGATGAAGGAGGTAGAGTGATTTTCAAGTAAAATATTTGCAAAACAGTTTGGAAATTATAGACGTTGAAAGAGATGTGAAAATTGGTGTTTTGATTAATGAATAAAGGAAGAACATTGTGAGAAAATAAAAATGAAAATCTTTGGAATATATGAAATAAGATAAAAAGATGGCCACAGAGGCGAAGATAGAAGTTTCACGTCTTTAAAACGTAAAAAAAAAGTTGGTTTTAAATACAAAAAGACAGATCGATTAAGTTTTCCAAAATTCAAACGAATGGGAAAAAGCAATATGTATACAACAATAATGAACTAAGACGAGAAAAAATAGATAACGAGGGTAATGAGGGGAGGGAACGAATTGAAGAGTGATTCAAAGAGAATCTAGCCAAAGAAAAATTATGAAGAAGTAATATTGAATAATGTACATCATTCGATTCTATAAAATAGAAAGAAAGAAAGAAAGAAAGAATAAGTTCTTTGCATCATTGAATTAAATAAAAACTAATGGGAAAGAAAGAAAGAAAGAAATCATTTGATTTAAAAACCAAATGAAAAACCAGAAACAACAAAAGACAATGAAAGAAGAATATGTCTGTCGCACTGAACAAACTAAAATAAAAGAGGAAAAAAAATTCAAAGAACAAACAAATTAAAGAAAGAAATTATATTCAAGCACTGAATTTAGAAATAAAGAAAGAAAGAAAGAAAGAAAGAAAGAAAGAAAGGAAGAAAGAAAGAAAGACTATTGTCCTGCATTATCTCATGATAAAAATCACAATATAGTAAAAAAAGCAAAAAGTAAAAATGAATTAGTAATGAATTTACTAAATATAGAAGAAAAATAAATACAAAGAAAGGAAGTAAGAAAGAAAGAAATGGGTATATATGACGAAAAAAAGAAAGACTGTGTTTAAGTGATTGTGTTTCTTATTCGAAGACCGGAAGTCAAATAAAAACAAAGGTTTTTTCTTACACTTATATAAAATAGAAAATCATGTAAGTCAAAACTTGTTGAAAGAGAAAATAAAGTTAGAAAACAAAAGTAAGACAAATAATGTTGAAAATAAAAGAGGAGAACAATTCGCTCGAAAGTAAGATCGTGAATAAGACCGGAAGTTAAAAAATTAAGACAATACAACAACAAAAAAGATGGTAAGAAAAAATAGGGAAAATAAAAAAAAATTAAAATTGAAATTAAAATAAATGAACTACTGGAAGAAGGAAATACTGAAAAATCGGAAGGAAACTATATTAAGGACAGTTAGAAGGAAACACCACCTACCAAACAAGGGCCTTAATGAAACAATGGCTGACAAATAACTTGCGCGATAAATTTAGTTATGAAACAATAAATAAATAACGATGATTGGGAAAGAATCGCGCAAAGTTTGTGACCAGATTTATGAAAGGCGAAATAAAGGCAATTGTTATCGAGAAATGGAGAAAAAAAATCTGTCTTTCAACGTCTTTTGTTTAATACGTGAAAAGCAGCAGAAAACAGCCCAGTACACAGAATAGATGTTATTGATTTAAAAATATATGTGCGAGAAATTAGCATACACTCTACTATCTTCTGCTCTCTCGTTCCCATTGCTCTCTAAGTCATTGTCTCACCCACGACTCTTTCGTTCCGTACGTGTTTTCCTTACTTATGTTTCTGTTTCTTTCCACCTTCATCATTCTGCCAATATCTTCCGTGTTGTTTTTCTCTCACGTCTTTCCCTTTTTCTCAGCTAACTCTCAGTCCATCTTTCTCTACAATCTATTACAGCGTTTATTTTTCTCTTTCACCCTTTTTGTCTCTCTCTCTCTCTCTCTCTCTCTCTCTCTCTCTCTCTCTCTCTCTCTCTGTCTTTCTCTCTCACTTTCATTCTCTCTTTCATCCGTTTCCCTATCTCGTTCTCTCTTTTCTCTTCACGTTCTCATTCTCTCCCACGAACTTTGTAATTCTCTCCCTCCATCCCTCTCACTTTCTGATCCTTTAGCTCCTTTCTCTACCTCTCTCCGTCTCTCTCTCTCTCTCTCTCTGAAAATCATTTTTTACCACGTTTATCTTTTTCCTTCAGATAGGTATGCATCAATATGTTTGTTTACAAACATACACACACATAGATATCAAAACACTCATACGCAAACATACACACACACACACACACACACACACACACACACACATATATATGTGTGTGTGTGTGTGTGTGTGTGTGTGTGTTTGCGTATGAGCGTTTTGATATCTGTTCATTAAGTTTGTTAATAGAATGTTGAGGGTGGGTTCATGATTGTAGGTTGTGTGTGTTTGAGTGGGTGGTTCACAAACTGATATAAATATATCTGAAGAAATAAAAAAGGAAGATGTCTATATCAAAACAAGGACCACATTTACTAAGCCACACATACAAGTGTAGCAATTATTAAGGCAATATCAACATTTTCAAATTGAAAATTACATAAAAACCTATCTAAAAGATTGTTGAACAACAATCAAATTCTAATTATTTACGGACGTTTATATGCGTTTCTTTGTGATGGAATTTTGATCAAAAATATAGGAATTTATTTACACAAAATGATATACCATACTTATCAGAAGCATTTGAACAGACAGACTAAAAGCCTCTAAACACTTGGCTTTAAAATTTAAAAATAGGAATATTAAGCTAAGCGAAACAAATTCTGTTCCAAACAGCATAAGAATACATGTTAATTTTATAAACAGTTTACCAGAATGTTGCATTTCTGATACTATTTCTTTTGACTGAATTTGATTAAAATAATTGTCGTTTTATTATTATTTCACTGCTGGTAAGCTTTAGTCCAGAGTCTGAGAGACAACAAGTCTCCTCAGGTCCTCAGGACTCTTGTCCGTAGTTTAACCGCTCTCAGCAATAGTGTAGTCGGTATGGTTTCGATTCTCCCATCAATTTTCAATTCCTCCAGTTTTTCTTCAAGCTTCCTAGTACTCTCTCGAGCGCACAAACTACTACTGGTATAATGTTGACCGTCATATTTCACAGTTTTTTGTTTGTGTTCAGTTCTCTGTCCAAGTCCCAGTATTTGACAATCTTTTAGTTGTATTTTATTTTCACTCCGTGATCCACCAGAACAGCTAAATTCGCAAGTCAGCAAATTATCTTTTTTTAATTAATACTAGGTCTAGTATTTTGCCAGGGGAACTTTCTTTATTAAAACCTGCAGATAAAATTATTGGTTTCATTCTCTAGGACTGATTCAGTTTGTTCATATTCTACTAGGTCGTATGGTAACATTTCAATTCCTTTCACAATTCATAGTATATCATCTTTCCTACCCTTTCATGCCTGGTCTTGTACTCATTTGGTACTAGTTTGCAACATCCACAAATTACGTGATTGTCTGTTTCACATTTTCTTCACATGATTTACATTTCCTGTTCTGTTGTGTAAAATCAATGTTCGCTTTATTTCAATTGGTCTTTATGGCGATGCAATTAGAATAGATTCAGTTTCTGTCTTGGGTTTTCCTTTTCCTAACCATTCCCTGGTTTTCTCATCAGTTTGTTGCTTGAAATCTCCTTCCATTTGCTTTTTTCTTACTCTTGCTATTTCCTAATTTTTTCTGTTTTTCTGTCACATCTTCTTTTTTCAAGCTGTTAGAGGCTACTGTATTAAGTATTTCTTTTTTCCTTTTATTTTAGCCCTAGAAACCTTTTATTGATGCATACACGCAATTCTCAATGCTGACGAGTTCTCGTCTTCCTTCTTTTCTTGTTACTTATAGATTAACTATGCCATCTCTCAGATGTAAATTAGTGGCAATAGTCATAAACTTTCTTGTTTTTTGTCCATTTGTCTGAGTTCCTCACTTTTATATTTTGTGAACGGTCCAGAGTATCTAGCAACGACGACTACCCTGGTGGTTATTTCTTTCATGAGATTTCTACTGCCGAGTTTTGTTTGGAACAGTTTCATCATTCTTCTACGGTACTCTTTTCTTATTTTGTTATTTCATCTCGGCTTCTTTGAAGGCACCCTCTTCGAATACTCACCAGTACTTGTAAATTTCCGTTTTTCCAAGTGTTCTCATACTTTACATGGTTTGGTAGTTTTATTCCTTCTGTGGTTTCTCTTTTTCCGACCTTTATTATAAAAATGGCATATTTTTCTATTCCAATTTCCATTCTCATATCCTGGCTAGATATATCGATTGTTTATATCAAAGTCACCAGTTCATGTTCATTTTTTACACATAGCTCCATGTCGTCCACGTACATAAAGTGATAAAACGTATCTTTTGATTTTGTGAATTTGTAGCCTCCCAGGAAATATGATACTGAGTGGCATTATTACTATCACAAATTCTTGTCGTGAGAAATATGCTCCTTGAAAGATTCCTCTCTGGATTTTCACCTCAGCTAAAAAAAAAATCCTCCTACTGTTAATTCTACTTTCCAATTTTTCATGGCTTAGGTGATGAAATTTATATTATAGATATTTTAAACATTTCCAGATATTCCATCACCCAAAATTGCAGGACCTTTATGTTGTCAATCCATGTCATTGATACATTTTCTACTTTTTTTTGGTCTCCTTGAAAAAATGGTGATCTATATATCGTAGGTCACTTGCTCCATTGCGGTACCTGTTTGTTCTTCGAAAATAGTCTCTGACATACTAGAGAGTAATAGATATCTGCTTTTACCGGAGAGTGAATATTTTCCATATCATAAGTATACCTGATATCGGTCTACAGTTGCTAGGGATGGTTCTTTTTCTGGAGTCTTTCTGAATCACAGTAATTTTTCGCTTAATCCTCCATTCGCGTATACTTGCTTCTTCCATGCATCTACTCAGTTGAAGAACCAGTCTGTCGCAGATTGACAAGAATCCATGTATAATATCAATGCCCGAGTTTTCTAATTGGGTAATTTCAGCAAGTCCATGTGTTTATCGACCTCAGGACTTACGAGGATCATTAAATAAGTTTCCAGACTTTTTTCGTATGGGCACTTGTGTTGATAGTACACACATGAAAATCTAGTCCCCTTCGAAGTAGTCTCCTCCGGCTACAGTGCAGTTGTTGTACCGTTCTAACAACTTCTGGAAGGCACGATCGAAGTCGTTTTGTGTGAGAGTGTCAATGACCTTCGTCACAGCCTCTTTCATCTCTTCAATTGTCTCCTAACGACAGCCTCTGAGTTTAGGGAATAACAAAAAGTCACAGGGACCAACGTCTGGACAATAGGGAGGGTGAGGAACTGTCTTGATGCCAATCTTGGTCAAATAGTCTGCGACAATGATGGAGTTGTTGACTGGTGCATTGTCCAGGTGGAAATGCCACTGACCCGATTTGAAGAGTGCTGGCCTCTTCCGACCGAATCTCTTCCTGAACTACCTTAAGACCTCAACATAATAACCCTAACCCTAACCCTAACGCTTTGGCCCATCAACTCTGGTGTATTGACTTCTTTACTCCTCCCACACCTCTCATCATCCCTCACAGATTCCTTGCCTTCCTTGAATCTCTTATGTCACTCAAAAATTGATGCTTGATTCATACAAGATGGTCAAAAAGCAGTCTGAAGCATTCCAAACGTTTCTATGGCATTTTTCTAAGTTTAAGACAGAATTCTATTGCATATCTTTCTTCTAAAGTGTCCTCACGTCCAGATTACATTTTTGTAATTCACCAGCTCTGATAATCAGGCTTTAGTACGGTGTATTCCAATTGCTTTTGTAGCTGTTCATTTGAAGCCGAAATCATAAAAATTGATCAATCATCTCATAAGATCTGTAGCAATAACACGGTGAATTTTCAAGTGTCTATGACAATTTTAAATGCCTGCACAAAAAAGTCAGGAAACTTATGGAATACACCATGTATTTTGAGTTTTTGAAATTATTTTTTTATATTATTAATCCATTCGGCCTTTCTGTTATGTTCGTTCAGTTCCCATATTTAAGTCCAAAATTGCTTTGCATCCATTGCATCTGGATTTGTCTTGTATTCTCCACCAACTTCTTCGTTGGGTTATATCTTAATTTCGGAATGATCTTTTGTGTTTTATTGCTTAACCCAATCCCGATAATTTTTGAGTCTCTATTCTATGCCAATATGTTTAAATTCATCTTTTCCTATTGTACCTTCAGAGTGTCTGTTATTTTGATCTTTTCATTACAATATATCCCTTTATTATTTTCCTTTGTTAATACTTTTGCTTGACGTCGCAGTTTCTTTACCTGTCCTTCATGTCTAATTTAACATCCAGATTTTGTATTTTTGTCCGGTTTCGTTTGGAGAATACCGATTTTATCACAGACTACTGTTGCTCGTGCATAAATCAGCTCGTTTAGTTCAGTGATGTTGCATGTTGGAATATTGAGTCATAATTTGTTTTTCCTTTTGCTTTCTTTAATTCCTTTTTTTAATTTTGATTTCTGAGCTATGGAGATGTTGTCTTCTTTTCCGTCATGATTTTCGTTATTAACGCTAAATTTATCTTGTCTTCTAGCGTTAACATTAGTTTCATGGCGTTTGGGTCTATGATGTTTTGGTTTTCAGTAATGTGTGTTTCATTTGGGTAAGGGGCACTCCTTTTTCAGTATTTTGCTTTACAATTAGGGGAGGGTTGTTTGCTTATATTCTTCATGACATACATGTTCACATATTTCTAGCATTTCAAGTACCGAAAACCAGGCTTTCTTTAAAATAATTCTTTCTTGATTAAGAAGCTCTTGGCTTGTTATATTAAATCTTGCGGATTCTATCCAAATTTCTATCATTCTTTTTTAGTGTAGTATTTTGACCTTCGACCCGGCCCAAAAATGCTATTCCAAGGTGATGCACCGGAAGGAAGTGACACATTCCAATGGCTAGTAATCGAAAGAGCTCGCGTGGGCGGATTAAGGCTGATAATATGGGGCAAGGTGAAGGTCCCACTGTGCCACTACAGAGTGATGCACTGGAAGAGAGTGACCTCTGAACTGCATGACAGTTATTTCCGCTTGATGACGATTAAACATTTGATTTCAAAGATCGAGTGGGCGTCGAACGATTATATAACTCAGTTGAGTTCGACGAGCCAGTGGCAGTTGAGTTGAAGTTCGGACGGAGTTAGAGTTCCAACCAGTTGGAGAAGAAATGTGGTAAGGAAAGCCGCATCAGGCCGAAGGGGCCTTGAGGCCCTGATGAGTTTGGGTCCAGAGAAGATGCTGATAAGATGCAGTAAAGAACGCCATCACCCAGCAGAGTAGCCTCTGGACCTCCGGGTGAGCATCAGAAGAACGAGAAAGACACAACATTGACGGCCATAAGTTTGGGGGTCAAAATATTGCAGTTATGTTCGATCTCCAGCTCCCTATCACAGTAAAACCCCACACAACCCTTTTGACCCCTTGCAATAAAGTGAGAGATAAATATTTTGTTCAAGAAGTCTTCCTGCGTCTTTATCACTGCGTGCGTACTTATCATTGCGTCAGTTTATTTATTGTGTCGTTATGATGCTGTAGATGACAATACAACATTAGTACCATGTTTGTTCACAGTCTAATCATCTACGGAGAGGAGTAATACCCTCCTAAAAAGTGTCCTGATATATGGCATTAAACAATCTGATGTCGTGACTCCAGTAAAAGTGGAGCCTTGGAAAATGCAGAGTAACCCTTTATTGCCATCGCTCTCAGGTCCACTCTGGTCCGGAGTAGTAGCACCTGATATTCCAATTGATGGGTCAAATAGAACTGTTGGACATTCAATTTGTATGAACAAATAACTATGCTTAGTTACTTGTTAGGTATTTAACTGTTTGACAATTTAACTGTGTGTAAACAAATGATGTTTATTTGGATTGTTAGTAATAGATAGTATACCATGGAGCCATTTAACTTTGTTAACCCAAGCTAAATTGAATTGTTTGAAATAGAACTATTGGATCTTTATCAACGTATAACAAAATATGTTTACAAATCATATATTTCATATATATGTAGAAACAGAATTTGGCATTAAATAACGAATTCGACTTGATATGTCATAAAACTAAAACAAACCAAAGCATGTTCAATTTTGAAATAACCCAGATGCATATTTCTGTTGTTTACTGAATTCCATTTTTTCAATGATTTCTCTTGGTCGCTCATTTGCTTTTGTATTTTATGTCCTAAAAATTAGAACAGCCGATATTCGCAGCATATTGGTATGCCACCCTTGTTTGATACCAGGGTAGCACCCATTGATCATGACACTTAGAACAGTAATCTCAGTCCAACTTTGATTTGGATTTGGATTAGAGCAAAATGGTTATTTACTATCTGTTCTCCTGTCACATTTGTGGTCCGGTACTTTGATTGAAGTTTAAAAAACTTAAAATTAATTTTAAAAAAAAAAGGTGATAATTATCCCTTTAAACTAATTAAGTTTTATTCTGTTAATTCCACACACCTCTTAATTCTTAATGATTTTGGGTTGATTCGTTTGTACCGCTACTTCGCTTTCGAAGCTTTTTCCAATGAAAACTCTAAACCCCTTTTTTTCTTTTCTTTTTTTCAATTTTGTGCCATAGGATTCTCAGTTAAAATTAGGTTACTGGACTCTCCCTTCACATTTAAACATAGTAATAAACGCAGAGACAAAATTAACAAATTAGTTATTTTTTGTCGTTTAATGGCATATCAACCTTCTTGAGTTATTTAACACCAAATCCATCTTTCTAGAAGAACAGTAATGGTTCTATTTAACCCATAGCTGGGAGGATAAGGGGATTCATCCGTTTCCCAAGGACATTTGTCCGAAAGTAAACGTAAGAACGCGACAGGACTTTGAACTCGCAAACAACGATTCCGTAGACCAACGCTGTAACCGTTACACCACAAGGACACCCCCAAACAAATTAGTGATTTTACTACTACTACTACTACTACAAATAATAATAATAATAATAATATTAATAATAATAATACTTGTTATTTAATGAATGAAATAACTTTTTTTTTTATTTTAATCGAAATTATTCTTGCTTACAACAATGAAGCGGGTTGTAAAGGTGAACTAAAAATTATAAAAGTCACTAAACTTTAAGGTATTTTTTTTTTTACATTTCCAGCTCAAAATACTTTACTGCAATAACCGTGAGATTTAGAGTAGGCTTACTTAATCCACTATAGAGAGAGTAAGTCTTTCCATTCCCAAAGTCGCGTTTCCTATACAACATCAGTTGATGAGCCTTCAATTTTGGAAATCTGGAGATTGTCGAGTACCCATTCTTTACTCTGATTCCTAAATTCATTCGGATTCAGAATGGTAGTACCTGTTCGGCTCCCATCAATGAGTAAAATAGGCCTGTTTGCAAACTATTAAAGAATACTTGATATTATTTATACAAAAAATTAAAAGCTAGAAATTTAGACAAAAATGTAGATATAAACGTGCATTCACGCAATTTCTCTAACTTCTAGGCAGACGTATCGATTTACTGTTTAAATTGAATTCAATCAATCAATCAATCAATAGAAATACTTCATATTTCATTCTTCGCATATTCTTTTGTGGTGCTGAACTTTTCATGTCAATTAAAGTTAGAAAAAAAAACAAACAATTGGAATACAACGATATTTAAATTCTGGGATAATGTATACCAGGAAAAAATATTACAATGTTTCTGTTTTATTTGTTTGTCTTTTCTATGCGAGCATTATAACAAAAACTCGTATATCATGACTAGATTTTGTTAGTGTAGTTTGATTATTGCTATGTGATAGCACATTAACCTTCTCGGGTTATCCAATGCCAAGTCTGTCAGAAATACAGTAGTGGTTCAATTTAACCCAGAGATGGGAGGATTAAGCGGTTCATGCTTTTCCCAATAGTATTTGTCCGAAAATGAACGTAATAGAGCGACTGGAGTTCGAAATCGCGTACTACGCGACGGCAGTCCAGCGTTTTAACCATTACACCACGATAACGTGGTAACGTTCTAATAGTTTACCACATTGAACTTCCGTTTAATTTCCAATAGGATAATCAGAGAGTAGGGTCTACTTTTAGGATCAGTTCAATTTTTATAACTACCGTAAGAAGATAAGATTTGAGTGATAATTACCTCATAATCATTTATATGGAAATATATATTAAGAAAGTAAATAAGATTAGTCTAGAAACTATTTTATAGGCCACCTAAGCAACCTTAAATAAATCTATGGTTAATATATTAAGACTTTGAATAAAAGTTCTTACTTTTAAACAAGATGTGTCTTGGATTAAAGCCCATAGTTTTTTAATCTCGTTATTTATTAGCTGAATAAGCCAGTGATAATTGAATAAATAACAATTTAATTTTAAATGTTAAAAATCACGGTTGAGACGCAAATCATTTTCGCTAAAAGAATACGGAAATAAAATAGATTAAATGAAACAAATAGAAGTCATACAAATACAAAAAAAAAATAAATTTGAAATGTGACTACTATTGACGATAAAACTATGAAAATAATCAAAATGCATTAATCAGTGAACTGTTGTTTTTCTCTCTGACTTCAAAATTGGTTTTGATTGTTTCGGTTTTTGTTGAATTTTCCCCTCAATAGATTGGAAAAAAATTACACCATTACTTTAACTAATTTAAGCAGCCTCATTTAAGGAATATTCCATGAAACCAAAAAGTTCAGTTATTAAAGATAAAGTGTTTTGCAGCTCATTTGTTAGTGGTTCATTTACTGCTAAATAAAATACCAAGGTGAATATCGTCTATATGCGGTATAACTATAGAATGTTGGCAGGCTTATCTCATAGGATTTGTACTGTTTTTTTTAAATATATCGGCTCTAACACATCAATTGACGATAGCTAATTAACAAATAAAGAAAAAATGGAGATTTTCAATGGAAATATTTTATGATATATGTCATTTTTTAAGGTTTAAACTTGCACATGAATTGTGCACATAAATCTCCACGCCCCCTCTCTCTGTATGTGTCCCTCATTCCTCTCTCTATATATACATACATATATATATATATATATATATATATATACACATATTGGTGATGTATATTTAAACAGAGTTATATACATGAAGCTTTTGTCTTGTTCCAATTGATTGTGTAAATATCCTTTTCTTTGATAAAAATGCTGATAGATGCTGAAATTTCAATTTGTTCTATGACTGGAGGGATTATAGAATTAATTGGATGATACATCAGTTCATCAATAAAGGTATATATATATATATATATGTGTGTGTGTGTGTGTGTGTGTGTGTGTGTGTGTGTGTGTGTGTGTGTGTGTGAACAATGCTTTATCGAATATGGTAGAGAAGGTGTTTCGTTGAATTAAGGAAGCGGGAGAAAACATCATCCTCTGATAAAAATATTATAATATAAAGATAAGCTATTTACAAATTATATTTAACATTTGTTTGAATCATAAAAAGAAAGATGATTCTTTCACCTTTCTAATACAGGCTACTTTATATGACGCCTCTACAACAGTAAAGAACAGCGCATATCTGAAACAGATATTAAGGTCTTGGTGAGATTCGACCACATATTCCTTTATGGCTCGTATATGCCGGATTTTATACAATAGCTGTTTTATATACTCAGATACGAGAATACTTATGAGATCTACTGAAGCCCACCCAACAGGTATGAATAAACTTAATGTCTGCATGGAGGTTCCCGTGGTGTTATGGAGGTGTCCGTGGTGTAATGGTTATCGTCGTAGGAAATGGACACGGCGACACGAGTTCAAATCCTGGACGAGACGGACTGCATTTCACATAGCACTAATACCCTTGGGAAAGGTATGAATCCAATTATTCTCCCTCCAGTTATGGATAAATAGTAGGGCTGACTAGGTTCTTCAACCTTGGTGAGGCAACTAGTCTAGGAGAAGGAAAATGTTATTTTGTGAAGAAAAGTTGTTTTTTCCTGAATATTTGATGAATGTATAAACTAAATTATGTTCTAACATATTTCTTTAATAGTTTTTTTAAAATCTCATATTCCTCTTCGTCAATTTTCGATCACTTCTTTCAGAGTTCAATTTTGTTCCTAATGAAAAAATAGTGACACGTTTACTTTTCAAACTTGGTCATAATTTTGTTTCATGACAATGTTCGGCAACATGTTGTTAGGATGACACCGCAGAAGCTCACTGACTTGGGTTATAAGATTTTCTCATATCCACTATAATTTACTGATCTCTCACCAACCAACTACTGTTTATGGTTTTTTTTTGGGGGGGGGGTCAGGTATCTGAATATTGTTTATGCCAAAGAACAGTTCCTTCTAAAAAAGAAGTAAAAACTTCAATAAAAGATATCTTGGGAAGAAAATCTTTTGTGTTTTATGGTGCTGGCATAAATACTCTTGTTAATCGATGGCAGAAATTCACCGATGTTCAGGAATCATATTCGCTAACTCTGGAATTTCTTTTTCAAAAATCGAACATCATTTCTCGATCGACCAAATAGTTTTCAAGTGTCTATATGTCCCTGAGGAAACGACGAAAAATCAAGTGGTACGAAGCATATTCATTTGTTGATTTTTTTTATATATCAAGGTATCTTGAACAGACCATTTTATGATCTCTGCTATCCTAAATAACTATCTGTAAGTTTGACACTTGAAAGAAGTTTTTAGCATGGGTGGTTTAGGTTTTGAGTTTTCCGTAACTATTTGTGTCAGATATTTAACCTCGGCATTTATTTTGATATTTATGTGTAAATACATATATGTTGGGCCTATTCCAAAGTAGAGTTTTGAAATGGGTTTAGTTTGATGTTAAAGTTATTTGCGGTCAGTGTTTGGAAATGTTTTTCATTTGTCTTCATAAGTTTCTAATAATGCCGTGATATTGTCCTTTGCGTTCTATCTATAATATCGAAATTTGCATCTGTTAAAATCGTGAACGTTTGAGCGGAAATGTTATTCGACAAGTAGTAGGTTATTGTGAATATCTAGTGGTGGAGATCAAGGTATACCCTGCTGATGAGATCTAATAAGGTCGAAACAGCTGTCCAGTGTTTCCGTATGTCATGCGTAGGTGTTCGCCGGTTTTTCTGGTCATGATAATTCAATTAACAATATAATTCCTCAACTCAAAAAAGATAAATGTACATCTAAATCATTCTCCTTGAGGTCTTAATAATTATGTGGATGTGTATTTCTAATCCTCTTGGGAAGACTTGGCTCTGGAGGTGACCATGTCCTCTGTAAGTGTACGGATGTAAATTGCAAGCCACAATCAGGTTAATTAGTCGCGCAATTACCATGACAAGTTAATTTGGCGTCACTTGTGTTCGATATGGACTCGTGGCTCAGTTGTAGAGTTTCGGCAGTGCAATCTGTGGTCAGTGGTTTGATCTCCAGTGGTGGAAATCACGGTATACAGTGCTGATGAGACCAAATAAGGTTGAAACAACTGTCCAGTGTTTCCTTACGTCATGCGTAAGTGTTCGCCGGGTTTTCTGGTCATGGTAATTCAATTCACAATATAATTCCTCTACTTAAAAAGATAAATGTACATCTAGTAAGTTATTCTAATCCATAGATTTGTACATGTGACTGTAGTTATTTAAACTAAAGTGGAGATGTGCCCCAGTGGGCTGGCTCAGTAGAATAATCCGACAGCACCTCTGCAGAGGAATAAGACCCTGCCAACGAGCGTCCTGTTTTTGACACTAAAACATTTGATGGTGAGGTTCCAGTAATGTTGGAGCTCTGGGGAATGCGGAGTACCCTTTATTGCCATCGCTCCCAGGACCACTCTGGCCCGAAGAGGTCACACGTGATAGGGCGCTATCTATAGATCAAATAGAACTAACCAGTGTACTTATGCTAAACTGAATTACTTGAAATAAAACAGTTTTTATATTTAAACGGCGTACTTATCCAAAACTGAATTGTTTGAAAGAGAACGTTTTTGACATTTAACTGTGTTGACAAAAATTTTACTTTTACGAAACTGAATTGTTTGAATTAGAACTGTTTGACTAAACTGAATTGCTTAAAACTGACATTTTTTCGAGAATTAAATTGTCTACTCATTCTAAACCGAATTTTTGGAAATAGAAATGATTATTTGAATAAAAATGGATTAGGCATTAAATAACCTTCAAAGGCTGATATTCCATAAAACTTAAACAACCAAGCCAACTAAATTAAAGTAAAATGGCCTTGCTGACTTAACATTATACCAAATCTTTCTTAACATGTATGGTATTGTAAAGATAAATCTCATTAAAAAAAAAAAAAGCATTGCTAAAAGAAAACTGTAGAGAATGGATTTCTTTTTTTTCCCCACTTCCTTCTTTTTACACTCCCTCCAATCTGGTTGCAATTTGATTATTTGATCAGATGAAGTCCCGTTAAAATTAATTCAGAGACTTTGATTCATATCAATGCACTGAACAGGATGGAAATAAATTTATTATCCTAATATGACCGAATAATTTTTTTTTCTTCAAATAACACGCACACGCACACGCACACACACACGCATACACATATTATGTTACCGGGAACATTTTGTTTATTCTTGTTTCTTATTTCTTGTAGTATTAACAATCTGTATAATTAAAAAAAGAAAATAAATTCAGTGTTTGTGCATACTTCAGAAAATAAACTTTTAGTTTAGGGTTGGACTAGAAATTACTTTATTATCTCAGAGTATTTTTAATTCAGTACCCTTATAAAACCTCACTGATATGACATGTTTTTGGGGCTACATATATGGCCATTATCAGAAATTAATTGATTTACTGATTGATTGCATACAAATAAGCGGGATGACTATTAATAGCACGTAATAGATCTCTCTACTGAGAAATCTGCATGCGTTGTGATTTAGAATTTTTAAAAATTCAACTCTAGTTAGGAAGAAAGCAGATCCTTGAGTAAAATATATAGATAATAGGGACTGCAAGTTCTTTATCTAAAAACGAAACAAAACAGAAAAATGAAATCGGCGTATACAGGCAGAGAGCAAAAAGACTTCGGTGTGGGTTGAACGCTATCTTGGATTTCACTGCCCTTTAGCGTTTAGAGATGTGCACAGATATTTTGCTAGTTGGAAAGTAACTATTTTAAGTTAATTTTGGTCATGTCACTATATATATATATATATATATATATATATATATTCCAATCAGTTTTGATATGATGATTACTTGAAATTGAGTAGTGTTTTTGAGCTTACTCTGTAGAATGATCAAATCACAAAACCAGAATTAGCGCCACATGTTAATATGTGCGTAGAAAAGGTTATATCCTCTCACGACTTCTATGATTAAGTCTTTTTACAGTTTTCTCTTCGCCAGGGAACTGGGAATTATCGTAACTATTTTTAGGAGATATACATAATAGGTTTCTTTTGTCTGCTCAAAGTTTTTAAAATTCTTCTTTTTACCCAAACAGATTACACACCACCACATCTAAAGCGGCAACTTATTTAACCCATATATGTGGATGGTGGGTGTCAAGTGAACCCGAACAACCTTGGTCGGAATTTGGACTCGGCTGCCTGGTTCTATTTTCCACGCCGGTAAACATTATGTCATTCATCCTTCCGCTTAATATATAAATCTTGTGAAGTATGATATATTACGATAGAATATAAATGTAATATCAGGCAGAAATATGAATTTTACAACGTACTAACCCAAAATTCAGCGACTCATTACAGTGTGCCCAAATAGAACATACATTTTGCTGCAGCACATCGTGAGCTGCGTCAATTAGGAGATCCCAATACACACTTAAAAGGATTCTGGCTTTTTGATGTAGACAAGATATCCTGGTATACCGACGTCGAATTGTATGATTTTATCATGCCAGGTTAATATGTTGGTTTTAATATTATTTTTTCACACCAGCGAAAGCTAGTAGTCTTTCACTAGAGTCTGAGTGACGGAAAGTATCCCCAGGTTTCCTGGACTTTTTTGAGTAAACTAGCCGATATCAACAATGCTGTGGTCTGGATGATCTAGAGTTTTCCATGTACTTCCAGTTTTCCTGTTTTCTTCCAATACTTTGGGGATCGTAAGAGGTGAACTAACTGCAATTGATATCGACATCACCCTCATATTCCACAGTTTCTTTAGTTTTCAGAATAGGTTCACGTATTTGTCTATCTCTTCGTTTTCTTTTATTTTTACTCAATGATCCACCGGAATGAAAAAATACACATGATGGCACTTTTTTCGTGTTAATCGTCATTATATCTGATCTTCTGGCAGAGATAAGGTAATCCGTTTACATGTCAATATCTCAGGGAGTTTTATACGTCTCATTCTCGAGGACAGATTCTGATTTGTGCATGTACCATATCCGACTATATATATATATATATATACGTGTGTGTGTGCGTGTTTATCCAACACTGCCTCATAAAACCAGGTTAATTTTTGTGTGATAGGATTCAATTCAGCTTTTTCCTTCTCATAGACTAGTTGCATTCCCAAGATTAATGAGTTCTGGTGGACCTTTTATTTATCCATAATTGGAGGAAGAATAGTTGTATTCATACCTATACCAAGAGTCTTAGTGCTATGAGAAATGTAAAGAGCCTAGGCAAAGGGTTAAACTTCTCTCGCCGTGTCCACTCCCCATTACTATAACCATTACACTACAAGCACTTTTTGTATGTATGTGCATGTTTGCATACGTCTGTTGATTGAATATGCACACACACACACACACACATACGTATATATATATATATATATATGATTGCGCATTTACATAATCAATTTCGTAATATCTGTACAAGGTATATATAAGTATATGGTGGGTTGCTTGGGTGTTAGGATTTACGGCATATCAACCTTTAATGTTATTTATTGCCAAATCCATTTCAATGCAAATAAACAGTTCTATTTCAAAGATATCGTTTATCATAAATAAACAGTTTAAATGTAAGTAAACAGTTAAATTGTGAAATACATTTCTATTTCAAGTTATTCAGTTTAGTTAAACAGTTCTAATTCAAACAATTCTGTTTAGCATAAATTTGCAGTTTAGTTCTATTTAACCCATAGATAGGGCCCTTTCAGGTGTACCACTCTGAGACAGAGTGGACCTTGGAGTGATGGCAACGAAGGTATGCTCCGCATTCCCCAAAGCTCCAGCATCACTGGAACTTTACCATCAGATTGTTTTGTGTCATATCTAGGACATTCATTGGGAGGGTCTTACCCCTCTGCAGAATTGTATAAATAAGTATATGCATAGTATTTTTGAATATACGTTTGTGGTGGTGTGGCTCTGTGGATTTTTTGGAGTAGTATGTGGGTCTGTGTATGTATATTTCAGTCTTTCTCTTTGTCTATCTTGCTTGATAAATACGACAGAAAAATGACAATCCAGTTCATGAATGGAACTGTCACATCAAATATCATATTCAATATCTACCATTTTATCAGCTGGTGAGATATTGTGTATTTTCAATAAAGACGGACTTTGTTGACGTAAAGCGTCATGGCAACAGACGCAAAAACTACGTTGTTTGAGGGGTTACAAAAAATTGAGAATTACTTAAAAATGTGCTTTGAGATTACTGTTATTGATCTGACAAATCTGAAGAGGTGAAAAATGAAGTTTTTTAATTACATTTCCTAATTGGTGGATATCCTAATCCATATATAGCCTTAGTTATTGGAAATTATATTTATTTTCACACACACACACACACACACACACACATATATATATATATATATATATATATATATAATTAACTTAAAACGCGAGTCGGAATTCTCCTACTAAAGTTTCACCTCAACGGATCATCAGGGAGTCTAGCACCGACCAACGACAAAGGAGAAAACACTATTTTTATATTCACCAAAAACCTACTCAGCTTAAAATTTACATAACAAAAGAAAAAGAAATTAATAAAATGAACAAAAAACCTATTTTAATATCTAGTTTATTAGTAAAAAACAAAACCAAAAAAAACTCAGGTATAAATACGTAGAAACCTATCTCCAATCATTGAGTAGAGAGATGGATAAGTTTGAGGCTGAAATGATAGGAATGCTTATCGAGATAAAGTTTTGGAAAATGCGCAATAATATCCAGCAGAAAATGTATGAGGATATGAGGAGAATTAAGGAGTCCGACGGCATATTTGTAAAGTCTGACAAGTCGGGCAATCTGTACCAAATGGAAAAGGGAAAATATAAGCAAATGATGTATAAGGAGGTGGTTAAACATTATAGGAAAGCACCACCAGATCTCGAAAAGGAATTGAATAGCGAGACAAAAATGTTGGTGCATAGATTAGGTATTGTAGATAGAGTGGAAAAATACAATACCAAAAATAGTTTCATTACTATCAAGGATCACAAAAGTGATTTCAAGACTAATCCTGAATGTAGGCTTATTAACCCGGCCAAAATACAAATAGGTAGGGTTAGCAAGATAATCGTGCAAGACATATGTGCTTTGCTTAGGCTAGCATTAAATATTAACCAGTGGCGAAGCACAAAAGATTGTATTAAGTGGTTTGAGGAATACGATAAGGATGATAAGTGTTCCTTTATCAAATATGATATTAGTGAATTTTACCCATCGACAACCGAAAGAGCATGGGATAGACTTTAGAATTGGCTAAGGAATATATGGTGATACCTTTAGATAAGGTGGAGATAATTAAGCATTGTCGTAAAACATTGCTATACTATGGAGATAGTATATGGATAAAGAAAGGAGAGAGAGGGAACTTCGACATACCAATAGGGGCTTATGATGGGGCCGAAATTTGTGAGCTCGTGGGGTGTGTATTATTGTATAGCATTAATAAGATTGTGGACCCTGTTAGCCACGGGCTTTACCATTATGATGGCTTGATTATTGTGGATAAAAGCACACCGAAAAAATGTGATGGTATTAGAAAAAAATTGCATAGGCTGTTTGGCGAATTTGGATTTAAGTTAGATATACAAACTGACCTAAAAATTGCCGATTATACCAGAGTAATATAGCTAAACTTAACAAAGAGAAAAATTAGGTGATTGCTAAATGTAATTCTCGAGATAATGTTAAGTACCCACTGGAAGGTGAATGTAAACAGGAATGTGTGGTGTACAAAGTGGAAGTGTATAGTGATCCGGGTAATGATAGAAATAAAAAGGTATATTTTGGGTTGACGCAAGGGGGAATTTAAGACAAGGTACTATAAACATAGAACGAGTTTCTGCCACGAGAAATATAGGCATAGTACCACACTATCTAGTTATGTGTGGGAGGTCAAAGATAAAAAAGGAATAGATCCAATACTGAAATGGGAAGTGATAAAGAAATGCCGTAAATATAGGGCTGGCGGCAGGGACTGCTTGCTTTGCAATGAGGAAAAGTTAGCTATAGCTTCTTGTAAAAGTAGGGACATGTTAAACCAAAGGTCGGAGGTTTTAAACAGTTGTAAACACAAAGTGGGGTGGCTACTCTATAATTAGAGATAGGTTTTTTTCAACTGGAGTGACGGAGTTGGTCTTTAACCTTTTTATAATTTTTAGTTTTTTCGTCCTATGATATTTTTTCTTTTTTCCGCCGGGCGACGATTAGAGATATTTTTATCTCTTGTTCCTGGCGTTTTTTTTTCTTTTTTCCTGGTAACCATGAATGCTGGCAGATCATCATCATCATCAAGTCGTGCCGCCAGCACGGATATCCTTGACCATCTCTCACCACTTTTCCCTATCGTTCATCGCGTCCGGCAGGTCTTCTGGGTTACATCCTGTGTCCTCACATAGCTGCTGAATGTAAGTTCGGGCTGGTCGTCCTGCTTTTGCCTGGCCATATGTGGGGGTCCATAGTAGTACGTCACTTACGAGCTCGTTTTTGCTTCTCCAGCAGTATCCGGCGTGTCTGACTCGTCTGACCTGTATAGTTTACGTGATGGGAGGCAGGTGGCCGTACAGTTGGCGTCTCGTGGGGTGTTTTCGCCAGGACTTGTACAATATTGCTCTCAACATTCTTGTGTAGTTGCCGTCAAGTTTCTTCTCCAGCCGTTTGGTTAGCGTCCATGTAGTGCATCCATATAGCAGTATCGATACAACCGCTGCCTGGAAGAAACTGCGCTTCATTTCATCTGTAAGGTCTGATTTCCATATTATTGAGAGCCTATCTATAGCCGTCCATGCTTTCGTCAACCGTGTGTCGATGTCGTTTTCTGTTGATGAGACGCTACTTCCTAGGTAGGTGAATTTGTCCACTAGCCTCAGAGAGGCTCCGTCTAGAGTGGTAATGTTGCCCGTTCGGTTGTAACACATATATTCAGTTTTGTGTTCATTGACATGGAGGCCAATGCCTGCTGCAGCTCGTTCCAAACTATGCGGTAGCGTCTCTGCTTGATTAGGCGTATTCGCCAGTAACGCTAAGTCATCCGCGTAGTCGGCGTCTGTGATTGTTTTTGCGGGGTACCTTTTGCTTCTTTTCTTAGTCAGCTCGAAGCCATTTTCTCTGATTTTGTCGATCGAAGCTCTAAGCACGTAGTCTAGACAGATGATAAAGAGGTATGGGGCTAGCGTGTCTCCTTGTAGTACTCCTGCAACAATGTCGAAGTATTCCGTGTCTCCATCTGGTGAACGTACTTTCACTTTGGTGTTTTTGTAGAGGATCATTATTGCTGCTATGGTTTCTATAGGTAGGCCGTATGCTAGTAGGATTAGTTCCATTTTCCCTCTGTGGATGGAATCGACGGCCTTGGTAAAGTCGACAAATAGTAATGTCGCCTGAAGGTTTTTGCCCGGACGCCTTCAATGATTCTACGGATGGTCAATATTTGTGAGGTTGTGGATCTATTTCTCCGGAAGCTATTTTGTTTTTTCCTAAAGATGTTGTCTATTTTGGGTACTATGCGGTTTCATAGTAGGGCATTGTAGATTTTGGCTGCTATGGATGTAAGTGTTATCCCTTGGTAGTTCTTGGTTAATCCGAGGTCGCCTTTTTTAGAGAAAAGAAGGATGCATCCCTTCATCCATCTTTCTATCCTATTTTGACTATAGACAGCGTTGCATTGCCGGAGCAGTATATCGTCGAATTGTCTAGTCTTCCACACTTCTGGGGGGGGATCTCGTCTAGCCCTGCAGCTTTCCTATTTTTAATTTTTTTAAGAACCGAGTCGAGTTCTTCTTTGGTGAAAGGCCCTAGTTTAATGTCTAATTGCTTACTGATAATTCTGGTGATCGGTTCATCCGTTATTTTCGGTGGGCTTCCTAATAGATTCTTGAAATGCTGTTCCCACAGTTTTACTCTTTCTTGTTGGCTTGCAGCTTTCAATTTTGCTTTGGCTGTGCTCTTCCTTCTACTTACTTCGTTTATTGTTTGCCAGGCTATCCTGGATTGTCTATCTTCCACCGAGTCTCTCCCGTGGTTTAATGGTTATCGCCGTAGGAAATAACCACGACGAGACGAGTTCAAATCCTGAACGAGACTAATTGCATTTCACATAGCACTAATACCCGTGGGAAAGGTATGAATCCAATAATTTCCCTCCAGCTATGGGTAAATGGTAGGGCAGACTAGGTTCTTCAGCCTTGGTGAGGCAACTAGTCTAGGAGAAGGAAAACTCTAAATTCAAACCTGTTAAAGTCCGCTTTAAAAAATTGACCTTGTTTCATATCCTGCCCGTGCTGAGGGGTTGGGTGAATATGATATATATAGTCCGGGCGACTGGTGTTAAATGTCAGGTCGAGTCATACCAAGCACTCAGCTTTATAAGGTACGGATTAAGGGTAAAGTTGAGCAATTGATGAAATGGAGGAGCGCCCTCCCCTACACCTCGGTATAGTAGCTATTGAACAGGAAAACTTCGGGTCACCATCGACTATGATCTCCAACTTTACATTTACTATATATATATATATATATATAGTGTTATGATACTAAGTCTAACGTATAGTTGGGCGGGTTTCGATCCGAGCTTCAAGCGGCCTACGTATCTAGCCACACTGAAGAGTTGTGATACAACGAAACAGTCTGTCTATGGATGACAATATATACGCTCCCCCATGGGGGTTGAGCACTCTTTACGGCTGCTGCTCGCATAATGCAAAGCTCTTCAAACGAATTGAGCACTCTGATATCCGATAAGGTATGGAATGTAAACAAACAAACTCTACAACTTAATACCTTATAATTCCCGAGGTGACGTGGTATGCTTGTTCACTGAGTGGTATGATACAAAGTCTAACGTAAAGTTTTGCGATTTTCGATCCTACCTTCAAGCGTCCTACGTGTCTAGCCACACTGATACAACGAAACAGTCTGTCTGTGGATGACAATATATATATATATTTTCATCAACAGATTGACTGTTTCGATGCGTCACAATATATCAGCGGGGCAAGACACATGAGATTCTTCAAACTGTGACATTCAGGTTTCTTTTTCTTTAAAAATACAAAACAAAAATTGTGTTTGATAATATAATCAAAAGAATAAATTCATATATTTTCAAGAAAAATAATTAATGTCATGTATTTGTAAACAAATGTTTCATGTAATCCAAAGGAAGAAGATTATTAAAAACTTAAATGATGATTAACACTAGTGGAAGATTGGCAAACTAGGATAGCCTGGCAAACGATAAACGAAGTGAGTAGAAGGAAGAACAAAACCAAACATAAATTGAAAGCTAAAATCCAACAAGAAAGAATACAACTGTGGAAACAGCATTTCAAAAATCTACAAGGAAACCCACCGATCGTTACACATGAACCAATCACCAGAATAATTAGTAAGCGATTAGACATTAAAATAAGACCTTTTACCCAAGAAGACCTCAACTCAGTACTTAGAAAAATTAAAAATAGGAAAGCTGCAGGGCTTGATGAAATTCCCCCAGAAGTATGGAGGACCAGACGATTCGACGACATACTGCTCCGACACTGTAACGCAGTCTATAATCAAAATCCGATAGACAGACGGATGAAGGAATGAATCCATCCTTTCTCTAAAAAGGGTGACCTCGGATTAGCCAAGAACTACTGAGGTATAACACTTACGTCCACAGTGGCCAAAATATAAAATTCCCTACTACGAAATCGCATAGAACCGAAAATTACCAACATTCTTGGGAAAAACCAAAATGGCTTCCTAAAAAATAGATCAACGACCTCACAAATATTGACTATCTGTAGAATCCTTGAAGGCGTACTTGACTTTACCAAGACCTTCACAGAGGGAAGATGGAACAAATCCTTCTAGCATATGGCATACCAAAAGACACCGTCGCAGCAATAACGATTCTCTATAGAAACACCAAAGTGAAAGTATGTTCACCGGATGAAGACATTGTAGCAGCCCCATACGTCTTTATCGTCTGTCTAGACTACGTGCTTAGAACATCGATTGATAAAATCAAAGAAAACGCCTTCGAGCTGACAAAGAAAAGAAACAGAATGTACACCGCAAAAACAATTACCGACGCCGACTACGCCGATGACATAGCGATTCTGGCAAATACACCCAACCAAGCCGAAACAATACGGGAACGATCCGCCACGGGCATTAGCCTCCATATCAATGCACACAAAACGGAATACATGTGCTTTAATCAAAAGGCGACATTTCTACATTAAGCGGTAGCTCTCTGAACAAGTAGACAAGTTCACCTACCTAGTACGCAGTGTCTCATCAACCGAGACAGACATCGACGAAGGCATGGACAGCTATCCATAAGCTATCGGTCATATGAAAGTCAGACCTGATCGATAAAATGAAACGCAGTTTCTTCCAAGCAGCAGTCGTCTCGATATTGCTATATGGAAGCACTACATGGACGCTAACTAAACGGCTGGAGAAAAAGCTAGACGGCAATTACACAAGAATGCTGCAGTTATACTGAACAAGTCCTGGAGGCAACACCCTACAAAGCACCAACTATACGGCCACCTACCTCCAATCACGAAAAAAAACTATCAAAGTTAGACAAATCAGACATGCAGGACACTGCTGTAGAAGCAAGGATGAGCTCATAAGTGTATACTCCCATGGACCCCCTCATATGGCCGAACAAAAGCAGGACGACTAGCTCGAACATACAAACATTAGCTATGTGAGGATACGGGATGTAGCCCTGAAGACCTGCCAGAGGCGATGAACAATAGGGAGAAGTGGCGAAAGAGGGTCAGGGATATCCGTGCTGGTGGTACGACATGATGATGATATTCTTAAACAACTTGTCTATTGAGCAAACTTTAAATTAATATTGCTACTACTGTCATACATATATATATATATATATATATATATATATATATATATATATGTGCGTGTGTGTGTGTATGTGCAAGTCTGTATGCGCGCGTGTGTGTATGTGTGTGTGTGTGTGTGTGGAATGAATTCGAAAAGGCGCCATTTTTTCCCAACTTAATTCGGCCCCGGTTGGAGCCAGCTTTATGGGAAGGAACATTTGAAATCTAAACATAGTGACTATTACAATGAATTTATTTTAAGAATAAAAAGATGGAAAAGAGAAAGAGAGAGAGAGAGAGAGAGAGAGAATAATTTACGAAAGCAAAGATCTCTACTACAGGTAAGAGGAAAAATATTAAAGGCATTTTAGAATCCGGCTGTTACATTAGAAATCCATCCCTTTTAAAGGAAGATTTGCATATCGAGAGTATTTTGAGTTTTGCTTGTTTTTCCTTCATGTAACATAGGTGTTTTTAATTTGATTTTTTTAATATTTGAAGGAGAGGCACGAATTCGTTTTTAGGTGTTGAAAGAGAGAACTAGTGTCGAATAATTGGGTCGTTAAATGTCTCAACAGAGTCGTTGTAGTCATACAAATATACGTACTTATTTTATTGGGAAAACACTTTCCTAGTGGAGATTTGAATTCGTATACAACATTGGTAATTCAAGTCGAAGGAGAGAAGTTATTATCGATGACGAGTTTACCTGTATTCAATCTGGGCTAAAATAAAATCCGACTTATTGTATCGTTAAATTCGACCGGGGAGACGTTATTACGCATTAGATTTTTATGTTAAATGATAGGGTTAGTAGTAGTTGGGAATTTGGTAATGTAAAAATTGTTTAATGTGCTTCGGGCTGATTGATGTAGCATTATTTCTATAGTAATCAAAGTCGATATATTAATAGCACTTTTTATCTGTTCGTCAAAAATGTGGTTTAGGAAAGCATTGTTGATTAGCGTTTGTTTAATGTCCGTTGCCCTGAAGATCGCTCTAGTCAGAGCCGAAGGGACTGTGGCATCTTTCTGATTTCTACCCATCCACATGTCAGATGACTCTTACGAATATTTGAACGGATCACTAAGAAAAGTAACAGATGTAAAGCACACACACACATATATATATATATATATATATATATATATACTTTAAGAAAAACAACAAAACCGGTCACATAGGATTATAAATTTGTTTCCATCCTGTTACGCATTTTTGAAATTTCCAAAAACACGAAAAAAATTAACAGGACTTCTTCAGATCTCTTAATTGTTACATTGAGCTCTTTACCAGGAAAATTTAACATGAATAATTTCTTGTCCTGATGGAATTACTCCCAACTCCGGTTTAACTGGACCAAAGAATACTATATATATATATATTTATTTATATAAAATTTTTACAAATTTGAATTTCTTAAAGTTTTGGTTTAGAGAAAATTCGATTAATTTCATAATCTCTTTTGTTGCATTGATCACAATTAATCATCGTTTTAATTTTTAATTTACTTTTATAGTTAGAAACATATAATTGTCTACCAGCACACACATTAAGAATGGTTACATGAAACTATAGTAGTTTCAAAGTATTATCATGAGTTTTTAAAATCATATAAATACTTGCGAAAAACTGACTTCAGTATTACATTAACCAGCAACGTTTCAGTACATAGTGTAATGATATACAAGTTGAATTAGTAGACCATTGTTTATGTGATCGATTATCATTGGGTTATAGTTCACGCCTTGTGTCACGCGTAAGCTAAACTTAGTAAATAGCTCAATAATCCACAAAATGCTGAAATGTTGTAAGACCATGCTTTTTATTTCATTTTCTGCCTTTTTTCTTTTCATGATTTTTCTTTTTACAATTTTTCCCACCTTATTTTTGTCTTCTCGACATCGGAATATAGTCTCTCATCTCCTTTTTCACTTTTAGTTTTATCTTTTAATTTTATCCTCTTTTTCTTCATACACATTTTCCTTCTTTCCCTCTCTCATTCATCATTTCTTCTCAGTTCCTCATTCTTTTTTTTACCAATCTTTTTTTCTTTTTATTAGTATAATATCATTCTAATTTTATCATAAGGTTTCTTTTTTTTTTTGTGAATTATTCAGTCTCTTTTTTCTTTTATTTTTTTATCTTATTTCTTTTGCCACCGTTTTTCTCTCCTTATCTTCCCTTATTTTTAAATTATTATTCATTCCTCCTTATCTTTTTCTTTATTACCTTTTCTTTTTTTTCTTTGCTATTTTCCATTATCAATTTATTACTTCCTTTATCTAATTTCCTCCTTTCGATCTTATAACCATTTTTTCTTCCTTTATTCCTCCTCTACAATACCGATCCTCCGTATCTGAATTCTCAGCTGAGGTAAATTCGACAGTTATATTTCACCCATAACCTCTAACTATATCTTTCACATTCAGTTAACGTACAAAACTAATGTGCGTGTCTTTCTTTTCACTATCATAGAAGCCGCATATCAACTGGCTACAGTACCATATACTTATGTAATTCTACTTCGTAAAATGCTTATAGTAAAACATGGTCTTTTAGCTACGATGAAGCCGTTGACCTGTTCTTAATAGGCTATCAGTGTATTTAACGATATATTTAGGAAGATTTTTTTCTCTAGAAAAAAATCACACACACACACACACACACACACACACATATATATATATATATATATATATATATATATATATATTCTTTTCTGGCATACACACCCGTCATGTCTTCATATGACGCAAAATAAAAATGAGAAAATCTACTTTGTGTTCTGTGCCCACTTCAGTGTTACAAGAAATACTACATCGGTCGATAATACATAAATATATTTCTGTGTTATACTACAATAAATGTATTTCAACTATGAAAACCCCTAAAAATTACACGCTCAAATTAGAATATATATATATATATATATATATATATATATATATATATATATATATATATTGCTATAGCTATTGATAAATAGTTCTCAAAATCACTAAGAGAACATGTTCAGTTTTACAGTTTCAAGCATAATGATCAGAACGATGTTATGAAAAAATCTAAATGTGAAAATACTTTTTATTTTAAACCTTCATTGAACATTTAATCAAGGAAAAAAATAATATATAAATTATATGATTCCAAAATATAAAGCGCAATAAACATATTTTGATAAAGTTATAAGAATAATTAGAAAACATTCGAAAAAATAGATGATCAAAAACATTAAAATGATTAAATAAACCGGTAAAATTTAATAATTATTTTGTATTATTAAAAAAAGATTAGGGTAAGAATATGAAATTGGGTACTTTACTAAATTACACCAGCTCTTCACCAACTCTTGCATTGTAGACATCGCGAAAAACACTGTGGTATTATTGGAACTAAGAAAACTGATAATCAAGTCATGTAATGAAGAGAAACTCTGGATTGTGGATATTTCATAGACTGTAAGGGAATCTAAAAGTGTTATTCATATTTTGAGAAAACTTCAGGAAACTGAGTCATGTGAAGTCAAGTAACCACCTGGCAGGCCTAGGAAGGGAAGACAGGTAAGGGAAGACAGATTGATTGGTAATGAATAAAAAAAAGGATCGATTCGCGACAGCAATGGCTATCTCTAAAAAGCTAATGCTAACCTTTGCATTAAAAAATCAAGGCACAGTATTTCCCGAAGACTTAATGACATGAATAAGAACAGTCGAGTACGTTGTACGAAGCCTTACATTTATAAAAAGAACAAAATAAGTTAATTGAAATTTACTACTGAACACGTCATCTAGACTGAAGAACAGTGGTATATTATTTCTTTCACTGATGACTCAAAGTTTAACCTGTTCGGTTGTGACAAGAGAAGGTTCGTTCAATGCAGTCCTAAGAAACGATATTCGCTTGAGTGCACTAAAAGCAGCGTTAAATTCGCAAGAAATAATGTGATAGTGTTTGGTATAATTTCTGCTGGTGGTTCAGGACCTCTTGTGAGGATACATGGTAAAATTAACGCAACTGTATACAAAAAGATATTGAAGAAACATGTACCTAATTTGAAAACTGCAATTAATCAACTAGGCGTATTTTTGCAAGATAACGCTCCGTGCCACACAGGGAAGTCTGTTAAGACATTTCTTTCAGAGAAATTGGTTACTGTTATAGAGTAGCCTGCACAAAGCCAAGACATAAATCCTATTGAGAATGTTACTAAACGAAAGACCAAAGGAAAAGAATTCAAGAAACGTCAAATAACTATGGACTAGTTTGAAAAAAGAGTAGGAGAAAATATCCGTTGATGAATGCAAGACATTAATTCTCTCGTGCAGTTAAAGTTGTCAAGCTCTTATTGAAAGTAAAGGCCTACACATCAGGTACCAATGAATTATGAGTGATATTTTCATTTATATATTACGTATAATTTTGGAATTATATGATTTACCTTTATATTCTTATTTTTCCTTCATAAAATCTTCTCAGAAGCTTTAAAAAAGTTATTTCACATTCAGATTTTTTCTTAACATCTTTTTAATCTTTATGCTCGCTACTCTATGTTTGGATAGATTAGTCAATGGCACATAGCGTTTGTCTATTTATCGTCGATAAGATCATCAGTGAGACAAGAAAGTCTCAGTCACCAAGCGCCTTTGACTCTGAGCCTCTGCTATCGTAAGTGATTTCTTTGTTTAGGGTCATATCAACCTTTGCGGGGGTTTTTTAACGCCAAAGCTATCCTTACAGAAGAACGACAGTGATGCTATTGACCTCATACCTGGTGGCTTAGAAGAGGGTTTACATTTTCCCAAAAAGTATTAGTCTAAAAGAGAACATAATCTCGCAACTGGAGCTCGAACTCGCTTACTTTGAAGTCGCAGGCCAGCACATTAGCCATTAGGCCTCCAGGACACTATAGTATAGCTAATAGGTGACTATTGCTTTTCTTCAATAGGATTAAGATTATGTAGTCTTTGGTCTTGATTTGATTATCCGTTTGTCTTTCAAGGACCTAGAGAATTTAATGCATTTATTTTCTAGGATATATTCAGGTTTTCCATTATCATTTTCCAGCATGGCTAAATTTTAATGCTGTGCACAATTCCTAGTGGATCAATTTTCCCGCCCATTTCTGTCTACTTTTGATATTCATTTATTATTCACGATTTATGGGGTGACTATGATTCCCTGGATATTTTTGATGATCATTCAACTGCAAATACCCATCGCGTTTGTAATGCAATTCAAACAAGATTTTTAAAAAGCTTTTATTCCATAAACATTTTTGGTTGTCAATATTACCAGTTCAATTAAATAACAATTCTGAAATGCCGGTGGTAATCGTCATATTGTACTAATAGTGATGAAAACAGCAATAATGAAGATATTAGTTAAAAAATCTTTTGAGTAATGACCATGTGCCGTGAGAGAAATTCAAACCAAGCATTATTTTGACTATTACCATTGTCAACGCACGTTATTATTTCGTTTTTGTAGAGTACAGTGAATTATCGATTTCATTACTTAGATAAAATGAGAAAATGACAATGGAAGAAATGTATACTTTGGTTATTAGTGTTTTAGATCTTATTATATATACAGCGGCAATTTATATCCCAAGACACCGTTGTTTACTCAGAAACTCAAACGATAGAGCCAAATCTAATTTGCACAAAGAACATAGACAACTGGGTTCATAACATTGAGCGCGCAATAACTAAGATGCAACTGCAATACATAATATTAGATTCTTAGGGTATATTTTTGTTGGTAAATTAATTGTTATATTACCCTCCATTTTCCTGTAGTTTTAAAAATATGGCAGTCATTTACGTATATGAAAATTCTAGAAAATATTGCGCTCAGTAAGAAGAGAACTTAGTGAGGATAATCTGTTTATCAAGATAATTCAACAAATATTATACCAGAGAAGGCAATCTTTAAAGAAAAAGCAAAACCGAAAGTATCCATCAAACTGAAATTCCAGTATTACTTTATTTGCTTTATTAGCTTGCTAACGTGTACAGGCTATAACACTTAAATTGAATCAGTTCTTGAGCCTAAGGGAATGTAGAGTATCCCTTTATAGCCATTAATCTCAGTTCCACTTTGAATCGGAGTGGTTGAACCTGTTAGTGTTATATCGATGGGTCAAATAGATCTGTTATTATTTACTAAAGATTGTTATTATAGTTAGATATTTAAAACAATATAGCATTGTGCTAAGGATTTCAATAGATAAGAGTGGTATATAAATAGAGTTATTAATATTAAATGGCAATATTGAATCCATTTATCGTCTGAAAACATATGATTATTATCAAAAATAGGAGATGCCCGTGGTGTAATAGTTATCGTCGTAGGAAATGGACACGGTGACACGAGTTCAAATCCTGGACGAGACTAATTGCGCTTCACATAGCACTAATACTCTTGGGAAAGGTATGAATCCAATTATTCTCCCTCCAGCTACGGGTAAATAGTAGGGCAGACTAGGTTCTTCAGCCTTGGTGAGGTAACTAGTCTAGGAGAAGGAAAACTCTGAATTCAAACCTGATAAACTCCGCTTAAAAAATTGACCTTGTGTCATATTCTGCTCGAGCGGAGGGGTTTGTAAATAGGATTATCAAAAATAGTTATAAGTGTTTGGGAGGAATATTTTAAATCATGTAGGACTGGAAAAAAAACAATAATTGATATCAAATAGAATTAATAATGTTTGATAGGAATACTTCAAACCATTTAACAGAGTGAAACAAATCAGCTCTAACAAGCTGTTTAAAATTAAAGTTGCCAAAAAATTATTCGCTTAAAAATCTCAATACTTATAAAATGTGTGTGCTCGTGTGTATAAAAACATGAATTGGCATTAAATAATCTAAAGAAATTCATATATCATAAAATAATAACCAACTATTATACTACCGTAGGTGCCTTTTTTATTGACCAAGTGTCACGTTGCTTGGCCCAAATTATTCCTAAATCATTCACCATTCTGACTAATCGATTTGATCTAAAAGTCTAGCTTATTAATTATTATCCAAAAATATAGATCTTTTTCCTGAGGTTTATGAGTTGATTTGTTGATATATGGTATGTCAAACGTTGCTGAGGTATTTTATGCCAAAGACAAAGTTTTTTTTAACTAATTATGTTGTTTAAAAAAAAAAACTAATGATAATGTTAAATATTTGCAAACATTTAGAGCTTCAAGTACGAAGTGCCTTCAATAAGTTTCCACACTTTTTCTGTACGGGCATATAAAATTGTCGTAGACTCTTGAAAATTCAGTATGTTATTGCTATACAACTTATGAGATGACTGACCGATTTGTATGATTTCAGGTTCAAATGAACAGCTACAGCAGCAATTGGAATACAGTCTACTAAAGCCTGATTGTCACACCTGGTGAATTTCAAATATGTCATCTGGACGTGAGGACACATTAGAAGAACGATATGCAATAAAATTGCGTTTTAAACTTGGAAGAAATGCCACAGAAACGTATGGAATGCTTCAGACTGCTTTTGGACCATCTTGCATGAATCAAGCATCAGTTTTGAGGGGCATAAAAGATTCAAGGAAGACAGGGAATCTGTGAGGGATGATGATAGGTGTGGGAGGAGTAAGGAAGTCTGAACTCCAGAATTGAATGGCCAAATAAAGAATTTCATGGATAAGGACCATCGTGTGTCTATAGAGACAATAAGTGCACAATTTCATGTCAGTGTCGGAAGTGTAGACATAATTATTCGCGAGGAACTGAAGATGAGGAAGATTCGCGCGAAGTTTGCCCCAAGGGTGCTCAGAGAAGATCAGAAAGACAGACTTTGTCATGACAACAGGGCTATAGTTGGGCTGATCAATTCAGATCCCGCAGTTCTTGATGCTCTGGTGACCAGCGATGAAAACTGGATCTACTGCTATGACCCAGAGACCAAGCAACAGGGTTCCCCGTGGAAGCATGCTGGCTCTCTCAGATGCAAGAAGGCCAGACAAAGCAAATCCACCCACAAACTTTTGATGATCCCTTTTTTTTAAAGCACTGGCATGATCTACATGCATTTGGTTCCCACTGGAGAGACAGCCAACAAGGAATACTATGTTGAAGTATTAAGGGAGTTCTGGAAGAGATTCCGTCGGAAGAGGCCAGCACTCTTCAAATCGAGTCAGTGACATTTCCCCCAGGACAATGCACCAGTCCACAACTCCATCCTTGTCAGAGACAATTTGACCAAGATGGGCATCAAGACAGTTCCTCATCTTCCCTTTAGTCCAGACCCCACTCCCTGTGACTTTTGCTTCTTCTCAAAGCTCAAGGAAAAACTTAGAGGCTGTCGTTATGAAACAATTTCAGGAGAGGAAAGAGGCTGTGACGAAGGTCATTGACATGCTTACACAAGATGACTTCCATGGGGCCTTACAGAAGTTGTTGGAACGGTACAACAAGAGTATTGCAGCCGGAGGAGATTATTTCGAAGGAGACTAGAGCTTCATGTGTGTATTATCAATAAAAGTGCCAATACGAAAATAGTCAGGAAACTTATTTGATGAACCTTGTAACTATTAATAAATCAAATAATTTGCGCACAGCCCTAAGGTTTCAGTTATTCCTATCTTACGTTAATAGCTGGTAAGCAATTATGAAGCTACAAGTATTTCAAGCGTTTAAATGGTTTTAGATAAATAATCATAATAGTTGATTAACAATTAGAGCTTCAAACAGATTCTAAAGAAAAATAATTTGAACGTAATTGTATGGTTACAATATGCCTCTATAACGTTAAATATTTGTACACAGTTATATGACCTCAAGTATTTCGAGCAATTATATTGTTTTAAATAACTGGTAAAAATGATCTTTAAGTAAAGATTGAAATTACTATTCATAATAAAATAATATGCATATATATATATATATTTAAACAATTCTTCTCTGTTTTAATAATTTTGCTCTTGTTAGGGGAGTTAATACTTGTTAAATTAAAATCTTTCGTTTATTGTAAAGTAATTAAGAGTAGAGAGGGTGGAGAAGGAAAAAAGAAAAAAATACTAAGGCGAAAAGGACATAAATGCCCTCGCAACATTCTTAGAAACCAAGTGAAAAGTCAAAAAAATTGAAAGTTCCTTACTTGATGCTCTAATCCCAAAGTAACGACCTGAGAAGGTAACTAAATTATCGCTCAAATGTTTGTATCTCTCGCTGGGTTTTTTTTTCAATCTCAGAATATCCAGACTGACATAATCCTTACATAGCTTAATCCTACAATATATGGACCCCATTATTCAATTGCTCGGGACCTAAAATACCTCTGAATATAAAAGGTTACATAAACGTGGACGTTAAGTTAAAACTTAAGTGCAATTTAAAACTTAAATCTTGTCATTCCCTCCCATATATACTTTAAAAGGAGAAACAGAAAGCAGAGGGATAAAAGCTTTTTTTTTTCTGAGACCAGTTTAAGAGTTTTCCTTCAGAAAACCAGGTTTGGTCTGTGTCAGGCATGCAGATTTCAAACAACCCCTTGGTCTGGTATAACCACAATATACCACCCATGATGAAATATTGAATCAAAGTATGACAAAACGTGGGACCCAGGCAACAAGCTTTGGTGTCATGATCGGCTCATGCTCTCCTGATAGCCAACATGGGAGAAGCGATTGTCATCCTGCGAATGTTGGCTGTTCTTTTTCCAGGTTCACGAATGACGGTCTAAGGAACCGCAACAAACAGGGTCGCAAACACAAGACATGAACTTGGGAAGACAAACAACTTGCACTACACTGCTATTTTAGGAGCAACCCTATTCAAACAGGCTATAGGTCAAGAATGATAGAGATCTGGCCAGAAAGTGCTAGTTTTTAGACAACAAGTCAAAGACTTGATGACCAAGTTTGAATAATAATAAAGAAATGTTGATTTTGTGACCTTAAAATTCTAGAAATACAACAGGAAACAAATAAGCAACAGTAGTCTAATAAACAAAAACCGTCAAACGAAAATGAACCGCTAAGTTCGGAAAATAGAACCAAACAACACACAAACAAACGGCACAGAGCAAACACTAACATAAGAAAAAAATGTAAATCTAGAAAATTTTTTAAAGGGTTATGAACGGGGATAAGACTTCCTTACCATTACTAAAAACATTCGAGACGGAAACAGAAAAAAAAACAAGTACTATTGGGAGATAATTTGGATTAAATAAAAAAGCAGAAAGAAAAATTCAAAATCAGGGTGGGAAATTCGACTGGAAAAGCAAATAATAAATATGAGAACAGGGCAAAATGTTAAAACAAAGGACAGACGATGCTACATGTAGAGACATATTGGAAAAGGGAACATCAGGAAAAATAACAACACAACTTGAGGAAAAAAACAGAAAGTACTGGAGAAAGAGGGAAGATTAAAGAGATATCAACAAAAGGTAAAACAATACGGACAAAACAGGTAATTCCAAAACAACGAAAGTAAATTCTACCAACAAATGGGAGGAGATGACACGAAAACATACCAACAACAGGATGCAAGAGAAACCAAACAATTTTCAACTGAAATATGGCAAACAAAAAAACATAACAAAAAAAAAAAAACAAATAAGCAATATAACAAAAGAATTAGAAGTACTTGAAGAAGGTCCGAAATAGGAAATACGCATAGATTTACTCAAAACAAAAGTAAAAAAAAAATTAGAAAACGCCTGGCCATGAAGGAATATATGGATTATGATTCATGAAATTCACCTCTTCATGACAGACTAACACTAGAAATGAACAGATGCCTAAAAGCACACGTACCCGAATGGATGACCAAAGGAAAGACCATATTGATGCAAAAGGACCCGCATCAAGAGAACCGCCCAAAACAACTACAAGTCCATAACCTGCCTATGGATGATGTGGAAAATATTAACAGCTCAAATAAGGGAGCAGATTTACTACTCACAAAAAAGCCGTGGAGTGTTCTCTGAGGTGAAGAAAGGGTGCGGTAAAGGATCCAGAAGCACAGCGAAGTTACTTTACATAGATCAATACATAATCAACAAGAGAAATACACGAGGAAAAATCTCGTTATGGCCTGGATTGACTATAAAAAGTCATATGATATGGTTTCACAAAGCTGGAAAATAAACTGCTTCAAAATGCAAAATAATATCAGATCAAGTAATGAACATTATTGAGAAAACCATCAAAACCTGGAAAGTGGAATTGACTGCAGGAGGGAGAACCTTACCTGAAGCAAATGCTCAAAGAGGTAAATGTCAAAGAGATGCACTATCACCGTTGCTATATTTTATGGAGGTGCCCGTGATGTAATGGTTATCGTCGCAGGAATTGGACACGGCGACACGAGTTCAAATCCTGGACTGATTGCATTTCACATAGCACTAATACCCTTGGTAAAGGTATGAATCCTATTATTCTCCCTCCATCTATGGGTAAATAGTAGGGCAGACTAGGTTCTTCAGCCTTGGTGAGGTAACTAATCTAGGAGAAGGAAAACTCTGAATTCAAACCTGTTAAACTCCGCTTAAAAAATTGACCTTGTGTCATATCTTGCCCGAGCGGAGTGGTTGGGTAAATAGGATCACCGTTGCTATTCATAATTGGGATGATGCCGCTTAACCACATACTCGGAGAATGCACAGCTGGATACAAACTTACTAAATTGCAGGAAAAGATCAATCACCTCATGTACATGGACAACATCAAACTGTTTGAAAAAAAATTAAAAAGAACTAGAAACATTAACACACAAAGTGAGAATATACAGTCAGGACATTGGGATGGAATTTGGCATAGAAAAATGTGCCTTACTAGTAATGAAAAGCGGCAAACGACACCTGACGGACAGAATGGAACCGTCAAAGCAAGACGACATTAGAACGCTCGGAGAAATGGAAACTTACAAATACTTGGGCTTCTTGGAAGCTGACAGCATCAAACATGTGGATATGAAAGAAAAAAATCATCGAAGAATAGCTCTGGAAAAACAGAAAGCTACTCTAGATAAAACTACGTGACAGAAAACTTATTAAAGGAATAAATACCTGAGCTGTACCCCTTGTTTGATATTCGAGACCATTTTTGAAGTGGAGCAGAGAAGGAACAAAGCAAAGGGACCAAAGAACGAAAATCTGATGGCCATGCTTAAGGCATGACGTTGACAGATATATGTATCAAAAAAAGAGGGAGGAAGAGGACTAGCCAGCATTGAAGTCGGCGTTGACGCATCAATACAATGACCTAGGAATACATAGGAAAGCACAGACAAGGACTGATTACAGCCACCACAAACGATACTGACAATACGAAGATCAACAGAATGACAATAACAAGAAAAAAAGGAAAAAACAGCTCAATGAGCGTTTTAAACGACTAATAAGCAATATCTCACACGAGAAAACTTAGATGTGGCAAAAAAAGGAAACCTTAAGAGAGAAAGATAATTTCTCCAAATAGCAGCGCTAAACAACGCCATAAGAACCAATAATATCAAAGTGAGAATAGATAAGACGCAACAAAATAGCAAACGTAAGTAATGTGATGATAGATTGGAAACGATCAATTACATAATAAGCAAATGCAACAAATTAACACAGAAGGAGTATAAGACTAGACGCAACTAGATGGGCAAAGTGATCCATTGGGAAATTTGCAAAAAAAAATTAATTTGACTATACGAGCAAATGCCATATGCACAACCGAGCATCTGTTCTGGTAAATGATACACATAAACTCCTATGAAACTTTGACATAAAAATGGATCATCAAATCTCGACCAGAAAACCAGAACTTATAATAATCAACAATAAAAAGAGAACATGCCAAATTGTGGACTTTACTGTCCCGACTAACTACAGAATAAAACTGAAATGAAGTGAAAAGAAAGATAAATACCCGCACTTTGCTAGGGAATCGAAAAAAAAAACATGTAACTTGAAGTCGACAATTAAACCAGTCGTGATTAGTACTTTTGGTGAAGTCACCAAATAATTAATCAATTAATATTAAAGGGACTGGTGGTCTTAGAAATAAGGGGAAGAGTGGAGACCGATCAAAATACAATATTATTGAGAATGGCCAGAATACTGGGAAGAGTCTTGTTGACTTGAGGAAACTTGCTGTCACTCAAACTCAAGTGAAAAAGCATCAGCTAAAACTGATGCGAAAAACTCCCAAGGAGTAAATAATAATTATAATAATATGCGCCCTGCTCGTCATGAAAAGTGGCAAACGACACCTAACTGAGGGAATAGAAAACCAAATCAAGACAAGATCAGAACGCTTGCAGAAAACGAGACCTGCAAAAACTTAGGAATCTTGGAGGCTGACACAATCAAACAAGCCGAAATGAAAAACAAAATTCAAAAAGAATATCTCAGGAGAACTAGAAAACTACTCGAGACAAAACTCAATAGCAGAAATCTTATCAAAGAAATAAATACTTGGGTTGTATCCAACGTTAGATACTCGGGACCCTTTCTCCAGTGGACCAGAGATGAACTTAAACAAATGGACTAAAGAACTAGAAAACTAATGACTATGCACAAGGCGTTACATCTCAGAGATGACGTGGACAGTCTATATGTATCAAGTAAAGAGGGAAGAAGAGGACTTGCCAGCATCGAAGACAGAGTTGACGCATCCATACAACGACTCGAAGACTACATAGAAAAAAACGAAGGAGGACTAATAACGGCCATCAGAAACAATACTGACAACACGATAGATAACAGAATGACAAAAACGAGGAACAAAAAAGTCAGGAAAAACAGCACCATGGGCGCTTTAAACGACTAATAAACAACAGCTCACACGAAAAAACCTCGACATGGCTAAGAAAAGGAAACAGAATCTCTCCTATTGGCAGCACAAAACAGCGCCATAAGAACCATATCAAAGCGAGGATAGATAAGACACAACAAAATAGCAAGTGCAGACTATGTGGTGACAGAGATGAAACCATCAATCACATAATAAGCGAATTCTGCAAATTGGCACAGAAGGAGTACAAGGCTAGGCGTGACTGGTTGGGCAAGATGATCCACAGGGAAATGTGCAAGAAATTTTAATTTGACCATGCCAACTAATGGTATATGCATAACCTAGAACCTTTCCTAGAAAATAATACACACAAACTCCTATAGCACTTTGATATAAAAACGGATCACCTAATCTCGGCCAGAAGACCAGATCTTATAATAATCAACAAAAAAGAAATAGAATGCAAAATTGTGGACTTTGCTGTCTCGGCAGACCACAGAATAAAACTAAAAGAATGTGAAAAGAGATATAAGTACCTCGACCTTGCAAGAGAATTGAAAAAACTATGGAACATGAAGGTGATAATTATACTAATTGTGATTGGTGCCTTTGGCACGGTAACTAAAGGATTATTAAAGGGCCTGGATAATTTGGAAATTGGCGACCGAGTGGAGACCATCCAAACATCATTATTGAAAACGGACAGAATACTGAGAAGATTCCTGGAGACTTGAGGAGACTTGCTGTCACTCAAACTTCGGTGAAATACCATCAGCTTACGCTGATGTGAAAACTCTAATGAGTAAATAATAATAATAATAATAATAATAATAATAATTAGAAGAAGAAGAAGAAGAAGAAGAAGAAGAAGAAGAAGAAGAAGAAGAAGAAGAAGAAGAAGAAGAAGAAGAAGAAATATAGGTATAAAAACAATTGTAAGTACCTTTCAAGCGACAATTATGGGAAATCTGACACGGAAAATTGTGGACATAGCTAAGAAAGAGAAATCCTAAGAGAAAAACTGAATCTCTTCTAATAGCAACACAAATTAACGCCATACGAATCAACTATGTTAAAGCAAAAATAAGCAAGACACGAAAAAATAGTACATGTAGATTATGTTCATAGAGACGAGGCTAGACGCAACTGGTTGGGTTAGGTAATTCACTGGGCGTTGTGCAATACTTTTAATTTGACCATAGGAACAAGTGGTACGTGTACAAGCCAGAATCCGTCCTTGAGCATGAGACACAAACGTCTCTCGCATTTTGAGATACAAACCGATCATTTAATCTCCCCTTGACAACCGGAACTAGTGATAGTCAACAAAAAAAAAGAAGAAAAACAGCCAAATAGTGTACTTGGCCGATCAGCAGACCATATAATAAGAATAAAAGAAAGGAAAAAGAAAGATAACAACGTAGACCTTGTAAGAGAACTAAAAATCTATGGAACACGAAGGTGACGGTCATACCGATTGTGGTTAGCGTAGACAATCCCCAAAAGCTTGGAAAAGGAACTGGAAGACTTAGAAATCAGAGAACAGATTTCATCATTATAAAGATCGGCCAGAATACTTAGAAGAGTCCTGGAGACTTGAGTAGACTTGATGTTATTCAAATTCTACCGAGAAACCACTGGTAACACGGGTGTTAAAAACTCTCAATGGAGTAAATAATAATAATATTACTTTGCATAATAATGACTTCAAGAAATTATTCTTATTACAAATAATTTGCATCATACATAGTTTCAAGTATTCCAATCTAACACAAAGGTTCCGTTTGCAATTATATGATTTCAAGCATAAAAATATTGATTGATTCAAATAACTAATAATAGTTATATTTGGATTTTAATTACCGTAGCTTCGAGGAATTAAGCTTAACGCAAATATTGTGTATACTGGTACATTTCACTGGTTTCTACTTGACCCAAAGATGGGATCCTTTCAAATACTCCTACTACAGTTTACAGTGGATCAGGAAGTAACTGCTATCAAGTGCTTCCAATTAGTGATTAAGAACGTGAGCCTCACCTGGGTGAAGTTTTATGCCGTACCCAAGGGACACTTTTTTGTTTCTCGGAAGGTGTCCTCACTGTGCTGAGGAAGTAGTCTGTGTATTTTAGACTCTGCAACATTTTTGTCGGTAGTATTCAGAGAATGAAACATTATTCTTCTGGTAACTATTCTTTCCCCAGCAAATGCTGTGCTGAATATTCTCGTTATTCTTGGTCGATATTCAAAGATGCAATTCTGCTACATAATAGTTGGTTTTTATGGTGTTTTTTTCTTTTGGAAAATGAATAGTAATGTTGCTTTCCGTCGCCCGCTTTTAGTTTTCACAGACAAAGTCGGCTGAATTTCATAGCATCGCAGACTTTTTCTTTTATGGTAAGCATTCTCCCATGAAAATTCTGTTGTGTTGAATATTCGCGTTATTTTGAGTTGCTAGTCGATTTTTGGTCAGATAGATAGGTCGAATAAGTGAGCACAAACATTTACGACGTGAATAAAAAGCTACATGTTCATTGAATAAATTTTGGTCCGGTCTCTTTTGAATCAATCAGTTTGTTTCTCCATAAAAGATTCTGTATAAAAAAATGAACAATAATTTAATACAACCTTATTCAAAACATTTGATCTAATGTACAGGCAAAATTTTATAATACGTTTTTTTCCGTTTGTTTTTTATTGTTAATTTGTTATTTTTGTCTGTGTTTCAATGAGTGTTAGTATAAGTATCTCCATAATTACACAAATAAAATTTCTGCCCAGAATATTCTTAGAACAATGAGTTCTGTCAACTGAAATTCTTCCACTGTTTGAACTTAATATTCTAAGGATTTAGTAATTCCAAATGATATATTATTTACTGATAATGGATATTATAAGCAATAACCAAACTCAACCGTATTAAAATTCAGTAAAATTAGCTTGTAATATAAATATAAATTATAATAAAATTGCATAATAATATATAAGAGACATGCATATTTTTAGACTGCTACATAGGTTGCAGATTTTCAGTGCTATAGAGTTTAATAAAATCCAATAATAGCCGATTTGAATATTTAATTTTCTACTAGAAATAATAAAATACTGATATCTTTAATTTACAAAAAAAAACAAACTTTAAAATATTTGTGAGATGAATGGCACTGTGCCAGGTTACATTATCATTCATGCATGAGTAAAATATTGATTTGAATCCTGTGGTTACATCTATCAAGAATTCAGCAATCAATGTATAAAAATTAATATCTCTAATTCATATGTACTTAATATGAGGCAATAAAATATTCAAATTATCAGGTAAGCATTTCATTATATATATATATATATATATATATATATATATATATATATATATATATATATATATATATATATATATATATATATATATATATATATATATTATAATACACATATATATATATATATATATACATTATAATATATATATATATATATATATATATATATATATATTATAATATATATATATATATATATACATTATAATATATATATATATATACATTGTATACGGCCACCTACCACCCATCACGAAAGAAATCCAAGTTAGACGAACCAGACATACAGGACACTGCTGGAGAAGTAGGGGCGAGCCCATAAGTCATGTATTCCTATGGACCCCTTCACTTGGACGTGCAAAAGCAGAGCAGCGCCAGTTCGAACCTACATACAGCAGCTCTGTGAGGATACTGAGTGTATCCCTAGGGACTTACCGGAAGCGATGAACGATTGGGAGCGGTGACGAGAGAGGTTCAGGGATATATATATATATATATATATATATATATATATATATATATATATATATATATATATATATGCATGCTAGAGTCACACAGCAAAAATGGAACATCATAATAAGATTTTCGTTAGCTCAAGTTAAAATTTTCTAAAATAAGGAAAGAGAGTCAAACTCTAATCCTGCTTAAATAATGTAAGGCTTAAATTCGGATTCACATATATTATTCTAATTTCTAAAAGAGGATAATTATTTAGTGCTCTAATTAAAGAAGTTAGCTTCTTCGTTTATTTATTTAACAATCTACTTATCAGGAATTAGTCATTATAAAATCTTCCATATAGAATGTAAAACGACAACGAGATTATTGGCCAACAAGGATTATTTCGATAGTGTATTTATCATTTGTAATTTTAGATATTTCTGGGGAATTTTCAAAAGTTATTTCATAAGCGTTTAAGAGCCGAATCCTCTGTGCGTTATTTTTACATTGTAAAATAATGCCTTAGCGTGACTAAGAATTTCATCTAACGATAGATATGTTTAATATCATTCGTAATCAGAAAACAAACAGCGTACCAAGGCCTGCTGCAATTTGAACCACATTTTGAACAGATCTATTTAGCAGATCTCAGAGAGTATAGTATTTGGATATTTCCAGAATATACCACTAATGTGATTCTATACCAGGTGAAGAAAAAGGAATATGTGTCGACTGCCGAAAACTATCACAAAACCCGAGGCTGGCAGAATATACTCAGATTAATGAGTTCTGTCAAATATACAATAATGACCTTAAAAACAAGCGAACAAGACCTGAGTGAAAGCAATGGATTCTATATTTATATCGTAAACTAAAGCTTGACTACATTACCATAAATATTTTGAATACATTTTAATTTTTTTAACCATAATTGTACTAAAAAGAAGCGGACAACAGTATTTTCTACTTTTTCAAATATTTAAATGCTCAAAAACTAACCAAGAAATAACACCACAAAGAAGAATAATATCTACCGTCGGAGTAAAAGGGAAAAAATCGATAACTAAATCAAAGATAAATTGTGAAAATAACGAATAAAATCAATTACCCAAAGCCAGATCAAAATAAAAAGGGATCGTTGAACTGATACTATGTAAAAACTTAAAAGATTAAAATTAAAAGTCTTAAATCCAAAAAATTATTATTTGTGCAACGAGCTCCTTTTATATACATCAAAAATAAAGACTGAAATTTTTATAGTCACCTCCTCCATTACCCCATAAAAAAGAATTCATTTAATATTCTTAAGATAAAATGAAAAAGTGCAGAGAACCTCAAATTGGTAAAAAAAAAAAAAATGAGAAAATAAGAAATATTTTAAAATAAATATATCTTTTTATGAGAAGAAAAACTTACTAATATCGACAAGGAAAACAGTTACAAAGGCAATAAACACAGTCACACACTTTTGGTTATACCCTGTGTCTACGGAAATAATAAAGTTTTAATGTTTTGCAATAACATTCAGCATAGTTGCAAGAAAAATCCTTTAACCTGGAAGGAACACTTTAAGAAAAGAAGTATAGAATGAGACATTATATATTTGTGTGTATTTATTTAACACACACACACACACACACACACACACACACACACATATATATATATATATATATATATATATATATATATAGAGAGAGAGAGAGAGAGGGGGAGAAAGAGAGAGAGAGAGAGAGAAAGTGAGGAGGAGGATTGAAATAAACATTTCCTTTACCATAGTATCAAAAGTCAGTGTTCTGGTCCGAGGAAAGTCAAAATTTTGAATGCCAATTTTCTAGGCAAAAAACTTTCATCATTAAGAACCTAGGCAAAATAATTCGTATTTTTGTTTATGTCGTTATTCACAAATGCTTTTAAATGCCAAATCAATCCATACAATATATCCGATTTTATTATGGAAGTCGATATTTTTACTACAAAATTGGATGTAACAAGTGATATTGAGAAATTTTCAGGATACATTTATAAACCCAATATATCGTGTGTGCTACAGCTTCTAATAACTATCCCCATTTAAAACATTGATAAGAACTTGTTTTATGCTGCAAACTAAAAACAACATATTTATTTATTCATGAAAATATTCAACAGACGTAAGCCACACAACTCATACACTGTAACACAAAAGTTACATTCAATTTTCAGAAAAATAAAACCCTCTGAAGCTAAAAACGAAGTGCATTTGATATATGTTATTCATCATCATGAATTCAACAATTAGTTCAAAATATTTTCTGATCGTTAAAAGGAATAGAATTAAAGGAAAAATGTATTTACCTTTTTTTCATTCAAAAGTTGCTCGACCTGTAAAGAGTAAATGCTTTATTTTCACAACATTATTTTTGATTTGTCCTCTATCCAATCATAATCTGAACTTTTTTTTTCTTGAAAGGTCAATAGAAACTCCTTCACATTTTAAAGCATTTATTAATCTTTCAACTATTGATTTTATTGGTTCCCAAAGATTTTTGTTTGAATATTGCTTTCTGCTCTCAGATATATTCCTTTTAATTACGGATAGCATGTTTTCTATTGGAGTAATACCATCTGGGCGGAAACCTGAGGCAGTATTAAGAATACCTGGATCAATGGACGAAAGAGATAGATAGATAGATAGATTGATAGAGTGAAAGAAGAGGGAGAAAGAGAGAGAATTCCATGCTCTCAGAAGTACTTGAGGATGATGATGATGATGATGATGATGATGATGACCTAAGGCGTATTGATTATAACCTAGTTTAAAATCTTTCGTTAAAAAAAGGAAAGTTATGAGAGTTCGTTTTTCATTAAACCCTGCGTTACAATATATGAAGAATAACAATTGAGATTCGGCAGCTTAGGTCACTAAAGGTTTTTTTTTTAAATTAAAAATTCATCACGGATACCGTTAGATATCAGAAAAAAAACAAGATATAAAATTATATGCATAGTTGATCATATTTAAATGGATACGTAAAAAATCTTCCTTAAAAATGAAACAAGTTCCAGACGAAAGTAAAAGAATGGTTATTTTTTAATATAATATTACATCTGCCTGCTACCTCGCCTTTTGCGTCTCATAAAACACTGAGAAATACACACACACACACACACACACACACACACACACACACACACACACACATACACACACTATCTCTCTCTCTCTCTCTCTCTCTCTCTCTCTCTCTCTCTCTCTCTTCCCTATTTAAATGAATGATGAGTTACTTTTAGAATTACTTCAGAAGAGAGACGAACAATAATTGAAATCTTCGTCTTTGCCAATCTGGTGGTTTTGCCATTGTTGGCTTCGTTGTAATAAACTGAACGGAAGATCTGAAAATGGATGTGTTTTTCCACTGTGTTGAAAAACAATGAGCATCGATTCCTAGGGAGAAATTTAAATGTTTGGAAAAAAAGAAAAGGAGAAAAGATAGATTACGTGATTGAAATATAGTTAAAGGGTAAAACACTGAAAACTGAAAGAAAGAGAAGACTGTTGTACATGGAGAAGAAAAGCTGATAATTTAAAAAGTGAGAAAGTGAAAAATATGATGAAGCAGAAGAAAAGTAAGAATGAAGAGGAAAAGAGCGAGTCTGAAGCAATAATTGAAATAAGTCGAACTTGATGAAGGTGAAAAATGAAGAGTGTTATAGTATGATATCAAGAAGAAGAAGGAGAAACAATGAATAAATGAACGGAATATTAAGTGTAACAAGGGAGTTATAAGCGAAGCGATACATTTTCCAGAGCTTTGAAGAACATTCAACAAACTATATTGTATGAAAACTAACAGTGATTAAGGAACAGCAAAACTGACTGACGAACGTAGGAACTGAAGGATTGCTAAAAAGAAAAAAAAATCAGTGAATTGGAAAAGGAATAGGAACATAAGAAGAAAAGAAAGTCGATTATAACGGGAGATACAATTATGATGATAAAAGAGAAAAAAATGCTGAAGAAATCGAATGTGACGTTGCGGGAAAGTTGCACAAACAGGATAGAAAAAAAACTGGGGATGAATGCAGAGACGTTCAGCAAATTGTGAGGCAGAAATATAGCGTAATGACTTACGAATTCACACACACACACACACACACACACACACACACACACACACACACACACACACACACACACAGAAATATGTACATAAATACACGCACCAACATACGCACATTCAATCACACATATATAACTATCCTATTGTTATGCTTTTCATTTATTTATACTAGTTTTACCTTGTCGGCTACCTGGATTCTGAGTGGCAGCAAATCTCTTCAGATCAGCTGGGCCATTCTAAGGATTCTAGCCGACCTTAGCAGTGAAATGGTCTGTATCATATTTACCAACCCCTCTGCTCTGGCAGGATATGACACAAGGTCTATCTTTAAGCGGAGTTTAACAGATTTGAATTCAGAGTTTTCCTTCTCCTAGACTAGTTGCCTCTCCAAGGCTGAAGAACCCAGTCTGCCCTACTATTTACCCATAGCTGGGGGGAGAATAATTGGATTCATACCTTTCCCAAGAGTATTAGTGCTATGTGAAATTAAATTAGTCTCGCCCAGGATTTGAACTCGTGTCGCCGTGAAATGGTCTGCATGATCTCGATTTCCCCCCTGATCTTTCATTCTTCTAGTCTTCTATCACAATATTTAGGGGCCATTCCAATTATGCCACCTACGGTTGTTATCACCGTCACTCTCATGTTTCACAGATTTTTCAGCACTCAAGATCCAAATTATTATTATGCTTATTATTTACTCTTTTAACATCAGTTTTAGCTCATGTTCTTTCACTGAAGTTTGAGTGACAGCAAGTCTCGTCAAGTCTCCAGGTCTCTTCTCAGTATTCTGGCCGTTCTCAATAATGTTGTAGTTTGGATGGTCTCCATTTTGTCTTCCAACTTCCAAGTCCTTCAGTCAATTTAATAATCCTTTGGTTACTGTAACAAAAACACCAATCACAATTGGTATAATTGTCACCTTCATGTTATATATTTTTTTCAGTTCCCTAGCAAGTTAGAGGCGCTTATTCTTCCTTTCACAGTCTTTCTGTTTTATTCTGTGGTCAGCCGGGACAGCAAAGTCCACAATTTTACAAGTTCTCTTTATTTTATTGATTATTATAAGGTCTGGTCTTCTGGCCGAGATCAGGTAATCCGTCTGTATGTCAAAGTTCCATAGGAGTTCATGTGTATCATTCTCTAGGATAGGTGCTGGATTCTACATATACCATTTGTTTGTATGGTCAAATTCAAATTTCTGGCACATCTTCCAGTGGATCACCTTGCCCACCCAATCTTTTCTAGTCTTATACTCCTTCTGTGTTAATTTGCTGCATTTGCTTTTTATGTGATTGATGGTTTTGTCTTAAGAGTTTTTCACACCAGCATTAGCAGAGGTTTTTTTTACTGAATTTTTAGTTACCGCAAATATCCTCATGTCCCCTGGACTCTTCTCAGTATTCTGGCCGATTTTGATAATGCTATATTCTGGATGGTCTCTACTTGTACTTCCATTTCTAATCCTTCCAGTCCATTTACCATTCCTTTAATGATTGTTCTGAACACACCAATTAAAATTGGTGTCACCGTCATCTTCATATTCCCAAGTTTTCTTTACATCTCTGGCAAGGTCTAGGTACTTATTTCTCTTTTCTCTTTCTTCTATTTTTAATCTCTGGTCCTCTGGTACGGGAAAGTTCACAGTTAGAGAGATTCTTTTTTGTTGTTCTGGACTGTCACTACGCGTGTTCGTCTGATTGAAATTAAGTGATTTGTTTGTATCTTAAAATCTCAGAGAAATTTGTGTGTCTTCCTCCCCAAGATGGATTCCGAGATTATTATTATTATTATTATTATTATTATTATTATTATTTACTCCTTTAGAGTTTTTCTTATCACTGTTAGCTGATGGTTTTTCACTGGCGTTTGAGTGACAGCAACTCTCCTCAAGTCTCCAGGACTTGTCTCAAGTTTCTGTCTGTTCTTAGCAATGCTGTCGTTTGAATATTCTCTACCCGTCCGCCAACTTCCAAGTCCTCCAGTTCTTTTAATAATTCTTTAGTTATTGTGCCTAACGCACCAATCACAATAGGCACAATCTTTACTTTCATGTTCCTCAGCTTTTTCAATTCTCTAGCAAGGTCGAGGTACTTATCCTTCTTTTCACTTTCCTTCAGATTTTTTCTGTGGTCAGCTGGGACAGCAAAGACGACAAGTTTTCGGATTCTCTTTTTTTTTTTGTTGATTATTATGAGGTCTGGTCTTCTGGCGGGGATTAGGTGATCCGTTTGTATATTAAAGTCCCATAGGAGTTTAGGCGAGTAATTTTCTAGGACAGGTGCTGGGTTGTGCATATACCATTTGTTTGTATAGTCGAAATGTAATTTCCTGCACATTTCCCAGTGAACCACCTTGCCGACCCAGTCATGTCTCGCCTTATACTCCCTCTGTGCTAATTTGCTGCAATTATTATTATTATTATTATTATTATTATTATTATTATTATTATTATTATTATTACCTCACTTTGCAGCTAGGCTGGTATAATCAGAAATATCAGTTGCATATTTTTTATTGACAATAGTTGTAATATTGTATAGAGTAAAACTATACGAAGAATTAAAAAAAAGACTACGAATCTGGTCAAGGAAAAAATAACGGTATATATTTAAAAAGAAATGAAAAAAGAACAATAATACAAATATGGATAGAAGAAGAATAATGGGGAAATATTTAAGTAAAGGATTAGGAAAATATTCAACCCCCCTAAAAAATAAATGAATAAATAAATAAATAAATAACCCCTTACTGTAGACATACTGCTGCAAAATTAGTTCCTGTATGGATATACAGAAAATAATATAAAAGAAAAATAAATCAACAGCCAAGAAACAAAAGAAGAAAAAGAATATAGAAATTTGAATGCCTAATGACAAGTTATTGCCAGAGCTGACAATTCCTCCGCAAAATATTTCTCGATGCGAAAATCAATGACGTCAGAAAAGATGCCATAAGAAAACAAAATATAAATGTATTTTGATAGTATACACAACTCGAATGTCTACTCTTTTCCCCTTGCTTCACTGACGTCATCCGATAGAATATATTTGGTCGTAGAGAAGAAATCTAGAACAATGTGAAACAGATAACGTTCACCCTTTTTGAATACTTGTCGTGATTGATGGTTTCTTTTTCTATTACAAATACTCAATTCATAAAGAAGACAAACGTTATTGTTTCATTATTTCAACTCATATTCAGACGATCCTATGTGTATAAAGTGAAGTAAAAACAAAAGACGATTTTTCAGTTATTTGAGTTTTATTTGTTTGTTTTTAGCAGTGCTAGGGATAATATATTTTAATTTATTTTTATGAAGAGGATATTTGAAGTTGTTAATGAGGTCCCAAATTAGTTATTTTTACTCCATTATTAAGATATTCATAAAAACATGATTGAAAGTTTTCGAGAACTACTTCTTTTATTTGTAGCTTTTATTTTGAATTATCATCAACAACTAATCATGGTTCAATCATAGAAGTTATGGTTGAGCCAACTCTAGTTTATATAACGCCATGTCAGCTCCTTGTGCGTTATTTGGGGCCGAGATTTGATTTATTTTTTGTGAAGCATTTAAGAACTGGATGTCATTCATTATTAAAAAGAAACCAAAGTCGGATCACCGATTCCTATTCTTTCAAGGATAACCGTTATGCTAAGTCTGCATAATGATATTTCAACTTTGCCTTTTGTAGAATATTTCTTACACCATAAACAGGACGAGGTACAAGTAATATCACTTCTAATATAAGTGGACCCAGGAGTAATATTACGGAAGAAATAAACCACACTCCCCAAACCTGTTGAACTGGAGCCACAATACCAAATGCAGTTTACCCTCATAGATAGCACAATTGAGTCTACCAATTTTGATGAAGACCCCAGATCAGTTTGAGTCACAATATTCTAAACGATTTTGATGTATGGAATTAATAGCGGAATTTGATTCAAATATTATAGAGAATATTATATTATAGAGTATATCTGGATACACTTAACATTAAAACAAAAGGTTAATTTTTCTTTAAACCAAATCTACCAGAATTTTTAAAAATTTCTTGTGAAATATTATTCTATCAAAATGGTTACAAAAAGTTATGAGTTATAATCAAACTGTACAGCACTGAAACTTATTAGCCAAAGATATAAACAGTCAATACACCCATACTGATTTTTAACATAAGAGGTGTTGCAACGCACATACGCACATATATAGACATATATAGACATATATATATATATATATATATATATATATATATATATATATATATATATATGTGTGTGTGTGTGTGTGTGTGTGTGTGTGTGTGTGTGTGTGTGTGTGTGTGTGTGTGTGTGTAATTATCCTAATATCACGCTTATAACTAAGGAGTGGAGATATGGATCCATGCTTACGAAAGAATATTCTTATCTTGTCAGCACAAACTTTCGACCATTATTTGAATTCGGCTTGCTAATTCTAATCATCCTATATATATATATATATATATATATATATATATATATATATATATATATATATATGTGTGTGTGTGTGTGTGTGTGTGTGTGTGTGTGTGTGTGTGTGTGTGTGTGCGTGTGTGTTTGCGGTGTGTGTGTGTGTGTGTGTGTGTGTGTGGTACTACCTAAATATCTTTAAAAGATAACCTTAAAATATGATATAATTTCTTAAACAGATGATAGAATTTCAGTCACAAGTGGGTATTTTTTACGTTTTTCTCCTAGCTTTCTTCTCACCTGCTTTCTCCTCTTTCGAAGAAAAGGTTTAAATTTGATCTTGTCTCTCCACTAGAGATATTTGCTAAACCCTGAATATTTTGTATTAGAAACATTACATTTTTTTTACTACTAAACACTCAGTGAACTTTACTTACGGTCATGTCACGATGAATGTACCGAAGTTAAACAACTATGAACTTATTCAATTCTAAGTTAGGTAACAACGTAATGAACGCACAGATACTGTTAGCAATCTAAAACCTGTTTACCATATGAAAACAAAAGCTTGGTAAATAATAACACTCTGTAGACTTTTTCACTTCAATCTTAATACAGGTTCTACATGATAATGTAACTGTGGTAACTGTCATAGCATGAATTGCTCATTACAATAGGACACTCATTTGAGCCAAAACATAGATGTTACCGTTTATAGATGAAAAAGAAAGATTCTGCCGTCACGACAGTTCTTTTGTATTATTTTTCAAAATTTAAAATAGATTGCACAAAGTAGCAAAATAAATTCCGCTATGCATTGAGGTTTGATTTCTGTTTTCTTTTAATGGCATATCAAACATTGTGGATTATTTAATCCCAAAGTCATCTTTGTATAAGCGCATCAGGGATACTATTTAATCCATAGCTGAGAGGATAAAGGGCTTCATGCTATTTACAAGGGTATTTGTTCGAGAGTGAACGTCATGACTCGAGTAAAAAGTGTTCAATTGCGACCTCGAAGTATCGAGGTCGCAATTGAACACTATTAGCGAGGAGACTCCCCAAAAGCATAGATGTAGGGGAACAACTTGAAATGTTATCTAATGGTTGCTACTATCAAAGACAATTTGCCAAGAAGGTGAAATTTAGAAAAAATGAGTTTAATATTCAGTTCCGAATCAGTAAGAAAATGTCGAAAATCTTCATTTAAAAAGAGAAAGAAAAGTAAAAGTAACAACTGTTCTTGAAGATAAACACTTGATTATTGAGAGCAAAATATCTCGATGAAAAACTCCTCCACAGTTGACAGCTTAATTTCTCTTGATAGCAATAATTGTCACGCTCAGCTGTGTATAATCAACTGAGATCAACGATGCTCAGAAAATACATAACCATAAGAGACATTTTTTACGGAACTACCTTCCGTTAGCAGAAAAGTCTATAGGCAAAAATGCGAAAGAACTGAATATAGAAAGAGAGTTAAAATGTACTGTGTACTGATGAGTCAAAATTTTAACTTTTTGCTCATAAAACAAGAGTGTATCTGAGAAGAAAGCCATGATGAATGTGTTTTTCAAACAGTTGAGCATGGTGGTGGGTCTGCAATGGTGTAAGAGTGTTTTGGAGGAGTGAAAGATAACAATTTGATTCGGGTCAAGGAAATCAGGAAAAAAGAACAATATCATTCGATTTTGCCAAAAGAGTCAATAGCATTTTTACGCATAATTGAAAAAAATTTTTTCTGAAAGACAATGATCCAAAACACTATTGTAAAATATGTCAAAATTACATTGAGTCAAAAAAGAAACAAAATTTTACCTTGGCTACCGCAATATACTGATTTATTTTCCATTGAATCAATATCGTAAGAATTCGATCGAGAATTCGAAGAGAATGCCTAAAAGTGAGCTTTGTCAGTGCTTTAGAAATGACTTGGAAAGCCTGCTACATCTTTTTCCCTCAAAAGCTATTAGAAAGAATACCAAGAATTTCTAAAGTAGTTATTAAAGCAAGTTGTGATTTTAATTGATGAATAACAAATAATGCTGCAATAGTATATTTTCTTACAGTAAAGTTGTTTTTATCAAATTAAAATCAAATATACTGCATGTTATTAAATTGTATTTTCACTTTAGAATATATGAAAAAAATGTAAATATAGAGTGTTTCTTAAAGAAGTGTTTGATGGTCAAAAATCTTTTCTCCGCTAGTGTATAAATTATTGCAAAGACTATAAATTCATAAATGCTTACTATTTTTGAAAATTCGAAATTAATATTTTTCTGAAAAAATGATTTCAAGTGGAACAGATGAGAATTAAAATAGATATTATAAGGTATCGTTTAAAACGAAGTACCATGAAATTTCTTACATATAGTAGTAAAAAAAAACCAACAATATCATTATCTATATTAAAGCAGTAAAGTTTTTACGTTACAGAGAAGTTGACATTTTTTTCTTTGTTAGAATTTATATAGATTCGAATCTGGTTATAAATAATACCTAACTATATCCATTTTGATTTCTAAGGCAATGCCACACACACACACACACACACACACACACACACACACACACACACATATATATATATATATATATATATATATATATATATATATATATATATATATATAATCAAAAAGATTGATTTAAAAATCTTCAATATAATCAAATCATGTTACATAGAATTTCAGGCAGCTATAATATTGCAAACATCAGCTAGAATCATGATCATATGAGCCTTTTATTATTTTCAGTGTCTGGTTAGTGTGTCGTTATAACTATATAAAACCTGAAGTAACTGCACCCGAATACTTCTGAGAATTTTCTACTCATACTTATAGGTGTTATTCCAGCTATTTCAGTCTCGAAGCTATTTTTTTTATATTCGTTTTGTTTAATTTTTTCCGAAATCAATTGTTGGTTTTACATAAAACAATAGTATATCTATATATATATATATATATATATATATATATATATATATATATATATATATATATAGGCTTTTTTTAAAACATTGTAGTACCATGTATATATAAGTGCATTTTTATGTATATGTTTTAAGCCTCCACTTAAAATGTAAACTTTAACTGTTGATCAAAACCGCATGAATATCAAACTCGTTAACTAAAACTAACAATCCTGGAATTATTCCGACGAAAAGTCGATGAATTCAATTTGTCTCACCAGAAACATGAAGTATGCCAAACAAAACAAGTAAAACAGATTCATTGAAGAAATTAGATGATACAAATAAAAAAAAAAGTGCCTATTTCGTATTAATGAATTAACCAAACGTGCAGTCACTCGACTTTGAAGATAATTCAGCCATGTTATTTTCTCAGTTCTACAAAGGTAAAGAAAACGCTAAATCGTTTAGGTACTAGAGGAGATTTAATATTCGCTTGTTCGTTAGAGACTTTTGGAAATAATAAGTACAGTATCTTTACTATTCTGATTGTTTTCACACAACTACAGACGGCTGCTAACTAAACAAAACTTGTTCAGACTTGATTCAGAAAAATGGGAGTAAAATTTGATATGTTGACTGAAATATTTACAAAATAATCGAGATTATACATGCTAGAGATGCTGATGGGGTGTATGGTTATCTTAAGTTATTCTGAAAAAAAACACGGAATGACAATCTGAAATTAATGACTAGTATTTATGGCCTAATGAGTAGAGTACTCGACTATGATCCAAGAGACTGGGTTCAATGCATGTATTGCAATTTGAAAAATAAAACACACACACACACACACACACACACACATATATATATATATATATATATATATATATATATATATATATATATATATATATATATATATATATATATTCCTTTTTTTGTTATAAAGTTCATGACATTTTATTTTGCTGGCGGTTTCAATGCAGTCGAATTTGATTATTATTAACGCATACATATAAAGAAGTTTATTTTATGGTCGAAACAGAAAACACACACACACACACACACACACACACACACACACACACACACACACACACACACACACACACACACACAGACACACACACACACACACAAATGAATCGTTACTTTATTTATTGTAAATTCTTTATATATATATATATATATATATATATATAAATATATATATATATATATATATAGATAGATAGATAGATAGATAGATAGTAGTGGATAGAGAGAAGCATAACATACACGTTTTTGCTCATCGCTTGTACTAATGTTTGTTGGAATGATAACTAAGTTGAAAAGACAACTTGGTAGTTGAATACTTGCTCTATTGAATAATGTTACTTTTCTTCATCTATCGCCATTTTTTAAAAAAAATAGGCAATAAGTTTGCCGTATACAAAAGTATCATGAGGAAATGTGTGCAGAATCGAACACCGGTAGTTATTGTGAATAATTTATATTTTCTCCAGATCGAAAGTAGATAAAAGTATCAACTTTTATTAAATAGTAGACGCTTCCTAAATAAATAAACATAACAATACGAAACTAACGCCCGTGGTCAAACTACATCGATAAGAAATGCACAATATATGTTGCTACTACTATTACTTAAATAATAAAGCTACAAATGATAATTGCTTGGTAGAAAGAAAGAAAGAAAGAAAGAAAGAAAGATACTAGACAAAAGTGAGGAGATTTTCAATATTGGAAAAGTCGCAACTTTAATGATTATAGAAATATAAACTGATTGATAAATATGAAGTAAAAGGAGTAAAGAAGGTACAGGAAAGTTACAAAAACGAATAAGAAGCATTGGCAGGATGTGGATGATAGAAAAGGTAAGGGGTAGGAGTAAATGGAGGAGCAGTATGAGATCGTGAGACAAGACAGGAAGTAAATAAAGTAAGGAGAGAAGTATACAACTATAAGAATTTAAAAAAAAAAATCAAAATAAATGTATAACGGAAGAAGAGAGGCAAGATAATAAGGTTTCTTTGCCTAATTTCATATCAACCTCCGGGGGTTAGCTAATGCCAAAGCAATCCTTGCACAGTTAAACACGTTTTTATAGAATGAAGAGATTTTGCTCTCAGATGAAATCGATTCTTCGCAGTGAATAGTTTGAGTGACTTGTTTGAAAACGTCAAAATGTATAAGGTTCTGTTCTTGAGAAAGACAGGGCTGTTCCAAAGAATATGATGATTTGAAATCATCTAATCGTGTACATGCATATAAGATTTTGCTTATCTAAAATGTTTTCTGTAAAGTATTCTTTTAGAAATCTTACGTTAAATATATATGAATAGAATTTGGCATGAAATTTGGCATTACCAAGGTGGATATGCCATCAACCCAAACAAACAAACAACACTCCTTGTTGGATATCAGTAAAACTAGTTAACCCATAGCTCGGGGGATAAGGCGTTTATATCTTTACCAAATGGTATTTGTGCGAAAGTCAGCGTAAGAACGTGAATGGAACTCGCTTACCTCGAGGCTGCAGACTAGTACGTTTGCCATTATGCCACGGATACTTTTTTTCCACGGAATGCATAAGAAGACAGGCAAAAGAAGTATGCAAGGGTACGAATAAAGAAGAAGAAGAAGAAGAAGAAGAAGAAGAAGAAGAAGAAGAAGATGGAGAAGAAGAAGAAGAAGACTAGGGGCATAACTAAGAAATGCAAGTTGAATAAGAAAAAAAGTGTGAAGAAGTAGGTTTAGTTCAGAATGAAAATGGACAGAGGAAGGAGGAAGAGGCAGACAAAAACAACTTAAGGAGGAAGAAATAGTGAAATAGATAATAATAAGCAGAAAGATAGATGGAAAATAAGAAAGAAGACACAGAAAATGACGAGGAAAAAAGAAAATATGAAGAAGTACCCCCCCAAAAGCAACAGAATGAGAAGAAAAGTAAAGAAGGAAAATGACGCCAAATGTATTATGACGAGTGTTACATAGCAAGATACGGCCATGTGCGAAATGGACATCGAATATTGGTAACATATATACATAAAGAACATAGGAATCTCGAAATTCGAAAACACGAAACGGCTTCTTTGTTCAGGTACGAAACCTTTCTATTACTTTTGAGTTAAAGGTTTCGACATGAGGAGAGAGTCACAATCGTTTTATGCTAGCTTCTTCATCTGGTCCCTATTTCGTGCGGCACCCATGGCACGCATATTTGTCTCGCCTCAGCGAGCCCCAAAAGTCGAACCTCCTCGTTCGGCGTCTAGTTTCAACTCTCTAACTTTCTTCGAAATTCACAAAATCCTTCGCGCGCCTCCGGTGCGTGACGTCACTCGCACCCCGTAACCCCAATTCCAATGTGGGTTATTGTGACATATCTGAGTGACACGTGAACCCCGCGCGCACGTCACACCTGCATCTAGTTTGCACCTAACTAACCCATGTGCTGAGCCGAAAGGTTCTCAGCCTAACTAAACCCAAAGGCATGAACCGAAATCCCTCGGCTATTATATTACACGAGGAACATTAAAAAAACACGGGTTAAGTGACAAAGCTTAAAAAAACTATTCTCCCACTTCATATTTGCATACGCAAGCAAAACTCAATAAAAGCAGCAATCCAAAGTGAGATTATAATCAAACCAATACGCTTGAAATAAACTTAGAGAATAAAGCAGTTACCAGTCTAGTAAGCATAAGAAATATAAGTTTTGGGAGTCTCTTTTGAAGCTAAAAATTATTTCTAATCATCAACATCCTCCATATAGCGACATCAACTCAGAAATGATGGAGGGAATAGTTAATTATCATATTAACAGAAGCATCAATATAATCATAGGCTGCAGTTACAAAGCCTTCACAAGTCAACGTGTTCAATGTCGTCTTGGATATTTATTAAGATGAGCTTAACTTGGCACAAGACCAATTTATTAAGCTGAGCTTAACTTGGCACAAGACCAATTTATTAAGCTGAGCTTAACTTGGCACAAGACCAAAAATGAGGAGCACCATTTAAGGAATGAACTTACTGACGTATTTGTGAGCCAAGCAAGATAACCAAAAATATCATTTTCCACGAGTAGTTTAATTTTCGCAGAATGCCAGTGATATGGAGCGCCGAATGTACTGGAATTCTCACTCGATTATTGTTGTATATTGACCTTCAACCCGGCCAAACATGCTATTCCAAAGTGATGCACAGGAAGAAAGTGACACATTCCGATGGCAGTTATGAGAAGAAATCACGTAGGCAGGCTTGGCTGAAAAAATGGGACAGGGTAAAAATCCCATGGCACACTCATAGACTGATGCAGCGGAAGAGAGTGACCTGTCAACTGCAGGACAGTTATTTCCACTTGATGACGATCAAATATGCCATTCCAAAGATTGAGTGGGCGATTTAACTATAATATAACTCGGTGATGACAGGAAGTCAGTGAGTTGGGGACAAGAGAAGTTGGAGACAAGTTGTAGTAGAGAAAGCCACCACCCAGCAGAAGGGGCCCTCGGGACCCCCGAGTGAGTTGGAGATCAGATGAGTTAGAGACAAGATGCGGTAGAGAGAACAGCACTCAGCAGAAAGCTGGGCCCTCAGGCCTCCGGTTGAGCAGCCCTGGAGAACGAGAAAGACACAACGCTGATGGCCACTAGATTGGGGGTCAATATGTTGAAGTTCTGTTCTGTCTCCAACTCCCTCTCACACGCAAAACTTACAATAATGTGAGATATATATTTTTCTAAGAACTGTGTCGCTCGTCTTTACTATTGCGTCAATATGTATTCTGCATGCATATGTGTATATATGCATATTTAATATATATTATGTATTAAGTATACAATATATCAGTTAATCTAGCTCGCTAAGCAGTATACTTCGTGAGACACCCGTCAATCATTTAATAGGCTTGATTTGCCAAAGAGCAAAAGCATGAAGATTCTCGTAAGAATCGAACACAAGTAACAATGGTTCTATAGTTTTGCAAAGCATTACATTATACGATGTGCTCCAGGGTTGTCTAGTAAAGAAGAAAAATGTATCTGAAATAAACATTGTCCAAAGATAAACAAAAGAAAGAAAAAACAAAACAAAACAAAAAAAAAAACAAACAAACATAGACCTGAATACTGAATGGAAGAGACATATAGAAAAAAATAATACTAACCCATAAAAAAATTAAATAAATAAACTGTTGAAATGGAAAAAAAAGAAATGTGACCGACTGCAGAAAAGGTGATTATATATAGAAAGAACATAAAAATAAAAAGAACACAATAAATACGGAAGATGCTACAATTGCAGCATCTTCTACAGTCAACAATAGTAAAATTTAGTGTCGCCGAAAGAAAAATAAGGTCTAAATATACTTTCTTACCAGGAAGCCGAGTGATATCGATGTAATAAAATGTTTTTCAAGTGTAGTAAATAATATGTACATTGAGAAATCATGCTGACTTTCTCTCCTTGCTAACTTCCTTTTGGTTGAACAAGTTCAGCGTATGAATTTACTTCAGAAATAGAAACTTATTGTGTACAACTCCATGCTTATGACATTCCTTTGTTGTAGTTGCTTATCATTTCCCAACTCTTATGGTTTCATGGAAGATTCGACTCGAATATGGAGCAGTAATTCGGTATCTAAACCAGATTTTACAAATCTACGGTGGTACTGACGGATTACGATAAGTACTCAGAAAAAAATGATGGATGTAAAAATGATCACATTTTTAATGACCACTTTTGTTCTTTTTTTCGTTCTGTCTAACTATGTCAAGACCCTCGAGCGTCAAATCACCAAATCGGAAGAGCTAAGAATATGCTCACTACATTACCTACTGTGACGTAAGTATCCCTCGAACGAAAGGGGTATCCTTGGTATGATAATAAACTGCATCTAATAATGTTACTCCAGTTCTGGAGATTTGGGGAATGTTTAACTTCTTTTTCATTATACACAAATCCACTCTGGCCCGGAGGGGTTGTACTTGTTAGCCTTCGATCCCTAGGACAAATAGACATGTCTAAAAGATCAATGGTACTTGAAAAGATACGTGTGCAAAATAAGAGAGTTAAAAGAATACATTAAATGTATAAACATTAACGTATGACAAAGGTGATTCTCTAACTTCACGATATAAAGTAACCCTACATTATTTGTTTGGCCGATAAACATCAATTACTCAATGATTGATATTTATATGAGAGGATATCGTAACGATCTAAGCATGACAGAATTTTTAAAATTATTTTCTTGGTTTTTTCACGAAGGGAAAAAAAGTTGATAGCCCAGTGGGCTCGGGCGGTAAAATATGCAAACTGTATCTATGTGTGGGGGGAACTCTCCAACGTGTCTCCTAGATAGGAAGCAAAACAATCCGATTTTGAGGCTCCAGTTCTGCAACTTTGAGGAATAGGGAGTATCCCTTCGTCATCATTACTCCCAGGTCCACTTATATAAGGATTGATAGTATCAGTTAGTTTACCAAATTAAAGATTCATTATAGTTGAAACTATTTAACTGTGGGAACTGTTGATCGTTTAAGAAGAATGTTACTAACAAATAATTTGTTTACAAATTATATATATATATATATATATATATATATGTGTGTGTGTGTGTGTGTGTGTGTGTGAAAAGGATTTGGCAGTGAATAACTATCAAAAGTTGATATGTCATTAAATCAAATAACCTAAGCAAAAAGAAAGTTAAGAAATAATACGCCGAAGGTACTATTTACCAACCCCTCCGCTCGGGCAGGATATGACACAAGGTCAATTTTTAAGCGGAGATTAACAGGTTTGAATTCAGAGTTTTCCTTCTCCTAGACTAGTTGCCTCAACAAGGCTGAAGAACCTAGTCCGTCCTACTATTTACCCATAGCTGGAGGGAGAATAAGGGGGTTCATACCTTTTCCAAGGGTATTTGCCCGAAAGTGAACGTAATAGCGCGACTGGAGTACGAACTCGCGTACTACGATTCCGCAGTTCATCGCTTTAACCATTACACCACGAGGACACCCCTCGCCGAAGGTGAGGACTCGAAGAGCCTTTAGTTTTCATTTCTATTCTCTCCTGAATATGACCGACAATTTAGCATTAACTACTCGTTTACACCTATTTCTTACCTTTTCAAAAGTCATTAATTTATAATGAATTGCTTTTTATATCATCAACAAAATGTAAATCCTCAGGCCTCGAATGATTACCTGTTATTTGGGCTTCACCTTTGATAGAGACATAATACTACAACTGTGAATTAGAGACATGATAATAAAACGTTTGACAGGGCCATCATAATATAATTACAAATTGGCATAGAGGTGTAATAAAAAGATAAGATATAGTGACCAAATAGTTAAACTATGAAACATTTTTAACACAAATCAATAAAACTATTCAACATTATTCAGACATTATAAAACAATGAAAAAATTCAGACAGAATAATGTAAACATGAAAAGTTATTAAAAAATCAACAGAAGCTCTCAATGGAAAATTAAGATACAAGTCATTTATTTTCTTTCAAGATGTTGTGATCAGATAAAGTCGAAAAACAGATAGATATCTATATTTTCTTAAATATTAGAATCCTATTTCATGTATTTTAGAAACAACGTTTTGAGATAAAGGCTTTTTAGAGACGAAACTATAACAATTTACATTAATTAAAAGAAAATATTTTTCTACTTATATTTCTGTTTCGTTTGACCGTGTTTTATTCGAACATGTTTTAATATATTTTTGTACTCCTGATATACCGCTACATATTTACTGAGGTTTAATGAAAGTGTAAAAATAAACTTATTTCTACGTGGTCGAAACATGAGCCCTACCCAAGTATCCTTATTTGGTTTCCATACTAAAAATATCGATTCGCGTTCTAACAGGATCATCACAGCCTGTTAGGACCGTTAGAGATAAGGAATATCTTAGCGGCTTGTTAGGCTCTCAAGCTAGGGTAGATAATCAAATATTTCCCATGGAAGAATACAGCCACCTCCATAGTAGAACCTTTCAATGTACTGGTTGATTCAAAACCAAACGTGGTTACAATAAGACAATTTTCACAAGCAGTTTGTTTTTTGGTTGCTGTTTATTGGCATATCAACCATTGTGGGTTACTTAATATATATTATTTGTAATCGAAGGTAATTATTTTTAAACAGGTTTTTAAAGCTAATTTCCACAGAACGAAATTGTTTCAAGTATTTTGATATCTTTATACTGTATACAGGGATGAAGAATAACAATTATGATATATAACAAATATAGCCAGTTTCTTTTCTTAATTACCCGAAATTTACGGATGGGTAGAGTAAGAGTGAGTCTAAGATGGCTAAAATCCATACACCCGGAGGCGACTCTGTGGTTTTTTAGTCAAACCTCTCAGCCTTTCAACTTCGCTCTGCTTCGGTCGAAATTCTCTCTGGGTTTATATAATTTTTCCTGATACCCACGCTATCCTCTTGGTCACACCTAAAGTGTACACGCCTCGTGGGGACACGCCTTCTTTCTAGTGTGCCACCCATGTAAATTATGCAGCACTTTCACTGAGAAAACAGCTGCGTCCTGTCAACCTTAGGAAAGAAGTGGACATTATGATATGCCAGCACGGTGCTTACACAGCATCTTTTTGAAATTATTAAAAATTTGCTGAATGGCATATCAATATTCATCGGTTATAAAATGCGAAAAACTTCTTTTTATTTGAACAGTCGTGACACTTTTTTTAAAACTAGATGATTTGGTTTTTCTTTACCATTTCCAAGCATATTAGTCCGAAACTGAGCGTAATAATGTAAGTTCGAACTTGTAGTCCATCACTATAAATATTACGCCACGATGACTTCCTCTTGGTTTAAAGTATTCCTGTCAAGCATCAATAATTCTGTCTTACATTAATCATTTGTTTTCAGATATCTAAAATGTTTCAAGCATTTCTGACTTTAATAATGCTATATATCAATTATTTTTAGTTTTATGGTTTCAAATATTAATAGTTATTACTATATTAACGCTTCGTAAATGATTAAACAGTTCTATTTGACCTATAGATAGGACTCTATAAGGTACTCTCAATACGGGTCAGAGTGGACCAGGGAGTAATGGCAGTGGTGGAGTACTCCACATTTCTCAAAGTTCCAGGACTTGAGCCTCAAAATCAGAAGTAGTTTAATGTTATATCCGAGAAACTCATTTGGGGTCTTACTGTTCCACAGAGGTGCGGTCGGTGTATTCACCAGTCCCAGCCAACAGGGCGGGCATAGTTTTTTCTTTAGTTCAGTTGTAGTTTATCCTCACGTCACGTCCATTTGAAAACCTCTTACCAGGATTTGTCAAAAAATTTCAACATTTTTATGTGATTTTTTCTAAGAGATGTCTCAAAAAAATTCCCCAGAATACGAGATCTGGATAAAAAAGAATCGAAACCAAATCTGAATTATCTAAGTTAGAAGAAATAATGAATTCAACACAAAGGATAATAAATTCGACGTTAATTTTCATCAAAGTTATCTGATGTCATCGAGAAAACTTATTCCTGCAATATTTTTATTAATCGAAGCATATCTAAACTTCTTTAGGTGACAGCATTATTTTTTTTTTAGTATCTGATGAAGAACAGCCTTATATGGTGTATTGCTTAGCGAGATAGGCTAGAAGAGACATTTTTAATGACTTTCAATCTTCTTGGGTGTTTCATTCAACAGAAATTTTAACACATTGTGATTGGTAAATGAATAAGCAGTTAGAAATTAGACCCAATAAGTGTTACTGTTTTACTTCTTGCGAGCTTCTCAAATCAGCGCTTATTGACGTTAATAATTGGAGCCGGAGAGACAGCCGGAGAGACATCTTCTCTACATTCTGGCCGTTATTAACAACACCGACGTGTGGATAGTCTCGATTAGTCCTCCATTTTCCAAATCTTCTTGCCCTCTTATCAATCTTTTAGAGACCGTTCCAAGTGCTTCAATTACAATTTATATCACTATTATCTCATTTTCCAGGCCTTTTTTTATTTCTCTGGCATGGCCCAACTATGCTCTTTCTTTTTTTTCTTTGATTTTCAGTTTGTTGTCTGTCGGGATAGCAATATCCTCTATACAGCAAGTTCATTTTTTCTTTTTAGTTGATTATAACATTTAGCTTTCAAGTTGGAATTAAGCTATCTGTTTGTATATCAAAATCATTGAGAATTTTGTGCATCTCATTCTCCCTGATAGATTCTCCTTTGTGCCATTTGGTAGTATGTTCAGATTTCAATTTATTGCACAATTTCCTGTTGATCACCTTCTCCACGCAGTCATGTGTAGTCTTATACTCCCTTCACGCTAGTTTATGGTATTTGCTTATGATGTGATTATATCACCACATGCACTACACTTGCTTTTTTGTTATGTTATCATCCTCCTCCTCCTCATGCTACTTCTTTTTCTTCTTCTTCTTCTTCTTCTTCTTCTCATTATTATTATTATTATTATTATTGTTTTGTTATGTTATCCTTTTTCTTCGTCTTTTTCTTCTTCTCGTTATTATTATTATTATCATTATTATTATTCACTCATTAGAACTTTTCTCGTCAGCAGTAGCCAACGGTTTTTCACTGGAGTGAACAGCAAGGACTCTACTCAGTATTCTGGCCGTTCTCAATAATTCTGTTGTTTGGATGGTCTCCACCCGTCCGCCAACTTCCAAGTCCTCAACTCCTTTTCGTAATCGTTTAGTTACTGTTCCAAACGCACCAATTACAATTGGCATAATTGTCACTTGCATGTTCCTTAGTTTTTTCAATTCTCCAGCAAGGTCGAGGTAATTATCCTTCTTTTCACATTCTTTCAGTTTTATTCTGTGATCAGCCGGGAAAGCAAAGTCCACAATTTTACAAATTCTCTTTTTTTTTTTTTGTTGATTATTATTAAGTCTGGTCACCTGGCCGAGATAAGGGGATCCATGTGTATGTCAAAGTCCCATAGGAGTTTATGTGTGTCATTTTCTAGGACAGGTGCTGTGTTGTGCATATACCATTTTTTGAATGGTCAAATTTAAGTTTCTTGCACATCTCTCAGTGGATCACCTTGCCGAGACAATCACGTCTAGTCTTATATTCATTCTGTGCTAATTTGCTGCATTCTCTTATTATATGATTGATAGTTTCATCTCTGTCACCACATAGCCTGCATTTGCTATTCGGCTGAGTCTTATTAATTCTTACTTTGATATGATTGGTTCTTACAGCGTTGTCTTGTGCTACTATTAGGGGAGATTCTGTTTCTCTCTTAAAGTTTCCTTTTCTTAGCCATGTCCATGTTTTGTCGTGTGAGATGTTTATTATTATTATTATTATTATTATTATTATTATTATTTTTTTTTTTTTTTTTTTTCAATCTTTGCGAGTTCTTCATTCTCAGCTGAATGATTGAAAATTTCCTCAGATTTTTATGACTCTTCTGACCAATAATAATAATGCTGCTATCTGGAAGGTCTCTATTATTCATCTCATTTCCTATTCCTTCCGCCTTTTCCCGAAATATTTGCAAACCGTTCCAAGTGCACCAACCACAGTTTGTATCATCGTTACCCTTATCTTGAATTGTATATTTTAGTTCTCGGACCATTTGTCCATTTTTTCGCTTTCTTTTGTTTTCAAAAGGCGGATGGCATAATACACTGGATGGCAAACTTTTTTTTTCTTGTTTACATGAGGTCTGGTCTTCTACCTGTAATTATGTGACAGGTTTGTGTCTTAAAATCGCGAATATTTTTAGGCATTTCATTTTGGTTTGTGCACAAGCCTGCTTATATTATATATTATATTATTATCTTTCCAACCCAGTTATATCTCATTTTATACGGCTTTTTGTTAGTTAGCCCCAAATTCGTTTACTATGAGATTAATCGTTTCATCTCTTAATCTACATAATCTTCACCTGTTTTTCTGTTTTCGCAACATTCATTCTTGCTTTACTGTAGATACTATAAGAGGTACAGTTTCTCTGTTGAGGTTTCTCTTTCTTAGCGATTTTCAGTTTCTCGTGGGAAATCTCGCCAGTTTTTCACTTTATTTTCTTCCTGTTTCTGTTTTCTAGATTTTTTTTCTTTCTTCTTGCTCTTGTTCTGGTTATTATTTTACTCCTTGCCAGTATCGGGCACCAGCATTTGCTGGTGGTCTTTCACTGGAGGCTGAGTGACAAAAAATGTCTTTAGGTCTCTAGGGCACTTATAAATATTTTAGCTGATCTCAACTATCCTGTAGTCTGTACTGTCTCCATTCTTCTTCTGATTTTCAATTCCTCCTGTCCTCTTTCTACTCTTTTTGATATCATTCCAAGCCCACCAACAACAATTGGTATCACCGTCACCATCATGTTTCATACTTTTTTTTAGTTTACTAGCACCATCTTAATATTTTATCTGGGTTTTCCTTTTCTCTTATTTTAATTTTGTGGACCACAAGGACGACAGAATACACCATACAGCAGCTTCTCTTTTTTCTTTTCTTTTTTTTTTTTGTTAATTAGCAACGTGTCTTGGTTTCTAGCCAGAATTAGGAGATCCGTTTGTATCTCAAAATATATGAGAATTTCATGTATCTCATTTTCTAGGTCGGATTCCGGTTCGTGAATATACCATTTGATAGTGTAGGGAAAACTTATACTTTTGCACAATTTCCAGGGGATCACCAAGTCATGCCTTGTCCTTTACCTCTTTTGTTCTAGTTTACTGCATTCGCTAACCATGGAATTTATCATTTCAGTTTTTGTCGCCATAACCAACACTTGCTATTGTGTTGCATATTCTGGATTTTCACATTAATATAACCGATTTATATAGCGTTGTTTTGTGCTGATATTAGAAGAGATTTAGTTTCGTTCTTCAGATTTCGTAACTAAGTGTGCATTTTTTTGTTTGCACTCTCACTATTTTCTTGCTCTAGATATCCATTCAGTTGTTTTGTTTTTTCTTTTCTTTTTTTCTCTCATTTCTATTTTCCAGGTTTTGCTCTCCCTCTATTTGTCCTAATGTCCTGCTGCAATTAATATGTGTTTGCTCTTCTTTATATTGTCCGCAATTCCTTATATTGACACCTCTATGCAATCCTTAATACTAGTGAGTCTCCTGCCTCCTTCTTTTCTTGAAACAAACTCTCTGTCACAGGTCATCTCTTAGATGTAAGGCATTGTTCATCGCCATCAACTTTCATGTCTTTTTGGTCCATTTGTGTGAGTTTCTCCCTTGTTTATTTTTAAAAATGGTCCTAGTATTTTACAAATGGGACTGCTTAGGTGTTAATCTCTTTTGATGAAATTTCTGCTGCAGAGCTTGGTTTCGATTAGTTTTTTCGTATGTCTGAAGCATTATCTTCTTTTTTTTTCTTTCATGTCCAATAAGTTGACGGTGTCTGCTTGTGATTTTCTTTCTTTGCTCAAAAATTTGATTCTTTCTTGGTTTGGCAGTTTTATCCCTTCTGTTATTTCTCTTTTTCCACTTTTCGTTATGATCATGGCAAATTTTTTAATGCAAAATTCCATTCCTATATATTGGCTGTATGTTCTTATTGTTTGTATCAGGATCTCCTATTCTTTTTCATTTTTTTTAACAGTTTGATGTTGTCTATGTACATAAGGCGATTATTATTTCATTCTTTGGAGAGGTTTTTACTCGAGTATTAGTCGATGAATTTTCTCTGATGCTTGAGTGACAGCAAGTCTGTTCAAGATTGGCTAGAATACTAGGAAGAGTTCTGGAGACCTGAGGACACTTGCTGTTACTCGGACTCCAGTGAAAGGTGATCGGCTAAAGCTGAGGTGGAAAGCCCACAAAAAAAATAATAAATAAATTAATAGGAAACCTACAAATACTTGGGCAACTTGGAAGATGACTCCATCAAACAAGTGCAAATGAAAGACACGATCCGAAAAGAATATCTCAGGAGAACGCGAAAACTATTCGAGACAAAACTCTCCCGCAGAAACCTCATCAAAGGAAAAAATACTTGGGCTGTGCCCCTAGTCAGATACTCGGGACCTTTTCTCAAGTTGACCAGGGAGGAACTTAAACAAATGGACCAAAGAACAAGAAAACTAATGACCATGCATAAGGCATTACACCCCAGAGACGACGCTGAGAGACTATATGTGTCTAGAAAAGAGGGAGGAAGAGGACTTGCCAGCATCGAAGACAGCATTGACGCATCTATACAATGGCTCGAAGACTACATAAAAAAGCACAAACGAGGACCAATTACAACCATCCGAAACGATACCGACAACACGATTGACGATAGAATGACAACGATTAGGAAACAAAAATGGGAAGAAAAACAACTCTATGGCCGCTTTAAACGTCTAATAAACAACATCTCACACCAAAAATCCTCGACCTTGCTAAGAAAACGAAACTTTAAGAGAGAAACCGAATCCCTCCTAATAGCAGCACAGGGCAACGCCATAAGAACCAATCATATCAAAGCGAGGATAGATAAGACGCAACAAAACAGTAAATGTAGGCTATGCGGTGACAGAGACGAAATGATCAATCACATAATAAGCGAATGAAACAAATAACCACAGAGGGAGTATAAGGCGAGACACGACTGGGTCGGCAAGGTGGTCCACAGGGAAATGTGCAGGAAATTTCAATTCGACCAAACAAACAAATGGTATATGCACAACCCAGCACCTGTCCTAGAAAATGACACGCATAAACTCCTATGGGACTGTAACATACAAACGGATCACCTAATCCGGCCAGAAGACCAAAACTCATAATAATCGACAAAAATAAAAGAAAATTTGAAAAATTGTCGACTTTGCTGTCCCAGTGGACCACAGAGTAAATCTGAAGGAAAGTGAAAAGAAGGATAATTACCTCGACCTTGCTAGAGAATTGAAAAAGCTGTGGAACATGAAAGTAATGACGGTGCCAATTGTGATTGGTGTGTTAGGTTATATTTACCAACCCCTCCGCTCGGGCAGGATATGACACAAGGTCAATTTTTTTAAGCGGAGTTTAACAGGTTTGAAATCAGAGTTTTCCTTCTCCTACACTAGTTGCCAAACCAAGGCTGAAGAACCTAGTCTGTCCTACTATTTACCCATAGCTGGAGGGAGAATAATTGGATTCATACCTTTCCCAAGGATATTAGTGCTATATGAAATGCAATCAGTCTCGGTGCGTTAGGTACAATAACTAAAGGATCATTAAAAGGCTTGTAATTCTTGGAAATTGGCGGACGGACAGAGACTATCCAAAAGACAGCATTGCAAGTACGGCCAGAATCCTGAGATGAGTCTTGGAGACTTGAGGAGACATGCTGTCACTCAAACTCCAGTGAAAAACCATCAGTTAACACTGATGTGAAAAACTCAAAAGGAGTAAATAATAATAATAATAATAATAATAATAATAATAATAATAATAATAATAAGAAGAAGAAGAAGAAGAAGAAGAAGAAGAAGAAGAAGAAGAAGAAGAAAACATTTAAATTTGACCATTTGAACAGGTGGTATAAGTACAGCCCTGAATCCGTCTTCGACAATGAGGCACAAAAAGTTCTCTGGGATTTTGAGATACAAAGATCACCTAATTTCGGCCAGACCGATTGATTCTCCTCAAATAAAATATAACCGTGGACTTTACGTCACAGCAGCCCATGGAGTAAAAATAAAAGAAAGCGAAAAGAGAAATAAATATGTAGACCCTGCTAGAGAATTAAAAAACAAACAAACTATGAAACATAAAAGTGACGGTGGTACCAATTGTAATTGGTGCACTTGGAACAATCCCTGAACAGTACAATCACTTGCCGGTTATACTTAAATTTTCATCTTATTAAGTGGCTGATAACGAATATTTTGTCCGTCAAAGGATAAGAAGCATCGGCTGCATCGTTATTGTTCTGATTGAGCTAATAAAAATAGGCATTTTTGTAATGCGGTGTTTTTGTTGTCATTAAACTAATAGCAAGAAACAGGTAGCTTATAACCTCTGTGCATGTATACTAACCACTGAGATATACCTTATAAAGAATACAAACGGTAGAATTAAGATGTGGAACTCTTATCAGTGACAGAGTCTGTTCGATTGACCCATCCTAACGATTTCCAATAAGTGCTAGATAGCAGACTCGTATAATTTATCGACTGCATCATTGTACAAAACTCCTTATTGTTCCACTAGGAAAGCCAAAAGAAAAATAGAAAGTCTCGGTTTCTTAACCATGAGGGAATATTTCGAGTGTCAGTGAGAATAGGAGAATATGGCATGCAAGAATATCATTCGCTTATTCTGTTGGGAACATGATAACTTTTTCTAATGCATTTTTTTTCATAATATGTATTGCTTCTTTTGGTTCCGCTTGGTATTGTTTGAGTTTGCGTGAGGAAGGAGAGGCGTGAAAAATACATAACATGACAGACCTGAAAAGGCTTTTCGTGGGTTGTGTCTCATGAGAGAAGTACTGAATGTAAATGGAACTTCAATATCAGTCAAATATGAAAGAACACACAAACACGCACACATACAAACATCTATACGTAAGTTTCTCTGTTGGATGCATGTAACTAAGTCTATTTGATAGCCTAAATGTATTTCTTACTATGTACACAAACACACGCACATGCAAAATCACACGAGTTGGAGCTGAAAATCTCTCGACCCAACCAAGAAGAGAATAGGCGTTTTCCATTGAGTGATTTTGGTTTTATTTGTCCTATTTAAAGGGCATATCAACATCCGATGAATCAATTACTGACAAAATTTTAATCATTTGTGAAATTTGAATCCTAATTATAACTATTAATATCTTAAACCTTGCATTACTATCAGTTTTATGTCACTTTGTTGACTACAAAAGTAAAAAGTTGCTTGATCGTAGTTCAAGTATTTCTACTTAATACAATAATTCAGATCTAATTATATGGTCTAACGCATTCACACCCAAAAGCAATTCTTTTTAAGCAAACCTTATTGACCTGGGCGTAAAATCATAAAAGTTACTACCACAAGGGTTTAAATGGGACTTGGGAGAAATGGAAATAATCCATAATCACAAGAACTCACAACCCACCACAATATCTATTCTAGTGTTATACCCAGGTCCCCTTGTTTTTCTTGGGGGTTTTACCCTTCTTTAGGGGATAGATTTGACATATTTCAATAGTACGTGAATAATTTTGTTCATTAAACCCGAGAAATTATATTACCGGTGTTTGGAAAGTTCAAGTAATTGTGTCGCATAGCATGTTCGTAAAAGTGTGTGTGTGTGTGTGTGTGTGTGTGTGTGTGTGTGTGTGTGTGTGTGTGTGTGTGTGTGTGTGTGCTTATTTGTCAGGCTATTTTGCCATTTTTCTAAAACTTCTTACATAATCAGGGTAAGCAGCTAAATTAACTTACATTACTTTATAGAATATTTGCAAAGTTAGTATGTTGATTTACATCTCATCCTGTTATGTATTTAATATGGTCCTTTTAATTTCCGTGAATAAAAAAAAAGATTAAGTATTTGTTCCTACAATTTGTAAGTGGATATAGTTAAGATACGTAGTTCTAAATCTTTATAAAACTCAGTCAGAATATATGTTTAAATTTCATTCAGTTTTATATTTATACGCTTAAAAATCTACAAACCATTCACTCAAAAATCTTATGTATATACACGATTTTGCATTAAATAATCCACAATGGTTGATATGCCATTAAATCCAAACAACCAACCCGTTGATTTACATATATTTTTGAATAAAAAAGAAACGTATCTCTGCTTTTTTCTTGGCTTACTGAGTCAAATTGGTCGCATATATTAGCATCAAAGATATATAAATCAGTTGACAGGTTGAATGGGGAAAAATAAATTAAGAGAGGATATGAAACTGTCCCTTTAAAAAGTGGAATATTTCTTAAAATGTACCAGAGCAAACACAGATATTCAGGAGGGATATTAAAAAAATGTCCGCATTAAAGAAAATAGACATGAAAAGAGTTGACATAAAATAATGGTTCACATAAAAAAAGACGGTTGCCAAAAAAAAAAAAAGAAAATGATACCCAGGAATGTTCTAAAAGTGTTAACCGTTAAATAAACTGATATTTAGTATTGATATTGAAAGAAGACGCCGTGAAAGAGAGCGTACACAAAATAATGATATTTTTAACACCCACAGCGGTTGAATTATCTTTGAAGCACAGTAAAAAAAATGCTGATATAAATTGATCTTATTAAATAGCATCAAGATAAAAAATGAAATAAAATAAAACAAATAAATAAATAAATAAAATAAGCGGGAAAAAGGTTACAGTCAAAAAAGCAAAATATGGTGCATTGTGTTCTAAGAAAACAGTGTCACAGTTAAAAACGCATTTGAAGAAATGAGAGGATGATACAAAAAAAAAAAAAAGAAAAAAGAAAGATAAAAATTGAAATAGAAAAAAATTAAAATAATTGAAATGTAATTAATAAAAAAAACTCTCTCTCTCTCTCTCTCATTCTCTCTTTCTCTCTCTCTTCTATACACACTGTGTGAGTATATATATATATATATATATATATAGAACAATCACTCTGCCACAAAGAGGATGTGACACAAGGTCAAATTTTAAGCAAATTTTAACATTTTTAATGTAGTTTTTTTCTCCTAGACCAATGTTAAAGTGCTCTATCTGTCTTATCATTTGATTATAGATATACGGAGAATAGTTGAATTTATAACTTTTCATAAAGTATCAGTACACTGTAAAATGAAAATGTACTTGTCCAGGAGTTTAATTCGTCATCGTCCCATTTTCATTACATCACACACACACACACACACACACACACATATATATATATATATATATATATATATATATATATATATATATATATATATATATAGGGTGGGCGCGTAGAAACTTTGCTGTGGGCTTAGCATCATTATAGATTACAGTGCCTTCTAATTTTGGGAGGGCTGCATAGACACTTTTCATGTTGGAAGATAAACAGTTTGATATTATTTCTCTTATGTTTTCATTTTTATAAACATATTCCAATAAGTTTTAATGTCATAATTACATATAATCTAGGAGTGTTTTGCACTCTCTTTTTTCATGATTTTCATATTCTATTATTCTTTAGTTGTTCCCACTCCATCGTTAGCTGATGATTTTTTCTGATGTTTGAGTAACAGCAAGTCTCTTTAAGTTTGGCCAGAATACTGGGAAGAGTTCTGGAGATCTTAGGACACTTGCTGTCACTCTGATCCCAGTGAAATATGAAATTATTATTATTATTAATAATAATAATAATAATAAACCCAGCATCTGACCAAGAAAATGACACGCATAAACTCCGATGGGACTTTGGCATACAAACGGATCCCCTAATCGCGGTCAGAAGACCAGACCTTATAATTATCAGCAAAGAAAAAAAAAAAAAAAAAGAGAATTCGCAAAATTGTTGACTTTGCAACTTACTTCAAATAAAAGAAGAAACTGAAAGAATGTGAAAAGAAGGATTAGTACCTCGACTTTGGAAAAACTATGGAATATGAAGGTGACAATTATACCAATTGTTATAGGTGCTTTTGGTACAGTAACTAAAAGATTATTAAAGGGACTGGCGGGCTTGGAAGTTGGAGGACGAGTGGAGACTATCCACACTACAGCATTGTTGAGAACGGCCAGAATACTGAGAAGACTCACGGAGACTTGAGGAGACTTACTGTTTCTCAAACTCCAGTGAAAACCATCCGCTAGAACTGATGTGAAAAACTCTCAAGGAGTAAATAATAATAATAATAATAATAATAATAATAATAATAATAATAATAATAAGAAGAAGAAGAAGAAGAAGAAGAAGAAGAAGAAATTTAAATTTGACCATACGGAAAAGTAGTATATGCACAACCCGAATTCCGTCCTCGACAATGGGACGCACAAAAATCTCTGGGATTTTGAGATACAAATATATCACTTCACATCTTTTATTCTTTCATTTTGTGACTCCATGTGTTGTGTGTTCCTCGAATATAGAAGTGGGTAAGTATTTCTTTTAGATTTTGGGGTTTAATAATTATTGTTGAGTGTAGATTTTCTTTGATTTTGTCATTGTTTTAAGTTCTTCGTGATTTTTTTATAATTTCGATGAATAGTCCGTGAATACGTCGCAACCTACAATAAAAACAACTCAGAATATAGCAAAAAATGTGAATATATCAAACTGCCGACTACACATTACTTAAAAATAAAGAAGAAACTTCAAAGAAAATCAAACCCACACAAAACAAAACTTAAACTATACATACACAGAGAAAGAAACAAAAACAAACAAACGCACACACACACTCACACACACACACAGATGGAAAAGATGGTAGTATTCAGTTGAAATTGAAAGCACAACAGCATTAGATAAAACTAAACTATACACATATAAAGAAAGACACAAACACATTCGGACACACACACACACACACATACATACACACACACTCAGAGGAAAAAGTAGTAGTCAGCTGATCTTTAGGCACATCGATCCTCACTAATCAATTCCCAACACACGCACGCGCACACGCACGTGCACATGCACACACAAACATACATACACAGTGACCCAAAGGGGATGACTTATAAACGTTATAGCTTATGAACTATCATAGTCTAATTAGGTGAAAGATAAGTAAACCAAGGCAAACACACAAACAAACAGAATACACGCTTGTAAACGGAATAAAAGAAAGGAAAAAAGAGAATGAGAGAACAAACACCTGCAAAATCGGCATCAATTACTGAATTAAAAAAGATAAAAAGCCCTATCAAAATGGTCACTACAAATTAAATCAAAGGCAACTTCACCAGCAATCATTAAACACTCAAGAAAAAGACGCCAGAAACACGAGTAGGAGTAAAATGAAAAACTTCGATATCTTTTAGGACCTATTCATTTTAAAACTTTTACTTTTTTCTTTCATGGGAGGAACAAAAAAGAAAAATTATACATACGCACACACACAACATATACAAATGTATATATATATATATATATATATGTGTGTGTGTGTGTGTGTGTTTGTTTGTGTGTTTGTATGTATGTGTGTGTGTAAATAGATACTTTTATTAATTAAACTTCTTTCACGTAATGCCAAATTCAATTCAATTCTTAACATAATCATTATACTACAATGAAGGTGTTATACGAGGATCATTAAAGAACCTTCCAGACTTTTTTCGTATGCCCACTTTTATTGATAGTACACACATGAAACTCTAGTCCCCTTCGAACTAATCTCCTACGGCTGCAATGCCCGCGTTGTTCAGTTCCAACAACTTCTGAAAGGCCACATGGAAGTTCTCTTGTGTGAGCGTATCAATGACCTTCGTCACAGCCTCTTTCATCTCAGTTGTCTCATAACGACGGCCTCTGTGCTTAGGGAAGAAGCAAAAGTCACAGGGAGCAAGGTATGGACTATAGGGAGGGTGAGGGACTCTCTTGATACCAATCTTGTTCAAATAGTCTGTGATAAGGATGGAGTTGTTGACTGGTGCATTATCCTGGTGGAAATGCCATTGAGCTGATCTGAAGAGTGCTGGCCTCTTCCGACGGAATCTCTTCCTGAACTCCCTTAAAACCTCAACATAGTAACCCTAACACTTTGGCCAATCAACTCTGGTGTATTGACTTCCTCACTCCTCCCACACCTCTCATCATCCCTCACAGACTCCCTGGGTTTCTTGAATCTTCTATACCACTCAAAAACTGATGCTCGATTCATGCTAGAGGGTCGTAAAGCAGTTTGAAGCATTCCATACGTTTCTGTGGTATTTTTTTTCAAGTTTAAAAAATACTTTTATTGCATATTGTTTTTCTAAATTGAATTTTTGAAATTCCTCAGCTGTGACAATCAGGCTTTACGAGGGTGTATTCCAATTGCTGCTTTTTATTTAAACCAGAAATCATAAAAATAGGTCAGTCATCTAATAAGATGTATAGCAATAAGATACTGAATTTTCAAGAGTCTACGACAATTTTAAATGCAGGTACAAAAATTTCTGGAAACTTATTGAAGGCACCACGTAACCTCAAGAATTCTCAATACTCAGCTCTGAGATCAATCTTTCGTACAAAAAAAGTTATATTATCTATTCTTGTCAGAAAATATAATAAAAGTTAGAGGCTAATATGCCTCGATATGATCAAAACAAGAAATAAGTTAATAGCATTTTATATTGTTTTAAATCTGAATAAAATATTTTGTGTCTTTAAAAGATCTTTTCGGGACTAAGATTTTATGTAGGAAGGGAAAGTGTTGCTATGTAAGTGAATGCTTCTGAGCAATAAGCACTGTAGACATTTCAAGTTAGTTACAAGTTTTCGTTTTGGAAAACAAGCGAATATTAAATTGCATACATTCTTGAAGGAACCGAATGTTGGATTTTTACTCTAGTGAATTGAAGAAACGAAAGTTGAGTACAAATAAAAACGAATCAATATCAATGGCAGATTGATCTATTTCATCATTTTATTTATACTATTCAGGTAGTCTCCAGAAAAGATTCTAAAAAATGAATAAAGTTTAGGTTTGGTTTCTTTGTTTTATGGCATATCAACGTTTGTAGGTTATTTAATGCCAAAGCCATTCTCCTAGAAGAACAGAAGTGGTACTATTCAACCCATAGCTGGGAGGATAAGGGGGTTCATATCTTTCTTAAGGGTATTTGCCCAAAAGTGAACGTAATAGCAGGACTGGAGTACGAAATCGCTTACTACGATTCCGGAGTCCACGGCTTTATCGATTACACCACGAGGACACCCCCGGATAAAATTTATCTAAGAAGGAAATTGGATAATTTAGTACAAATCAGCATTTTATTATAGACATCACTTAATTTGCCCATGAATATATATACGTATTTTGTAATTTGCTTGAAGGATTACACACATTATTCTATTGTATTGCACTGATTTAATTTAGAGGGCTATTACCCTATTTACCAACTCCTCCGCTCGGGCAGGATATGACACATGGTCAATTGTTAAGCGGAGTTTAACAGGTTTTAATTCAAAGTATTCCTTCTCCTAGACTAGTTGCCTCACCAAAGCAGAAGAACCTAATCTGTCCTACTATTTACCCATAGCTGGAGGGAGAATAATTGGATTCATACCTTCCCCAAGGGTATTAGTGCTATGTGAAATGCAATCAGTTTCGTCCAGGATTTGAACTACAATTCCTACGATGATTACCATTATACCGCGGGCAATTACAATGCGAAATAGTCATTATTTGAGTCTAATAAATACAAAAAAATTCATCGTCAAAGACTTTTTTACAAATGAACATGATGTTGAAGGTTCACATATTGATGAAGTTTTACTTTAAAATTAACTTGATGCAAACAATTATTATTCTGCATTGCAATATCCCTCTAAACTAATTCGATAAGATACAATGATATATATATATACATATTAATATATATATATATATATATCCACACAAACAATATCCACACACCCTGAGCACTATATATATATATATATATATAGTGCTCAGGGTGTGGATATTATCATTAGAAATGGAATCAGTAATTTGATTTAAAAACCTAGAAGAGAGTGTTTGCATTTCTCATACTGCTAATACCCAAGGGAAATGGACGAATCCAACTATTCTCTCCCAAGCCATAGGAAAATAGTATCGGAGATTAAGTATTGCAACCGGTTAAGGATAAGGAAGACTCTGTATTCAGACCTGTTGAACTACATTTAAAAATTTATATTGTGTCATATCCCGTTCGTGCTGCTGAGGGGTTGGTATACACACACACACACACACACACACACACACACACATATATATATATATATATATTGTTCTGAAGAGAGAGACCACATATTCGAACCTACTCATACACTCATAAATACAATCCGAATATTTTAGTGAACAATGCATATATATATATATATATATATATATATATATATATATATATATATATATATATATATATATATATATATATATAGTGGATTAGGGAGAAATCAAATGAATAAAATCCGATCCACAAATTTCTAATTTTTTTCTTTATAATGATTTTCAAGTTTGCTAAAACTCAAATCGACATTATCTTTTGTTGCAAGAAAAGATAATATTAGTAAAATCCTAAGCATTTTCCTTTTGATTTTAATGATTAAGATTTGTGCTGTATAGCAGTAATTGTTATCTTGAAATCAAAGAATATGTTTTGTAATTATGATGAATCTATTTTGCACGTGCGTTACAATGAGAGAGAGAAAATTTATTTATGCTATGAAGAATATACATGTTAACTGCAGCTGATATATTTAGCAGGGAACAAATTTTAAAAAAATAACCGAAATATAAAAGTAAACAACCTTCGTTTGATTTAAGAAAAATAAAATGAAATGAGATATATTTTGGAAAGAAAAGAATGTTGACTTTTGTTTAAATGAAATTAATTGAAATATATTTGAGTAAGTAATAACTTCGTACTTATTGTTAGTTGAGTAAGCATAGAAAAATCCATATTTACGAAGAAATATTTATTTATTTATTTATTTTCTTCTCATTTATATGATATTTAAGTAGGTTCTAAACTCGAAAGATTTTGATGATTTTTCAATGGCTAAGAAATCGTATTTTTAATATTTTTAAGGGACATTTCTAAGATTATTTAGGGTTTCGATCTTTGGACTTTTTCCTGGCAAGTCAAATATGGACGTCTCCACTATATCTCAAAATGTAAAAAAATCCAGATCAAATGCGCAGATTGTGAATAAATACTAAAATGCAGATTCAAAAATCCAACTTCCTGTAACAATTTTTTGTACAAAAATTACCATTTGTTTCTTAGTATGGAAAAACTCAAGTTCACATTCACACACACACACACACACACACACACACACACACACACACACACACACACACACACACACACACACATATATATATATATATATAATGAGGGAGAAAAAGAGAGAGATTGAAAAAGAGAGAGAAAACGAGAGAAAGATAGAGATAGAGAGAAGATTTGCATATCAGATAATCTTTTTATTTATATATAATGTAGGCTTTCGAGTCACTATCTGTAAAAAAATTTCGAAATTCTTTCTGAATTTTAAATCTAACACATATCACATTCCCAATAGATATGATTTATCACCCAGAAATTTTTATCTGCTGATATTACGATAATCATCTGATATTATATGGTAATTCTTGGAACGACTAATCTGCATAATTTAGGAGATTCGAATTAGAATTGTCTTTCACTCTTTTAAGGAACCGGAAAATCAAAAACGGAACTTTGCTCTGAAAAAGGAAGTTTAGAAAACGAATTCTCCCTTTTGTATAGCAGCCAATGAACAAGTAAACAGCTACTAGAAGAGTATCAAGACAAACCGTCTTTGAATCTCTGAGTGTAGTTGTTGCTCAATAACATAGTCAAAGTATTTCATGGTAAACTGAATTTGCTAAGAAAATGACAAGTCTACTTTTTGTCAGCGATTGTTATGTATGCGTTGTTTTAGTCTATTAACAAAAGTGAGGTGTCAAGTGTTTTTTTAAACAAAAATATTATTTTATCTTTAATACTAGAAAGATTTCTTTTTTATTTACGGGTTGATTTTTTCCAGAGATTGATCACCTAGGCAATACCAGACAGACCACTGCTCCGCAAAAGTTTACGGCGATTCTGAGATGTGATATGTTAATTAATAGGAAGATTGATTTAAGCATGAGATTTGGATGAAGATGGAAATATGAATACATGGCGAAACAAGAGGGAAACTGGCATCTAAGGACAAATGAGATAATTATTGAACTTTGACTCAGGGATCTCAGAGTCAGATCTTGTTTGAAAACATTGACAGCAGGGGAAACATTTCTCCACATTTCAGATCTTCTTTAGAAAAAGCTCTTTGTGTGGAATGAGAGCCGAGAAGGAGAGGAATAAAAAAAACATGGGTGAATTTTGTATGACTTGACAAACCAAGAACTGGTTATGACATTTAACAGAGAAACCGAAACTAAGGACCGACTAGCGAAAAACATATGTATAGAAAAAAACAGCTGCTCTGACAGCAATGACCGATGTATGTACTTTTCTCACCCCCCTCTCTCTCTCATATTCTCACCCTCTCTCACTCTCTGGAGATCGATAGATAGATAGATAGATAGATAGATAGATAGATAAAGTGAGCGAGGAGAACGTGAAAGAAAGAAAGAGGAATGAAAAATGTAACACCGTTATCGGAGTATCAATATGTTAAAATTTTAAACACTCTCCGAATGTACACCATGCATGACAACATTTTTGTTATCTCCTAAAGAGAATGTTGATATTTATCTGGGAGTATTTTTTTCGAAAAATAGATTTGACATTAGGTGGAAGATTCCACTAATGAATTTACAGAGATGTAAAGGTTGAGACTTTACAATTATATAAAAAAGAAACTCCCATAGAAACGTGAACATTTTTTAACATTCTGTATATATTATTTACCAAGCTTAGCTTAGTTCTGGCACACGGCCTAAAGAAGGTTTTGTAAAAAAAAAACAACTGTTGTTAGTGTACAGGGTGAAAAGTAAATATTTCAAGATAAACAGTATCCCAAATTAATTTGAATGAGGTACTTTTAGATTTCATTTCATATAATTATGCTCTATAAGTGTTTTGAACTTTATGGATTTCTTCAGGTTGCTAATTAGGTATGCAAATGCACACACACACACACACACACACACACACACACACACACACACACACACACACACACACACACACACACATATTCTTGAAAATATTTTTTTTTAATATCTGCAGCGGCCTAAGGATTTACGGACAATTAACTCCAACGGGGCATTCACAGACACAAATCCTGGAATTAAAAAGAATCATAACCCTATCAAAACAGGGTTCACTATAAAAGCCAGAAATAAAAACAGGAACAGCCATTATTAGAATCCTGAAGTGGAGCATAAGTTTTAAACATTTAGAGAGTATAATCATATATAATAAAATTATAGACGTCATTAAAATTCATTGGCAGACCAATATAAGCATGTTTCATCCATAGACAGACTGTTTCGTTCTATCAGAACTCTTCACTGTGGCTAGACACGTAGGACGCTCGAACCCGTGATCGAAACCCATCCAACTTTACGTGAGACGAAGTCTCAGACCGCTCGGCCAACAAGCGTACCATGTTGGGCTTAGGGAATTTTTAAGGTATTATTTATTAACAGCAGCAGACGTTTGTTTACATTTTTATACCCTATTGGCTTCATATATATATATATATATATATATATATATATATATATATATATATATATATATATATATATATATATATATATATATATATCCGCATACAGCAGTTGTTCTACCGCGTGCTTTATTTACGTGAGTAAAGATTTCTTCATGATGTATTTTTTTACTGAAGTCACGTTATTGACGAGGCTTAGAATCCACAAAATATTTATGGAGGAGAAGACTCCCCACAAAATGGTGTCCTGAGTATGAAACTAAACTTCATCTGATAAATAAGCTCTTGTTCTGGAGATCTACTGAGTATAAAGTACTCTTTCATTGCCATTGCACCTAGGTCCACTCAGACCACGAGAGGTAATACCTATTAGGGTCCCGTCTATGGGTCAAATAGATAACCCGAATATAGATTTACAACGAACGCAATTCCCTTACAGCAATGTTGCACACAGATTGTTAGTATTCCACGAAAGGTGCCCATTTACTTAGTGTGTCTTTTTATAACACCATGACTTCTTGGGTTGATGACTGATTTCGAATACCATATCAAAATGAATGTCTCGCTAGAAATGTTTTAAACCATTATATATATATATAATATATATATATATATATGTGTGTGTGTGTGTGTGTGTGTGTGTGTGTGTGTGTGTGTGTGTGTGAGTGTGTGTGTGTGTGAGAGAGAGAGAGAGAGAGGGAGAGAGAGGGGGAGAGAGTAAATGGCTGACTCTCTGTGTGTGTGTGTATGTGTGTGTGTATTTACCAACCCCATCCGCAGAGCCTGGATGAGAAGCAAGCTCAATTTTTTTGTGGAATTTAACAGATTTAAATTCAGAGTTTTCCTTCTCTAAGACTGGTTGCTTAGCAACGGCTAACAAATCCAGTCTGCCCTATATTAATCCATAATTTACGGGGAGAATAATTGGATTCATATATTTCCCGATATTATTAGTGCTATGTGAAATGCAATCAGCCAAGTCCAGATTTGAACTCGGATCTCCGTGTCCAACGATATTAAACATTACACCACAGTCACCTCAATGTGTGTGTACGTATGTGTGTGTGTGTGTGTGTGTGTGTGTGTGTGTGTGTGTGTTGATAATGTAAATTGCTATATTTATAAATAAAGAGTTATCTATATCGCTGGTAGACTATATATATTTGAGGCATCAGTGCTTAGGTTTTTGACGAAGAGACCGTTGGACTAAGTACAGCTGGTGATCCAGGAGGAATTGTACAAGAGACTGGAATTCTAAAATACTGACAAATGATATATACGCAAATAAAAATCTGTCCAAGGAGATTAAACGCATTTATTTTTCGGGATTTATGTCACAGTCCAGATTTAATTTAGATTGATACAAAGAAAATAAATTGTCATCTCGTGGATTTCGTAAATTCATTCAAGCTTCAGAATGAAAAGAAATAAAACAAAAACAAATATCTGAATATTGTCAGAGAATAGAAAGTGTAGGTGACGGTGATGCCAATTGTACTTTAAGCTCTGTAAAAAAAAAAAAACTAGGGAAGAAGACTGCGTGAATAAAGATCAGTAGAAAATTGAGACTCTCCAGACCGCAGCTTCACTCAAATCAGTTTGAATTATGAGAAGTGTCCTGAAAATTTAGCGAGACTTGCTCTCTTGTGAAAATCTCGCTAAGAGTAAAAAAGATAGATAGATTGATAGATATAAGCTTTGGAGCAAAGTTTTGAAAAAAAACGGAACTACTTCTGATACACCCTATTAAAAGTGATGCTTTATGTCCTATGTTCTGTATTTTATTTGTCATTTAGTCTGAAAATGTCATGCTAACAAAAGTCTTCGTCTTGGCGTACCAAAGCAATGAAACCCCACGTTCACTCTTTGGAATTCGGTCAAAAACAATAGTTCTGTTTACTTTAACAGAGGTTACATTCTCTTCAAAGTTTTTTCCTTGGCTGACTCACATCCGGTGTTGACACTGTCGAGCTAAAACAAACAAAATGTAAAACAAACTTCATTATTTAGTTAAAGACACTTTTCCACGTGACTTCCATACTGATATTCTTGAATTCATGTTATAAATGCTACCACATAGACAAAAGGGTTTGCGACGATATTCGTTTTCGGACCCCAGTGGGATTTTGGCAAACCTCTCGGGCTGCCCGAAACAAATATTCCTAAAGCTAATATACCCAAAACTTATAAAATGAGAGTAGTATTGGTACGTATTTTTGATCAGTTTCCACTTTTTATGTTTACGTTAAGATTATTTAAGGAAATCGCTACCATCATAAACACATCAACTATATCAACCATATAGAAGTAAAATGTGATCTTTTTCATGATTTCCATGAAATCGGAGATTATATATATATATATATATATATATATATTTGTGTGTGTGTGTGTGTGTGTGTCTGTGTGTGAGAGAGAGAGAGAGAGAGAGAGAGAGAGAGTATACAGGATCTGTGTGGATTAGCCGAAGAGTTTGATTAATCTTCAATGGCTCGGGAGACCGGGGTTCAATCGATGGTTGAGTCATACTAAAGACTCAAAAATACTACTTGGTACCTCCTTGCTTACCATTCAGCATTATAAGGTATGTATCAAGAGTAAAATAGAGCAATCCAGGGAAAGGAATAGCGCTCTCTCCTACACCTCGATGTAGTAGCAATTTAATGGGGAGCCTGTAGGTCGCCCTCGAATACGGTCACCAAGTATACTTTTACTTTATATGTATACGTACATATATGTTAAAAAAGTAAAAAACGGAAAGAAAAATACATTTTTCGAATATTTTTTTCTGTATCGTTAAAGCATCATTTTAAATTCAAAATTCCCACGCTGAAGATTACCTACAACATATTCTTGAGATATACATTGCGCCTTAAATTTTCGCAATTTCAGGTCTTTGAACATTTCTATTACTGGTCGAAACACGTTGGTGAAAATACAAGAATATTATTAAAATAAAGAAATAATTTCTCATCCATTTATATGTATTTTTCTTTCCAGTTCTTTTTACAGCATGTTTGTCTGATTCCTTTCAACTTCATATCTTATTGACTCACACACACACACACACACACACACACATATATATATATATATATATATATATATATATATATCATCGTCGTCACCATGTCGTGCCACAAGCACGGATATCCTTGACCCTCTCTCGCCACTTCTCCCCATTGTTCATCGCCTCTGGCAGGTCTTCAGGGCTATATCCCGTATCCTCACATAGCTGCTGGGTGTATATTCGAGCTGGTCATCCTGATTTTGCCCGGCCATATGTGGAGGTCTATAGGAGTACATCACTTATGAGCTCGTCCCTGCTTCTCCAGCAGTGACCTGCATGTCTGGTTCGTCTAACTTGGATAGTTTTCGTGATGGGTGGCAGGTGGCCGTATAGTTGTTGACTTTTGGGGTGTTTCCTCCAGGACTTGTTCAATATTGCTCGCAACATTCTTGTGTAATTGCCGTCTAGCTTCTTCTCCAGCCGTTTAGTTAGCGTCCAAGTAGTGCATCCATACAGCAGTATCGATACGACAGCTGCTTGGAAGAAACTGCGTTTCATTTTATCGGTCAAGTCTGATTTCCATATGATCGATAGCCTATCGATTGTTGTCCATGCCCTCGTTAGCTGCGTGTCGATATCTTTTTCGGTTGATGAGACACTGCTTCCTAGGTAGGTGAATTTGTCTTCTAGTTTAAGAGGAGTTCCGTCTAGAGTGGTGATGTCACCTGTTTGATTATAGCACATATATTCCGTTTTGTGTGCATTGACATGGAATCCAATGCCTGCGGCGGCTCGTTCCAAACTATGCAGTAGTGTTTCGGCTTGGTTGGGTGTATTTGCCAATATCGCTATGTCATCGGCGTAGTCGGCGTCGCTAATTGTTTTTGCGGGGTGCCCTCTGCTTCTTTTCTTTGTCAGCTCGAAACTGTTTTCTCTGATTTTATCAATCGATATATAGATATATATATATATATATATTTAGCTTTTCTTTTACTTTTTCATATCGAAATTGATGATAGTATCCTACTTTAGTGCAGTATAGACATGTGTTCAAATTAATGTATTATAATTTTAATCTAAAATTATGTAATTTAAAGATGAGATAAATATAAAACTATGATTATCACATGGGATCTTTTGAATAATTCAAATTCGAAAACTAAATGATACATTATTAAATTGATAATATCAAATCTGGGACCCCTCCATACGGATCCAAATTCACATATTCCAACGTCTTTATGCTCCCAACGCTCTGATTTAATATGGTTATTAATTATTTGAATTATCTACTGTATGTAAACTAGAACAATTGATTTTTCTTCCTTCTGTGAATTATATCTTTTCATGCTGTTTGTATATTTTGAATTTTGAAACCTTTTAGTAAGCTACTCAAATCTATATTGCAGATTACTTTATATTACGAGAAAAGCAGGTAACCCATTCCTAGAATATGCAATCTCATGATATTACACTACTCACTTTTTTACAATCAACCAACCGATAGTGTGGAAATTGTCAGGATACATTATTTTTATGAGAGTATTATATCCTATGAATGTTATAGAATATAAAGGATCGCATATTTCAATGTAATTTTCATTCAATTTATGATAATTAAGCGATACTGAAATTGAATACCATCTAGAAAGAAAAAATGTTAGATTTTCGCACAAAAGAAATAAAGCCGAATGTTTTGGGTACATTTACAAAATAAATCTATAAATCTACTGTAATCATTGCTTATTTATTAGAAGAGGTAGGCACGAATTTAGATTTTAATAACTGATGATTTATCTGTTGTTAAAATTGGTTAAAAATCTATCTTTGACAATCTAACTGGGCAAAGAATTCTAAAATTTTGAGGGTTTTGATCTTTCTAATTTTGTGTGGTGAATCAAATATCGTCTGATACATCTCAAAGGAAATCTAAAAAGAGCACGTAAACGCCGATTGGTCAATAAGCACTAAAATACAGGTACAAAACTGACAGTTTCTTAAGCCTATTTCTGCATGAAAATTAACCCTTTTTTAAGTATGGAAATCAACTGATTTTCCATAGATGTATTGGTCTATGGATCTCCTAAGATCCACAAAATCAATGTTTCACTTAGACCTATTTGGTCTTTAGTTTGCACACCCCACCATGAACTAGTCAAATTATCAGGCGATATTCTTGATGCAGTCCTACAAAACCTATTCAGATCATTGTATTCGAAGTTCCTTTCGATTTCCTGCTCTTATACGCAAATTAGTACGTACTTCCGACACAGAACGTCTTTATTCTTTTTATATTTCAAACATATTAACAAATGTACGTCGTGATGAAATTCTAGGTATTTGAGCGAATATGCTTTATAACAGTCTAAAACCTCCGCTTTTTACGGAATATATTCTTCCTGAACCATTAGAACTGACAAAAGATATGGCACTTAGTTTTATAATGAAATATACTGACAAATAACAGGGTCAGTGGGGAGAACTTTAAGCAGCATTATGGCTTATATTTTTGCTGGTTCAACTGAAAAATCCTTCTTTGATAATTCTCCAAAACTGTATAGCTCTGCTCAAGATACATTAGCTTCTTTAAAATCACTAAGCAAAGAGATGAATTTTTTCTGCCAGGTAAATAACCTCCATTCATTTTTTTTAAATGTACATTGAAGTGGGGCTGTAGGAGGAAATAACATGACATTACCCTTACTTGATGTTTTAGTTGAAAGGTCGACATTCATTTTTGTCTCTAGCATTTACAGGAAACCTACTTTTACAGGGCTATACAAGGACATTAAATAAGTTTCCAGACTTTTTTCGTATGGGCACTTTTATTGATGGTACTAACATGAAACTTTAGTCCCCTTCGAACTAAACTCCTTCGGCTGCAATGCACTTGTTGTACCGTTCCAACAACTTCCGGAAGGTCCCATAGAAGTCCTTTTGTGTGAGCAAGTCAAAGACCTTCGTCACAGCCGCTTTCATCTCCTCAATTGTCTCATAACGACAGCCTTGGAGCTTAGGGAATAATCAAAAGTCATAGGGACCATCGTCTGGACTATAGAGAAGGTGAGGAACTGTCTTGATGCACATCCTGGGCAAATAGTCTGTGACAAGGATGGACTTGTTGACTGGTGCATTGTCCTGCTGGAAATGCTACTGACCCGATTTGAAGAGTGCTGAACTCTTCCGACTGAATCTCTTGTTGAACTCCCTTAAAACCTTCACATAATAACCCTAACCCTAACCCTTTGGCCAATCAACTCTGGTGTATTGACTTCCTTACTCCTCCCACACCTCTCATCATCCCTCATAGACTCCCTGCCTTCGTTGAATCTCTTATACCACTCAAGAACTGATGCCCGATTCATGTAAGATGATCCAAGAGCAGTCTGAAGCATTCCATATGTTTCTATGGTATTTTTCCAAGTTTAAAACATACTTTTATTGCATATCATTCTTCTAAAGTGTCCTCACGTCCAGATTTCATTTTTGAAATTCACCAGCTATGACAATCAGGCTTTAGTTGGGTGTATTCCAATTCCTGTTGTAGCTGTTCATTTAAACCTGAAATCATAAAAATTCGTCAGTAATCTCATAAAATGTATAGAAATGACACTGAATTTTGAAGAGTCTACGACAATGTTATATGCCTGTACAAAAAAATCTGGAAACTTATTGACTGCACCACATATCTAAGATGGGACACTTTTGCTTCCAAAACGAGGATGATTAATCTAATGGAAAACCGTCACTCACAATGCACTTATGATTAGTTCGGAGGGGAAGTTACAAATGAGACATTAAAACATCATTGGAATTTTCATTTGTAATGGTTAACTAGAAAGTGCCATTCTTAATAATCATAAATGTGAAATTGCTAAGTTTAATAGTTATAGATTGTTTAGACGAAAGGTCCAATACTAGATCCACATCATCAGATGCAGTTCAATACCATACCCAGAATACTAAATAGTTTCATATATTGATATCTAACAGGGATAATTCTATTCAAGACTTTTTATTCATTTTCCCAAGTAAAACTTCCAAGTATTGTTAATTAACATTAATAATTCAATGTAATATTAATCACTTATTTCCACGCAGTTAAATGGTTTCATGTAAAAGAAAGGATTTAATGCTTCTATTTGATCAATAGATGAGGTCTTAAGAGGTACAGTCACTTAGGGTCGAAATGGACCAGGGTGAAATGGCAATGAATACGTTCTCCGGAACCGGAGCTTCGCGATCAGATGGTTTAATGCCATACCCTGGTACTTGTTCGAGCTACGTTATTACTCAGCAAAAGGCGTGTAATGTATACTCCTGCCCTTGCTGCCAAGGAAGTAGAAAAAAGAAAGTAGTAATTTCAATTCAACAGGTATCTCTGTTCAAAGAACCCAAAAATTCATTTTCTTAGAGTAAGTAGCAACTTTTTTGGACTCGTCACATATTTCTATGAGTGATAGGCTGTTTTATATCGTTTTCTTCGAATATGTAGTTTGACAGCATTGTATTTTTAGCATAATATGCTGTCTTTCATTAAGGATCCCCCGCTATACACAGAATTCCTTTGTTTCTTGATACAGTTTAGGAAAGAGCTGTTTAAAATTGAGTAAAGCAAAACGATGCATCAAATTTCCAATGAATACGACATCGTTATCTCATCATGAAATTCAAACTAATACAATTGAATTAAGGATTTATTGTGATATTATATAAAGATTTTTCATGTGTTTTTATCGCTCGTTGAATGGATACATAAATTAGTTTGGTAATTCAAATATTACGTCATTGAATTATCGCTTCCTGACTGGCTAATTTGAGTTCAAATAATATAATATGAAAATAGAGTATTTCTATCCTACTTACGCATGATGTAAATAATATCCAGCAAACCCCGTTAGCTTTTCAATATATTCCGGGGACGTGGTGGGATATTAGTAATGACGTTTTTGTGACAAACTATGATTGACTCAGAAGTTATCATTTGAAGAAGCTTTGTAAGACGTATTTATTTTTAATTTGCGCATATATATATATATATATATATATATATATATATATATATATATATATATATTCTGTTGATGAATCATGCATTATATAAAAATATCTTTTGATACTTGACACACACACACATATATACACTGAGAAAGAAAGAATGTGATAATGTTAATGCATTATCATATCACGTATAACGTTTTAATAATCTCCGAAATAGGTACATATCTATATAATGACTGAAGGTTCCGCACTATATATATATTCCTTTAAAAGGACTCTTGCAGGTGCGTGTACGAAATCTTCATGGTCAGAATAAACCAACAAATTTTTAAATCAGTAATTGAATTTGGAACACGTGTTTCAGATACATTTGAAGTTGAATCCAACATTTCAGAAAGAAGACCTCCCATCTTTAACGCAAGCTTTCACTAACCTCAGGAGTTCTAAGTCTAAAAGCTAAGCACAATGCTATCCTTTTAGAAAAATAATATATATCGTATTTATTCCGGAAATAACATGATTCAATTCCTGGCTAAACCCATTAACTAAAAGTAACTTAGACAACTTGAAATCTAATACACTAAAGTATGATTGAGTTAGTACACACATGCATGCTAACACACACATACGTTAATACACACACACACACATACACACACACACACACACATACACACACACATATATATATATATATGTACATATTAGAACAAAAAATGTTAAGCGCACCTGCCAGTTTCATGTTTTACAATCAGGAGGTGATTATAGATGTTTTCTCTTTGGAATTGATTGTATCTTTTACACATTATGTCCTTCAGACAATTAAAAAATGCTTGGTAATCATTCTGAGACCGTACCAGAAAACTAAAAAGAACTATGGAAAATGAAGTTGATGCCAATTTAATTGGTGCATTCGGAAATGAGGCTTAGTAAACGGACTTAAAGATTTTTAAAAAATCTCATGATAAATGGAGACCATCCTGAGTGCAACATTATTAAGGTAAGTGACAAGAGGCCTGTAAACTTGAGGAAACTTGCTGACACGCAAAATCCATTGCAAAACTATTTGCTAACGCTGGTATGAAAAACTCTCAAAGTATAAAGACACAACAAAACGGCTGATGTAGGTTATGTGGTGAAAAAGACGCAATAATTAATCACATAATAAGAGACTGTTGCAAATTAGCACAGTGTGAATATAAGACTAGACATGTCTGTGTGGACAAGGTGATACACAGAGAACTGTGCAAAAAATTTGACCATACGTACAATAAGCATAGACACACCCTAGAATCTGTCCAAGAGAATGAGACGCACAAACTCTTCTGGGATTTCGAGTTACAAACAGATCATCAAATCTCGACCAGACTACCAGATCTTATATTAATCAACAGAAAAGAGAACTCGCAGAATTGTAAACAGAGTTAAAATAAAAGAATGTGAAAAGAGGGCGACCTTCTTCGACCTTGCTAGGGAATTGAAAAGGCTGTGGAACATTAGAGTGACGATGATAATTATTGGAATTGGTCCCCTTGGTACAGTCACCAAAGGACTGGTACAATGACTAGAGGACAGAGAAAAAAACAGAACGAGTGGAGACCATCAAAACTTTTTTTTGGTTTTTGCAGTTTTTCTTTAAAGCGTTGTATTATGGTTGGATTTCCTCAATAAGACTACTTCACGTCCAAATAAAATTCAGTGTGGATTTCTCTGCCTTGCCACGATGGACATTCTGACACAAGGTCCGAACTTTGACGGAAAATCTAGTCACTGCCCCCTGCTCGGGCTGGCTGGTCTAATTCTGCGAAGGACAAACCCAGTCATTTTATGAATATTTTCATGTAGGGGTAGTGTGTGGCAAAACAAAAAAATCAGTTTTCTCCTAATATGGATTTTGATAATTTTCTGCCGACGTGGATCTAAAAAGATTCCATATTCGAATTTAAGAAATAGGTTATCCCTATTTTTTGAATATTGACAGGTTTTGATGGGAATTCGCTTTTTCACTTCAAACCGTCAAGAAGACGGTGACCTGTCAAAACAATTTACTTGTGTTCTGGCTGCTTTGCTTTATACAATAACAATCAAACAGCTCGATTTGTCAAATACCTTCGAATCGAAAATAACAGTTTTTATCAACACTTCATTTTAAAAACCCATTCAGCTATTACACAGTTGTAATATACAACTCTATTCTTCCAAAATCCAAATTGGTTTCTTTTTCCTCTGGTTAATATATTTCTCTAACTGGTCACTGACCTTGTAGAGTTACATATCCTCATATGAATAAAAATTGAAAAATAAAGTAATCCAAACTGAAGAATTTATTGTGAAAGAAAGTCAACACTGTAACATTTCGGTTCTACTAAACCATCATCAGAACTTAGAAAAGATGACAGTTTGAAACATCTATCACTGATCAAGTGACATGCGATTTCCTCTTTTCTAAGTCCTAATGATGGTTTATTAAAATCGAAATTCTGTAGCATCGACTTTCTTTCATATCAAATTCTTCATTTGAATTACTTTGCTGTCTTTTTTTTAAATTTTTCCTCATATTATCGAATGATTTTCGATTAATTTATTCCATATCCTCATATTCAAAAGATATATATATATATAGCTTCATAAGTATATAAATATATCTCATTCAATATATTTGATAAACAAAAAGAACAAATCAAGGAATGAATAACACTGCATCATTCGGAAAGTAAATCGAATAGAAATTTAATAAAGTCAATTTGCTTTTACGTACAATTTCAAAAATTCGTATGTTCTTATATTTTAGGAATAAAGAAATATATAAATAAATATGTTTCCTTCTGAAAGTAAATTTAAAATAAGTAATTTCATTTTTTTTCTGATTTATTTTATTTAGCAGGTAGGTCCATTCAAACACAGATAGGATGTGATGCAAGCTCAATATTTAACCAAGCTTAAAGAGTACAGACTGTCCTATTATTTCATAGCTGGAGCTTAAGACATGTGTTCATTTTACTCTCAAGGGCATCAGTGCGAAATAAATCCCAAACAAGAACGTCAACGATTTGTTCTTCGGTCACGGATTTCATTTTCTATGGTGTTAACCGTTACACTAAGTATGCAGAAAGTGTGCCACTGGATTTTGCTGTGTGAGAATATTTCTCGCCTGTATTTTTTATCCACGCTGATACTAAACTGGGTGTATCGAAAACCGGAATTGCATGCCTTGATAAGACAACCGATGTAAAAGAGAAACCACTGAATTCAAAACCTGAAGAATGTTTTCTTGCAGAATCCATGGCAAACTGGTCCAGCAACCTCTTAAAATGATCTTATCCAAAAAGTGGGTCTATTTCTACTCAGGACATCAGCACAATAACGTAATCTCCTGTGTAGATAATCAGTTTACATTTTTAAACGAGCTATTAGTTGAGACGAAATCGACAGGTAAATTCATCATATATATATATATATATATATATGTGTGTGTGTGTGTGTGTGTGTGTACGTTTGTGTGTGCGTGTGTAAGCTTGTGTATGTGTGTGTATGTACGATTAAGTCAGATGAGAAGAAAATAAATAAAGAATCAATGTATATAGTGTATTTACAGCAGGAATTCAGATAAGATCTGGCAGGAAGTGGAGTGCGAAGAGAGAGTTACAAGTGGCGGAGGACAGGCTTAGGCATAAAGCTATTTTAGGGTCGATAGCTAAAGGCAGAGCGGGATTGGGATTTTTCCCCTCGACGCATACCAACAGTGCCAAAGGCAAAGAAAGACGCCAACTCATCCTAGAAGAAGTCCATGAGGGCGTAGAAGAATTGCGTTATGGTAAAATGGTCGGTCTGAGTCAGCAAGGAGTCTGGACAAGGTGGGAGGATGTAGAGAAAAAAAGGGTTACATGGTCAGATTTTTGGCGGCCGGATTTTAGCGAGATTCGATTTCTCATTAAATCAGTGTATGATGTGTTACCGAGCCCAACGAACCTGCACATATGGGGGAAGAGAGAGACCCCCAATTATCAACTATGTGCTAGGAAAGGATCTTTACAACATATCCTTAATAGTTGCCCAAAAGCTTTGGGTGATGGACGGTACCGTTGGCGTCACGATCAAGCACTCAAGGTAATTGCGAATGAGGTGACTAAAGCAATGAGGGCTAGTAATCATCAATCAGGAAAGTAATTGAAGCAGATCAGCTTCGTAAAAGCAGGAGAGAAGATACACAGAAAGAGGAGAGAGAAAACGAATCTTATCTTCCGCAGACGATTGGCAGTTGATAGTGGATCTGGAGACTGAGCTGAAGTTCCCCAGACACATAGCTGTAACATCGCTTAGACCGGACCTGGTATTGCACTCAGTGCTCCTGTGTTATGGGATGAATATATTACTCTCGCTAATGAGAGGAAGAGGTCCAAATACCAAGAACTGGTCGAACAATATCAACAAAAGTCATGGAAGATACATGATGACCCCGTAGAAGTTGGTTGTAGGGGCTTTGCTGGACAGTCTTTGGGCAGAGCCCTAGCAAAAATTGGTATAGTCGGGGCAGCTAGAGTGAGGGCGCTGAAGGATATTAACAACACAGTTCTGAAGGCGTCAAAGTAGATTTGGCTTAAGAGATCAGAGCCATGGAAGAAATAAAGAGGACGATGGAGGAGCCTAAGAATTAAGACTAGGAGACATATTACACATTATAAGAGTATATTGAGTTAATATTAAGTAAGGGTTGTCGGAATGTCAGAGGGAGGGGTTGAGAACCATTGGCGTTTGCGAGGGGGGGATGTATATTTAATCATTAGTTTTTTTTTTTTTTTTTTTTTTTTTGGTCCTCGTATACTGGTTACTGTCCGCTACTAATTTAAGGTTTTAATAAGTTTATTTGCCAGCACCCACTAGTAGTTTTAGTTAATTGATTGAAACCTAATTGCAAATAGTTCATGGGACGAAGGGGCGGGGACTGGAGATAGGTTCGTAATAGTAATAAGTTAGAATGTAAGGAGTTGAATAGAGTAGCATTTTTTTTTAGAAATGTGCATTAGATTAGTAATATGAGCATAGATTATTGATAAACGGGGAGGGAAATCTAAGCAAATAAGTATGAGTTAATCAGTAGCAAATAATTTCGTGAGCCAAATAAATGGGAGTTTTTTCCTTTTTTTTTTTTGTTGGCTTCGAATAAGGGTATAAGGTAAGAGTTAAAGACTGACTGAATAGTTTGAGTAGGGGCTTATTTCATGTTAGTTTGGAAGTATTAGTATAGGATAGATTGGGGGGTGTAAGTCTTGTTAAGTGTAAATCATGGACGTGGACGAGTATTAAAAATAACATCTTACCTCGGTACCGAATCTGGAAGTAATCAGCCAAATTTATTTCCTTGAGAAATACAAGGAAGGCACAAGGCCTTAAGTTTTGGAGGGGAGGAGAAGGGAGTGATCTAGCATTTGCTATGTAGTCTAAGGGAACCTAGCTAGCCACGTTCGCCGACCCATTCAACAATACAATATATAATCACTCATCCATCGCCATGCGCTGAGCAGCCACCAGAATACCACATTTGCTCTATGAAAAAGACCTACTTCAAACCCCAAAAGTTATGTATGATTTTATTTACAATTTGTGATTTATTTATAACGAATGTATATGATGGGTATGGGAGGAAAAACCCCGAAATATATGCAAAGCGAAAACCAAGGAAAAAATCCCTCGTTCGGTTGCCCTCCCATCCCCTGTCTTTAAAGAAATGGAGGCCGACTGTTTTCCGGTGTCCGAAAACACCGAAAACAAGCCGGACCTACCCTAAATGGGACGGGGGCCCTAGTCTTACGGGGTAAAGAAATACATGGTTGGGTACGGTATGGGTAGTTCATATTGCAGGGAATGTGAATGATATACATATGAACTTTCAAGATCTTCAATAAAGCGGGCTGGGATACGGGTTGGGGTACAAAAATAATGATTATGGGGAAGATCTTGAGATCTAACGACTAGATGACGGGGACAAGGACTCACAACATACTGCTAACTAGGTTTCGTGGGGAAAATCCTACTTACCAAGAATGGGGACCCTAAGGACCCGTACCGTAGACGCCATGGGCCGGCAGAGGAGGAAGGATGACTCCAACATTGCCCCCTTTCTTACGACCAGGCTCGCTGCATTCACCCACCTTTTGCTGAATGTTCTGCGATCCAAGCGTTTTCTATCGCATCTGATTTTGACTCTCAGCTGATGCCGAAAATACAAAAAAAAAGATCACGATGAGAAAAGTTTGCATCGTCATAAAATCCCTTATTTCGCGTCGTCCAGATCACCATTCGAGCTACAGCTAGCATCGCGAGAAACACCACACGCTTCTCACCCTGAAACGGAGGAAGAACGTTGTCTACGACGTACCCAACGTCGAGCAGCAAGAGCTGTTTGGGTTCGATGCGAGCCGTCCACTCCCCGACGTAATCCCTGAACGGGCGAACTCGCTCGCAGTAGTAGAAGTCGTGCTCAGCCGTTTCTTCCAACCCACTGCCGCAGCGAGTGCAATCGGGCATGTCTGCCAGGCTCGCTCTTTTCGGATCCGGCAGTCTCCAAAACAGTCGCCAAAAACCGATGGTCAACCCTATGGAAGGCCTTGGACTGATCTAAACTGATCAGCGCGGCTTCAGTGTCGTCTTCTATGCCCTCTAGGATCTCGCGAATCAACTGCAGATTGTCCTGGATTGATCTTCCTTTCACAGCGTAGGTCTGCTCGGGGCCAGTCAGATCGCTAATGACAAGCTGTAAACGATTTGCTAAGACCCGGGCCAAAATCTTTAACTCTGTGTTAAGCAAAGTTATAGGCCTGTAATCGTCTAAGCCCTCCCAACTGCCACCTTTCCTCAGCAATTTGATCACGCCCTTGGTAACGCTACCAGGGATGGCTCCCTGGGCGAACCAATGGTTGAACATATCCGTCAGAATAGGTACAAATATGTGCGACATCCTCAAGTACACTTCGTAGGGCAAACCATCTAGTCCCGGTTACTTGTTGAGGCCGACCTGCTTCAACGCGTCACGGGCTTCGCATTCAGTAACCACCCCCCCGCAACAAGCCGCTTCACCCATCCCAAGGCTTAGGAAGTCGGCGAGATAGATTAGAAACTCCCGGAGCAGGTGATCAGTGCAGCGGGCAAAGTGATCCCGAAAGTGCGCCCGAAAGGCGTCACGCATTTCGCGACTCGATCGCAGCAGTCGCCCATCTGGGGTCTTGACAGAATCGACATACCGATCGGGGAAACTTCGCAATTCTTCACGCGCAGTCGCGTTCGATTTCACAGCTTCGTTGAAAACTCTCTTTATCCTAGATCTAACTACGTATCGCTTGTAGCGCTCGCAACTCTCACGCTCAAGGTCCCCACTAGCTAGCTCTACGGTTAGGGTGTCCCCCCCCAGGTACCGCCCGGGAAAGTCTATCGTCTATAGATTTCGCTTCCTTGGTCCTATTTAGGTTGAGCTGTCGACCGTACTTGGTGGAGAAATCCCTTATCCATGTTTAAGAGAAACCCACCACCTATTCCCAGTAACCGCCCCTACTAACGCCCGCTTGATTAGGGATTTTAGCCGCTCCAGGAAGTCCCGTATCACTAGTAATGAGGTATTGAACTTCCAGTATCTGGCTAGACTAGGCCTATTAGCTAACTGTAGACTGACCCTAACCAGTCTATGGTCAGTCCACGCTATCAAGTGGAACGTGGGACAACTAACGAAATCAATGTCAGCTCGTCAAACTAACACTCTGTCCAAGTAGGAAGCCACTTTGGCAGAGGGCGAGCGGTCTAGCCACGTCCACATCTCCTGCCCTGGGTGATCCAGACGAAACCTGTCGACCAAGTAATGACGAATCATGAGGCCGACAAAGCTGCTTTCACACCTTCCCAACCTACTAGCTCCCCGCCCAACCTTATCTATCTTGGGATCAAGGATCGCATTCCAATCTCCCATCAACACTAGCCGCTTCGTATCGTCCAGGAACGGCGCCAACCGACGAAAAAGAGAACCCTCTCCGAGTGATATTGTGCGCATAAACCGCAACCAGACGGAACTTGAAACTTTTAACGGCAACATCGGCCACAACCAGTCGGCCCCCGTCACCTGCAAAAATGTCAACATCTGCATCAAGGCTGCGTACAATTAGCAAAGAGACCCCAGCGCTGGTACGGCTGCCGTATGCTGAGAAAAAGTTAAATCCGCTTTCCAGCACACGACTGTCGGCACCGCAAGTGAAGTGGGTTTCTTGCACTGCAGCAACATCTATGCAGAGTTTCTTGAGTTCACCAAGCAAGTGCGTACACTTGCTTGGATCCCTCAGTCTCCTCACATTCAAAGTGGCAAGATTTAAAGCCATCAGACCCACTTACCTTACTCACTGGAGACTACGGGCCGGAAATCCCTCGGGGTGAGGATGCCGACGGCCTGACGCAGGGAACCGGTACAGAGTTCAGTAGAATCTCTGCCGTCCCTAGAAATTCCGCCGACATTAAAGGGATACCGCAGGTTTAGGGACCTATAGAAACAGGGAAGAACATAAATTGGGACCCTGTCCTTACATTTACACAATAAATCTTTGTTGGAGGAGTGCTCCATTTCTGCCAGCGCTATGTCCGTCCGACTGGCTTCCTCAATAAATTGCCAAAGCTCATTAGTTCGGTTGCCAGGCGAAAGGACAAAGTTGGTCACCATAGCTACGCCCCTAAATAAATATGGATTCGTGATATCTTTGTTGTGGATAGTCCTTAATGATTTCAATGGTTCTAATGTTTTTTTCAGTGTATGATCGATGTTGGGGGGGTTAAAATGTCTTGACAGAAATGGAAACTGTTTAGAGCGCGTCGAACTTCATTTGATGTTCATCTTGCACGATGTCTGGTTACTGTGGGTGATTTTGCTGGTGGTGTGGAGTCTCTGGCCACCGAATGGGGCCGTGAAAATAATTTGGCCGTTAAGATTAGTGAGAGGGAAGGTGGTGTTGGGGAAAGAGTGAAATCAGTGAGATGGGCTGGCGTATTTTTTGATTTTTGTGGAGGAGGAATGTTTTGGGCAGGTCGCTGGAGTGGAGCTGGTGATTTCATCATTTTTTTTCCTTGGATTGTTGCTGGGAGGGTGTTTGAATTTTGGATTGTGATGATTTTTTAATATGTCCCCGCAATCCCTTCTTCGTTTGACGTTGACAGAAGTATTCATTTTTTCTTCTACATTGTTTTCTTCTTTTTTTTCCTCTGGTTGGTGATGATGATTTTTCCTTGTCAGTAGTGATTGGTTTTGTTGGTGATGACGATGATGATGACGGTGGTTTTTCAGTAGCAGTAGTAGCAGTTGCATTTTCTTTTGTTGCTTTGGTTGATTGTTTTGCTAGTTTTGCAGTAGCGGCATTTGTCGTTGGGTCTTCAGTTGTTTTTTTGGGAGACTTTTTCTTTTTTACTTCGGTCCACCCCTCTTCTTCTTTGTCAGGGTGGTTCCTAGCTCCCAATTCGGGTTTTTCTTTTGTCAGCGGGGGGGGTGATTGTCGTTGTGGTAGTTGTCTTCGTTGTTGCTGTCATCGTTGGCTGTGTTACTGCTGTTATGGTGGTCTTTTGAGGGCAGGACCTCGAAAAGTGCCCCAGTTGCTCGCAACACCAACATTGGGGTTTTCTACCCTAAACGACCACCATCATTGTTTGCTCTTCGTAGTCGAGGGTTTGGTGGATGGCTTGAAACCCCTTTCGATCTAATGAGATAGTTACGACGTAGTCACCGTGTGCGGTCCCACTTGACGATTGTAATTTCCTCTATGTCCCCATACTCGCTGAGGTACGCAGCAAGCACATCTCCATTTAATTGAATGGGGACATTGCACACGGTGACTCGTATTTTTCGATGACCTTTGTATTCCGGTTGTAGCCGGTAATATTTCGATGATATATTACTCCCGGCCAGTTTCTTTGCAATTTCTTCTGTCGGCAGCAGGACATCCCAGGTAGCGAAGCTCCTTCTACAGAAATACCTAGCTAGGATTCCTGCTGTCTTTAGTAACTCCTAAAAAACTCCTTTTTTTATTCCCGCCAATCTCCTAGTCTTTAGGTCCGTGATTATAAATGATATGATTTTAAGTTGGACCATTTCAACCATCTTTGGTATGGGCAAAATACGGTGTCCTACGAAGTACTTGGCGTATTTTGCCCTTTGTCTTCAGTAGTCTTCTGGGGACTTTTTTGTGCCGACCAGGAGATGGCATTTCTGGCATTTTTTGTGCTGGTGGTATCGAACTGGCCGGGAGCGATGATACTGGCGATAACGAAGGCAATGAAGGCCATTTCTCTTCGTTCGGGTTCCTTAAGGGGCTCAAGCCATCGAATAAATCCGATGATAAATTTTGTGAAGGCGGAGTCTCTCCCATAGCTGCTTGGAAGCAAGCTAGGAGGAGAGGGATTCGGATGGTACGACGAGATATATATATATATACATATGTACGTTGTAAAAACAGCGAATGAAATAAAAATATGGCGGTCGTTTGTTATTTTGCTTTTTTTTTAATTTTCAAGTTGAGTCGAGGTTTGACCTCCCTCACAAACAAACAACAATAACAAGTGTTTGAGGGGGGTCACGAAGTTATAACAATAAACTTAACAAATTCAACAGTAATAATAGTAAAACAAACAATAACTTACGCAAAAATAATAAACAACTCAAAGAGACAAGAATTTTGCAGTTAGACTATTTTACCTGACCGCAACGCGTTCCTAAAAATAGTCATCTTGCGTTCTGGAAGTAGTCAGCCGAAGGAAATCCCCAGGCACCGAGACACACTCGGCCAGATCCGCGCCTCGACAACACGGCCGGCCAAAGTGCTACCCAGCACCTGAAGAGGTCCAGTCCGAAATCAATCTGTTGCCAAAATGATTTGGACCGGGGATGGAAGTAGTCAGCCGAGGTATTTGTTGCACACCCCACCTTATGGGCAAGTGTGGCACATGGCCGTTTTTCGGTGGGTCTTGGCGCAGGGCCGTAGCCCACACGCACGCGGCATTTCCTAAAAATGCCCACGGCCCCGTCGGAATTCCCCTTATTAGGGGCGCCTCAGGCACTGGGCGATTGACCCAACCTCCTCGAAGGGAGTAAAAACCTGGGGTGAAGGCCCCCTGAGGCCGAAGGAATTCCCCAGGCACCGAGACACACTCGGCTAGATCCGTGCCTCGACAACACGGCCGGCCAAAGCGCTACCCAGCACCTGGAGAGGTCCAGTCCAAAATCAATCTCTCTCCAAAAGGATTTGGACCGCGGCTGAAGTAGTCAGCCGAAACCGAATGAGGTAAAGATGGTATTATATATTGATCGAAGACGAGAAACACCAGTTACCGGTGACTCGATATGTAAGCTCCCTTGCCTTTATATATATATGTGTATATATATGGGAAGTGTTGCTACGTGTGTGTGTGTGTGTGTGTTTGAAAAACTGTTTTTGGAAATACTGTAAGAGAAATAGTTTTTTGCTTTTAACGAAACGCGTCGCAAAAGGACCTCTGATAAGATTAAACTATTTCAGATACATCAACCTTTCAGCTTCCAAGGAAAAAGCTACCACAGATTTCAGGAAGAAAGAAATTATGGGGTAACATTTAAAACAATTTTTATATAAAATAGAAGTAAAATTACCAAGTATTGGAAGGGGATGAGAAAAACTATTTAAAAAATAGTTGAAAAATTTCACGTCTACAGATTTAACAATGAATCCTTTATATACTAGGGGCATACGATAAGTTTCCAGACTTTCTTCGTATAGGCACTTTTATTGAAAGTAGACACAAGGAACTCTAGTCCCCTTCGAAGTAATTCCTACGGCTGCAATGCACTTGTTGTACCGTTCAAACAACTTCTGGAAGGCCCAATGGAAGTCCTCTTGTGTGAGCGTGTCAATGACCTTCGTCACAACCTTTTTCATCTCCTCAATTGTCTCATAACGACAGCCTCTGAGCTTAGGGAATAACCAAAAGTCACAAGGAGCAAGGTCTGGACTATATGGAGGGTGAGGAACTGTCTTAATGCCCAACTTGGTCAAATAGTCTGTGACAAGGATGCAGTTATGGACTGGTGCATTGTCCTGGTGGTGACCCGATTTAAAGAGTGCTGGCCTCTTCCGACGGAATCCCTTCCTGAACATCTTAAAGCCTCAACATAGTACCCCTAACCCTAACCCTTTTAGCCAATCAACTCTGGTGTATAGACTTCCTTATTCCCCCCAGACCTCTCATCATCTCTCACAGGCTCACTACCTTGCTGGAATCTCTTATGCCACTCAAAAACTGATGCTCGATTTAAGCAAGATGCTCCAAAGGCAGTCTGAAGCATTCCATACGTTTCTGTGACATTTTTTTCCAAGTTTAAAACAGAATTTTATTGCATATCATTCTTCTAAATTGTCAAATTGCATTTTTGAAATTCACCAGGTGTGACAATCAGGTTTTAGTAGGGTGTATTCCAATTCCTGCTGTTGTTGTTCATTTGAAGCTGAAATCATAAAAATTCATCAGTGATCTCATAAGATGTATAGCAATAACAAGAATCTACGACAATTTTAAATGCCCATACGAAAAGAGTCTTGAAACTTACCGTATTCTCCTCGTATATATATATATACATGTATATAAATGTACAAATATAAAAGACGGCACTGAGAGCATGATTTGTAGTTGAATTATTTGCTGATGTAAACGTTTGTATTTTTATAAAGTAAAAAATGAAGTTGGTGACCGTAGTCGAGAGTGACCCAAAGGCTCACTTTTTGATAGCTACTACACATTTAGCCAATGGGAATCAGGTCATCTAATTAAGTGATATTTTATCTTCTGGCATATATGTAATTAAAATGTAATTTAATTAGTTTTAAATGGCGTACAACCATGAATAATTCAGAAGATACGATGTCACATATCTAAATAGTCTGATGATGTTTTAATGAAAAAAACGAAGCATTGAAATTTGGTATGAATAAAATTATCTGAATAGCTTTTTTATTTTCATATTCGTTCATCTACATACCATTGTATTACATTCCATTATCCTATATATATATATATATATATATATATATATATCGAGAGAGAGTGTGGGCTGAGTCTTTGTGTGTGTATAAATATGTTCATGATCTCTACTTAAAGCTCGTATATCGAAATTCTAATCTTTAATTCAGTTCAAATAATAACTATAATCTGTGGTAGGAATGGCAAAGCCTTTTCAACATCAATGGAGGTGTATTGCCTATTATTGCGTGTGGTTATGATTTTTAATGTTTTATATGTATACATACGTACAGCCTGTCTGCTTCTTGCAAGCACACATGTTCTTGACATTATTTTATCCATATATATATATATATATATGTGTGTGTGTGTGTGTGTGTGCGTGCGTGTGTATGTATGAGTTACTGAATGACCGAATCTCTCTCGTTCTCTCTCTCTCTCTCTCTCTCTCTCTCTCTGTCCGTGTGTTCGTCTCTACATTTTTTCTTTCACACTTTAGCCACACATCCTTCTTTTTTCTCTCTTTTCATGTTTCGTGACAGACGTTTTTGTCACCTCATACTGATATTAAGATCACTGTCAAAAATAAAATTTTTCAACGAGGTCAAAGCTAAACTGTGTTTATTTAGAATTATCATACTACAACAACGATTACTACTTTAAACAAAACAATCGTTAACGAAAAATCACATCATTTTTATATCTACTCGTTTCAGTTACGATTATTTTACTCCTTGAGATTTTTAACATCAGCGTTAGCTGATAGTTTTCTACTGGAGTTTGAGTGACAGTAAGTCTCCTCAAGTGTCCAGGACTCTTCTCAGTATTCTGGCCGATCTTAATATTACTGAAGTTTGGACAGTCTCCACCCGTCCCCTTATTTCCCTGTCCTCCACTTATTGTACTAATCATTTGATGATTGTACCTAGAGTACCAATTAACTGGTCGAATTGCCACTTTCATTTTCAACAGGTTTTTTTTTTCAATTCACTAGCTAGGTCGAGGTACTAATCACTCTTTTTACATTGTTTCAGTTTTACCATGTAGTCCGCCGAGACAACAAAATCCTCAATCCTGCAAGTTTTCTCTTTTTTGTTGATTATGATAAGGTCTAGTTGTCAGGCCGAGATTTGGCGATTTGTTTATATCTCAAAATCACAGAGGAGTTTGGGTGTTTCATATTCCAGGATACATTCTGGGTTGTGGATGTACCATTTGTTCGTAAGTTCAAATTTCAATTTCTTGCACATTTCCCAGGGGATCACCTTGCCTACCCAGTTATGTCTAATCTTATAATCTTTGTGTGCTAATTTGCACCATTGGCTTATTATGTGATTGATGGTTTTGTCTCTATCACAACATAACCAGCATCTGCTGCTGGTTGCGTCTTATCTACTCTCGTGTTAATGTTATAAAATAGCCGAGGGATTTCGGTTCATGCCTTTGAGTTTAATTCGGCTCAGAACCTTTCAGCTTAGCACAGGGGTTAGTTAGGTGCATCATTGAAGCAGGTGTTAACGCGGGTGCGCTCAGGCGGATGGCGGTGTCACTCAGATGTCATAATAGCCCGAAACGAACCGAGGTGACAAGGTGCGGGTGACGTCATGCACCGGAAGCGCGCGGAGGTTTCTGTAAGAATTTGAAGAGAGAAAGAATCGGGTACTAGACGCCAAACGAGAAGGATCGACTTTTGGAGCTTGCAGGCGCGAGGCGAACGTGCGCCCTATAGGAGGCCGCTCGAGGTGGGGGCCAAATGAATAAGACAGCATAGAAGATTGTGTCTCTCCTCCTTCCGTCGAAACCTTTAACTCAAAGTTAATAAAAAGGTTTCGTACCTGAACAAGAAGTCGTTACGTGTTTTCGAATTCCGAGATTCCTATGTTCTATCGTTATGAACATTATATGTCCATTTCGCACATACCGTTAATTGTGAATATGGTACATTAATATGGTTAGTTCTTATAGCGTTATTTTGTGCTTCTATTAGGAGAGATTCTGTTTCTCTCTTAGCCACATCCACGTTTTCTCGTGGGAGATGTCGCTTGTTAGTCGCTTAAATCGTTCATAGATTTGCTTTTCTACCCACTTTTGCTTTCTGGTTATTGCCGTTTCGTTGGTTCATGTGTTCAAAATATTGTTTCTGGTGGCTGCAATCAGTCTTCCTCCGCGTTTTTGTATGTTGACTTCGAGTAGTTTTATCGATGCGTCAACACTGTCTGCAATGTTGGCAAGTCCTCTCTTCTCGACACATATAATCTCTCAGCGTCATCTCTGGGATGGAATCCCTTATGCATAGTCGTATGTTTTCTTGTTCTCTGGTCCATCTATTTAAGTTCTTCCCTGGTTCACTTCTAGACTGGTCCTGAGTATCTTACACCCCGCGTAAGATACTCAGGACCAGTCTTGAAGTGGACCAGGGAAGAAATCAGGTATTTACCTCTTTGACAAGGTTCCTACTAAATAGTTTTGTCACCAGTAAATTTCTGGTTCTTCTAAGATATTCTTTTTTTTAATTTTTTTAATTTCATTTCCACTTGTTTGATGCTATCGGCTTCCAATATCCCCAAGTATTTCTATGTTTCCTTTTCTCCGAGTGTTCTAATTGCTACTTGATTTCGTAGTTCGGTTCCTTCCATCATGTGTCGTTTGTCATATTTCATTACTAGTATGTCGCATTTTTCAATGCTAAATTCCATTCCTATATCTTGACTCAATATTCTCAGTGTTTTTATTAGGGTTTCCAATTCTTTTTCGTTTTTGGAAAAAAGTTTGATGCCGTCCATATATATCAAGTGGTTTAACTTTTCCTGCGATTTCGTGTATTTGTAACTGGCTGTACATTTCAGTGGCATCATGACTATCACAAATAGTAAATGTGATTGTGCATCTCCCTGTAATATGCCTCTTTGGATTTTTACTTTTACCAAGCTTTTTCCTCCTGGTGTCAATTCTATTCTCCTGGATTGCATCGTCTTCTCGATAAACTGTACAACTTTTTAGAGTAGTTTATACATTTTGAGACAGTGTTGTATCTGGCATTAGCGGAACATATCTTAAACTTTTTTGTAGTCAATCCAGGTAATAGCTAGATTTTTCCGTCTCCTTTTACTTTCGTTGATGATGTGTTGATCAATATTTAGTAGGTCCTCTCTGCGTCTGGTTTTCTTGCAGCATCCTTTCTGTTCGTCGGAGAAGATTCCACGGCTTATTAATGATTTGTAGATCTTCTCCCTAATTGATTATTATTACAATTTCTATCGTTTTCTTTGTGAGGTTTTCATTCCAGCGATAGCTCAACGTCTTTTATTGGGGTCTGTGAGGGAGAAAATCTCCTCAGGTTTCCCGGAATTTTTTCAGCCAATGCAAATTATGGATATTTACGATTTTTCCTCTGATTTCCCACTTTTTCTGTCTCTTTTCAAAGTTTTCGAGGACCGTTCCAAGCGCGCCCATTATAAATTGTATCACGATCACGCTTGTGTTTTACTGCAAACTTAGTTCTCTGATAAGATTTAAGTAATTGTCTCTCTTTTCGCTTTCTTTTATTTTCATTCGTTTGGCCAGTGGAACGTCAAAATGCTTCAGACGACAAGTTCCCTTTTTTTAGTTTGTTACTTGTCTCTAGCTCTGCTCTTCTAGCCGAGATTAGAAGTTCTAATTCTACCTTAAAATCCCAGAGAATTTTTTGTGACTCCTTCTCTTGGATAACTTCAAATATGGAATTTGGTAATATGCTCAATTTACATTTTCTTGCACAATTTTCAATGGATTCCGATTCCTATCTAATCATACCTAATATTTTTACGCTAGTTTAATGTATTCGTTGATTATGAAATTAATCATTTTGTCTTTATCATCTCAAAATCAACACATTCTATTCTATTAGATATAATCGATTTTCACTTTAATATGATTGGTCCTTATTGCATTGTCTTTTTTTCCTATTAATCGAGAATCATTTTATCTCAGTTGATTTTCATTTAGCCATGTTGAGGTTTTCTCGTGTTCAATCTCGCCAGTTTGTCACTTGAGATGTTCATAAATTATTTATTCCTTTTTCTTTCCATAGTTTTTGTTGCTTTCTCTCAACACGTATTTGATCAATGCTGTTATTGGTTGCGATAATTTGTCTTTCGTTGCTCTTCATGTAGTCTTTGAGTCTTCGTATTATTGCATCCACACAATCTTCAATGCAGGTGAGGCTTCTTGCGCTTTCTTTTCTTGACACATATAGAGTCTTTCTTTGACATTTCTCGGGTGTAAGGTCTTGTGCATCATCATAAACATTCTTGTACTTTGGTCAATTTGTTGAGTTCCTTCTTAGCCATTTTAAGAATTGCCCCGGGTATTTTATTAAGAAGATTCCCTTGTTATTTTATCCTTTGATGCTATTTCTACAGCAGATGTTGGTTTCTAGAAGTTTCCTTATTCGTCTGGGGTACTATTTTTCTTATTTTTACTTTTATAACCACATGTTTGATGGTATCCCCTTCCAATATTCAAAAGGATTTGTAATTTTCTTTCTCTTCAAGCTTTTTAATTATATCTTCACTTGGCCGTTCTATTCCTTCCGTTATTTCCTTTTTTCTTTCTTTTCCTTATTAGATGGTACATTTTTCTATGTCAAATTTCGTTCCTATATATTGGCTGTTTATTCTGATTGTTTGAATCAGAATATCTTATTCTTTTTCATTTTTTCAAATAGATTAATCTTCTTTATGTACATTAGGTGATTAATCTTTTTCTAGTAATTCTGTTAAAATGCAACTCCCGGTCCACTTCCTATGTAAATAATTGTGTTGCACTATTGCTATTAGATATAGTATTGGCAAAAGGGCATCTCCCTAGAACATGTTTTTCTGGATTTTCACCTAAGGTACCTTTTTTCTCGGGCAGTCAATTCAATTCCTATTTTTTTACGGCCTCCATGATAAAGTTCATGATTTAGTCGGATATCTTGTACATTTTAAGACAACCTACTCTACAGGCTTGCAGAAACATATCATAGGCTTTTTTTTGTCATCAATCTACACCATGGCTATATCTTTCTAACACGCTGTGCTCACCGTGAGGATGAGTTGATAAATGTACAATTGATCAACTGTTCCACTTGTTCCCTTGTGGTATCCTTTCTGTCCTCCGGAAAAATGTTCGAGGTATACTTGTGAGTTGTAGATCTCCGTGCAGTCAAGACTTTAGACACGTTATGGGTAACTAGTTTTGGGGTATGGTTTCTTTATGGTGGGCTTTCTGGATCAGATTCTTTTCCTCTTATTCATTCATTCGAGTATTTTTGCTTCTTTTAGGCATCTACTGAGATTAATCGTCAGTCCATCATGAATTGATGCGAATTTTTAAAACCACTATCCATATATGACCTCATGGTCAGGCGCTTTCCACGTACATTTTTATTGTCTTATCTAGTCCGGTTTTTTCAGTGGTGTTTCTCAGTTGAGTTGTTGATTTGATTGTTGTTTGTGTAGCTGAAATTAGAACAGCGAACATTCACTGGATACCGGTTGGGCCTCTTAAGTAGGCAACCAAAGGAGCGCTTGCCTATAATGACCCCCGAATGTGTTATTTGGGTCCTATGTTGATTTCAATTGGATTTTTCAAGAGATATGTATGACGGCCATACCACATTCAAGGGTTGAGTATTTTCATTGCTCATGTCACAGAAAAGAAAAAAAAAGGATACTCATGCTGGTCAAAAGATAAAATCATCAAAACAATCCGGTTTTTAACTTACAAAGTTTTAACTTAGTCCAGCTGATGATTTTAAATCTTGGTTCAGCATTTATTAAGCTGTTACTTTGTTGGTGGATTTGCTTATGTCTAATAGTACTATTTAGTTTTTTAAAGCCGATTTATTTTGTGGTATACCCCAATATCCAATCTTTGTTTGCCGTTTCATTGAGGCATAACACTTACATCCATAGCAGCCAAAATCTACAATGCCCTACTACGAAACCGCATAGAACCCGAAATCGACAACATACTTAGAAAAAACCAAAATGGCTTCCGAAGAAATAGATCCACGACCTCACAAATATTAACCATCCGTAGAATCCTTGAAGGTGTACAGGCAAAAAACCTACAAGCGACATTAATTTTTGTTGACTTTACCAAGGCTTTCGAGTCCATTCACAGAGGAAAGATGGAACAATTCCTACTAGCGTACGACATACCTAAAGAAACCGTAGCGGCAATAACGATTCTCTATAGAAACACTAAAGTAAAAGTACGATCACCAGATGGAGACACAGAATACTTCGACATTGTTGCAGGAGTACTACAAGGGGACACGCTGGCTCCGTACCTCTTTATCATTTGTCTAGACTACGTACTTAGAACTTCAATTGACAAAATCAAAGAGAATGGCTTCGAACTGACTAAGAAAAGAAGCAGAAGGTACCCAGCAACAACAATTACCGACGCCGACTACGCCGATGACATTGCGATACTGGCAAATACATCTGACCAAGCCGAAACACTACTGCATAGTTTGGAACGAGCAGCAGCAACACATAGGCCTCTATGTTAATGCACACAAAACGGAATATATGTGCTATAACCAAACGGGGGACATCTCCACTCTAAAAGGAACTCCTCTTAAACTAGTAGACAAATTCACTTACCTAGGAAGCAGCGTCGAATCAACCGAAAAGGACATCGAAACGAGGTTAGCGAAAGCATGGACAGCTATCAATAGGTTATCGATTATTTGGAAATCAGACCTAACCGATAAAATGAAACGCAGTTTCTTCCAGGCAGCGGTCACATCGATACTGCTATATGGGTGCACTACATGGACGCTAACAAAACGGCTCGAGAAGAAGCTAGACGGCAATTACACAAGAATGCTACGTGCAATCTTAAACAATCCTGGTGGCAACACCCGACAAGACACCAACTGTACGGCCACCTACCCCCTGTCAAGAAAACTATTCAAGTTAGACGAGCCAGACATGCAGGACACTGCTGGAGAAGCAGGGACGAGCTCATAAGTGATGTACTCTTATGGACCCCCACATATGGCCGTGTAAAAGCAGGACGACCAGCACGAACATACATTCAGCAGCTATGTGAGGATACGGGATGTTGTCCTGAAGACCTAACTAGGGCGATGAACGATAGGGAGGAGTGGAGAGAGAGGGTCAGGGATATCCGTGCTAGCAGCGCGATATGATAATGATGATGATGATGACACACTGCTTTAGCAAAAACGTATCAGCTACTTTCTGCTTGACGGTTTTTTATCAAAAAAGTTCCAGTCATGTAATTTGGGAGAAGAAAAGGAGTGTGCTCTAACTAAATTTCCTCTATTTTTCATTTTCATAAAAAATTTTCCAGCTATTTTTTCTTCTTTAGTTTTTTTTCATATATAAACACACACACACACGCATATATATATATATATGTGTCGACTTAACCAAGGCCTTCGATTCCATTCACAGAGGGAAGATGGAGCAAATCCTACTAGAGTACGGCCATACAAAAGAAACCGTAGCAGCAATAACAATTTTCTACAGAAACACCAAAGTGAAAGTACGTTCACCGGATGGAGACACAGATTACTTGGACATTGTAGAAGGAGTACTACAAGGGGACACGCTAGCCCCATACCTCTTTATCATCTATCTAGACTACGTGCTTAGAACATCGATTGATAAAATCAGAGAAACCGCCTTCGAGCAGACAAAGAAAAGAAGCAGAAGGTACCCTGCAAAAACAATTACCGACGCCGACTACACCGATGACATAGCGATACTGGCAAATACGCCCAACAAAGCCGAAACACTACTGCATAGTTTGGAACGAGCTGCCGTGGGCATTGGTCTCCATGTCAATGTACACAAAACTGAATATATATGCTATAATTAAACAGACGACATTTCCACACTAGACGATACCTCTCTGAAACTTGTAGACAAATTCACCTACCTAGGAATCAGTGCCTCATCAACCGAAAAGACATCGACACACGGCTAACGAAGGCATGGACATCTATCGATAGGCTATCGATCATATGGGAATCAGACCTGACCTATAAAATGAAACGCAATTTCTTCCAGGCAGCGGTCGTATCGATACTGCTGTATGGATGCACTACTTGGACGCTAACTAAACGGCTGAAGAAGAAGCTAGACGGCAATTACACAAGAATGTTGCTAGCAATATTGAACAAGTCCTGGTGGCAACACTCCACAAGGCACCAAATATACGGCCACCACCTCCCATCAGGAAAACTATCCAAGCTAGACGAGCTCATAAGTGATGTACTCCCATGGACTCCCACATATGGCCGGGTAAAAGCCGGACGACCAGCTCGAACATACATACAGCAGCTATGTGAGGATACGGGATGTAGCCCTGAAGACCAGCCAGAGGCAATAAGTGATAGGGAGAAGTGGCGAGAGAGTGTCAGGGATATCCGTGCTAGCGGCACGACATGGTGATATATATATATATATATATATATATATATATATATATATATATATATATATATATATATAAAGATTTAGAAACAAGCAAAGATTTCTGTGTATCCTCGAAGTAAACAAATTCAAAAAAATCTGAGGCATGTTTACCTTAATATACACTTATCTGTTCTGAGTCTTCACCCACTATCTCGCATATATTCAAAAATAATTTAAATATTTTTATCATTTCTTGTCACTGAATATATTATTTTTATCATTCTCATTATTATTATTATAACTACCTTTATCAAAACAACATGAACACATTTTATTTATATCATTACTGATATATGACAACTGATTATATTTTAACATATATAGTAACTTGTGATTTCATTATCAGATTACAGTTTTTATATGCCTGGTATGCACTGTTGCAGTATATTAGTTAGTTTCTGTGATTCTTTGCATATGACTCACAAATAATTCACGTTTGCCTTCTGAAGTATGAAGATTTAAAAAAGTAGTGATCCTTGTAAATGTCTTCGTAAAACAATTAATTATTGAATGGATTATCTTCCCTAAACGGTGTTTTTATGATGCTTGCAGATATCCATCATCATCATCATCATCATCATGTCGTGCCGTTATTACAGATATCTCTGACCCTCTCTCGCCACTTCTCCCTATCGCTCATTTCCTCAGGCAGGTCTTCAGGGCTACATCCCGTATCCTTACATAGCTGCTGAATGTATGTTCGAGTTTGTCGTCCTGCTTTTGCACGGCCATATGTGGGGGTCCATAGGAGTGTATCACTTATGAGCTCGTCCCTGCTTCTCCAGCAGTGTCCTGCATGTCTGGTTCGTCTGGCTTGGATAGTTTTCGTGATGGGAGGCAGGTGGCTGTACAGTTGGTGCCTTATTGGGTGTTGCCACCAGGATTTGTTCAATATTGCTCGCAGCATTCTTGTGTAATTGCCGTCTATCTCCTTTTTCAAACCAAGTATATAACCCAATGATTATAGAAATACAAAATCAAATAGCGAAAAATATCTTCCGAATATATTGTACCGCCTAAAACCTTATAAATAAAACGTTAATAAATAAATAAAACTTATCAGTTTATAGATAAATAAGTAAAGTAAAGTTGGCGACCTTAGTCGAGGGTGACCTGAAGGCTCCCTTTTCGATAGCTTACTCCACCTAGGTGTAGGAGAGGGCACCACTCCTTTTCCCGGATTGCTCCACTTTACCCTTGATCCGTACCTTATAATGCTGAGTGTTAAGCAAGGAGGCATCAAGTGCCATTTTTTGAGTCTTTGGTATGACTCGACCTGGGATTGAACCCACATGTCCCGGGCCATTGGCGAACACTCTAACCGCTAGGCTAAATAAATAAATAAAACTTATACGTTTTATTTATTTATCGTTTCTATATTACAATACATAATTTCGGTCTGTGGCTTTAAGTGAAAGAATTAAAACAAAAATTGAATTATCAATTTCAAAAACATGTATATTTACTGACCGCATCTAAAAGGATGAAAAAAAGAATATTTGTTTTTTTTTAATATTAAAAATAGCATTTGTAGGAACACTTGGTGTATTTTGCTATAATATCGGTGAACGAAATTAAAACATCCATGCAATTGTATTGGCAAAAAGTATTAATCAAGTGAGAACTTCTTTAATAAATAAAATTGATACGTGAATAAAAGAAAATGTTCTGACTCAATTCTTGTATTCAAGACAATCAATCTGGGTCATTTTCATTGCCAGTTTTCTTTTCTTTTATTTATTGAAATGATAGGCTATTATGAAAAAGATATCACCACGGACTACTACAGGTAATATATATATATATATATATATATATATATATATATATATATATATATATATATGTATATATATATATACGTATATATATATATATATATATACACACACACACACATATATATATATATATATATATATACATTCGTTTTCATTGTTTTTTGGCTTATAAGCCTTCGTGGGTTATTAAATGTCAATGACAACCTTATTGAAACATACGGCGCCTTCTGAAATTTATTACATCAAAAAGTCAACCGGCAAAAAACCAAATGAAAGTGACTGTCCCATTTAACTAAGCATGTATCAAAGAGAAAAAACTGCTTCTCTCTTTCTTTCTCTCTTTCTCTTTTTCTTTCTCTCTCTCTCTTCCTCCCTCCCTCCCTCACATATATATATATATATATATATATGTATATATATATATATATATATATGTATATATATATATGTGTATATATATATATATATATATAGAGAGAGAGAGAGAGAATGAGAGAGAGAAAGAAAGAGTGGGAGATATTTTTTTATTAATTTTAATGTCTTTATTATATTGATAGAATTTACAAATGACTGATATTATCTCAAAATTACGTTATCCTTTTTCACTTTTTAAATCACGAAAGGTTAATTTTGGCAATTGTTTTCTTTTTCTTTTCTCCTCAGCACTTCGCTAGTTATTTTTCATTTCAAATCAACTCCATTAAAAATATTAATAAACCATTGGACATTTGATATTATTTTTAAAGCTTTTTTTTAAACATAAATTAACAATAACTAAGGTCCCTGGCATTACACCGTTTCACTCATCGAAAAAGTGTAAATGAAGAAAAAACCGTGAGGTTGAAAGAATAATAGATTGAATAAAAACAATAAAGAGTGGGAAGAGAATGAAAAAAGACATTGTTTCTTCGTAAAAAGAAACAAAGATTCGCATTTGTAAATCTCTTACAAAAATGTTCCTTTCGACATTTTGACTGTAAGAAGGTCGTAGTATTACGAGTAAATGGTACCATATTATCAAAATCAAACTATCAGCCTAAAGAAAGATGAGTGGACAGAGTTCAATAACTCTTTCACAGCGCATTGGTAACAAGATACATTTGATCTAGCACACCAGAACCCGGTCAGCAAGCGTTAATGGCGGCCGAATGTTATACGCATCCAAGGCGGAAGTACTAACGAGGTGTTCTGTGATCCTAAGTATATATAACATGATCATTTGTGATCCTGTTTCTCTCCTTGTCTCTGTCTGTGTCTCCCTCTTTTTGTTTGATGGCTTCGTTTTGATCGCAGAATGATTCTCTGTGTCCCTAATAAGGATATCTTTACGAAAGGATGCCTATTTTCTATTTCCTTCCTGCTTCAACGGTATCAGCGATTGGACGGATAGAATAAAGCAATGAAAAGTTCAAACACTAAAAAGGTGAGGTGTGCTTTTGTAATCTTTATTCCCCGCTTTAAAAAAAATAGCCTCACTCTTAAAACAGTCTGCGGCTAACCACATCACAAAAATACATTGCGAGCCACTGACTATTCTACAAATATTCATCTGGATTAACATACAACAAGGCGAAATATCTCCTTTCTTTGTTGCGAATCATTTAACTGACACAACTTTTCTCGTTCATCACATGAAAGATTTTATCAGCTGCTTCTCTGACAATCTCTATTATGACAAAAATCAAAATTATTCTCTTGAAATCGATACAATCGTAATAAAATATGCAGCTTTCAGAATATATAAAATTATTTCAGCCCACTCATCCACACAGAGGCTAACACAATGAACCCATTGCTTGGAGCTCGATACACAATTCTAAGCGCTCAGTTCCTTTCATAACCTTTATCTATTTCCAGTAAGACACAGGAAAGGGAGGTAAAGCTAAAGAAGCATACAACTGAGGCTTAGTAAATTAAGATCTTTATCTGTATAATGGAAATCTAAATGGTTTTAATTAATTTACTACCCTTGAGCTTCAGCTTATATCGAATTGCAGAAAGGGTCATTTATATCAGTTTGAGGTAGCAGTGTTTATGCTCTTTTATATATTAGTCCTTAGAGGGTCAATCTGCAATCAATCAAATCACAAACATCATTCTACCTGCTACTATAACTAGCTAAATAACAGTATTTCCATAGTTTATTTAAAGTTGCCTGTTGGTCATTAACAGTACGAATAATTCGTGTCTACACAGCATTCATCTTAAAGCAGGTTAACATACCTTTCACACTATCATTAGATATTGATCAGCAAGCGTGTCCAGTAAAACTCAGTTACGCAGCGGTGCAGAGGCTTAGATTTACTACGAGGTTGATGATTTTTTCTTTCTTTTCTTTTTTTTGTTACATTTATTTTTCAACAAGAATAATGTCACTAGAATAAATACCTCAGAAAGCGAAACTTTATTGTTTGCAACGAAAGAGTGAAAGAGAGAGAGAGGGGGGTGAGAGAATTAATTTTTAAAAATTATACAGTATAACTTATATTTAAACATTTTTTCCTATAATTTGATGTTAGTGTTTTTAGAGCTGATTGTTTTCGTATATACATATAAGCTGTCCCACTACCAGTTTTCTTATCAGCTAACCTTGGTGGACGCGATTGACTGAGACAGTGGAAATGTTTGATCGACACTAGGGCAAGCCAGAGTTTTGCGGCGAACGCATGACTCTTTTAATGTTTAGATGTTAGTCATGTTAGACTTTGAGAGACGAAAAAAATTTAAACCAGAGTTTCGATCGGAGAGCCAAGCAGTTGATTGAATTAAGGCTTTAGTGAAACCGCCCTAGGTGTGTTAGTGTATAGGCATTAAAAAACAAATCAACTCTTTCGTCTATAGACTAAAGAATAAAAAAACAAACACAGCGTGTTCATTATCGGAAGACTGATCCATTGAAATTTAATACGGAAATAATTATGGGTTTTTGCTTTTTTTGGTGGGGGATGCAAAGTGGTTAGCGTTTCGTTCTTGGAGAAGGAATTATGACAACTTTTGAAACCCCACTATGTAACTGTGGAAACATGATAGGAGAGTGGCAGAAAAAGTTTGATAGAGCAATATAGTTTCGACTCAGGGTATGTCGAATCAGACAAGCACCAATTGCACAATGCTTTAAAGACGGGCGATATTTTGCAGTTTACAAGTATACTCTTCCTGCTGATATGCTGTCTCGAAAAGCCAAACTTTGCGTTCCGGCTTGAAAAGAAAAAAAAATCAACGCAGCTCTGTCGGTGGGGTTTATATCATACTGACTAAATTTTAACACCGCAAAAAACATCCTGGATACGACAATAAACTATATCTAATGGTGTTGTTTCAGTTACTGAGCGCTGGGAGAGTTGAACACAATCTGATACTCAATATGTCCAAGTCTTAACTTGGTATTATCTATGAAGATCTCATCTCTTGGTCGAATAAATCTGACTCATATTTATTCGCATTTGATGGGTCTGTAAGCCAAAAAAAAAAAATATCTGAAGAATCAACGATGCAAAAAGTGTAAATATAAATGCAAAATGAACACCACGCAACTGAGAAAAGATAGCGTTTAATGTCCTTTCAGAAATATATATCGGTAAAATTAATTGTTTTATGCTATTATTTAATACTTCTTTATATATTTATCTTCTATTAGCGGCAAAACACATTCGTGAAAAAATTTCTGCTTAAAAATCCCTAAACAGGTTGACAAGCAGTTGCAATCAAGTAATAAATCTTTCATTGAAGTCTGCAATATTTTTATAAACGTCAATCATTTGCTTAAAATCAAAAATTAGTGTCTTTTGAATTTTTCTCAAGAACAAACTAAAAAGTCTCAAGAAAACACAACCTGTTATCTCGAGGATAAATCAGGTGTTTATATGCAAATAAAAAGAGGAAATGGCTTTCGGAGGGCCTCTCATACGTCGAGGGAAAAGAAATATTCTTTCAAACACTTAAAAGATTCTGACCGAGGATGTAAATAATAGTAATCGACACTGAAATAGTAATTGGAGAAAGATTACACTACGTTAGGACTGTAAAACGCTATTTCCACAACAATGACCATGCTTTTGTCAGGGTTTCGGGCTAGGTTATGATAATAATAATGGAATGAAGCTTCGTGTTTTTATAAGATATTTTCGATAAACAAGTGTCTATGTTAGTAATACGCACGCAAGAAAACCGAATTTTAATAGCTCAGAAAGTTGGTGGGTGAACCGGTGTATCTAAGAAAAGAGCAACCAGACGTGTTGAAAATATAAATAGCTATATTGAATTGATGATGATATAGATGTATATATGTATTTGATTTTGTCGGTAAACAGGAAATATTGAAAGTAAAGAATAAAGTGATTTTCTACTTAAATATGTGTAATAAGTTTCGGGCGTAAATAAAAGGCATACCTTCATTTATTAAAGCATTGGTAATGTATTTAAATTCAATGCACATAAATTGTATAAAAAGTTATATGAATCTGAAATTGAAGGTATACATGGGGGTCTGTGTTATTTGTCTTAACGACAGGTAATTTTTTGAAAACAAGGTCAAATAAATAGAATGAAACATTTCTTTAGTTAAATTTGTACACACATCTTATAAATTTTAAGTAAACAAAGACTTGAATATATATATATATATATATATATATATATATATATATATATATATATACGTCTGGGTGTCTGTGTCTGTGTTTTTTGCGTATCTGTATGTGTGATTAAATACATATAAATAAAGGTAAATTCTGTGTTTTTTTTTCAAATATATATATTTGTAAGAACCTCTTTCTACACACCCCACACATAAGCATGCATAGTTATATATATATATATATATATATATACTTTTTACTCAATGATTGACATCTATATGAGAGGATATCGTAATGATCTCGATCTAAGCATGACAGGATTTTTAAAATTATTTTCTTGGTTTTTTCACAAAAGGAAAAAGAATGTTGATAGCCCAGTGGGCTCGGGCGGTAAAATATGCCAACTGTATCTGTGTTTTGGGTGGGGAACTCTCCAACGTGTCTCCAAGATAGGAAGCAAAACAATCCGATTTTGAGACTCCAGTTCTGTAACTTTGAGGAATAGGGAGTATCCCTTCATCATCATTACTCCCAGGTCCACTTATATAAAGATTGATAGTATCAGTTAGTTTACCAAAATAAAGATTAATTATAGTTGAAACTATTTAACTGTGGGAACTGTTGATCGTTTAAGAAGAATGTTACTTAAAAATAATTTGTTTACAAATTATATATATATATATATATATATATGTGTGTGTGTGTGTGTGTGTGTGTGTGTGTGTGTGTGTGTGTGTGTGTGTTCACAATTACGGTTAGTATTTTAAAGTTAATCCGTAAAAGCGTTTTTAAACAACAAAATACAGTTCTCTATACATATAACACAGGTCAATATCATTATGGTTTCAACTATAAACTCGAATAAAAACGCGATAAAAATTCACTATTCATGATTCCTCGTTGTCGATCCATATTTCATCTTTCATCCAGTTGTCTGAAATTAACATGAATGCCATCAAGTATTGTTTATTACCAACCATGACAGCATCTTTCATTTTTACAGATGCCAAATAAACTAGACATGTTAAATGACCGTGCATTTACAACAACTAGTTAATTTGCCGTCGGATTTGTGTGATGTTGACCTGCAGCCAAGTGGTAGTATTTCGGCCGTGCATTCTGTGATCCCAGATTCGATTTCCAGGAGGGGAGATTAGGGTATACACTGATTATATTACCTAATAAGCTCGAAACACCTGTACAGTTGTTCCATATGTCAAGCGCAGTGCTTGCTGGATTTTCTGGCCATGATAATTCATTTTATAATATGATTCTTCTATTTATAAAAAAGAATGCACGTCTTCTGCAGTCTATTCAGTTCGTTCAGTACCTGGTGCTAGGGAAATACACTTGGTAGTTTCGCAGTTCTTTCATTGTTTTATTAGGAGACACATCTTATTTGATGATCGGGTGATACTTTCTTTTTTTGATAAAATATTTCTTCTAACATTTAGTAAACGGGAGAAGATTTTTAACTTCCTCAAGTCATCTTTCTTCCAGCAGGTGGCTTTTTATTACTTATCAATTCACACGATGTGTCCGCATCTTTACAATAGCAGGGATACAATATAATTTATATATATATATCAAATTTTAATTCAAAATATTTAAGATTGGTAAAATTTAGAAATAATAAGGAAAACGTTTAATGTTCCTTTAGAAATAATTATCGGCAAAATTAATTGATTTATGCTATTATTAATTCCTTATACATTTATCTTCCATTTGCAGCAAAACGCATTCGTAAAAATTTCCAAAGAAATTTTATGAATCTATAACTTATTAAGATAGTTTTTTCTTTCGCATTTACGTTCTTCGAACACATAATCAATAAACTATATTCTCGTTTTAATTTTTTCGGATCAGACAACACAGATTTCTTCATAAATCTGTCAGAGGTACCTGCATCTCAACAACAAGTCCAACCAACTTCTCTTCGCTCAGATTTCAACGGCATCTGTCTCAAAATAAAGTGACCCATCCGAACGTACATAGATGATCTGTGCCTCCGATTGTCTAACAGACTTTATTGAGAAATCATTTGCACGTTTTCAATAGCTATGTCAGCCGGAAGCCGTGAATCACTGAGGATGACAAGTCTTACTAGGTATTAATTATTCAATATCTAGCTTTTATTTCCCAAGCTTATCACCAGTCTGCAACAGCTGTGCTCAAAGTAGCATTTTTCGAGATTCATCAAAAATGAAATTCTGCGAAATCCGCTTCTCCTCTGCAACTGGAATGGCTAAATCCTCAGAATATAAGCACATAGTAACTGAGCTGCTACCCAGAAGAATATATACACGGTTTGCCGAAAATCCACCTGGCTAATTTTCATTTCAGCAACAATATTGTCTATGTTTAGCAATATTTATTTTATTAATACTGTTATGATGGTAAGACCTAGAATATGTTTACTGTAGCTCTTGCTGAGGGGTAGGTAAGAATGTTATATAGTTATTTACAGGTTCATTCAGCATCACAACGACACCATAATTAAGACGCATGAAGGAAGGAAGACGCAAGAAGAATTAACATGCAGGAAGGAAGACACTGAAGACTTCTTTAGAAAAATATTCACCTCTCACTTTATTGCAAGGGTTCGAAAGGGTTGTTGAAGGGTTGCATGTGAGTGGATGCCGGAGACCGAACGTAAACTTCAGATTTTGACCCCACTGTTATGACCATCACGTTGTGTCTTTATTGTTCTCCTGATGTTGGGGTCCACTCCATCGGGGCTTTCCGAGGACCCCCTCGGTCTGGTGTGGCCTTCCCTACCACATCTCGTCTCTAACCCTCTGGGAGTCTGCTGGCAACTGCATCGGGGGTTTTCCGAGTGCCCCCTCGGTCGGGTGTGGCCTTCCCTACCACATCTGGTCTCTACTGTCTGGAATTCGATTGGCAACTGCTCTGGGACCCAAACTCAACTGAGTTAAATAATAACTCAACGCCCACACGATCGCCTACTAGATCTTTGAAATCGAATGTTTAATCGTCATCAAGCGGAAATAACTGTCATGCAGTTCAGAGGATACTCTCTTCCGGTGCATGACTGTAATGGCAGAATGGGACCTTCACCTTTTCCCATATCATAAGCCTTAATCCGCCCACGCGATCTCTTTCGATTACTGGCCGTTGGAATGTGTCACTTCCTTCCGGTGTATTACCTTGGAATAGCATTTTTTAGGCCGGGGCGAAGGTCAAAATATAACAAGAACATCCCACAAAAAGTGTGTCTGTAATATGACATTAAGTTGCATATGATGGTATGGCATCAGTTCTGGAGATATATGGAATGCAGAGTACCCCTTTAATTGCCCTGACTCCCAGATCTACCCTTACCTGGAAAGTTGTTACCTCTCAGAGTCCAATTTATGGGTCTAATAGATCTGTTTAGAAATTATTTGTATTCCATAGGATCCAGACCGTCTGAAGTTTAAAAAGTGAAAGTTGATCGTTTAAAAAAAGGAGATAATTTATTTGGCTTCTTTTTTTAAATGGCATATCAACGTTCATGGGTTATTTAATGCTAAAGCCATGCTTCTAGAAGAACAGCAGTGATGCTATTCAATTCATAACTGGAAAGATAAGAGGGCTCACACCTTTCCCAAGGGTATTTGTCCGAAAATAAACATAATAACGCAACTGGAGTTCGAACTCGCTTACTACGATTCGGCAGTCCAACGCCTTAACCATTACACTAAGAGGACATCTACAGAAGTAGGAGAAGAGAGAGTGTCAAAATTAGGAGTCTCTAAAATAAAGCATAAAAGTACTCGCTGTCTGTTGTTTTTTTTTGTCACTTTCAAATAACGAGGAATGAAAAAATGGACAGATAAAAATAAACCCGTGAAAACAAGTATTATCATAAAGGGAAGATGTTCACAGCATATAAGGTTGTTAATCAAACAGCTTATTTCCCAGACAAGATAGAGCTTCTGGCTTGCATAGGGTCACAAAAGTGATGGGTCGAAAAGCCACTGTTTTGAAATGAAATGAATTACAAATTTTTGAGAACTTTCTTTACACCTTTGGATTTTAAAAATTACATTTCTCATAAGACAGTTGGAACAAACCCAAAGAAGAGAGCCAAAGGAGAAAAACAGAAAGTGTCAGGAATAGAGGCACACTGAGATCTTATCCAACCGAGTAAAGGAGAGATATTGGTTGAAAGAATGTGGTGTTAAGAGGGTTGAACTAACTTTCTGACCACGAAAAAAGTATTGATTAATCCCCAACCCACAATAGAAAAATGCTGACTTTGGCAAAAATTGAATTAATATTATTTTGAACGGATTGCCAATTAAGATTAGGAAATTAACTTACCCTGTATATTTTCTATTCAATTTTAATTAGAAGTCTTCGACGGATTTCAGGCTCTTGAAAGAGTTCCCTTCCAACTGCTATTTCTCGTCACTTGAGAAAGCCACTTGCTTCCATATTTTGGGACCGAAAATTTCCGAATAATTTTGACAATGAAAACTACAGGTCTAGTATCATGAAAGATATCAGTATTGAGAAGATATTTACATAACGGTATTTTATCAGAGGATTGTAAATACTTTAGAATTATTTCATATTTTGACTGGTGTCAAATTCTTATTTTCGTATAAATACATTTTTTTGAAGAATTCTGTGAACGATTGTTGAGATACCAACCAACGGCTTTACGTCCCCTCTCATTACCAACAACGGCTTATTTATCTCTCTATGATCAAAAACACAACATAGGCAGAAAGGTGGATGGTCCTAAATGCTACAGAGATCGTCCACACCAACTGAACACTCACCAACAGTGCAGACCTGTCTCTGAGTGACTGGAGTGGACATACCTAGCTCTAACAACAAGGGTATATTAAGACTTTGGGCGAGGCATGATATATCTGTCGTTTATATTGGTATTAGCAAATTTACTTGTAGTTGTTCTACCTTTTCGTCGTAACTTGGTGCCATGCATGATAATTTATAGGACTGTGTGCAAAAAATAATAAGAAGAAGAACAACTACTCAAAGTATGGAAGTATGAATCCAATTCCCTAACTTCTAAGCATAAAATAATTCTAAACGGTTTGATATGAGGCTAAAATTAGTCAATTAACCAATCAATTATCACACCTTTTTTTATTATTCAAAACCTGAAAAAAAAGACTGTTTGCATTTCACATAGCGCTAATACTCTTGAAAAAGGTAGGAAAATAAATTCTTCTTCCAATAATGGATAAATAGTTGGGCAGACTTGGCTATTTAGCCTTGGCATGGCAAGATCTCTTGGAGATAAAAATGAACCTAATCCGAATAAATTCCGCTAAAAGATTGACCTTGTGCCTGCTCTTGCTAATGAAGAAGGTTTGAAAGATACATATCCCCCTATTTTTATTTTAGAAAAGTCGTGGTGTATATATATATATATATATATATATATATATATATATATATATTGTATCGTCATGGAAGATATAGATCGATATATATCGTTCATTCAAGTAAAATTATTTTTAAATCATGTCGACTAGCTTCATAATTGGAAGAGAATTCACTCTGCTAATGGGTGTGCGTGATTCTTCAGAAATAACTTGTCGCCAGAATAAGAACAAATCTAAAATAGAAAGAAAATGTCGAAGACATAAGACAAGCTGAAAAAAGGAAATGGGCTGAAAAGATATCTAAGTTTCTGGTTCCTGTATTATAATGATCGGTTTGTGCATCCATACAACTGATTCACCGTTATTGTATTTTCAAAACCGTCTACACCTGCAGGCAAATATGTGCATACTAAAAAACAAAAACGCTTTGTCAGAATAATATATTATTCCTTCTGTTCTCTGTCTCTCTCTCTATCTTTTTCCAAGTGCAAGTTGGCGTTTACTTATATATAATATTCTTTGTTAGACGAGGTAAGTTCAAAGAGTATTGCGACTGTTATTGTATTTACTAAGACAGAAATCAACAATAGATGAAACACAAATTTTCTTTTAAATACTTTCCTTGATATTTGACTCACTTGCTTAAGCAAGTTTAAAACTGGTTGAATCTCTCTGAAATTTCTATTTTGATATGATATGCAATTGATTCCTTAACATTTACTCCACATCTTTCAAGCTTCTTGCATTTAATTTTCATTGTAGGTAAAAAAAAAAAAGTATGGTATATATAGTAAGTATTCTTTGTTTTTCCTACCTGTCGTTGGAATTGAACTCATCGACGATTTTACTCACAATCGCTTTCACAACAAACGATTAAAACTACTGCACCGCGTGTCTTTCCTGAGCAATTCCAGGTGAATGTTTGGGATTGATAAACCTAATATATGCATTAATCTATGAGATAAACCTCTTTACAATCATGTCCGATTTTTTTTACCCCGGCTTATTTCACTTTTTCTTGTTTAATGGTATATCAACATTCTTCTGTTATTTAACGCCGAATACATCTTTCTTGAAGAACAGCAGTCGTACTATTTAACCCATGGCTGGGAGGACTAGGGGTTTCATACCTCTCCCAAAGTTATTTATCCGAAAGTAAACGTAGTAGCGTGCCTGGAGTTCGAACTCGTTTACTACGATTCGGCAATGCATCCCTTTAGCCATTACGCCACGTCGACACCGGTTTTTTTCTTTTCTTTTCTTTTCTTTTTTTTGTGTGTGTGTGTTAGTGTGTGCGTGTGTGTGTGTGTGTAATTATGAAAACGAGGTCAATAGTCTGAATATTCCAAGTCTGTTCTTCTATTTTAGATTTTAGATAGTAAAATACATTTCCAGTCTCAATATTTTGTCCACCCCAATCTCCTGTAGCATCTGCGCGTATCCTATGACTAAACACTGAATATTAACTTATGAAAAAAACATTTACTGTGACAGTATCCGATAATCTAAAAGAATCGCTTTCTGTCGTGTGTGATTTTAATTTAAGATTGATCAATAAATTTTTTGACTGATTAATTTTAATGACATACATTTCAAACCGTATGGGGTTATTTCATGCCTGGAGGTAAAGAACTCGAGCACATTGTAAAATTATTTTTACATTTTGGTTGAGTTGTTCAAGGGTTTATTCCTTTTTATGATACCATATTCTTAATATATTAAAATTATCTGGGATTCTTTTTTTAAATAATTACCATGTATGGTACGAAAAATGTTTACGTTTGCAATTTTTCATTTCACCTTATTTCTTTCAAAAACAAAATGTCATACTTGCCAACATATCTAAATAGATCTTTTATATTGTTTCCGTTCATATAACGTTGTTTCATGAGAGTTAAATCTTATGAAATAAGAGCAGTATATGAGAAACTGTTTTACAACATATGGTGTGTCAGATCCTATACGCTGTAGTTGTGTGTCTTGTTCGAATATAAAAGGGAGTCTAAATTTTGCTACACAAATGCACAATCAATATATCGTGATTTTTTCTTTCTTTTTTTTTTTTTTTTACTTTCTGAATTTCATAAAAGCTGGTTTCCATTTTTCTTGGGAGAATCTTAATTCTAGAGTTTGAGTTGAGTTGAGTTTAATGGCATATCAACCTCTGTCACTTAATGCCAGAAGAGTGAGATTGCTTTTGTGATTTGTACTTGTTTTTGAATTTAGGGTATGGATTTAGCCATTCGATCTTATCGGGCCTCACTAACTAACCGTCTTACCCTGTAAGGACTAAAATGGGTCACCGATTGTTCATCCGCAATGATCCCGCCCGAAAGCATCAGGTGTTGCTACCCATAGCGAACACGCGTTTTCATTGGCTGGGTCTTAACCATCTACAGAAGTGAAGTCGGCGTATTCTGCAGCCCCAACCGACAGAGTGGATCAATCATTTTTTGCACACAATGAAGTGTTTATGAGCACTACTATTTAAGACCGACAGTTCAGTTTGACCTCATGCATTTGTTTACACACACTTAAATGATGAAACATTTCTGTATCAAACAATTCAATTTAGCATGTCATTTTTTGCACAGAGTTTATATATCACACAGTTCTATTTGACCCATGGATAGGACCCAATCAGGTGCTACCACTCCGGGTCAGAGTGGACCTGAGAGCAATGCCAATGAAAGGGTTCTCTGCATTCCTCAAAGCTCCCGTTCTACTGGATCATCACCATTGTCATATCCAAGACACTCATAAGGAGAGCTTAAACCTCTGCTGGAAAGCAGTTGGTGTATTCTATAGCCCCAGTGGATAGAGCGTTTTAATTTAAGTTTATTAATTATTTCAGTCTAAGGTAAATTTATTTTAAATACACTATCTATTCTCGAATATAATGCAATCAACGGTATGTAGGATCCCAATCTTTATACATTATTTACATTTTTCGGACTATTGTCCTCATCTTTGTCGCCATGTTAATCACATTTCGGCCATTGTACGCTCCGGCCTTCTTCAGGTGGTTAGAATGTCGAACTTAAACCTTTTTTTTTTCGCTTTCCGGGGTAGACTGTTCTTGTTCCACAAGCCACGTTTAATGGATGCCAGTTATTAGTTATATCCTGTAAATTTTCCCTCTGAAAGTTCTCCCCTGCCTTCACTGGATATTGGACTCACATTCTTCGGGTATGTCACTGGATCTAACTAACACCTTTATCCACTGTACCATGTTTTGTTGAGGCCAAATTTTATGTGCCAAAACTCAAGACGTTTTTCTAATGTATTTTCTATGACTTAATACGAATATGTATCCTTCATTCAAGCAAAATAATTGTGAAAGAATGCTGGTTAGAATGATTATTGGATGAGATATCACTCTGTTAATGATCTCTCAGAAATGATTTGTAATAAAACAAAAAAATGAAACATTGAAGACATGAGGAATCCTGAAAAAGAGGGAATTGGTTGAGAAGATTTAAGAATTCTTTTTCAACAATATAATTGTTAGGTTCTGCATCCAAATAGCAAATTAATAATAACTATAATTTCAAAACTGGTTTTACCAGCACGTGGACTCATGAAAATAAAAAATAAAAAGAAGATTAACAAATATACCTACTAGGGTTTATTTATTAGGGGTTAAGACTAGTTTGGTATTTATAATATTATATGGTTTTATTTATGGGTGAGGATTGTTTGTGTATTTGTGTGGTTGTTTGTTTTTTTATCTGTGGAGCGTGTGCATTTATTTTGTAATGCGTAGGTTTTTGCATGTGCTTTGTTTTATTTTGTTTCAGTTTTTCATGCTCTAATCAATATTTTTTTCTTTTATGGGTAAATATCTCAGCCATGTTGCTTTTCTGTCCAATACTTTTTGGACATTTAGCATTAATTTTCCCACAAGTCTTATCAGATAATAAGACTTGTGTTATTGTGGGGCAAAGTTCTTAGATTTTTGTCAATAGTTCCCAGTCTTTTGTACATATCTGTTGAATAATGTGTTTCTCTGTCTTCTTGTTCTACATCACCTTTAATTTTTAAGGTTTAGTTTTGTTTTTATTTTATCGGAATTTCTTTGTCTTGTGTTGTAAATTTTTACTACATTTTTGGTGGGGATAATCCTATTTACCAACACTTCCGCTCGAGCAGGATATGACACAAGGTCAATTTTTTAAGCGGAGTTTAACAGGTTTGAATTCAGAGATTTCCTTCTCCTAGACTAGTTGCCTCATCAAGGTTGAAGAACCCAGTCTGTCCTACTATTTACCCATAGCTGGAGAGAGAATAATTGGATTCATACCTTTCCCAAGGGTATTAGTGCTATGTGAAATGCAATCGGTCTCGTCCAGGATTTGTACTCGTGTCGCCGTGTCCCATTCCTACGGCGCTATCACCCATTACACCACGAGCACCTCCTTTTTGGTGGGGATAATAATATCATCCCAAATAAAGTAGAGATGGCAACAAAAATGTAATACTCTATTATTTTAAAAGAAACCACTTCGAAAGAGGTTATAAGAAAAAGACGACCAACACTTTTGAAGAAGCTTCTTAGTTTTATACGAAATAATGATTTGCAGACCAAGCATGGATGATGTTAAAGAAAAACTTATTTTCTTTCCTTGATAGACTCGAAATCAGTGAATAAAAATGTCATGAAGAGTGAGATTGCTGAATATTAACTCGAAAAATTATTAATTATTAATTATTAACTCGAGAAATGCCCCCTAAAGTAATTGAATCACACAATAATGAAAACCACATCATTTCGAAAACCAGCGCTACAAATTCAAAGTTAATACAAAATGAAAAACTCAGTGTAGAACTAATTTTAAAAGACGATGACCAAATATGGAGAGACATAACCCACCATGAAAAAGAAGAAGACTGGAAAAAGTTAGCAGCTGGAAAAGTAGAAAAATATTTAAAATAATTTCACAATGGACATCACCGAATTGAATGATTTAATCTATGCAGAAGCAAAGTAGTTAGTGATAAATTTGGCATCTCCTCCAGGAAGCTAAAAGAGAACTAAAGGTACTGGATGGGAAACAAGACTTGATCAAAATGAAGAAACTTCAAGAACACGGTGATGTGACGGCAAGTTGACTAAAATCCCAAAACGGGACTTTATTTTCGCACGTGTGAAGACGGGGCAGGTTAGCACTTGATCCCCTACAGAATAAGTCCTGTTCAGAGTTTTTCTCTCAGGCATATAAGAACTAGCATATTACGTGAGGGATTAATTTAGGGCCAGACTGACCACCGCTGGCAAAGGGGTTCCAAATTTCACACTATCACACACCCACCAGGCCGCTAAACTTCTTCCCCTTAGACAACAGAAGAATATGGGCCTACAGGTTTTAGTCGTAATTATATTAAGATTATAGTAGTCGGCAACTCCGGTTTCCCGTGTGATACTTTAGGAATTAATAGGACAATTCTAAGCAAGATAACATAAGGCGAATAGAAGCTGAAAAGAAAGCATGAAGTAACAACATAGACCACTTGGTAAAATGAAAATACATAAATTCCTTTACTAAAATTACGTACACGTTCAAAGTGTCAAAAACATATAATTGGACAGTCCGCGAATATAAACGTCTTTGCTGACTTTTGTCTTTCTTCAAATTGAGAGAGAGAGAGTGGTAAACGAAATTTGGGTATAAAGGAAAAATGTCCCCAAAGTTACTTATCTTATTTTCGACGGGGTTCCACTGGAGAATCGTTCTTCTTTTACGGGCTAATAGACTTTGTTCTGTTTTTAGTACTGGCTTGAGGGACTCGGGTTTCTCATGTCTCAGTTAATCTTTTGTCCTCAACTCGGAGTAAGGTGGCTATGGTTCGTCTGCCCGCTATGAACCCTGCTCAAAACTAACATTCTTTTGGGGTCCCAGCCAATCACTTGGCTTCTCTCTCTTTCCCCTTCCGATGTCCGGCGACCTGAGGTCACTAAGTACCAACATCTGTTTATCCCCTCTGTGACCCACATTCTCTCTTAACGGTCACTTTTTGACTGCTAGATAGTGCTAGTTCAACACGGGAGAATAGTATCAGTCTTACCTCTTCGTCTCCGTGAGCTATCACGTGACAGTGAATACTAAGGACGAATAAACAACTGGAAGAAACAAAGCAAGAAATATTGACAAAAGAAGTGAGACTCAAAAGTTACGGAGTCAAACAATACAAGAAAACAGAACCTTTCAAATTAACGTAAGATTACTGTACCCGCTAGAAAGTAAAAATGCATAAAGACTATTTATAACTGGATGCAAAGGAAATAAAACAATTCTCCTGCAAGTTATGGGAACAAAAAGATTTGGTTTGGTTTGGTTTTATGGCATATAAACCATTGTAAATTGTATAATGCCAAATCCATTTTTATCCATATAAACAAGTCTGTTTCAAACGATTTAGTTTAACATTTTTATAGTTTTTGTTAACACACAGTTAAATGTAAAAACCGTTGTATTTCAAACAATCCAGTTTAGAAAAAGTTCAAAGATTGATGTTAAAACAGTTCTATCACAAATTCAGTTTTTCATCAGTACACAGTTTACCTGTTTAGCTCTATTTGACCCATATATAGTACCCTATCAGGTGCTACCGGAGCTAGGGTGGACCTGCAAACGATTGCAATAAAGGGTTACTCCTCATTTCCCAAAGCTCCATAATTACTGGGACCTCACCATCAATTTGTTTTATGTTATTTCCAGGGCCCTCGGTGGCGAATCTTACAACTCTGCTGAGATGCAGACAGTGTCTTCTGCAGCCACAGACGACTGGTTCAAGAAAAGAAAGAACAAAAAATAAAGGCTGAACGGATAAAGAATATGACAAAATAATACAAGAACATAAAGAATGACCTCAGGTCAACCTACACCCGGAGTCACTTAGAGCAGCAGTCAAAAAAGTACAAAATTTAAAAACATCATGATGGCATACATGGATTCTAGTTTAAAAAAAATCACGTAGATGAAAGAAAGTCTGTCTTAATTACTGAGCAAATAGAAAAATCAAGAATACCCGACTAAATTAAGAAAATAAAAATTAAACGAATCCAGAATGACCTCCTCCCCCAAAAAAATAAACACCCCAAGTAACTATAGACCGATAACGAGCATACATCTGATGTGGAATAAACTAGAAAAGAAATATATTTATCGCTTGTATGCCACAGACTATATCCAGGAGCACTGAAAGAGTGCCTCAAGGGAAAAAAGAAGACAGATGGTCAACTATTTATAGATCAACACATTTTCAAAAGGATCAAAACAAGTGGAAAAATGTAACCATAGTATCAAATGACTAGAAAAATTCTATGATTGTATAATTGGATAACAGAATATCTAAAAACGTTCAAATACCTGATAACATCATAAACATTATCACGAAAGCCATGGAAAACTCGAAGGTGGAATTAGCGGCAGGATTACAAACCTTTGATGAGGTGAAAACCAAAAGGGGCTTCTTGCAAGGAAACTCTATCTCACAACAGCTTCTTGCTAAATCAATGATTATCATCAATTATATTCTTAGAAAATGCATAGAAAGTGACGAACTTACAAAGTCATAGGAAAAGAGAAGCCACCGATTGTGTACGGACAATAAAAAGATATTTGCTAAAGACAAAAAGGAACAAGAAACCATTAAATATATAGGAAAGGAATTTGAGATAGAAAAATATGCCATACTAATATTGAAATATAAGAGAAACATAAGAAGGAATAGTCTTACATAGCCATACATGAATATGTGAAATGTACATAGAATGTTCATAACTCATATATAGATAACATAGGAATCCCGAAACACGAAAAACTTTACGACTTCTTAGTTCAGGTACGAAAATTTTTATTACCTTTGAGTTAAAAGGTTTTTCGACATAAGTAAGAGAGAGGCACAATCTTTCTATGACGACTTTTCCATCTGCCCCACCCTCACCACCACGTGTGGCACCCGCTGCAAGGCCTAGGCGAGCTCCGAAAGTCAACCATCTTTCTCAGACGCTAAAACTCAACTCTCCGACTTTTTTCAAATCCCCAAAATCCTCCGCGCCTGCTTCCGGTGCATGACGATATTTCCACTCCCTAGCTTGTTTCCTATCTGGGATTTCTATTGTGACATCTCTGAATGACACGTCCGCTCCGCGCGCGCGTGAACACCCGCGCTCACGTTTGCACCTAACTAACCCATGCACTGCGCCGAAAGGTTCTCAGCCTAATTATACCCAAAGGCAAGATATATAAAGCGAAATCCCTCTGCCATTATATTACAATAGAACTTCTAAATCAGGTGAGTATTAGAAATTTTGGAGAAAAAATTACATGTCCATGGAAATATTGGAAGCAGACAGTGATGAAATAAAATATTGGAAGCAAACAGTGATGAAATAAAAAGTTAGACAAAAATACCTTAGAAGTACAAGAAAGCATAAGGAAACGAAACTCTGCAGCAGAAACTTCATTAAAAGAAAGAAAAACCAGGTCATTCTTCTTTGTAAGATATTCTGGACCATTCTAAAAATGGACTAGTGAAGAAAAATGGACCATACATTTTTCTTTCTATGGTGGCGATAATTTTGGAGTTTTAATAAATGAGCAAGTGGACGTCATATACTCATCCGTTTATTTTCGCAGGTGGATGGAGGCTGGTTGTTAATTTATTAATCTTAATCATGAAAAGGATCGCAGATAGGGTGATACCTTAAGGTACACCTATTTCTTGTGGTTTTGTTTATTCGTATTTTGAAGGTCCGGCCTTGTTAGAAGTGTTTTATGAGTATGTGAAGTCTGCTTTGTTGGCCAAGGTATTTGAGGTCTTTGGGTTAGCAATATGGCCATGTTGTCTAATAGGTTTTTTTCCACGTGAAAGAGGCAAGATCGAGATGTTCTTTTTTATGATTTCTTTCAGATCCAGACCACATTGCGGGAATGGAGACAAAAATCAAGAAGAGAACTAGTCATAATATCCCTATTGTGCATTTGTCATACAAGTCTCACTCACTATTTCATAGTGAAACAAGAACAACAACAGCAGTGTTTTACATGTCAAACGCCTTGCGCGTGAGAGATATTTCATTCAAATCTTTGGGGATTATTTTGCTGCAGTTACACAACGTCAGTTTTTGGTGTGACGATTTAATAACTTTATAGGGGTAGGGCGGTTGTCATCCTTACGTCTTCTGGATTCATATTCAGAATTATTTTCTCTTCTTTTTTCTTAAAATGTTTTGTCTAACCACAATGCGAGTGATTCTATTCACCACTAATTTTTTTTTACACATAGCTAGTTAAAAGAGATGGGACGTTTCATGCCTTTCTCTGTAGAATCATCGCGAAGTGAAATGACAAAAATCGCTTCAAACGTGCTTCCTTGAGTCCATTTCCTACCAAAATATCCATTACGTCCTAAGCATCTTCAGTTTATTATCAATTGAAGCACAAATTGAGTCAGAGAACGCAAGAGTTGGAGATTATTTTCGTATCTGTATATATCAAATTTTCTTATTTGAATATACGCGCAATAACCGATTTGGACCCAATTAGCTGAAAACTTATTGGACGCCACTTTCTCGATATTTATGTTTACGTCACTCTATGAAAGTTAATCTAATAAACTTGTCTATTTGATTAATTTATTTACTTGATCCAGTCATAATATTTTTTCGATTTTTGTCATAGACTAAACGGCAAAATAATTGATCACAGTACAGTTTTGCAAGTAAATTGATTGTCATTCAGTTTTCAGAATAAACTGCAATTTCTTAATTGGAATATTTCCCTAGAGCTAAATGATATTTTTAATGAACAGAAATCCAAAGTTTCCAGCAGTTTTTTTTTATGTCACAGATGATACTTTTAACCCTTACAACCCGAATGACTTTATTTGTGCCACAACCTAAAAGTAAATATATCCGATCGGCGTAAACTCTGACCAGGATATCTATAATTCTACTTTGCTATAGCCTAGTAACAAAATAAAGCCAATCAAATTGTAAATAGCAGATATTCAAATTCCATCTATACTTAATATAGAAACATAGTGGGTGAAGCGATTGAAGTGGGGTTCCTTTGTTCTAGGTGCTATAACAAACGTACAAACACCGATAGATACATGATGATTCCTTAAATTTTGATCTGTTTCACCAAAAAGTTATATACAACGTTTGTTTTTCATTGCTTCAGGCGAAATGTTCTATTTGAACAAACACTGTCAATGTGATCTGTTTTAAAGGATTGTTTTTATATAGGAATACATGAAGCTATTATAACAGTTATATTATTAATAAATCGGAATAGTTACTCTAAAACTTGTAATTACTTGCAAAAAAATTAGCAAATAAAGACTTACTTCGGAATTAAAAATAACCCAAAATTGGTGGACATGTAAAATCAAGTCACATATACATGCATGATATTGTTTCTACAAAAAAAATGCTGTGGCTGTGTGTTTATGTACTTTCATCTTCTATATCTGTTTGCACACGCGAGGCACTTTCAGATGTAGTTCTATCAGATGATTACCAAAATATATTAACTGGATGATTAAACAAAGCCATGAATCATAGTAAACTTTATTTTACTCTCACACACACACACACACATACACACACACACACACACACACACACACACACACACACATATATATATATATATATATATATAATCTAAAAAATTATATGTATCTATATATATAATCTAAAAAACCGAGATTGTACAATTTGCAAATTCTACAGACAGATAACTGGGGGAAAATTCAATTAAAAAAAAAGAAAAACACACGTGCTACTTGAAAGTAATCATGCTGCATAAATTTCTTGTCAAAAGAGACAAACACCGACAGACTTACCTAAGCTAAAACGTAATAGAGTGATCAATATATGTGATAGAGCTAATATTATGAAAATAATTCCAATATGGTTCATCAAACGGTTCTTCAGGATTGCACTGACAATGCAATCCTGAAGATCCGTTAGTTGAAACCCTGCGTAGACTCACTCTTGGCCATGTCAGAACCATTTTCATTATACATACATACATACATACATATATATATATATATATATATATAGGGGGGTGCGCACGTGCATGTAATGAAAATTTTTATATATGACAAGTAACATCGTTGAACTGCATATCACTTGTCTTTGGGGTTCAAAGTATTCTGCTCCTCAGCTTGTTCTAGTCACCAGACTTTCTTCTTCCGTTTTCCATCCATTTAATTCAATGTCTTTTGTAGATTCATTTTCTGCTCGTTTACAAAGAAAAGAAAGTCGATTCAAAAAGCACGAGAAAATTACTTCATTACAAGAATTGAAAAAGAGGAATGTATCTTATTTTTTTCACTTTCCTAACAAGCGTAATGTTTTTATCTATGAAAAAGAATGGCAAAAGATTCCATTACAAATGTGAGTTCCTTTTTTTTCAGTGGATTTCAAAATATTTAGTACAACAGATGTTAATAGGAAAAAGTGGCTAGCGTTTTTTTTAATATAAATAAAAACTAGAACAAATATTCTAACTTCATCATATATTCTTATTAACATGGATTAGGATTAGTTTCCCGTCTTTTTCAATATCAAAAGTACATAGGGATATACTAAGATGAATTTTGAAATATTTTGCAAATGTATTTGTTTCATTCTACAAGATATAACAAAATCAGCTTAGCATTAAAATAGATACATGTTTCACCGTTTTGTCAATTCTTTGATTAAACAATGATTCCATTTCTTAAAATTTGACCTGAAAAACTCTATCATTAAGCCTTAACCTGCTTTCAATGAGATATCATACGCTGTGGTTTGTTTATTGCCAAAAACATCTCTGTATAAATAGAGTAGTTGTATTATTTAACACATATTTGGGGGATAAGGAATTCATAACTTTCCCATGGGAAAGTGAACGTAATATTGTGACTAGGACACGCATTCTCTTATTAGCCACAAGGCTATGGGGAGTCCATTCACAAAAAAAAACTTTTGGAAATAAACAAAATTTCCTAGGAAACTATATTTGGTGAACATGAAACAATTGATCTATTCAAAACATTTTTTATGAAAATATAACAGCTGTTTAGAATAAGCCGATAATGGCTTAATATGATTTTGAAAATTACTCAGACTCGACTCGACAAATTCCAAACGCGTGTAGATTTTCCACTTATTGTAGAATTTTCTCAGCTTTGTGCATTTTAATTTTTTAATATTTTTTGACTTGTTTGTTTGTCGACCTCGAAATTTCCCGCTAAAGCAAACAGGAAAAAAAGGAAAGGAGTACATAGATACATAATTATCTGCAGAATGTAAAACAAGGATCTGAGCGAATAAGAATTTCACATGATATAGTAGTGCCATCGTAATCAAAGCAATTTACTTCTCGTAGCTGGGGCCCAAATAGTAAAATGAAGAACTTTACCCAGGAAGACGTGAATTCTTTTGATACCAAGATAACAACGGACGTATTAACCGTGTTTTTGGTTCTGAATGCTAATTTTCTCGTTGACTGCTATTAACAAGAGTCACCAAACTATACAGTCAATTGAGATCATCAATGCTCAAAATAGTGAATAATTCCTACAAACTTCGGCAATCGATTGTTATATCATCATATGTTGATTCTTTTTCCCCCCAAAACAGAGTTAGATGCCACAGCAAAAAAACTGGTGTGTCCAAACGCACAAAGGTGGTGAGTTTTCACTTCTGGAGCTCTATGGAGTGTTAAGTAACTCTTCATTGCTTTTAATCATAGGTTAATTCTGCTCTTGCCAAGAGCTTTAATATATTTTAGGGTCAAATAGTTGTTTAAAAATTATTTGTATCCCTTAAAACCATGTCCAAAAAGAAAACCTCCTAAGTACCAAAACACAAATGATGTAGCAACAAACATAGAAAAAACACGTGTTCCTGACTTCTTGACATCAAATAACCCAGATCAGTTTGATATGCCATTAAAATAAATCAATCAGTAAAAAAAAACCCAAATATATGCTTGTTCAAATTCTTACGTGCCATACATTCTTTATTATTTATGTCCATCAGGCTGTTCAGGCATTCTTCTATCCTTTTTTAATTCAGGAATTAAATATATTACCATCTTTTTTTTTTACGGAAAATGTTTAAAAACAGCTATGAGCTAACAGGAACTAAACTGTCGAGCATTTTCGTAGATAGAGCTTCATTTAATACAAGTGTTTGTTTTTTTAAGCTCTCTCTCTCTATATATTTTTTTTCTTTCTTTTCAGTGTATGAAACGAAACAAAAATATTACATCTATTTATATCGAGTATATGTTGAAATAGAATTGACAATAATTACAATATATACAATATATTGGCAGTACTACAAGAGATACATTTTGAAATTGTAAAAACATTTGGTGATGTTTAAATAGTTTAAAAAAAAAAAGTAAGCCGATGCAGTTCTCCAGACAATTTTTTAACTCTCTGAATGATCACAGTTACTATGTAATGTTACACGGCACAAATAGAAGTCTATAACGGTATGTTTTTTTCGATTTATGCTTGAATTACTACTACATTACATAGGCATTTGTACCAACACGGTTCTCGGCGGGCCCTTGTTGTACAACGTCTAAAGTGTCAGTCGAACCCATGTAACCTTCAGCGTGATGAAAAGAAGAGGTGACGAACGCACAAAACCCCCGTCTCGGTTCGCTAATGCAAACATTTATTCACTAAAAGTATATACTTTTTAGTAGTCGTCGAAAAGAGTGAAGCAGAGCATGAACTTAGTCGACTTCTTTAGAAAAAGGAAATGTCGTGAGGCGAGAGAGAAAGCAGACGAAAAACTTGATATTTACTTTCTCATTCTTTGATATTAAAACTCTTTTCTTGTTTTCTATCCTGCATCCACTGCCCTAACGGCCTTTTCTGTTTGATATTCTTCCAGCCAATTAGAACTCGTTGGCGATTTGCCGCTGATGCGTTTCTATTTTTAACACTGTTATCCTGCTGCTATACCGAACTTCACTTTCTTCCTAATAGCCCCCTTCCCCCTCTCTCTCTCTCTGTGTTTGCCTAAATTCTCTTTCTTATACGTGTTCCTTTCTTTTCCGTTGTCCTGTGGTCGACAATAAACACTCAACTGGAGCCCGTAATTACATTACAACTAAACAACGATTTTTTAGAACCTTACAATGAATAAGATATGGTAGTCATACCTCTTTCACAAATCCTGGAAGCTGCACTCAACAAAATAACTGCTGCACTGTCACTTACCTGTCATTTCGGAAATTATCCAAGAAATACGATGAAGACATGCAAGTCAATGAAAGAAATAATAAACGAGGTTCTACTATGGAATTCTAAACAGGGATACCCATGTTGGTCGACAGCTACAAACTTACATTTATGAAAACTATGCTATCTAGAAGACCTACCGAGTCCAATGGTAAAAAAGAGATGTATGGCACATGAGGGTCAAAGAAATAGGTGCTGAAACAATATGAGCCAGTGTCATCCCATCCTGGTCAAAACAAAGCAAAATGAAAATGATGGATAATAATAGTCAAAACTTAATTTAATTATGATCTTTGCAAATCACAATGTAATTTTTTCCGTATACTATGTAGTTTTGTCAAATTTTGACAATATTTCTGTAACTTAAAGTTCAATTCGGTAGCTCCGGATCATTTTACCGGGGTTATAAAGATGATCACCAAACAGGATTGTAAGATGCTGAGCTCGCCTGATACGCTCCGAGTGATTCTCTCATGATTTGCCTCTATGTCTTGCAGTGCAGATTCGAAAGGGAAATTTGTTCAACTGTTTGTTTACTGTGCTTTAATCAATTGTACCTTCACTTTTCACACAACAAATCCTTTTGGTCGGTTTTGCGGTGTTATAGGACGTTCAAAATCGAACAATACAAGTTCCGGAATTCGACTACCTGCACGTTTATATGTTTGACTTTCATATCCCACACGGAGTGCAGCAATGCAAAACGTGTCGACAAATCAACTACAATAATACTATCAGCAACAACGGGTAGCTGGCCAAGCTGCAGAATACACTGACTGCATCACCGTAAATGGGAAAGATACCCCCAATTAGTGTCCATTTATTATGCTAAACCATCTGATGGTGAGGCTTCTGTAATGCTGGAGCTTTGGAGAATGCGAAGTACCTCTTCATTGCTATTGCTCCCAGGTACACTCTGGCAAAGGGTGATAGTACCTGAGAGGGTTCCATATATGAGTCAAATAGAATTAAATTAGGTAATTATTCTAAAGTAAATGGTTTGAAATTAACTGCTTTTACATTTAACTGTGTGTAAACTAAAAAAAAAATGTACTCATACTAAAGTAAATTGTTTGAATGAGTAGTGCTTTTATATTTAGCTGTGTGTAAACACATGACTGATTTTTTTATGGAATTGTCAGTGATATACAGCAATACCTGAAACCATTTATCTTTGTTGATATGATAAACTGAATTGTTTGAAATAGATCTGTTTAAATGCATGAAATGGATTTGGCATTAAGCAACCTACTATGATTCATATGCCATAAAAACAAACAAAACCAAACAACGGATAGCTCACACAGATTGAACATCTTCGTTCATGTGATATATGCATCGTAAACTAACATGAACCAAATATTGTAAAACGATTGAATCACTTTTGAATAATTGTCGATATTAGTGAGTAAAATAATACCAAAAAACACAGCATGGACTAATTGTAGACGATAGTATTAAGTGACTATATATATCAGTAGGATTCATGTATTAGTATGCACAATCGATTATTCTTCATAGTAAAGAAGGTATTTGGAAAAATACGGATTTACTGTAATAAGAAAAAAGTGGCGGGGTTCGAGCATTATTGTAAACTTGTCCTTATTTTTTGTTTCTACTGTTAAATGATCTTCCCTATCGAAGAACTAACGATCCGAGTCAATAGCGATTAAAAACGAATGGAATTAAAATGAAGAATATTACTTGCACAAGACTATTTATAGTGCTTCTACTTTACGAACTATACATTCTGACATTTCTAAGAGATTTTTTTCAAAAATTTCAACTTAATTGAAAATATGACGGAAGTTCCCCATGACGTACAAGTTAATGTTCTGGACAGTGACATCTTATTAAGCGAGTTTGAACGCCAGTGACGCTATACCGTTCACTTGTACAAATCATATATTCAATATATATATATATATATATATATATATATATATATATATATATATATAGTGACATGCATAAGTATTGGATACATGTTATTTTCTGTTATAACTCTAGTTTATGTTTGCTATTTTGCCTGATATTTGGTAAATAATATCTCGTAAAGTTGTTTTAATTGTATGTGGAAGGAAAACTCATCGTTAAATCCATTTTTTTTTATCAAAGTGCCAAATTAACCTATGCAAATGTATTGGATACATCAATTTGATATTTTGTTGCGTAGCCTCTGTTTTGTTTCACTGCTTCCAGTCACTTTCTATAGTTGCCCATAAGTTTTCCGCACTGATCCTGCGTTACTTTACTCTATTCTTCTTTGCATAACTACTCTACTTGCTTGATATTTTGTGGATTCCGCTAATGAATTTTAACCTTCAAAGTATTTCACAAATTCTCAATTGGATTCAAGTCAAGAGACTCACTTGGCTAATTGACAGTACTAATACCATTATGTTCAAACCATTCCTTTGTAAGTTTTGCGGTATATTTGGGATCATTGTCGTGTTGAAGCACGAAATTCCGACCACGTCCTAAAGAAGTTGCTGATTTCTGAAGGTTCTTCTCTAGAATCTCCCTGTACATGTTACTATTCATTCTACTATGGATAACTAATAACGCACTAGTGCCCTTGAAAGAAAAGCATTCCCACACCATAATGGAACCACCCCCAAACTAAACTGTGGGGATGGTATTGTGCGTCTTGAAGGCAGTGCCACTTTTTCGCCAAACACTTGTCGCTGTGTTCCTTTCGAATAGTTCAACTTTCGTTTCATCCGACCAGATTACCTTTTCCCAAAACTGCATTCATTTCTTTTCATAAGTTTCAACAAACTTTAATCGGTCTTTGACATATTTGGTTTTCAGTTAAGGCACTTTTCTTAGTGATCTTGAATAAAAGCCTGTACGATATAGAGCTCTGCTAATGGTATCCTTACTTAAATTAATTCCAGCACCCTCAAGATTAGTTTTAATTTCAGAACGAGTAATGAAGGGGTTTATTTAAACATTTCTGCTGATCCACCTTGAAGTACGCTCATTTATTTTTCTTGGTCTTCCATTTCTTGGAAGGTTTGCTGTACCGTCGCCATACTTCTTATACTTTCTGATGATATTTTCTACTGTACTTTGTCCGAGATTCATTTCTTTGTTAATTTTTCGGTAATATTGTCCACCTTTGGGACGTTCAATTATTCTATCTCGCATATCCCTGGAAAATTCTTTAGTTTTTGACGTTTTTAATCCTTGAATTACCAAATGCACATCAAAGAGTCAGATGATTAGTAGCATTATCTTGTAAAAAACTGTGTGCATCTCTAATTAGTTAGAGATAACTTTCTATTACTATCGAAAATTTAAATATTTAATGTCCTTTAAAATATACATTTTCGATTGGAAATTTGAAAACAATGTCATGTATCTTCACATAGGGTAGTTTTGAACTTTGATAAAAAAAGGATTCAACCATGAGTTTTTAATTTTCCTTCCACATACAACTAAATCAACTTTACAAGATATTATTGTCTTAATATCAGGCAAAACGGCAAACATAAACTAGAGTTATAACAGAAAATAACATGTATCTAATACTTATGCGTGTCACTATATATATATATATATATATATGCAAGATTTAGCATTGAATAACCTACAATGGTTGATATGTCCAAAACCCAACAAAACCAAACCACTATTTCTAATTTGATGTTTAGCTTGAACATTAGAGACTTTACAAAATTTACAACTGATTTTGAATATGAGAAACAATTTACACAGTTTTTCTACGAAATCAAAAATAGTAAGCTCTCTCTCTCTCTCTCTCTCTCTCTCTCTTGTCCGTTATGAGCATATCTCTTGCATGAATCAGTTGTCTTCTTTGAATTGATGTATGTAACACAAGTGTGTAAATGTTTAGAATCCATAAAAAATATCTCATGAGTTCGCCTTTCACCAGAAGTATTCAGTATGTCTTGCTTCTCTTTCTTGGATGGTTTGTGAGATAGGAAACAACTTGCCCTACACCTCATGTTTTTTTGAGTTGCTGCTTCCAGGACTTGCTCAAAAGAGCAGGTAACATTCTTGTTTAGTCCCTACCAAGCTTTTTCTTTCAGTGTTCCGTAAGAGTCTATAGGTGTACCCATATAATCATATGAAATGACACAGACTGGAAGAAATACCGTTTTATTTTGTAAAAGAGATCAGATTCCCATATTATATACAATCTGACAATAGCAATCCATAACTTCTCTATGCGTATGTTTTCACCACTTGCAGTAGATAAGATAATGCTGCCAAGCCATGAGAGCTGGCCAACTGATTTCAGAAATCTGCCACTTGAATTTGAAATAGCTCCATCTTGTTTGATTGGCAGAGCTTCAAGTAAAAAAATTAGATGTTTATTTTTCCGTTTTCTTGTTTCTTTTTTTTACTTTTTTTAAAAACATATTGGGATGTTAAAGACCTTAATTAAAGAACAGTTGTTGAGTTGATACCATTTCATATAATTTAATTGAGCAACACTCACTTATCTACACCAAAGCGAATATATAATAGCAAATATTTTTACCCTTCAGAACATAGTAAAAATTGTATTACGGGGACTATATACAAAGCAGAGTATAACTCTTTAGGGAATACGATATTGTTCTATTCTGAACGAGATGAATCGGAGACAACTCGATAACGATCAAGTTCCTTGTATTCTGAGGAGACTTGTTACCATTCGAATAACAGCGTTAACCATTTGTAAGAAGATGCTAATTTAAGCAACCGTCAATTTTGCAAAACTAAGAACTGTCTGCATAGGGTTTTATTGAAGGCCATCAGTTGCCGATACTTCCTGTTTCCCGTCGTCATGACACAGATGTTATGAAATGGAAGATAAATGTATCAAAAATTGGCATTAGTGTCGTTGCAGATGTTGCCAGAACGAGGATTAATACGAGGTCGAAGAAACCTTTGGGGTCTCAGCTCTACTTTCTACCATCACACTGTGGTAATTCGCTATCTCATCCTTGTAGGGATTTTAAAAGTTCCCCGTCTCCTAATACGAGTTGCTCTACCGAGATCAGTAACCCTACTCCGTCTTCTCGACTAGTTAATCATAGTTGTTAGAGGAGAAATAGATTCTTACCTTTTGCGAGAGCATTTGCGCTCAGGCAAACTGAACAAAAAAAATATACATCCAACATTTTTACTTTTCAGGGAAAATGCTGGTGGACACCTGCCATTCATTCCTGGTGGCCTGTAAACTATTCAGCACAGTTCGAGGGTGTCTTCCTATTTTGGCAGCACATCCCCTTCACCTAAAAGGTGTAAGTTCTGGGTTTATTGTCCAGTTTCTGATGGAATTTTGCACCCATCATTTTTGGGGCATGTTACTTGCATGTCTCTCCATGTTAATCTGATTTCGTATCACATTTCAACACTGTTACATTCCATCCAGAATTTGACGTTTAGCGGGCCACTTTTTTTTAACGATAACCATTATATCATAAGTACTTGATATTATAAGACACATATCCATTTGTTTAATTCGAAAAAAGACCCCGTGACGCAGTGGCTAAATTGCTGGACTCAGACACTGAACTAAGCGAGTTTGAACGGAAGTCATACAATTACATTCTCTTCAGGATTAGTACCCTGGCAAATTATTTTCACTGCCTTATCTCCTATATGTTAAACAGTACCACTGCTGTTCTTTTCATAGGGATGGGTTTAGCTTCAAATAACCAACTAAGGTTGATATGTCATTAGACCAAGAAATCAAACCATTTTTTAAAAATTCCTACATATCGAGTTTGACGAAAAGAAACTTTCATTGCAAGAACAGAAAAAATATTTGTGTTGTCAGGAATCAAGTCCAATCTTATTTTATTATGCTACCAAAATGAATTTTAGAGTGTATCTGAATCAATCCATCTGTCTTTAAAAAATGGTATGCATATAATAAGTGAGTCAGGATGATTTTTAAAACATTGTTATATCATCTCTATTTAATCTGATATTTAATAATCATAGAGTGTTATTGTATTGGAGATTTGATGAACGTAATTAGTTTGATTCTGAGCAAGAAACGAAGGGTGGTAATCTGACGTGGAAATTGCTTGTAACCTGAGGAGACTTGCTACAATTCGAACCCCATTATTAATCCTTCGTTGTGTCATGAAGTGCACCAAGAATATTTCGACTCATACAGATTAAAAGAGAAATAATGTGTGCTTATTATTTATTAAAAGTTAACCATTATTTAGGAAATAAGACAAGTGTGTTTGTAATTTTAAGTGTTGATGAGTCATATAAATCAAACACGAATTAGAATATCGATTAAAAAACTGAGGGTAAACGTCGCAATAAATTCCGTTTACAGTGTTTATTAAATCCAGCCACCGGAAATAGAAAGAGAAAGTAATGTAAAAGAAATGACGTCAGCGGAAATATAATCACAGAAGATACAAGGGAACGTGAGTGGCAAGAGTGTCGAAAAGAACAGAAAGTTTGATAGGGAGAATTAGATTCGCATGAGAGAGTGAATAAGAGATTTAATAAATGGATGAAAGCAAGTGATGAAAAGAGGTAATTATTCTTTATTTTTCTATTAGGAATTAGAAATACTGTTTCATAAAATTTTTTGCGCTCGATTTTTAATGTTTAAGAGGTTTATTCTTGACTGTTTCAATGCAGAACCTATTGAAAAATTTGAATAAAATTGGTTGGTTAACTTCAGATGACAAAAGAACAATTTGTTCAGCTGCCAACATTCAGAGTCGTTCATATAATCCATTGGCAAAAGGAAGACACTTTTTAAAAATTCTCTTTGAGAAACAAGTCAGAGTTAGTCGTGATGTTTGTCGTTAAAAAATATGTTGCAAAGTTTATCTTTATCACAGTTAATGACTCTCAAATAAATAAATAAATACAAGAATGTTTAAAATAAATCGAATAAAAATTATGACGTACGAGATGTCCCATGAACCCATAACGGAGATTCGTGGCAAAACCACCGCTTCTAAATAGGAAGAAGTGAATAATTCTAATTAGTCTTTCATAGTTAATTGCCATAGTAACATTATGGAATATTAAAAATGACCTTCAGAATATTAGTAATTTTTGTAAGATAGATAGATTGATAGAAAGATGTTTGAAAAAAATGAACAAGCACTATTGATTCTGAATTAAAAACATAAATAATGCAATGATTTCATAATGATTAAGTGATTTATTTATTTTAATGTTATTTCATTTGGTCTATGAACCAAGCCATTGTTCTAATAAGTAGAGTGTTCGCCAATGATCTGGGAGACAGGGTTTCAACCACAGGTCGAATCAAATCAAAGACTCATAAATGGTAGCTGATGCTGTCTTGCTTAACACTATGAATTATTAGATAGGAGTAAAGCGGATCAGTTCAGGGAATGGAGTAGCGCTTTCTCCTACACCACGGTGTAGTAGTTGTTGAAAAGGAAGCCTTGGGGTCACTCTCGACTAAGGTTGCCAACTTTACTTCATTTACGAATATCTTATTCCCAGAAGTTAGGGAATTACGTTCAAATTCAAATTATGTTTATGCAGTTGCTTTTTTTACAGTATTATTGAATACGAATAAATTTCAGACAGATATATTTGACCCTTATATAGAAGACGGACTGGTAGTATAACTCCTGGTTAGAATGGACATTGGAACTAAGCCCATGAAAGAATTGTCTACATTCACCAGATCTTCAAGACTAGAGCCTCAACATCAGATGCATTTAAACGCTGCTTTTGTTTTCAGGAGACCACTTTTAGGGGCTCAAACCCCAATCCATGGGATACAGCCAGCAAATTAAAAGCTCTGCAGACAGTGCAAAGTTATTTTAGAGTCAATAACAACATATACAGATAATTATTTTCATTGATTCGAAAATAAGAATTGCATCAAGAGTGTGTTGATCCGATAAGAAAACAATGAATACATTGTTTCAGTATTAAAACAGTCCTGTACGCTCCCGAGTATACCATCATAAAGAATGCACATAAAATCCAGTGATACATTATTTCAAAATTTCCTCTCCTGGTACGAGCATACTGTAACCCAAAAGAAATGAGTATCGTATTGACCTTCATTTTATTGCAATTCTCTTTCGTCATTATATATATACATATATATATATATATTGATAGATATATAAACACAGATTATAAGAAGTATACGAGTACCTGTGAACCCATTAGTCATCTTGTTGTGACAGTGGCCCATGGTATTATCGTTACTTCATATTAGGAAGAATTGAATGACTCTAATTAGGTTTTCATGCTTATCTATTCTGGTGACAATCGTTAACAATTGTTTTTCAGAATGTCAGTAATTCTTGCAGAGATATTGATGAATGTTATTCAAAGTAAAGAATTGTTATAGCAAAATTTGAGAAGACAAAATTCATGAAGACGCACAAACTTAATATTTATGAACTTTTGACCCTCGGGAATTATCGTCACTATCTTAATCTTTAATCACTTTTTTTTTCATGAAGCCCCATACCGCTTTATCATCTGTCTATACTACGTGCATAGAACATCGATAGATAAAATCAAAGAAAACGGCTTCGAGCTGACAAAGAAAAGAAACCGAAGGTACTTCGCAAAAACAATCACCGACGCCGACTACGCCGATGACATAGCGATTCTGGCAAATACAACCGTCCAAGCCGAAACACTACTGCATATTCTGGAACAAGCTACCGCAGGCATTGGCCTCCATGTCAATGCACACAAAACGGAATATATGTGCTTTATTTAAACAGGTGACATTTCCTCACTAAGCGGTAGCTCTCTGAAACTAGTAGACAGGTTCACCTACATAGGAAGCAGTGTTTCATCAACCGAAAAAGACAGACACACAGCTAACAAAGGCATGGACAGCTATCGATAAGCTATCGGTCATATGGAAGTCAGACCTGACTGATAAAATGAAACGCAGTTTCTTCCAAGCAGTGGTCGTCTCGATACTGCTATATGGATGCACTACGTGGACGTTAACTAAACGGCTCGAGAAAAAACTTGACGGCAACTACACAAGAATGCTGCAAGCAATATTAAACAAGTCCTGGCGGAAACACACAAAAAATAACCAACTATATTGCTACCTACCTCCGATCATGAAAACTATCCAAGTTAGATGAACCAGACATGCAGGACACCGCTTGAGAAGCAGGGATGACCTCAGAAGTAATGTATTCCTATGGATCCCCTCATATGGCCGAGCAAAAGCAGGACGACCAGCTAGAACCTACATACAGCACCTCTGTGAAGATACGGGATCTGCCAGAAGCGATGAACGATCGGGAGGAGTGGCGAGAGAGGGTAAGGGATATCTCTGAGGGCGGCATGACATGATGGTGATGATATTCTACCAATTTTTTTTATGAAAGTAAATTATGTTAAAATTTCAATAAAAAATTAAGTATGAATGATATAAATGAAATCGACATGGAGCTTTGTCTACCGATGAATTATGTAGATTTAGCCACACTAATTTTTAATCTATGTATATAGCGATAATGTAGTGGTGCCTGAAGACTAAGCAGGTTTGGTATACGCAGCTCTACTGGAAGAAGAAATACTTTACAAATATGGATAACAGACAAAAATATAAAGAATAAAAGGGGAGAGAACTATATAATAACAAGATTATAATTTTACTTTGTAAAAAGAGATTATGGAAGATTTTTATAACTGCAAAGTTATGGTGTAATATGTATTCATACGTTTATGGGAAAATGCTGAAGAGTTGTGTGTAACTAATCACAACCAAACAGACACAAACAAAAATATATATGTATATAGGCATACACTCTGTGTGTGTGTGTGTGTGTGTGTGTGTGTGTGTGTGTGTGTTAAGGCAACATATTTTCTTGTAGGCATCTTATTAAAGATGACAGACAAGGATTTGGATTTTAGTTTCTTTTTTTAGATTTTCCCTGTCGCAACTGAGGATAAAGGCTACGTAATAAATGTCCGAAATCTGTGAAGTTGTAACCCGATTACATGTACTTTTGACCTTTGTCGGTCTTTGTTGATGGTGTTGGCATGACAGTGCCATAGATTATGAGATATTTTATATGATCAATGAATATTTTGAATGAGAGTATTCATCGCATGCTGATGGTATCGTGTTTGAAAACACAGTCCGTTAGTATTCTTTTGAATGTGCAAAATGCACAGATCAGGATCTCGTGATTTTGAATCACTAAAGCTGCATGACTATACATTTGTGCCAGATAAATCTGAATAATTTAGGTCCTAAATTGAAAGAAACTTTGATGAGTGTGAAGTATCTGTTTCTAATAAAATGTGTTCTTGTATTTTGTATATCTTCTAATGTTTGTACGCAGTAGGAATTTTGTGCTAACAAGTTTTTCTAATATTTGTGGGGAGGGTTGTGGTCATACGAACGTATTTATTGATATGTGTGTGGATCTCTCTCATTCCTTCTTTTTCATATTTTATATATATATATATATATATATATATATATATATATATATCATATTTACCTAAACCTTCCACTCGGCCAGGATATGACACAAGGTCACTTTTTAAGCGGAGTTTAACAGGTTTGAATTCAGAGTTTTCTTTCTTCTAGACTAGTTGCCTCACCAAGGCTCTGAGAACCCAGCCTGTCCAACTATTTACCCATAGCTGGAGGGTGAATAATTGGATTCATACATTTCCCAAAGGTATTAGAGCTATGGGAAATGCAACCATTTTTGTCCGGGATTTGAACTTGTGTCGCCGTTTCCATTTCCTACGACGATAACCGTTATACATTCATACATACACACATATATATATATATATATATATATATATATATATATATGTGTGTGTGTGTGTGTGTGTGTGTGTGTGAGTGTGTGTGTGTCTGTGTGTGTATGGATGAAGCCCTTTGTAAATCTGTGTATTGTGTTCCGGTTATATACGCCGTTGCAGCATCGGAGCAGTATATCGTCGAATTTCCTTGTCTTCCAAACATCGAGACCGACCGCTTTCCGGTTTTTAATTTTGGTTTGGGCTACATCAAGTTCTTCTTGCGTAAACTGTCCAAGTTTGATATCTAGTTGATTATCACTAATTTTCCTGATAGGCTCATTCATATCTTCTGGGGACTTTCCAAGCAAATTCCTAAAATGTTTTTTTCCACAAATGTATCCGTTCGCCTTGGCTGGCAGCTTTTAGTTTCGATCTCCCATTACTATTTCTTCATTTCTCACTTCATTTACTGTCAGCCAGACTAACCGAGATTTTCTATCTTCAAATGAGTGTCGAATATCTTTGGTCAGGTTTGAACGTGATCTATTTTTTTCTTTTAGTTAGTTCACTTTGTGCCTTTTTAAGTTTCTGAGCGTTGGAATTAGTTCAATTCCCCCCTTTTTTTTTGCAAAGGGATCCAGTTTTCACGTCCTCGTGTTTTTTCTTAACTGCTAATGTCTCCCATGGAACTCTATGCTTTGCTCTTAGTTTGGTTGGTATGCATTCTGCTGCCGCATCGATATAGGGATTAACACAGTTCTCGAATTCGTCAGTTCTTTTCTCTACTGAAGTGCATTGAATTTGTTTCTTTGTGTTATCGTTTATTTATCGCTAATATCTTTATTGTTAAGTATGGACCAGTCGTAACATGCTGTCCTGGTTGTTTGCGACGTATTCCAGCGTAGGCTCAGACGTATGTCTGCTGCGACAATTCTGGGATCGGAAGACACTCCTTCAAAATTGGATTATGCCTCACAATTCAAATCGTTGTTAGTCCATTTCTTATCTATAAGGATGTAATCTATCTGGTTTTTTTTTTTTGTTTTTGTTTTTTTGTATTTTCTTTGCATTATTTGTGTTGGTGTAGGTCTATAGTTTTCCTTTCCTTTTCTGGAATTTAGTATTAAGGCATGTTAGTCTATTTTCTCGTATGAAATCCGTTCGTTGTTCCCCATTCTGTATGGCAAGATGGTTAAGCTGCATTTTTGGTTTACGTTTTTACCTATTTGGGCATTCCTTTCTCATCCGATGATGATCTTTTGCTTTGGAACGCGACAAGTAAGGGAGGATAACTCATTAAAGAAGCTGCCTAGATGTGTTTCATTACAAGCGTTGGTAGGGCTGTGGCAGAATATTTGCCAGGATTGCCATAGAACCTAGCTACCATTATTCTGGGTTGTATTTTCTTGATGCTATTAAGCGATTTTAGGGCGGGTTGACTGACAAGCATTCCTATGCCACATATGACTGAGTTGACGGAATTGTTCCAGGCAGATGTCCAGACAAACATCCATCTATTGCTATTATCGTGCTATTTTATTTCTACTTCAGTGTGATTGTACGCATGCTATGTCTATGTTAAACTCTACTGCAGACCCGGACAATTCTATTTAGAGTTTAAAGTTAAATGTCTCTATTTGTATTGTGCTTTTGCATTTAAGTAATTTGTGTTTGTATTTGAGTTCTGCAGTTGATTATTCAAAAATTGGGCCCTGAGCTCCAACCTCAACAAAAAGTGCCCCTTTTTTACCTGCGCTAAGAGCGATGGGGATTGGACACATGATTTGAGTGAGAGTGATGGTAATTTTTGGAATGTTACTTCGGAATTACCTAGAACTTCCGGGGTACAAGCCTTATTTCCATGCCAGCTAAGATTTACAATGGTCGGCTTCTTAACAGCATTAAACCTGAAATTGAGAAAATTGTTTGGAAAAACAAACGCCTTCGTAGTAACGGGTTCACATCATCGCAAATTCTGACAATCCGTCGAATTTGAGAAGGTGCTCGTGCAAAACCCTCCAAGCTACTTTTTTTTTGTAGATTTCTCTAAGGCATTTGACTTCATACCCAGAGGAAAGGTGGAGTAAATACTTCTAGCCTATGGTCTACCCCAAGGAGACCGTAGCAGCCTTAATAATGCTCTATAAAAACAGAAAATTAAAAGTACGTGGTGCATTCAATAAGCTTCCAGACATTTTTTTTACTAGGATTTAAAATTGTCGTAGACTTTTGAAAATTCGTATGTTATTGCTACCTATGTTATGAGATGATTGACCAATTTTCATGATTTCAGGTTCAAAGGAACAGCTACAGCAGCAATTGGAATACACCATACCTTATTGTCACAGCTGGTGAATTTCAAAAATGCAATCAGGATTTTAGAAGAACGATATTAAAAAAAATTCTGTTTTAAACTTGGAAAAAAATCCCATGTGATGAATGCTGGATCCACTGCTATGACCCAGAGACCAAGAGACAGAGTTCCCAGTGGAGGCATGCTGGCTCTCCCAGACCCAAAAAGGGCAGACAGAGCAAACTCACATACAAACCTTTGATGATCCCTTTTTTGACAGCACTACCATGATCTACATGTACTGGGTTCCTAGTGGACAGACAGTCAACAAGGAATACTATGTTGAGGTTTTAAAGGAGTTCAGGAAGAGATTCCGTCGGAAGAGGCCAGCCCTCTTCAAATCGGGTCAGTGGCATTTCCACCAGGACAATGCACCAGTCCAAAACTCCATCTTTGTCACAGACTATTTGACCAAATGGGTGTCAAGACTGTTCATCACCCTTCCTATAGTCCAGACCTTGTTTCCTGTGACTTTTGGCTATTCCCTAAGCTCAGAGGCTGTCGAAACAATTGAGGAGATGAAAGAGACTGTGACGAAGGTCATTGACACGCTCACACGAGAGGAGTTCCCTAGAGTCTTCCAGAAGTTGTTGGAACGGTACAAAAAGTGCATTGCAGCCGGAGGAGATTACTTCGAAGGGGACTAAGGATTCATGTGTGTACTATCAATAAAAGTGCCCAGACAAAAAAAAGTCTGGAAACTTATTAAATGATCCTTGTACGTTCGCCAGATGGAGACACATACTTATTTGACATTGTCAGATATGTGCTGCAATAAAAAAAAATTAGCCCCATACCTGTTCATAACCTACCTAGACTATGTACTTCTAACGTCGATAGATTTAATGAAAGAAAACTGAACTTACACTGGAAAAGGCAAGAAGCAAAAGATCCCCTGCACGAAATATTTTGGATGCGGACTACGCTGATGATATAGCCCGTCTGCTATATAATATCGAACGGAAAGTAGGTGATATAAGCCTCCATGTGAAGGAAGAAAAAACGAAGTACATGTGCTTTAATTAAAGTGGCGATATCTCTACAGTAAATGGTGGTTCTCTTAAACTAGTGGACAAATTCAGGTACCTCGGAAGAAGCGTCTGGTCTACTGAAAATGACATCAGTAGGTGACTAGTGAAGGTATGGACAACTATCTATAGGTTATCGGTCATATGGAATTCAGACCAATCCAATTTAATATTTCAAAGCGTTTTTTATTTCTCAATGTATTTTTTTAATTCCAAATGTTCATCATATATACATTTGTTTACGGGATTTATGTGTGTGTCTACCGTAAGAAGAAGTTCTTTGTGGTAGATAGTTTTCAAATCTCTCTGTTCACAGTGATAACCCACAAAACCACGTATACTTGAAATATCGAAAATTCTCAAGGAAATCGACGACTCATTAAAATAGACTCCCTTAGATTTGTTTATTTGTTTTACTTTTTAGCTATAAAATACTATTTTTTGTCGAAGAGAAAGGAAAATAAATGTCAATTTCTACCTTAAACTTGGATTCATCAGAAATATGTCGATCCTGACGCCCTATTTAATGTCAACTAATAACAAAAAACGTGGATAGCTGGTAAACTGATAGTTGAGTATGCAACTTTTTTTTTTTGTGGGGGATCTGTTTTCGTTCTTTTTTTAATTTTGCGTGTGGAAACTACATTTTATTGGAACTTGTTTCTTTTCTCTCAATTCTTCATAACACTTTTTCAGATATTCTAATAAGTGACGAATTTTATTTAAAATTCATAGAAATTCGCTTTACGCGAGACCATAAAATAAAATTATTTACTGAATTTATTTGGTGGAATAAAAACTTACGAAGAAACAATATTTTAGATTAGCCATTAAGCGTTTTTGCAGTTCCGAAAATAACATTTGAAAATGTGGAAACCCGACGGATGTATCTGGTTAGAACATCTCCAAAAATCGAAATACGTCCATGTGTGCTTCTTAAATCATGTGATCGCCAAATTTAAAAATTCACAGAATATTCACTAATTATTGGTTTATAATAAAATGTTCAGAGCAATAAAACACAACGTGTTTGTTTGTCTGCTGTAAGTCTTTCACTAAATATTTGTAAGGCAACGTTTTTTATCAAAAAAGCGGTCAACTATGTATTAAGTTTTTTTAAAGATAATTTTAGGGAAAACACTATTTTGCTTATTCAAAAGGAAACATCAGAATTTCTTATACGGAAGCCAATTTTGGAATTGTAAAAGTAAATCAAACATTTTCTCTTTGCTAACTATTTTGTTTATTTATTTACAAATATTTTTGAGTTTATTTTTAAAGACTTCAAGTTAATTTCTAAATGCATTGATTTTCCAAGAGAGAGAGAGACAGAGACAGACAGACAGACAGACAGACAGGGGAAAGAGAGACAGAGACAGAGACAGAGTGAAAATAAAGGCGAGATTCAACGTGTGTAACAAATAGTTCAGCAAAAGCTACCGTAAAGTGATACGTTGCGGAAAATTAATAGTTTTAGCTGATATACCAGTATGCACGTTTAAATAAAAAAAAAACGCGCGTTGGTTTAATTAAGTGAGAGAGGTATCAAAAAGAAACGATCTATATCTCTGTGAGTGAGCAATAAAGAACATTCTCCAAGGTCTTTGGATTCTGTCGTTAAACATAATGAATTTGTTAAACGGAAATTTTGTAAAGCCGAAAATACATTTTTTTGCTGATATTTGGAGGATCTTTTTCTGCAATTAATTGAAGTACAGCTATCAGAAAAAATATTCGGCTGTACGAAAGCCTTTGTAAAACTAAATAATGACTCAATTATTCGCCAAAACCAAAAAATCAATAAACAGTTGATCTCCTTAATTCCTGTATACAGGTAACTTAGTTTGACACAGAGCCAGAAGTATATATATATATATATATATATATATATATATATATATATATATATATATATATATACAGTGAGAATCAAAATCACGAACAATAGCCAAGTAAAAATTTCTCGCTGACGATTACAACAAACAATGAAACATTTATTTTCTTATATTTGCAAAGATTGGGAAATCCAATGTGAATCAGACATAGTAAAAATCGTTTGCTCACCTAGTTTGGTATTATACAAGGATCCTTAAATAAGTTTCCAGACTTTTTTTATTATGGGCACTTTTATTGATAGTACACACATGAAACTCTAGTTCCTCTCGAAGTAGTGTCCTCCGGCTGCAATGCACTTTTTGTACCGTTCCAACAACGTCCTGAAGGCCCCATGGAAGTCCTCTTCTGCGAGCGTGTCAATGACCGTCGTTACAGCCTCTTTCATCTCCTCAATTGTCTCATTACGACAGCCTCTGGGCTTAGGAAATAACGAAAAGTCACAGGGAGCAAGGCCTCGACTATAGGGAGGGTTAGAAACTGTCTTGGTGCCCATCTTGGTCAAATAGTCTGTGACAAAGATGGAGTTATGGACTGGTGCATTGGCCTGGTAGAAATGCCACTGACCCGACTTGAAGAGTGCCGGCCTCAACATAGTATTCCTTATTGACTGTCTCTCCAGTGGGAACCCAGTGCATGTAGATCATGCCAATGCTGTCAAAAAAAGGGATCATCAAAAGTTTGTGGGTGGATTTGCTCTGTCTGGCCTTCTTGGGTCTGGGAGAGCCAGCATGCTTCCACTGGGAACTCTGTCTCTTGGTCTCTGGATCATAGCAGTAGATCCGGCTTTCATCGCATGGGATTTTTTCCAAGTTTAAAAAAGAATTTTATTGCATATCATTCTTCTAAAGTCCAGATTGCATTTTTGAAATTCACCAGCTGTGACAATCAGACTTTAGTAGGGTGCATTCCAATTGCTGCGCTAGCTGTTCATTTCAACCTGAAATTTGGTCAGTCATCTCATAAGATCTATAGCAATAACATACAGAATTTTCAAGAGTCTTCGACAATTTTAAATGACTGTACACAAAAGTCTGGAAACTTATTGAAGGCATAACTTATTATTATAAATCTCAAAATATATTAATTTTAATGTGGTTAAAGTAAAATAATCTCCTAACAACAGTCTTCTTTATAAGCGTGTTTGTTATTTTTTAAACTCGCTAAAATGTAAATGGTTTCTGTATGCAAAAATTTGCCTATTGTCTGGTGATGTAAAAAGATTGCAAAATAATTCGATCCAACGATGATCAGGTTGTGTTAAAATTATCTTAAATAATTGTTGTCATAGGCGTCAGAGCTTACAGAATTGTCTCAGAAATGATGGTCATTTGCAGAATCCAGTGTTTGAGTATCACAACGTGCATATCGTCGGGTATAATGCAAAAAATCATGATGGAAGCAACAGTTCCAATCTATTTACCAGCATGTGAGACGTGTGCTCCTATTTATGCACACGCAAACAGTGTATATTTACGTTTAGTATATTAAAACAACATATGAGGAAGAATTTCATTACTCCCATATCCTTTTTTCAACTTTTTATAATTGGCATATATACTGCTTTGACCAGTTATTCGTTTACCAAAATATATTTTGTTTCGAAAATCCATTGATACGTCTCCTAAGAAAGAAGTCCTTTAGGATCTGTAAAAGAATGAAAAATGAATTCACTTGTGCGAGTTTTATAATCAATTACTTATCAATTCTAATGAAAAAATTACAAAAATGTTGATGGATTTATCATTTGAATAATAGATCGCCAAAATGAACGAATAAATAGACTTACAAAATCCAGTATAAAAATATGAGGATATATCAGATTAATACATAAAATAATGAAGCAACAAACAATCGAAATTTAAAGATAAACAGCAGCCGCGTCCTATAGAAATAAAATAAACAAGTTGAGATTTCATCTGATTAATACACAAAAAAATTCTAACATATATGTACACCACTACATTTTTTTTTCATAAGAAAACGTTATTTTTTTCCAAAACCAAAATTTAAGAATTTTATAACTTCTTCAAGAACATAACACAACATATAAAGAACCCCGTAAACTAAAATAAAACTTCATTGATATAGTGAGTATACTTACTTTTGGATACTAGCATATTGACATTTTTATTTAAAGAGTTTTAAAATGTGTTCGTATGTAAATGTAAATGCATAGAATGGAAAATGAATTCATGTTGGAATCATTTTATAACACTGAAGTATATGTTATTTGAAATCTCCAATATATATGAACAATCTTATATTTCTGGTCAATAAATAAGCCTACAATCACACGGTTTCTTTAATAAAAAGTTTATATTCTTTAAAACCAAATATAATTGTATTTCATTGGCTGGTGTGCAAAATAAAATGAAAAGAGCTGTACGTATAAGCGCACACATGTGATATACATTTATATAAATATACTGTAAACAAGCATATATATATATATATATATATATATATATATATATATATATATATATATATATATATATGCGGATGTGTGTACCTGTGTTTGCAAAGATATGAACAGAAATTTATACGTCTTGGAGCAAGTATATAATAAAGATATATGCGTGAATATATATATATATATATATATATATATATATATATATATATATATATACAAAACACACACACACACATACACATACACACACACACACACACATATATATATATATATATATATATATATATATATATATATATATATATATATATATATATCATTGTTACCTAACAATAGGTTACTGAATGAGAAATAACCAAAATGGAGGTTGGAAATGAAAAGGATATCTTTATTACCTTAACAAAATACAATACTTGCCAGCGGCGTGAAGAAGGTTACAACTGCCCACGTTGACTACTTATCATATTTTAGCCATTTGTCGCACCCTCAGACCAAACGGGCAAGTACTGCACAGGGTTTTTTTTTATGGTGGGTTCGATCGCAGGGCAGCTCGAAAAATGCCTTGCGCCTGATTGACGTTCTTCTAAAAAGAAGCGCCTCATACGGTAAAGTTAGCCCCTCCAATGAGGGTAAGAACCTGGAGAGACGGATCTCTGAGGTTTAAAGTAAGTCGATCCCATGAAGTGAATGAAAGGCTTCCTCTACATCCACATCAGACAATCTCGACCGAGTAAAATCTGAATGCCAATCGAAGTTAGCATATTTTACCCCCCTCACAATAGTGTCCAACGTATTTTTGAGAAATGGGACATATCTTTTAATGTTTATAGGTGAGTTCTATAACATACACACATACACACACATGGACACACACACACACACACACACACACACACACACATATATATATATATATATATAAATTTAGACATATGTGCGTGTATATGAGTGTGTGTGGGTGGCTATATATATATATATATATATATATATATATATATATATAAATTTAGACGTATATAGATATGTAGGAGAGCGTATGAATATATTGGATAGAGTATTTGCCAATGGCCCAGGAGACCTGGATTTCATTTCAGATCGAATCTTACCAAAGACTAGAATATGGTACACGATACCTTCTTGCTTAACACTACGCACAATAAGGTATGTATAATGGATAAAGTGGAAAAATCCAACGAAAGAATTAATACCATCTCCTATATATCGATGTAATAGCTATTGAAAAGGGGGCCTTCAGGTCACCCTCAGAAATAGTCGGCATCTTTTCTTTTGACTATATATATGTATATATATTTCAATTCAAAATCTGGACTAGGCTGACAGCATTTTAAATAATTTTAATTTCCTTGTGGAAAGTGTGATTCCAATCGTTCACACTCAAACAAGAGCAAATAGAAAGCCCCACAAGTTTCATGAAAGGTAATTAGGTATGTGTTAAGCACATTTCGTCCACGAGTACCGTAAGACCCTTCGTTACCATTTTTGATCTAGTTGCGTTTCTCAGTCTCGAAATTAATTTTATCGTGAGTTAATGATGGGCACCTCTTCTGAATCTCTCATGGAGTGGCTCGGCTGGTCGGTAGTGAAGGCTCGCTCGCAACTGAATTAAGCGACAGGATAGGGCTTCTCTAACTACAGTGTTCTCGCTTACCTAATGGCTTACATGGAACGCGTTGCCCCTTACCAGTAGGGATTTCAAAAAGGGCCAAGCGGACATGCCCACATGCCCTCGCTGCGAACGTTGTTTGGAAGAAACAGTTTTGCACACCTTCTACTGCTTCAAGCGAGTCCACCTGTTTTGGAGTCACGTCGGGAAGTGGACGGTCTGTATCGAAACCAAGCAGCTTGTGTAGCTCGACGTTGGTTACGTCATGGGCAATGTTAACCCGCTGTATAAAAGGAAGAAACGTATGGCGTTTCTCGTTATCCTATCTTAAGCTATGATAGAGATTTAGACGTTTGTAGCATCTTGAAACACAACGTTCTCTTCATCGGTGGAGGCACGACTTCCCAAATTGGTAAAAAAGTAAACCACAAATTTAGATAAGACAAACTCATCAAACAGAAATGGAGAAAACCTTAACTTGCCTCAATACTAAATTTCAGAAAAAAAGGGAAAACTATGGACGTACACCTACATAAATAATTCTAAAGCATAGATAGGCTACATCTTTATAAATAAGAAATGGAATAATAGCGCATTGTATTACGAGGCATATTCCTCTTTCGACGGTGTTTCCTCCGATCAGCGAATTGTCAGAGCAAAGATACGACTGAGCCAACGAAGCAAAGCGGCCCGAACAACGGCTCTTCATTATAAGTGGTCACTGATTAACAGCAGAGATATTAGAAATAAATATACGTTAACACTAAGAAACGAATTCGATGCACTCAGGATATATTAGAAAAACCTAATCCGAATGAGGAATTTGAAAATTTCGTCAATGCATACTTAGAAGCGGCAGCAGAATGCATACCATCTAAACAAAGAGCTAAACCTAGAGTCCTATGGGAGACATTAGCGGCTAGGAAAAAATTGTGCAAACGAGAAAACCGCTTTCAAATGCAATAGAAGGAACCCAACCAATATCAATGCTCAGAAACTTAAGAAGGTACAAACTGAATTAGCTAACATATACCTAAAAGAACAAACAGAATGCATACAAAATCAGATCAATAAGATAAGAGACTCAGTTGAAGATTGATGATCTAGGATAGCATGGCCGACAGTAATCGAACTGAGCAGTAGGAAGAACACTGAAAAAGTTAAATTGGAAGCTACCAGCCAAGAAGAACAAATAAACCCGTGAAAACAACACTTCGAGAATTTACACTGAAGACCTCCGAAAGTTACGTATAAATCAATCATGAAAATTATTAGTAATTAATTAGATATCAAACTAGGATAGTTTACACAAAAAGAACTTGACTCAGTATCAAAAAATATTGAAATAGGAAAGCAGCTGGACTTGATGAAATACCCGCAGGAGTATGGAAGACCAGTGAATTCGACGACATTCTGCTCAGGTACTGTAATGCCGTATATTACCATATCACAATAGACAGATGGACAAAGGGATGCAACCTCCCCTTCCTAAGTAGGGTAACCTCAGAATAACCAAGAACTACGGAGGCATAACCCTTACATCCATATCGGCTAAGACCTAAAAAGCTCTACTACGCAACCGCATAGAAAACAAAATTGAGAAGATATATATATATGGCTTTTGACTATCCGTTGAATTCTAGATGTCCGTGCTAAAAACCTTGATGTAACAATATTATTTATCAACTTCTCGGAGGCCTTTGACTCCATATACAGAGGGATGATAGAGCAAATACTACTCGCCTACTGCCCACCCAAACAACAATCACAACCATAATAATGCTCTATAAAATCATTAAAAAGAGAAAGTAAAATGCGCTCCGTGAATGGAGACACAGACTACTCTGATATTGAAGCAGGTGGGCGACAAGGAGACACATTAGCCCCATACCTGTTTATCATCTGCCGAGATACAATGCTTGGAATGACTATTTATAAAATGAAAGATAACGGTTTCAAGTTGGCAAAGTTATGAAGCCAAAGATACTCCGTACAATCAAATACGGACTACACCGAGAATATAGCGCTATACGCAAATACACCTGCCTAAGCCGAATCCCTGCCACCTAGTCTGGAATGAACAGCTGCTGGAATAGGCCTATATGTCAACGCAGACAATACGGAATATATATGCTTTAATCAAAGAGGTGACATCTCCACAGTAAATTGTAGTTCTCTGAAACTCGTAGAAACTGGTGTCTCATCAAATCAGAAAGACAACTACATGCGACTAGCAAAGGCCTGGACAACTATCGATAGGCTATCGGTCATATGGAAATCAGACATAGCCGATAAAATATAACGCAGTTTCTACCAAGCAGAACTCAAGTCAACACTGCTATATTGATGCAGTATCTGGACACTAACTAAACGTATGGAGAAAAACTTGCATATATATATGTATGTTTATGATACATATATAATTTTTTTTATATTCATACTTATTTCGAATACCTTATATATATATATATATATATATATATATATACGCACACACACACATAGGTGTGTGTGTGTGTGTGTGTGTGTGTGTGTGTGTGTGTGTGATTTGCTTTCTCTTCCCTGAAAAACTAGGTTATATAAACTTTCGCCGTACCAAATACGTAAGTTACTCATTTACAAAACATAGTTTAATTCAAAGCAATTCTAATGAGACCCACAGTGCAAACCAAACTCACTAACAATGGCTCGGTTGCTTTCATCGCCAATGTTTTCTCCAAGTGACATAAGCGATTGTTGGATTTAGAGTCAATCTTACTTTCCTGGATGTGAATTGAACTCTGTAAATACGTTCTGGGAGCCGTCTTTGTTATCGATTATTCTTACAGAATAAGCCTTTGTTGTTTAAGCATAGCAAACTTTTTCACTGAGCCAGATGCATGAGGTACCCAATGAGTATTGAACGGTGTTACAACGGTCTGCTAGGCAATCTTACAAATCATTCTATCACACAGGACATCTCTACAAATCCACATGGTAGGTGGAAGAAAATGTTTTCAGTAAAATACAAATTTGCATATTGTATAATAAAGTATTTTTCTTCTTCCTTTTGACAGATTTGAGATTACATAAAGAGTTAGAGATTAATCTTGGCTTAAGATTAAATGTTTATACATATTCTACTTAAGAGTGTAATAGAGTGAGAGGATTAGCTTTTGTTGGTTTTCTGATTTCTATCAACGTCAGGTCCTGTCACATCTTATATCTATAAACAAAAACATTTTTACTTGCGTGGCTTGTCAACATCTGTGATCATTATGTGCAGCTGTAAGTTACAGACAGCATTAAAAATCTGTCTTCATATAACTTCCAAATTTCACTGAAATCTATTTCAACAAGTTCTTGTTTTATCATGAAACAAAATTGTAGTATCGTAAAAGTGTAACGCAGGAAACCATTCTTTTTTTTGTTTTGTTTTGTTTTATCTAAAGGCAAAACTCTAATGTCTTATATTATGCAATGCGAAATGTCACCAGGATACTTGAATACATAGGAACTCTCATTAAAAAATTAACGAAGAATACTTACTCCACCCCCTTGATATCTAACATGTGTTAACTTATAGAACTGGTATAAGGTTGACGTGCCTATTTCTTGGCAGAAAGTATTTACTTGACTCTGTTTAAAGATCTTGCAACTTTTATTTTTATGATCTTAATATATACTTTTTTCCGTTGGTTTATAGTTAACTTCTTTGTACCAGGCTCCAAATGATACAGAAGTCACTATAGGTTCTACTTTAGGGTGAATAGAACAAAACAAAAACATACACTACCAAAAAAAGTTATCATGCTTAAAATGATAAATCGATATGATTGAAATCTAGAGCAATGTCACAATTAAATTGACCCTAATAAAAATAAAAATGATTTGAAAAATAGAAAAAAACATGCTATCATAAAAGGAAGGTTCTGTGTTCTTTAACTAAACAATATTTATATATATATATATATATATATATATATATATATATATATATATATAGTAATCCACAGACAGACTGTTTCGTTGTATCACAACTCTTCAGTGTGGTTAGAGGCGTTGGACGCTTGAAGGTGGGATCGAAATCCGCCCAACTTTACGTTAGACTTTGTATCACACCGGTCAGCTACATGCGACCTGTATCAGCTCAGAAATTATTAGGGATTATGCAATAGCTTTCGTTTGTTTATATTTTGCCTTACCGGATACCAAAGTGCTTAATTCATTAGAAGAGCTTGGTGTTACGCCAGTGGCAGCCGTTAATTATTTCACCAGTGTACTCAACCGTATGAAGGAAAAGAAATTGAAAAAAATAATTTCACTTAACAATGTTCTCATTATAATAAGTTTAATGTATCATCTAGGACAGACTCATCAGTTGAAACTTATGAGTAATTGGAGGATGAAATTTTAAATGAATATTAAGTATTCGCGACAAAATGCAATAAGTAACTGCATGTCTCGGGTGCTAAAGTTTGAAAAATATACTATTCTGTTGGCCAGTATTTGAGCACTGTTTAATTTTCAAAGAGTTTTTTGATAGTCCTTTATTGTCACCTTTATATATATATATATATATATATATATATATATATATATATATATATATATATATGGGGGGGGGCATCCAATGAGGTTCAATACTTTTTTTGTAGAGGCATTTAAAATTGTTGTACACACTTGAAAATTCAGTACGATATTGCTATACATCTAATGCGATGTCTGACCAATTTTTATGATTTCATGTTCAAATCAACAGCTACAGCAGAAATTGGAATACACTCTACTAAAGCCTGATTATCACAGCTGGTGAATTTCAAAAATGCAATCTAGATTTTAGAAGAACGATATGCTATAAAATTCTGTTTTAAACTTGGACAAAATGCCACAGAATGCTTCAGACTGCTTTTCGGCCATCGAGCATAAATTGAGCATCAGTTTTTGAGTGGCATAAGAGATTCAAGGAAGGCAGGGAGTATGTGAGGGATGAAGAGAGGTGTGGCAGGAGTAAGAACGTCAATACACCAGAGTTGATTGGCCAAAGGGTTTGGGTTAGGGTTACTATGTTGAGCTTTTAAGGGAGTTCAGAAAGATATTCCTTGGGAAGAGGCCAGCGCTCTTCAAATCGTGTCAGTGGTATTTTCACCAGGACAATGCACCAGTCCACAACTTCATCCTTGTCACAGACTATTTGACCAAAATGGGCGCCAAGACAGATCTTCAGCCTCCCTATAGTCCACAACTTGCTCCCTGTGACTTTTGGTTATTCTCTAAGCTAAGAAGCTGTCGTTATGAGACAATTGAGGAGATGAAAGAGGCTGTGACGAAGGTCATTGACACGCTCACACAAGAGTACTTCCATGGGGCCTTCCAGAAGTTGTTGGAACGGTAAAACAATTGTGTTGCACCAGGAGGCGATTACTTCGTAGGGGACTAGAGTTTCATGTGTGTAGTATCAATAAAAGTGCCCATACAAAAAAAGTCTGGATACTTATTTATTGATCCTCTTATATATATATGCGAGAGATACTTCAAGCTGGGCTCGAAATCAAACTGACGTTACATCAGTTGTACATTTTACTCAACAGCCAAGGTTATTCTCGGTGTAAGTTAATGATTTTTTTTTTACATATACAATATCGGCTACCTGAACGGTTCGATTCTTGAGAAGAGCTATTAGATGTAATCGTATGTGGCAACCGCGAATTTTCCCAACAGAGTGCTTAAGCCATAGAGCGGAACACACACACACACACACACACACACACACACATATATATATATATATATATATATATATATATATATATATATATATATATATATATTCGTGGTCTGTTTGGGGAGCTCCCAGAGGGGTATCAGAAAAAGAAAAGCTTGACTTTTTTTTAATTTAAGGAATGTTTTTAAGAAGTTATCAAAAACAGAACGTATGCGTTATCTCCAGATGGATTTAACACTATATTACAAACACAGACCACTGCTTTAAAAACTGACGCACACTTTATGCAAATTAAAACAAGACTGAATCCTAGATTCAAAATAAATGATATTGGGAAGTTATCCTGGTTTTTAAAAATGCAATTTGAACGTGAAAATAATACTATTAAAATGAATCAATTTAGATATATCAAGAAGATATTCAGTATAGCAGATTGCAAACTACGCTCAGCTCCATGTGAAATGGATAGAACGAAAACAAACTACAAAGTCGATTTAATAGATAGGAAAGCTTATCCTCTCTAATACACATCATGGTTGCAACAAGACCAGACATTTGTTATACAGTTACTAGGTTGTCTCAAGACCTTGTAAAATCAAATTCTTTCCATTTAACTTCAACAAAACACGTCTAACATTATCGATAAAGCACAAACAATCAGTCACTAATATTAAGAAATCTCAGAAACCCTTGAAATTAGAAGGGTTTTTGACACAGATTGGGTTAATTAAAGTGACAGAAAAAGTGTAAGCAGATTTTGCTTTAGAGTGGCAGAAAATAATCCAATGATTTTATGAAGTTCGAAAAGCAGAATTTGGCTGCTTTGTCTCCAAGCGAAGCGGAATTTATTGCTATTTTATTAGCAAGTGAAGAAGCCCTGTATCTTAGAGCACTATTGAGAACTATGACGGAACTTAAGTAAATTAAAAACCCAGCAACTATTCATTGTGATAATTTTGGGGAAAACAAACAGTCGTTCATCAAAGATAGAAACATACTTATATAAAATTTCACTTTATGCGTGATGAAATAAACAAAGAGTCCATTCTTTTAGTATACATAGAAACAGAGAAAAATGTTCAAGAAGCCAATTGCAGGAATGAAATTAAACACATTCAAAAACATTATTGTAGGTATTTGATTTTTAACTTAGTAAATTAGGCACTATTTGCATCGTCGACTGGGCCAAAAGAATTCATCGACTGCATCTCAGCAGAGGTGTAAAACTCCCCCAAACCTGTGTCCGGGATATGGCAATAAGCCTGCCAACTAATCCTAATAAAAAAATTACTGCTGGTATTTTTGTGTCAATTAAAAAAAATTCTTTTAATACCAATAATTCAAAAAATCATTAACTTTTTAAAAAATTTTATATGTATTTTTTAAAGATAGAAAATTCCATTGTATACCCCAAAACAGGGAGGCGTGGTGGATTGTTTATTTAGGAACCCAGAATGGTATCAACCGTCTACAAATTACTAACAAGTATTTATAGACTTGCCCTTCTGCAGCAGTAGATTGACCAATCAGAAAAGACTAAAGCATATATGAACAACGGCAACCTACAAGCCTTGTTACTTAGGTGTACTTTTTTATATCGCACAACTGAAACCAAGATGGCCACCCAAATTCAAACATATATATATATATAATCGTTCACAAAAAGAATGTATCGTTATATTTCAACGTTTTAGTGTGGCTAGATCCTCGATGTAAAATATATATATATAAATTAGATCACTCGAGAAGTAATTACTTTTTACCAGTGAAGATATGAACAAATATAAGTCTATTGACTTACAAAATATAAGCTGAGTTTATAATGAACAAAAATATGATCACCCACATTTTTCAATGACTGCTGCCCAACAGAGACAAGAAAAATAAGATCGTTCGGATGATATGTTCCTCTGCATCCTCCATAATCACCAGATTGAGCAACTACACTTTTCTATTTTTCGATCACTAGAGTATTTCATTAGTGGCAAAGCATTCAGACGCCAAGAACTTGAAATTGTCTTTAATTTTTTACCTAGAAAGCCACAGGTATCTATCAGCTTCCGACTAAGCTGCATTTGGTAAAACTTAACGCATTTTGTTTGAGTTTTCAATAAATTTAACTTACATTTGTTTTATATACTCGCTAGAAAGAGGCAATTGGTTTAGGAATATTTTCTCTGTCTCGCTCACTCTCTATCTGTCTCTGTCTCTCCCTCGCTATATATATATATATATATACATTATGTAGAAGCACAAAGTTGTTTAAGTGCAGCTTAAAAACATATAAGTCTAATCTGACCATTTTCTGTGCAGATATATTTTGAATATATCACATGTATAGAAACACACACACACACACACACACACACACAAACACACACACACACACACACATACACACATACACACACATCTATATATATATATATATATATTTATATATATAAGTTGCGTTAAAAAATTATCGATACTGATGCGGTCTTTACATTAAAACAGTAAATGAAAAGGTGCCAGCAAAATAGAACACTTGGTATTTTACCAAGCATTAATGCTAATATATTTGAGTAAAACTGACAAATTGTATCCTATAAAGCAAGAACATTTTATATGCAAAAGAAAAACACCTCATCATTTTGAAGAAAACTGCTGACATCAGGCTATTTATTTTTTATATGAAACACAGAATACACGCTAAATACCACTTCGACACAATCAATAAAAATGTGGATTCTACACGAAAAATAAAGTTCGACGCACCCGTTAAGCTATATATCAATATTGATACCATTATGATAATCAAATATTACTCCGGCTCACTTTCTCGTATATATATATATATATATATATATATATATATATATATATATATATAAGCATTTAAAACAGATATATATACATTTACTTACTCACTCTCACAAATACTCGCAGAGAGCTATCTATCTATCTATTTACCTATCTATCTATCTATACATACATACATATATATATATATTTTATATATATATATATATATATATATATATATATAAGTTCCAATAGAGAAGGATGCAGCTGACGGTCAGTATTTTGAGCAGAGTGTACGTGGTTGATTTTCCTTCTACAGCTCTGGTTGCCATACCAAGGTTAAAGAGCCCAAGCTGCCCTACAATTTATATATTACTGGAGGGAGAAATACAATTTTCTTATATTTCGCTACGTGAGATCAAAAAAACTTTGTCTAAAATTTGAGAGTTTGTCTGTTCCCTATCACGATTATCATTTCATAAATACAGTCTCTTTTACTTATACATATCTATCTATCTATCTATCTTTATACACATAGAAAATATTTATTCATATTGTCCCGTGGTCTCCCACAGAGAGAAGAGAAATAAGGAATTACTACTATTCCTCCATGTTTGAATTAACAGGCCAAGGACTGACCGTTGAAAGAGGAATCTAGGCCAATTCCTCAAGTAACAAATCCAGGTCAGAATGCAAACCAACAGATGTTTGCACTTTGTGACCCGATGGGTAAAGAAGGGGATACGGGGACATATATTAGTCCTAACGAATCGCCTGACGGGGGAAGGAAGAAGATAGAAGCCAAATGATTGGTTAGAATCCCAAAGGGGATATAGCCCCTTTCTTCCGTCAGTGGAAATAGGGAATAAGAAAATTAGTTTTGGAACAGAGGTCGTCATGAACAGATGGGGGCGAATCTCGCACCAAACTCTGGGTAAATAAAGCGGAAAGAATCTTGGAAAAGAGGAGGAACTTAGTGCCTTCAAGCCAGAGTGATATGCATAAATAAATTCCGTCAACCCGTAAAAGAGAAAATACTCTCCGAAGGTGCCCATCGTCAAGATAAGTAAATATTATGACTGTTTCTCCCTATACCCAATTATATACTCTCCCTCTCTCTCTCAATTTAAAGAAAGAAAAAATGACTAAAGAAAAGAAGAAAAGGAAGAAAGAAATTTATCGTCATATATTATCCGCTTATAATATAGCCGACACGTTGAATGTGTATCCGCGTGTGTAGTAAAAAGATTGATATATTTTACTGTTCCCACGTGTTGAAGTATCTCATTTGTGTCGTCTAATATCGAGTTGCTGTTTTCATGTTTTTTTTCAGCTTCTTTCGCCTAATATTATTCTCGCCTGAGTTGTCCTATATTTTCCTTTTAAAATATTATACGGTAAACCGGAGTTGTCAACTACTATAATTAATATTATTACATCTAAACCTAGAGGTCCATACCTTCCATAAATCTAGGGGTGGAAGAGCTAATGGCCTGGTGGGTATATGTGTCCCGTGAAATTTGGAAATCCCTTGCCAGCGGCGGTCAGTCTAGCCCTAAATCAACCCCCACATAATATGCCAGTTCATATATATACCCGAGAAATTACTCTGAACAAGGATTTATTCTACGAGGGATCAAGTGCCAGACCGCCCCGTCTTCACACGTGCGAAAAAAATTAACTCCCCGTTTGGTGATAACAATATTTAAATGCACCAGTTCCCATACGCTTTTAAATGGTTGCTCATCCGGGGATATTTTTATTTTAATTTGCCCTCACAATATGCATATGTACATGTATGGATATATTTACATATATGAAAGTGTATATACATGCATGCATATATATCTACATAAACACACATTATATATAAGTTGGCGACGGGAGGGCGCCATTCCTCTCCTTTGTTTGTTTCACTTTACTTTTGATACGTACCTTATAATGCAGTGAGGTACCAAGTTACATTTTTTAGTCTGTTGTATGACTTAACCTGGGATTGAACCCCGGTCTCCTAGGTCACTGGAAAACACTCGAGATCGATTCGAAGTCTTCCTTTTCACTAAACCAATACAGTAGAATACGCCATCTGAATCTCTGCAGGAAGGGTAAGACACTCCCTTCATCGGGTGGGTTTTAGATTTTATATACATGCATACGTATATATAGGTATATGTATGTAAGTATATAAACGTACGAATATATATATATATATATATATATATATATATATATATACGTAATATATACATATATAAATATATATAAACTTATGTTTATATACACACACATACATACATACATTTTGAGGCAATTTCATTCCTGTTTTTGCTGGACCAAAGAGTGAAAATGTAAATATTTCAAAATGAATTGGTCAACTAAAATATTTGCATTTTTTAAGACTTATTTATTTCGTTCTGACACCTTGTTGCTTTCGTCAGAGAACGTGTAGTAATTAACGTGTTTTTTTGCTTGGATGTGGCACAAAGCCATATCAATGCGGTACCCAATGTGACTCGAACTCTCATGTGAAAGTTTGCTTGTCGATTTGTCGATTATATATATATATATATATATATTTATATGTATATATTGAATTTTTTTAATATATTTTCATATGTGAATATATATATATATATATATATATATATATATATATATTGAAATGTTGGGTATCACCCACCTCTTTCCACACAATAAACTAGTCCATCTTCCAAATATAGTAGTAGCTACTAATACCAGAGCAAACTAGATGGTGAAGAGCAGCTTCTTAAAGGAATAGTATTAGAGCGTTGGAGACTGGGAGTCGCGCTGGATCACCTTACTTGCTACCGTAATAACGGAAGCCAATACTATCCTTTGACTATATTTTTATTCTGTATTCACTAATCCTATGTTCTTGTCTAGTAATAGTCTCTCTATTGTATATACTTTTTCCTGAGAATATATCTCTATTTCCTCTCATATCGTTGTTTGTCCTTTTTTTAAAATTACAAGCGTTCACTAACCAGGACGAAACAGTTGGCGACGAGGAATCGACACACGCAGCAACAAAAAAAACCATTCGCCCTATAACAGTTGGTGACGAAAAACCGAAAACAGCAACAAAAATTAATTCGCCCTGCAACAGTTTGGTCACAAGGAACCGAACTCAGCACACGAAAATTCTATCGTCCCACTCAACAAGTTTGGCGACGAATTTCGATTTCAAACACGGCGAAAAAACAAAAACCCTCTCAGGACTTAACAGTTGACGACTTAGATTTTCAAAAAAGAAACGACTTGGACAAATAAAGCCACCTTCATATGCTAACAGTGCTGACGTGGAACTTTGAACTCGTAGAACATAACAGTGATGAAAAAGATATTTTTCACATAACAGTAAAAATTTAAAGAAATTTAAAAAAAAACAAAAAAAACAGAGGATTAAAAATACAAACGTAAACATATTTGCCGAAAACTATTAGTTAATTTATAACTTATCAATTAGTAAAATTTTGGGGGTTTGTTTTTTTATCCCCCCCCAAAAAAAAAACCTCATTCTCTGTGCTAAATTTACGTGACTTAGTAATTTTTTTTCTTTTTTGGCCCTCTTCACAGAGAAAACACACACATGATTTTTTTCTTGCTTTACTTGTAACAGATATAGAACAATTCCAATCGTCAATCCTCGAACTTATTAAATTTCAAATAAAATCTCAAAAGTAACTACAAGAGAGACAGATCAAAAATGAAGAGAAATTTCAACAACAAATTTTGGAATTAAAGGAAAATATTGACAAAAACAGCTAGAAATTTCAGAATGATCCATAACGCTATTTTAGCTAAAGAAAACAATTCTGACGGGAAATTTTGCTCCCAAAATACAAATTGGTCCACTATCTATCTAGCTGTATACTATCCCGAGGAAGATCAAACTTTTGAACGTTTTTACCAAAAGTATCAAGATTTCTTCGATATTGATTGTCAAAAATGGACCGATGAGAAATAAATTAGACTCCTACTCTCAAAACTTGAGACTAATGAACATAACAAGTTCAACTTCATTTTACCCAAGAAAACGTGAGATTTAAAATTTACTGAAGCAAGAGCTATTTAACTCGAGACTGTCTTTATTTCACAAAAGATGGAAATGCTTGAATACCCAGAAAAACGAATCGGAAGACTTTACGATTTACGCATCAGTTATTAACAAAACATGCGACGACTTCCGTCAATTGGAATTGACAGCTGACAATTTCAAATGTCTAATTTTTGTATTAGGCCTAGTTTCGAAAAAAGATTGCGATATGCGTAGACAAATCCTTACGAAGCAAGAAAACGAACAAAATATGTCACTTCAACATTTGGCAGATTATTGCCAACAATGTGTTAACATAAAACAAGACTAAAAGAAGACTGAAGAAGCGGGCATAGCAAACGTCAGGAAAATTCATAGAAAACATCATTCATCATCGCCTAGACGGAATTTGAAGTCCCCATCAAGTACAAATAAAAACCATGAAAAAAAACCATTCTAGCACATGCTATGGATGCGGACAATTCCACTGGTACAATAATTGCCCTTACAAGTACAAAATTTGTATAAACTGCCACAGGAAGGGGCATAAAATGCCGAGCTGTAGGAAATTTAAACAAAGTCGAGTTAAGATCACTCAAATTGATGATCAAGAACAAAACGTTAGGAAATACCTTTATGTTAAAATCCAAAACAAAAAGTTAAAAATGCAACTCGATTTGGATTCAGACATTTCTATCATAAACACTCAGACTTGGAAAAATATTGGGAAACCAATACTCTTTAAGTCCAACAAAATCGCCAGAACCATGACAGGCAGAAAAATAAACTTTGTAGCGAAGTTTGGTTGAACATAAATTTTGATAACAAAATAAAAAAACGGCATACCTAAATGACATTATAGTTAAAAGTAATTCTATCGAAGAACATAAAAGTTAAAAAAAAAAAAAATTTGAACGAATTAGGAATCATCGGCTGAAGATCAAAGAAAATAAAGCTGATTTTCTACTGGAAGAAATTAAATACTTAGGACATGTAATCAATAAGGACGGCAAGAAACCTGACAAAAGTCGTGCTTCAGCAATCAAAGACATAAAAAGACGTAAAATCACTACAAATCCTCTTAGATTTAGTAAGCTACTATCAGGAATTTATACCTAACTTACACAACTTAAGTGCACCGCTTAACGAACTTCTACATGAAGAAAAGAAATGGATTTGGACGAAAAAATGCGAGCAAGCATTTCGTGAGATTAAAGAAAAATTAACATCTGACTTATTCTTAACACACTTCGACCCTAATCTTGACATAATCGTAGCTAGCGACGCCTGTACACACGGCGTAGGAGCATGTATATTACACAAATGGAAAGATGGGAAAGTCAAACCTATAGCACACACAAGCAGATCGTTACTTCCAGCAGAGCGCAATTATTCACAAATCGAAAAAGAAGGTCTAGCAATAATATTCGCAGTTACAAAATTCAATAGATATATTCAGGGACGACGGTTTACATTACAAACAGACCACAAACCATACGTAACCATTTTTGGTTCTAAAAAAAGTGCTCCCAATACATACAGCTGACAGACTGCTTCGATGGGGTACCATCCTTTTAAACTATGATTTTCAGATTCAATATCTATCCACGAATTAGATAGGACACGCGGATGGATTATCAAAACTCATTCCTAGGACATCAGAAACCTTTGAAGACACAGTTATAGCAGCTTTCACATCTGAAAATGAGGTAGAGAATACATTAAACAACACAATTAGAGAACTACCTGTAACTCTTAAGGAAATAAAAAGAGAAGCAGTAAGGGATAATTTCATCAAAGAAATAAAGGCTAAACTATTAGAGAAAAACGCAAAAATTGAGGAGACTTATTCACTATGTGATAATGTATTATTATACAGTGAAAGAGTCTTAATACCAAAAATTCTTCACGATTTCCACACTGGTCATCCGGGAACAAATCAAATGAAGAGCCTTATGCGTTCTTGCGTTTTTTGTTTTTTTTTTTTTGGCCTGGTATGGACTCCGATGTCACTGATATGGTCAGTAAATGTAAAGAATTTATTCTAGCAGCAAAGTCTCCACCAACCTCTCAAGAACCTTGGCCCAAATCAGATAGACCATGGTCGAGGATACACATAGATTTCGCTGGTTCAATTGATAGATTTTACTACTTAGTAGTAGTAGACTACTATTCTAAATGGCCAGAAGTATTCCAAATGAAAAGGCCAACATCAACAAACACAGTAAACTGGTTACATGAACTGTTTGTAAAATTCGGTGTCGTAGATACTATAGTTAGCGATAACGGAACGCAATTCACATCTAAGGAGTTTGATCATTTCTGTTCAACATTCCAAGTTGAACATAAAAGAATCCCTCCTTAACACCCACGATCAAACGGCCTGGCCGAGACATTTGTTAATACACTAAAAAGAGCGTTAAAGAAAGCAAGAGGAACTCCTAATAAAAAAGCTCTACAACTTTTTCTACAAGTATATCGCATAACTCCGAACAAATCGGCACCATCGACTCTATCACCTGCAGAAATCATGTTTGCTAGAAGAATCAGATCCGTATTTGATAAACTTATTCCTAGCAAGAAAAGTCACTCTCCATCCATCATTGTTCCCTGAAGGAAATTCAATACGAATAAAAAAGTATTCTACAAAAACTTAAAAATAACGTGACTACTTGGGAACCTGAAACTATTAAGGAGCGTATCGGAAACGTGATTTATACCGTAAGGGGAAGATGTTTATCCATAGAAGACATATAAAACAATTACAAAAACGTATCAACGATGAACCAACAGAAACCCCAAATATAGATATACATATGTGTATGCTCACACACACATTAACACAGATATAAACATATATATATATATATATCATCATGTCATGCTGGTAGCACAGATATCCCTGACTCTCTCTCTCGCCACTTTTCCCTATCGTTCATCGCCTCAGGGGGGTCTTCTGGACTACATCCTGTATCCTCACATAGTTGCTGAATGTATGTTCGTGTTGGTCGTCCTGCTTTTGCACGGCCGTGTGTGGGGGTCCATAGGAGTACATCACTTATGAGTTCGTCCCTACTTCTCCAGCAGTGTCATGTATGTCTGGTTCGTCTAACTTGAATAGTTTTCGTGATAGGAGGCAGGTGGCCGTACAGTTGGTGTCTTGTGGGGTGTTGCCGCCAGGACTTGTTCAAGATTGCTTGCAGCATTCTTGTGTAATTGCCGTCTAGCTTCTTTTCGAGCCGTTTTGTTAGAGTCCATGTAGTGTATCCATATAGCAGTATCGATGCAACCACTGCCTGGAAGAAGTTGCGTTTCATTTTATCAGTTAGGTCTGATTTCCATATAACCGATAGCCTATTGATAGCTGTCTATGCTTTCGTTAACCTCGTGTCGATGTCCTTTTCGGTTAATGCGACGCTGATTCCGAGGTTAGTGAATCTGTCTACTAGTTTAAACAGGGTTCCTTGTAGAGTGGAGATGTCCCCCGTTTGATTATAGCACATATATTCCGTTTTGTGTGCATTGACAAAGATGCCTATACCTGCGGCTGCTCGTTCCAAACTATGCAGTAGTGTTTCGGCTTGGTCAGGTGTATTTGCCAGTATCGCTATGTCATCGGCTTAGTCGGCGTCGGTAATTGTTTTTGCTGGGTACCTTCTGCTTCTTTTCTTTGTCAGCTCGAAGCCATTCTCTCTGATTTTTTCAATCGATGTTCTAAGTACGTAGTCTAGACAAATGATAAATAGGTATGGAGCTAGTGTGTCCCCTTATAGTACTACTGCTACAATGTCGAAGTATTCTGTGTCTCCATCTGGTGATCGTACTTTTACTTTGATGTTTCTATATAGAATCGTTATTGCTGCTACGGTTTCTTTTGGTATACCGTATGCTAGTAGGATTTGTTCCATCTTTCCTCTGTTAATGGAATCGAAAGCCTTGTTAAAGTCGACAAATATTGATGTCGCTTGTAGGTTTTTTGCCCGTACACCTTCAAGGATTCTGCGGATGGTTAATATTTGTGAGGTCGTGGATCTATTTCTTCGGAAGCAATTTTGGTTTTTCCTAAGTATGTTGTCGATTTTGGGTTCTATGCGGTTTCGTAGTAGGGCATTGTAGATTTTGGCGGCTATGGATGTAAGTGTTATGCCTCGGTAGTTTTTACCTTATCCGAGGTCCCCCCTTTTTAGGGAAGGGGAGGATGCATCCCTTCATCCATCTATCTATCGGATTTTGATTATATATTGCATTGCAGAGTCGGAGCTGTATGGCGTCGAATTGTCTGGTCTTCCATACTTCTGGGAGAATATCGTCCAGCCCTGCAGCTTTCCTATTTTTAATTTTTCTGAGAACCGAGTCTTGTGTGAACGGTTTAATGTCCAATTGTTTAGTTTAATGTCCAATTGTTTACTAATTATTCTGGTGATTGGTTCATGTGTTATTTTCGGTGGGTTTCCTAGTAGGTTTTCGAAGTGCTGTTTCCAGAGTTTTATTCTTTCTTGTTGGTTTGCAGCTTTCAGTTTTGCTTTGGCTGTGCTCTTTCTTCTACTCACTTCGTTTATTGTTTGCGAGGCTATCCTAGATTGTCTATCTTCCACCGAGTCTCTCATCTTATCTATCGGATTTTGAATGTATTCTGTCTGTTCCTTTATATATATGCCTGCTAATTGATAACGTGCCGTTTTTAGTTTTCAGGCATTCGTGTTTGTTAGCTTTTTTCGATAGCTTCTGGAGACTGTTTTCACTTGTGCACGTTTTTCTCTCACCGCTAAAGTTTACCATGGGACTCTATATTTAGTTTTGAGTTTTGTTGGAATACATTTCGCTGCTGCCTCGAGGTGCGCATTGACGAAATTATCATATTCGTCATTTGGTGTACTTTTTTCCGTCTTCTCTTGTAGTCTTTCGAATCTGTTTCTTGATTCTTATACGTATTTATCTCTTATATCTCTGTTGTTCAAAAGGGCCCAGTCATAGTGTTTGGTGGTCGCTGTTCGTTTGACGTTTTTTCGTAGGCTTAGCCGTATTTTCGCCGTGACTATTCGGTGATCGGAGGACACACCATCGAAAGAGGAGTATGCGTTGACAGAGTTTTTCCATGCCGATACAGTGACGAGCGACCATCCATTGGCAGTTTCATGATATTTGATATCTTCGGTGTGCGTGTATCTGTGTTCTTGTGTGCATATTATGTATATCTTATGTTCTACGGCCGATGCGATTAGCTCTGGTAGTTGTCCTATTCTATTTAAGGTTCTTACGTTAAATGTCGCTATTTGCAGTGTTTGTTTGCATTTTAGTAGCTGATTTTTCGAACACTGAGGCCAGGGCTCCAACCTCAGCAGGACGCGCCCCTTTTTTACCCGCGCGAAGAGCGATGCAGTTTGTGTATGTGGCTTGAGTGTGGGTCATGGTTATCTTTCGATGGCTGTTTTATTCTCTTCTATAGAAGCCACTCATAGGTCTAAATATATATCCCTGTATATATATATATATATATATATAATGTATATATATATTTACACACACACATGGATATATGAGTGTGTGCGCACGCATGTGTGTGTGCGCGTGTGTGTTTATGTATGTGTTCATGCGTGTGTGTATACACATCTGTATATCTATAGTTATGTTCCTTTGTGTATTCGAAAGTGCACATATATCTGAAAAAGAAATATTTATATATATATATATATATATATATATATATATATATATATATATATATATTGCCTATTATTGATTAAACTAGAGAAAAACTAATATTTTAAAAGGAGTAAAACTGCAGATTTTTTTAGTTTTCTAGTTCTTGAATTTTTCATAAATTTAAACTCAACACTTTTTCTGAATTTTAATACGCCTCACAATAAAAACAATGACTGAGATAGTCATTCTTCTTAGTTCTCCATTGAATGTTTTAGTGATACTATTCATTATAGTTCCAGGATTGTTGTCTTTGAACTCAATGTAAGGGGGAGTTGGCAATGGAAACCCTTTCCTAATGCATATATATATATATATATATATATATATATATATATATATATATACATATATATATATATATATAAACTTTCAAATTTACGCATATTTTTTTATATTATTTATTTCAGCAGAAACTATATTTTTTAAATGTGAGATCTGCATCTTCAAACTTAGAAATAAGGAAACTTTTCTAATGAATATTAAGGGAAAAAAATACACAAAATTCCGGCCATATTATCTCCCTCAGCAAAATTTCATTTGGTTTTTTAAAAGACCAGACCAGTGTTTCCTGCTAACAAATGACATTCAATTCCTGTGTCAAGTTGTATCAATGTTTTCTTTTCTTTCTTTCCTCTTATTTTCTTAGGTAATGTCAAATAAAATCTAAATAAACTTTTAAATCTAATTAAAAGAGATAAGACAAAATATAGACTAAAGGAATTAATTGATTTGGGGAGAGAAAATTATCTACTATAAACAACTTACATTGGAATTAATAACCTCTTAACAAATTTAGATTATAAAATGTTATATTGTATATTAATACTATTTTATCAAAAACACTAAGAAGGGTATCATTTTATTACAATTCAATATAATTGAACATATTAAAAGTAAAAATAAATTTTATACCTGTTACTGCTAACACATTATCGAAAATTATAAACAAATATAATATAATATGATATATCCTCAAGATTACAATTATATCAAACATATTATCATGATATTTATATCATTACTAACCCTCAAATCCTAACATAAATAAATAAAATCATACCGAGTATTATATATAATACCATCTGAAGAAAAATCAATACAATTAATATTACTATTACAATTATTACTACCCATCGTCAACCCTAATAATCATGAGCTCATTATTATTATCAATATTAATAACATCAATGCCAACAAAAACCAAAAACAATAACAGATATCAACAACTACCATAAAACGTTATTACTTACTATAATAATTGATATTTAATAATTAGTACTAATCCCAAATTATTCTAATAGATATTAATGATTATAACCATGTACTAAAAATATCATTCTTAATATGCACTGTGTAATCAAAATAAATTGATAACTTATATCTCTTTTATATTATTAAAATTTTAAAAAATATACTTTTTCAAAATATAAGAATTAATTTAGATCAAATCTTAAAACATATATTCTCAAATCCAAAGTACATTTACTTTAATTAAATCTGAACTCTCACACACACACACACACACACACACACATATATATATATATATATATATATATATATATATATATATATATATATATATGTGTGTGTGTGTGTGTGTGTGTGTGTGTGTATAATGGAATAACTGATGTTTATACAACATCACTGCTTCTAACAAGCCTTCAACAGATGATGACTCTGGGTTCAGGCATGGTTTCGAGGCCGAAGCGTCATTACCACTAACCCAGAGCGCCCCAGCAGTATCTCATGACACTACCAGACTGTGTCAGATTTGAGTCGCTCTGTGGAATTGCCAGATCCACGCTGAAGCTGTTAGAGCCTTATCTTAGATCTTTTCCATGTATTTTCCCTTGTCCGATGGAGGAAGTCCAAGATTAGTTAAGAAAACGGAGGTTGAGTTGGCAATAAAACCTCTGCATCCAACTTCGATAGGAAATACATTCGTTATCCAGCAATTTCTGACACATTGTTCTCTTTTCCAACTTACGCTGATATGCCCAGTCGAAATTTTCTTCATAAGGGACCGTTAACTCAATAACGAAAACTTTTTTTGCTTTAACGGACCAAATGACAATATCTGGACGCTTTGTTGTTAACGCTATTTCAGTTGGAAATATGAATTTATGTTTTAAACCGGTTGCGACGTGCCAGTCCGTGCAGCCCTCAAGCAATGATGGTTTACGCATATTTTCACGTGCAAATTCCGAAATATTTCCTTCTTTAACGAACTGAATTGCTCTGTTGTTGATGATATTTAGAGCTTTATTGGCTGTCTCACAACATGTTTTTGAAACCCCAGAAAAAAATCTCCAGGACTTCGTTATGTCTCCAAGTATAGCTTCTTAAAGCGTACTCACATCCAGTGGGAATATATTTGAGGCTCGCAGTTTTCCCACATGCTCTGCATCGGTCGGATGTAGTTAACCCCCAAGCATGAAGGTTGACTGGTGTTGATAAGACGTCGTAGACTGCTTTTATGAGGAAACTTAATTTCTTTGGTTCCATGTGCTTGAGGTCTCTCCATGTGACAGCTCTGTCTTTTGCATTCTCCCACTTAGTCCATGCGCCCTGTTTCCTTTGTCCTACAGCTGTAGCAAAATGCCTTCTTCTGTTTGTCGTGAATTCTTTTGACCACCAACGCTGTGGATGTAGACCTAGACCTGCTTTTCCATTTGCCACAGTGCTAATTATTTCTTTCATCCTGAGGACCGATTCAGCATTCTCAACAGTTATTTTTGCCTTCCATTTCCGACCGATTATCACAGAAGCTTGAGCATTTTTCACCAGTGGGTCGCGAGAGTCACGCAGCATTTGGAAGAGTCGTGCTTTTCCTCATTTATATTCCTCAACAAGTGACAACGTTGGAAGCTTTAGTTTTGTTGATGAACTATATAACGCCACGTTTCTTAAGGAGTTACGTACTCCCAACCATCTTTTATAGATTTACTGATTAACCGCTCCATTGTTTCAACTTTTGTAAGTGATACCTCATATATTTGCAATGGCCATGCTAATTTAGGAATTAATCTAAAATAAATGCACCATATTTTATCTTTGTTCACGAGGTCACATTTATCAATGGAGCGTAATCCATTTTGTAGCTGTTTCCTTAGGTCCTGTCAGTGATGTCGCTCAGTAAGTGGTAGGGAGTAGCAGCGACCGAGACTCTTTTCGCTGATCGTCGGGATTTCGTTTCCACTGACAGAAAACTTTATTTCTTTGCAGTTTCCTTTCAGCAGCGATAAACTTCGGCACTTTGCAGGCTTTATTCTCATAGCATTCCCATTTGAAGAGCTCTTGGAGGTGGGTCACCAGTTGTTCCATGTGTGATCAGGATGCTGCAATTAGAATTACATCATCCATAAAAGCCTTCATAGATGGACCGGTTATTTGATTGGTGTTGACATCGGCACTACATAATATCCCCTCTATTACCAATACGAAAAGTAGTGGAGAGATAACACAATTCATCATGATGCCAATATTCAACTTTTGCCAGTTACTTGAATATCTATTATTAGAAAACCTGACATAAGTACGTTTAAAGTACGTTGATATGAGGTTTTTTAATGTCCTCTGGAATCCAAAAGAACTGCATTGCTTTCTCAAGTAGTTGGTGTCTTACTAAGCCTTATGCATTTTCTAGAACTAACCGAATGACAGGGGGTTCGGTTTTATTATTTTTCGCCGTTTTTATTCGATCCCACAACATAGAGGTATGTTCAATACAACCTGGAAAGCCGGGAACTTCAGCCTTTTGGATTGATGTATTGACATACCCGTTTTTTATCACGAATCTCGTCATCCTCTTCGCAATGACACCGAAAAAGATCTTACCTTCTACGTTGAGTAGAGAAATTGGTCGAAACTGTTCTATTTTTCTAGAGTCTTTTTCTTTTGGTATGTGGATTCCATCTGCTAATCCCAAATTATCCGCAAAAAATTTCTTTGTACAAGCTTCTCGTAAAAGCTTCCAAAGTAGTGCTATTATTTTAGGGCATCTTTTGTAGAGCTTATATGAAATGCCGTTAATCCCCGGGGAGCTCTTAGCTATATATATATATATATATATATATATATATATATATAATTTTTTGAATACCTATGGTTATAATGGAAAGCAGAAATACAAAAATATCTTAGGAATTTCTGATGGAAATTGGATGCTGATGCTTTATAACCGCACGCATTCTTTTTCTAACCCTTCCTTAAGAAACCAAACAGTCGTTTGTAAATGGCTCTGGAGATTGAAGGATAGTAGCCTTAAGCCATTAGTTAGATGGAATTTTATTAATTGATCAACCAACCCAAGTAAATTCAGAAGTAGATATAAGCGCTGTCTTGAAGAAAAAATTAGTATTGTAAAATATAGAAATACCGGTAAATTTCTAAATCAAAGAAATGAATTGATATTTAAATGTCACCATAAAAATGGGTATAAGCTTATGCGAAAGAACTTTAGGGCTTATGTATATATATGTATATGTATGTATATGTATACATGTATTAAAAAAACAAAAAGCAGTCACAACAATAGCATTCATATATATATATATATATATATATATATATATATATATATGTGTGTGTGTGTTTAAAGAATAGATTAGTAGTGAAAGAGAAAGTATGACAGAAATATGTTAAAAGTTGGATAAATCAAACTCAAAAAGCCGAATCAAATATTACACATCTATGTTTGAGTTGTGTTTGATTTATCCAATTTTCCTAATATTTCTATCATATATATATATGTGTGTGTGTGTGTGCACTCGCGAGTGTGTGCGTGCGTGTAAGTGTTAAGATTTAATTACAGTAAATGCTCTTGGCATTTAAGAATATGTTTTAAGATTAGATCTAAATTAATTCTTATATTTCAAACAACTGTTTTATTTAAATTCAGATTTAAATATAAGGTATTACCTTATTTTGATTACACAGTGCATATTGAGAATGATATTTTTTTAGTACATGGTTATAAATATTAATATTTATTAGAATGATTTGCAATTGGTACTAGTCATTCGATATCAATTACGTTGTATGTGTTTATAATTTTAGATAATGTCTTAAGAGTAACTTGTATAACTTAAGGTTATTTTTATTTTTATTTTTAATGTGATCAATTATATTGTCAAGTATTAAAATGACAATTTTCTTCCTGTTTTTGATAAAATAGAATTATTATACAATATAACATTTAATTTTGTAAAGAGGTTATTAATTCCCATATAAGTTGTTTATAGTAGATACTTTTCTTTCCCCAAATCAATTTTTTTCCTTTATTCTATTTTTTTTTTACTTATCTCCTTCATTTCGATTTAAAAGGTTTATTCGAAATTACCTAAGAAAATAAGAAGAAAGGAAGGAGAAGACAAACATTGGTAAATCTTGATACAGAAATTGGATGTCATTTGTCAACCAGACAGGAAAAACAAATTGTCTGGTCTTTACTTAATAAAAAGATAAAAAAATAAAAAATAAAAAATGAAATTTTGGTTTGGGAGATAGGGTGGCTGGTTAATTTTTTTTTCTAAATGATCATTAGAAATGTCTCATTAATTTTCTGTCTGAAGATGTAGGTCTAACATTTTTAAAATATAGTGTTTGCTGAAAAAAATATTATTTGATAAAAAATGAGGAATCTTTAAAGGTTTTTCTTTTATATTGAATCATTTACTCAGTAATTTAATTATTATTTTACATTAAGATCACTTTTGATTTTGAATTATTGTAGTCAAACACTTAAAAAAGTGCACAGAATCACCTCGTCAGTGATATTCTTGGGGTCCTTACAAGTTTCGAGCCTTCCAACATCATACTTACTCTCCCAAGTGACCCTACCGAAACTTTTGTTCCAGCCGGCGATCCTGCAGTAAAAATACGCCATGCATGCAAAAATACACAGTTCACACAAAAGAAAAAAATTAAATGCTACTGCTAATGAGTCATTAGCAATAAGTTAGGGAATAATGTCTGGCAGTGTGTACAGCACATTTTCAAAAGACACGGAACTGGAACATCATCATATGGTGTTTTTATCTTATCCCAGACGTTTGATATATATATATATATATATATATATATATATATATATATATATATATATATATATATATATATGCACGTCCAAATAATAAGCTACTGGACCCTTTTGAAGCGGACTTATTCAAACTAATTAGAAAGGTTAAATTTGGGAGAAACTATAACAGTTTTCAAAGGAAATTGAATAAGAACATAAATGAAATGAAATGTTCTAATTGTACATGGATGAGGGCGGATAAATCAAAAAACATGTATAAAATGAAGCCCTCAAAATACTAGGAGATTCTGAAGAACAGGATTACAGATAATTACGAAATAGACGCTAATAACACTATTGACCAAATAAATAACGGTGCCTGTAGGTTTGCAAATAAACTATCAATTGAAGATACGTTATGGAAATTTAAAACGAAAGAGGCTTACATTCTATTTAAAAAAATGAACCTAATTTTGAGAATAAATTTCAAACTAGACTGATTAATCCCTCAAAAACAGAGTTAGGTAATATATCAAAAAATATTATTCAAAATATTGTAACGAATTTAAAAAAGGCTAACTATGGTAATCTTTGGAAAAAAACTCGTATGACACCATTGAATGGTTTAAGAAAATTAAAAATAAGAGCAAGGCTACATTTACTCAATTTGATATCATTGAATTTTATCCTTCAATAGCAAAAAATATTTTAATCCATATCATAAACTACGCCAGAAAATATATAGAAATAACGGAAGAACAACATGAGATAATTCTAGCTTGTTGAAATACACTTCTAAAAAATAATAGATCAGAGGAGACAGCAGAAGCAATTAAGAGATTTGTTTGTTTTTGACAAGAGCAATTATGATCCCAAAACCGTCTCTCCATTCTCTACATTTTTGTAAAACCAAAGTTGAATCATTACCCTCGAACAATTTTTCCTCTGTCTTACAGTTGGAACAAACGGTTTATCTTTGTTCTAAAAACTTTTTAAGTCCCAATGTTATAGGATATATAAGCAACTGCCCTGAGGCATTTTGTGGCCTAAATGCGATGATTTCTTACTCAACCATATGTGTTTGTGCCTGTTCTATTTCTTCATTTCCAGTAACATCATCAGTTCCGTCATCATATTCATACGTGTCCTTATCGCATGCACTGGAGCTCTCTTACTTTGGCAGATCATTATTGTCATCTTCAATTTCTTTAATAGCGTTAAGTCCTGCATAGAATCCTCTTCAGTTCTTTTTTCTATATTTGTCTCCACCATAATTGCATTTTTTCATGTTACTACTCTCCTAGTTCTGATGTACATTCAGCGTCCTCGTCTTTGCATTTTGTTTAGCTACATATTTCTTCTTTAGGAAAACATGTAAAGATGCAGTACATTTTTTGTCCTCGCATTCTCTGTTAGCTTTCAACTTGCAGTAAGCTGCACCACTTAGATTTTGCCGTTTACTCATTCTAATCGATGACTAAATAAGAAAGGAAAAGATAATAAAAAGAGCATATTCAACAGTACAGAGGATTTTTATTTAATATCATAAGATACAATTTCGAATGAGTTTGAAAGTGGGGTTGTAAAAAAAGGTTGATCATTTTTTAACTTTCCCAAACATAGCTTGCCGCATTAATGACCCATTTCTATCTTATAACGGCGAAAGAAAGTGTTGATTAAAAAGGGGAAAAAATAATTACGGGAATTTACCCCAAAAAAGCCAATGATTATTTAAATCTTTTCTTAAATTCAATTTTCAAAATTTACAATCCTTTTTTTCTTAAACATTTTTCATCTCTTTTTAATTCATTCTTATATTCAATATGATAATTTAAAATTTAATCCATTGTAATGTTTGTGATAGAAATAACTGAGCATTAAAATCTTAAAAGAATTTTCACGCATGATACTTATATTAAATATTAACTTATTCTTCGGAGAACTGATTGACAATTACCTTTTCTGGCAAAAAATGACCCCTTCATTATTGTGCCAGAGTTTTTTAAAACTTTGGGCTTTACGAAAGATGGTAAGGAAACTAAACTAATAAGGACAGAAATATCTAATAACAATTTATTTATTCCCATCAGTTCATCTGGTAATTAAAAAATATTCGGGTTTTAAAATGAAGTTTTTAAAACAATAAAAAATAAACATTAAAATTTGATATTAAATTATCACACTTTGACTAAACTTTGTTTTTGTTTTTTTGAGAAAAAATCTTTTATCTTTTTTGTGTTCAACTACTCGATGTAAAAGATAATTTTGATCAATTAACGAATCTCTTTCACCAGATGTGCTTGAAAAGATCCTACTGTTGAGCTGGAATGGAGATTCAGCAGTTAATCGTAAACGAATATTTTTAGATATTTTAAAAATCGTTCCGGAAGAATTTAATGCGTAATATTTCAAAACTTTACATCCAAATAATTGTAAAATATATTTTTATATTACAAAATTAATATTCTTAGTTTGTAATACTAATATGAAAAGTTAATCTTATAATATATGCTAGATTTAATTTTTTGGAAAATGTTTAGTTTAAAAAATCTCTCAAATTATTATGATTTTAATGGTGTTATTTTTACATAATAATTCTAAATTTTTTTTATAAAAAATCTATTAAATTATACAGTTTTTGAGAAGTTGATATGCGATTAAACAAAGAAACCGAAAGAAACCGAAACAATTTTTGAACTTTAAAGACTGCAAGTTTTGTAAAAACTTTCGAATTGTATTCAAACTTTACATCGTACATATTTCTGGTTCTATTTTACCACGATTTTTTTTTTATTTAAAAAATGTACAATTTTTTTCTACGAAAAGAACTATTAAAAAAAATGACATTTATTTTCATCAAGTTTCAAAGATCTTCAACTGATCCAATGCTTTTTATCAACGTTTTCCAGTAAAAAAGCAAATAATCGGTTATCTTCAATATACGTACTCTCGAATTTTTCAGCTTCCTTTAAGGAATGCTGCCTTCAAATTAGCTGCTAGAGTCCGCCTCGAACGCTATTTGGTCTGCGCTTTGTAAGGAAAATATCATGTTGTTTTTCATAGGCTTTCTTGAATAATATTGTTTTTTACAATAAATTAATTTGGGCATTTGTCAATAAATACATATCAAAAAATCACTTACAATCATTATTTTCATTCAATGATTTTGCACTTAAATCTTATCAGTATCCTGTGATATGAAAATATATCGGAAATTTTTATTAATGAACTTATTAATTAAACATATTAATAATAACACAAATATTTTCAAGTTTCATGGACAATAAGAGAAAAATATGAATTATAATCGAACAAAATCATTTGAAAATGTGATATTTTATTTTATTTTTAATCTTAATTTTCCGTCCAAAAGACCTTTGAGTTAAGAATGAGCGCAACTTAAAAACTTATTTCTCCATAATATAATGTTAAAAATCTTAAGACGTTAAAGAAAAAGACGACTTTTTTTCATCAAGCTACATTTGTAGGAATGAAAAATCACTCGTAAATCTTTTTAAATGTATTAGAATATCGAAAAATATGCTATCGTTCATTATGAGGTTTTAATCATAATTTTTTTAGATAGATTAAATGAATATTCATTTAATTACAAATATTTCATCTTAAGCAGAAGTGTTAAAAGGCTTTCAAAATTCATCGTAAAATTTTTTTGCGAATAAAATGTATGTAAATTGCGTCAGAGGAAATTTGGTTTGGGATCAACACAAAGAGAAAACATATTTTATAACTCCACTTAAAAAAAAAACACGGTATAAAAATTCTTTTTTGATTTTTTTAAGGACAAAAAAATTTTCAAAAATCTTTTTCTGGGTGTTCACATCGTAAATTCAATTCCTTTTTACATGTGGTCTTCTTGTTTATGAACTTTCTGGAAATGTAAAAATTAGCGATTGGACATTATTGTTATTGAAATGATCAAATGTTGAAACTCTCTGGTTAACTGATAAAAATATTTTCTAATATAAAAACAAATAACCAATGAATTATCAAAAGTTTATCATTAATCCCTAAGACGTCTCCTTTGAATTACTTTTCACACTTCTTTTCCTAAACATGATTCGGCATTATAAGACCGATGAGGTTGATATGCCGTAAAACAAAACAAAAAAACAAACAAACAAACATATTTTTCTACATAAAAAGAAGTAATTATAATAAAATTAATTTATTTATTAATAAAATACCAAAATTTTCTTAAGAATTTGAACATGTTCAGGATTGATTTTGAAATCACAAAAAAACATCTTCGTACATTTTATTTTTACTCAAGATAATTTGAAGTCTATCCAAAAATTATTTAGGTCAATTGTCGTAATACAAAAACACGAGGGTATATATATATATATATATATATATATATATATATATATATATATATATATATATATATATATATTTCTTTAAGAAAAAACCAAAGACCGGTTAATTTAGGATTATAAATTTATTTCCATCCTGTTTTTCAGTTTCTGGTATGAACCAAAAACACGAAGAAAAAAAAATTTATACAGGACTTCTTCAGATCCAATGGATAATTAATTAAAACAGAATAGACACGTGGGGTTTCTTCGTATTTTTGGTTCACACCAGAAACAGAAAAACAGGATGGAAATAAATTTATAATCCTAAATTAACCGGTCTTTGGTTTTTTTCTTAAAGAATATTTCACTGTAATAAATTACATTGAGCTCTCTACCAGGAAAATTTAAATGTTCGACTCTTGAATGATTTTCTTGTCCTGAAGGAATTACTCCAAACTCTGGTTTAACTTGACCGAATAATACCTATATATATATATATATATTAGTTGAAGAAAATATTCAATATAGTGGGGATATCTCTCGGAATGTCCTCGTGTTGTCTTGTAGTCTCAGCAAGTGGTCGCTAACTCCAGGTCCAAAAAAAAGTACCGATATTTCAGATAATTATTAGCTGAGGTCGCCGCCAGGTTGTCATGTCATGTGTTTGTGATCTTCCTAAGAAAAAGGAATGAATGTGAAAAAAATTCAATTTAAAAGACAAAAATAGATTTCCTTTTTGAAACAGGATAACATAAAAATGCAATTTTCACCCGCAAAATGGTGCCCCCTGTAGGTACCATCTGAAGCCCATGCCCACCTGCCACCCATGACCGCCAATATATATACACATATATATATATATATATATATATATATATATATATATATATAAAATTAACTTAAATCGCAAGTCGGAAATCTTCTACCATCGGATCATCAGGAAGCCTAACTCCAACTGATGGAGTTAGGCTTCCTGATGATCCGATAAGGTGAAACTTTAGTAGAAGATTTCCGACTCGCGATTTAAGTTAATTTTATAATTGGCTCCACTTGTGTTGAGCACTTTTGTAATTGTAGCATTGCAGGATTCACGGAAGGTTTTAGTTTTCTTTTGACCAACTGACTGCGTATCCCTTGATTTTTTTCAAGGGGTCCGACGAGGTTGACCTTTTCTTTCTTTTTGACCAATATTTTTTTCTTTTTACCCCGGGCCGTGATTCGATATATTTTTATCTCTTATTCCTGGCGGGTTTTTTTTCGTTTTTTTCTAGTACCGTGAATGCGGGTAGATATTAGATTAGTATATATATATATATATATATATATATATATATATATATATATCACAGCATTTCTCTGGATAGGTTACTGTATATGTGACAATAACAAGGAAGTGTTTTCTCATGAGTCAAGAATATTCTAAATGCCCGATTTTCACGCACAATTTTATAAATTGAATAAATCATCAGTTTTGCGGGAATGTAATTACAATTAAGAAAACAAAACTTTTTCTTCGAAATTTGGAATGGAAACCTATTCATAAAACATGCTATCTATTTAATAATTACGAAAAATTTTACAAAAATTCAATTAGCTGATTTGTCGACTTCTTTTTTTTGCTGAGTATTATCACATGTTATTTCAACAGCAATAATTGACCAAAATAATTCAATTTTTACCTGCTAGAAAGAGTGTTAAAGTCTTTAAATAAATATAACATTAAGAAATTATCTTTACTGAAGTATGAAGTCAGTGTGAAATATCGTGTGATGTTAGACGGCCTCAGTAGCGCATGCTCGTTTTTTCTTTCTATTTTTTTCCCTTGCCAAGCCTGTGAAATGCCGATTTTTAAATTGGGATAAAAACAATATCATTGGATTTTTATATTCATATGATACTTATGCAATAAAAGAAGCTTTTTCCTTACGTGAAATTTTGGAGTTTTCTTTCATGCATCAAAAATCCTAATAAATGATATTTTTTTTTAATAAAAAGATTTTATTGAATATTTTCATGTGCTTTTAAAGTGTAATTCCATAATTAAATATCTTTTTTTTAAACCAAACTCGCAAGTATCTGTATAAAAGACTTACATTTTAAGTGTAAAAGGAGAGAAATTAAAAGAATATTTCTATTCTTGGCAACATATTTGTATTTGTTTATTTATATTTTATAGGAGGCGGTCATTGGAGGATGTCCTCCTTGTTTAGTGGGTAACTTTCTATACAGTGAGATCGTCGTGAGTTTGAACTTTAGTTTCGCTATTATGTTCCTTTTTGGACGAATACCTTTAGGAAAGGTATTAACCCCCTTACCCCTCCAACTATGTTTTAGATAGTACAACGAGTGTTCTTCCATTAGGACGGCATTAACATTAAATAATATATAAAGGGTGATATGCCATAAAACAAAGAATAGAAACTTAAAGAAAATATATTCATATTAATTTTTTTGCGAATTTTCTAAACAGAAAACTATTTAAGTTATTGTAACGTTATTCGTATTTGTTATTCGAATTTAAGTTGACTGAATAAGTAAATATGATTGATATGATGAAAATATTCATAGAAATTATTGTTATTATGCTTATGATGTTTATAATATGTGTAGTTTCATTGAACGATAGTCCGAGTATAGAAGTTCGAAAGCATTTTATACATAGCTTTTAGGGAGAGAAATGCACACTTTAAAAGAAAAATCTTCCACCTTTAGAACTGTCTCCTGTGCGGTTCAAGTGACCTTAAACAAATAATAATAATAGAATCATTTAGCTTTTGTTTTATTTTTTTTTCCATATACCATTTGTCATGATAATGGCTTGGAACGTTGGGCTCCGAGTGTTTGCTGTTGAACGTTTTTGCTTTTTCTTAAGACCGGTGAATCTGTAATTGCTATATAGAGAGCTTTGTGTACTCACTTCGGCATGAAGCTGTTCTGTTGAGAAAATTGATATTCTGAAGACAGAATTCTATCCAGAACAGCATCATTTCGTGATAACATGAGATGAGCTAGAAAATACTCTCTGAAACAATTTAATAAAACAAACCATTCGACAACAAACCCACTGTGGTCACAGGTCCAAGCTATGATCTTAACTGATCCTACCTGAAACAATTAGCTAGATGGTGCAAGCATTGCCACTTACCTGACATCACTTACAGCAATCGAGAGACAGTTTTGATTGTGGGAGTTATTTCTATGGCACCCGGTCATTAAACGTAATATCAAAACATGGTAATACGCAGAACAAATTACAAATCTTTCGATCAAAGAATTTCTGAAACGGTGTATTTATTATCTGTCTCTGCAAATTTCTTGCAGCATTCAGAATCTCCTGTAACGGTTGCTCTTTCTCTCTGTTTACTTTGAATTGCCACATCCTAGAAGCTGTCTATGAAGTGAATGTCTGGCGAGTATGTTTGCCAAAATCTACGTCAATCAAAGGAGTTCTTGGTATGCTGACATTGCAAATATTTTATCATTTTCATATTGATCGTCTACAAACTCACAAATAGAGCTATCATTTACAATTTTATCTATCTATCAATCAATCAATCTCTCTCTATATAAATGCATATATACGTGTTGTGGGGTTGGTTGGTTGGTTTTGTGCGTGTATATTTATATGTAGATATTATTCCACTGATTATTCAACATAACAAGATAACTTTATATGAGGCTCTTTCGAAATGAAATTTCCTTTGTGAAGACCTTTCAAAGGAGTCTGAAGAATGTATTCGCCTCACGGAACGTTCTTATTATATGAATCTTGGCATTTGATCTTGTTTCGGAAAATGCGTTTCTGAATAATGAGAATCCTAATTTCATTCATTCTGAAAAACACGACTGAGATGTAAGCGCAGTCACGAATATGATTCGACTATTGCACTAAAGTTGTTGATTGAAATCCGAAAGACGAATAGAAGTTTATGAACCTCTTGCTATGTACATATTGTTTCCTCTAGCCATATGCAGCCTCGTGTTAAAGTTCATTCAACACAATATGCATTAAGTCCAGAGCCTAATGATGGTAAAATCGTAAGGTATTAGGAATCAAAAACATTGAAAAGTAAATTGCAAACCACACACACACACACACACAATCATTCAAAGAAACATATGCACGTGCAAATTCTCGCTTTAACATCCAAATATCAGATAGATAGACAGATAGATAGATGGTGATTGCCACTTCTTCACAGAAGAAGGACATTTCCCCAATGTTCGGTTGTGAGGTCGCAAGTGGCTCAGAAGTCCAGCTTTACTTTTACACTTCCTATTAGACAAAAGACACGTGAGATCCCCGGCTTTCCCTCGTGCACATGCGTTTTTAACGTGGTTTTCTCTCATCATGGGACAGCATACGACTCAAGAGACCAGCCTGTGACTGCCAGGCCTTACCACACACTCTAGATATATGGTCAAACCTGAATATAGAAAATTTATCCAAGATGTCTGACCTGTGCCACTTCCATAGATCTCGCCTCAGGATGAATTGCTCGAGTCGCATTGCCTCAGACCTTCTACAGTCATCATAAATGAATCTCCTTCAGAATCGTCGCTGTCCTTTCCCAGCGTGTACAAATCGTGTGTTCTGTCTCTACTTTTACATTCTTCGGAAACATGGACTACATATCGTCGACACATTAAGACCTTAGAGAGGTTCTATCAGACTTGTCTCAGGAGAAGATTAAACATCGGGTGGCAATCATTCACGCCAGACACTACTGTCATGCAACATTCCAATGTGTCTAGCATAGAGGAGTATACCATACGAAGCCAGTTGCGCTGACCTGGACATTTTGTTAGAATGGATGATGGCAGACTCCCGAAACAAATGTTTTCAGGGAACACCGGTGTGGTAAACGGCCGAGACACAAACTCAAGAAATGTTTCAAAGACGTCATAAAAACAACCTAAAAATTCTTGGCATAAATTTTGAGGATTGGGAAAGGACAGCGGCAAATACACACACACACACACACACACACACACACACACACACACACACACACACACACACACACACATATATATGTATGTATATATACTTTTTAATTAAAAAATAAATAAATTTCACATCCTTGGTTTCGTTTCATAAGTAATACTTACACATGTTTTCTCTAAAATAGTAAACACAATCGTCGGATGAAAAGAGTTGGACGTTGAAGTAATGGCAATGAAGAGGTACGTCACACTCCCCAGAACTGGAGCCACACCTTCAGACGCAGTTTAGTATCATACACAGGATAGCACACTTTAAAACGATTAAGATTAGTTTTTGCTTCTGGTAATATAAGTCTCATTCATCTAAGGTATACATATTATAAAGTTTCTCCGGTTTACTTACAAACTATAGTACATTATGAACAGTAGAAAATTTACAAGGAAGTCGGCTGTAAGTTCTAATAAAATAGACGAAATAAAACATCACCAACCGTACGAATGAACGAAGTTCGTAAACTGATATCAATGTTCTTTAGCATTCGGGCTGGGATGAAAGCGGCGTATCGGTTTATTACTAATTTTCATATGTTGCCAGTTTTATCTGCTTTAAGTTCTGATAAAACAATAAGTTTCACACGAAATATCAAATAATTCTGATTGTTTTCCATGACTGCTTGGATTATAAATCAAATTCTTTCTTAAACATCGGGTTAGGTAAAAATAATAGAATTTTCTTAACAGTATCATAATCATTAGTTTTGTTTTCACGGAAGCAATGTTTTATATGCTTTCAGATAACTCATTTATGTATAGTTATTTTATATTTTAACTTTTTTTTTCGAGAATATATTTTGTTTGCTCTGTCTATCATTCTTTTTAATACACCTTTTACAAAAGAAAATACAAGAAGTTTTAATTAATTTGGAAGTTTGATTTAATTTTTGGCAATATTTGAAAATCAATTGTAAACATTTTTAACAAAAAATTATTTTCTTCAAATATCTATTGATGGTTAGCTATATAGATACCATTGCATTTGTCAATAAATGATGGAATTCGAAAAAAAGTTCTATATAAATTCTTTATGCAGGAATCGTGTCTGAAATATAACAGGACTAGTGTCACAAAGAACTTATTTAAATTCCATTGAACAAACTACATGGTTCCCTCTTTAAAGTTGACATTAAATCTGATGCACTTTCCCATTCTTCTCTGAAACACACCCATATACTGTTGGATGGATTCTTCTGGGATGAACATCAGCTCCATCGTTACGGCCCTCTTGATGGCCCTAAACGCCTTCAAAACGACTCCTCTTTATGATCCTCCAAAATTCGGGGAAAAGAAAAATTCACATGGCGCAAGATCACGTGAACAGAGTTTTTTTTTTTCAATTCAGCTATATTTTTCTCGTGTAGGAATTGCCGGATGTCCAGCACACCAAGTCTCGTTATTTTTCAGACACATATTCAGGGGATAATCTTTCAAGCATTATCCTATGTAAAATCCAGCCTACTTGTAATCATTAGAACACTCGACCTAACTTACCTGCACGATGCTTTTTGAAGGCAATTCTTTCCTGAAGTTATCTTTCACCTCCTCGTGCTCTGAGCTTAACCTCTTGTGTCGCTCAAACACACGTGTGCATGAGATATTATCTCTACACACTTGCTGAGGCACTTCATGTGCTTGGGCGCGCCCCCGGCTTTTTAGCTGGGCCGTCTGGCATTCGTGCCGGATGGGTGCTCGAAACCAAGAGCAGACTCGGAGCCGAATAGGCCCCCAGCTTCGGCTGGGCAACCTTCGGGTGGGCGAGCTGCACTTTTGTCCCCTTTGTACGGCACTAGACCAAGCGTCTAGTTTAAGCCGTAAACTGGCATACGTGCCCGGACCCACATTTGGGTTCGTGAAACCGCTTGCCTCATCAGGCTCACATTGCACTAAGTGAGCCAATGAGCAGCACAGACAAGCAGGGTTCGAGTCTCGGCTCGTTCCCGACCTACCCCTCCCCTTTATCCCCACTTTAATCGGCCTTCGGGCTTTTGACCTTGTGTCAAGTCGTGTCTGGTGGGAGGCAGCGACAAATATAGGCACTTCATGTGCTTGTAGTTGAGTTTTCCCCAACCAGATCAAGTTTATTCGTTTCTCCTTCCTCAATGAAGAACTATCCGGGAATGCGGAGGGGTAAATAAAAACATGGGGAAAATGCAATGCTTGCATTTTTTATATATGTTTTTTTTTTTACTATTGCAGTTATATATATCCAATATATCATAGGAGATGAGGACACAATTTGCCTATCCCTCTTTCGCTCATAGTTCACTCAGTGCTCTAAGTCGTGTTAATTTTCAGACTGACCTTCTATTGTAGAAGTTATTATATATTTTTAGAAACAAAAATACAAAATGAAAAACGATAATTATAATGATAGATTATTGTTTAGTTGCGACGAAAATCAGAACAAACGCCAAATTATCGAATTCAATAAATCTTTGTAATCACCCATTAAATTAATGTCCCTACAAACTTCCGGAAAATTTTCTCAGAATAACATCAACTTCATAAAAATGTATATCAGCTGTACACGGAAGCAAAACAGTGACCTGAGATCAAATCATGGTTAAGTCTGTTTTGCATGTCATTTCGCGTTCTCACCTTCAGAAAATGCATGAATACAACTTTCCTCTCCCCAAAACAGGAATGGATAAATAATAGACTCGGTTCTTTATGTTTTGTTAGGCAACTAGTTTTGGAGAAACGTTGTTCTGAATGCAAACCAGTTTTACACCGCTTAAGAATTGACCTTTTGTCACATCCTGCTAGTGGCTTAGGGGTCGTTTATATATATATATACATCGAACTAATTCTCATTTTCGTTAAATCGATTTTCCTATTTAGCAATAACTTCCGTGTGTAAAGATTTGATGTAAGTCTATAAATAGAATAATATATATATATATATATATATTCGCACTTCGTTTAGTCTAATGACTAGCAAGCTAGTAGGATAGATGAATTACAGTGTAGTGAGTTCAATCTACATTAACTCTAGAAAAGTGCTGCCTTGAGTGACATCTGATTTATATTTAGCGTTTTGTCTGACTGATTTTAACATTACGTTAGTTTGTCTAGTGATATTCTATACAGAGGTTTTAGGGGATTGCGTCTATTGTACGTTTATATTCACATTTTTCAGTACTTGTTTCTTAAGGGGTCTTTCTTCCCGTGGTCCTATCGAATACGAAACTATTTCAGACATATCTATATCGTCCATTGATGGAAACTAACTGACACTATCACTCTGGGTCAAGGTGAAATTGAAATTAATACCTGTATAGGTATACTACTCACTCCGCAGAGCTCCTCAACTGAAGTCTCACCATCAGACACAGATTAATGCAATACAGGATACCGCTTTTATTGGGGTATTATCATATCTGCTGGGGTTACGGTCAAGGTATTCTCAGCCTCATCTACAGGTCAGTTTATTTTTTTAAGGAACTGCGATCACATTTCACTTGAAATATGGAATTATAAAAAGCTCGAAAGAATGAGAGAGGATCAATTTTTGCCAGAGATTAATTGACAGAAAGAAGGTAAGTTTTATTTTATTCGGTCTTGTCATTCTCCTAACTAGCTTTGTGTGACCTTTTTACCGGTAATTATGAGTTATTTGGTTTCTGAAAAAATGTAAGAAAAAAGAAGTCAACACATTGCTGTGATTTTTTTAACAATAGATGTTTGGCATAATTTCACCAGTGTATTTGCTTTTCATCTTTCTTTTTTTTTTGGGGGGGGAGGGTTATTGGTTCTACTATTTTTTTTTTTTTTTTTTTGTTAAATGAGTGCCGTCACACAGTTATATTTAATCTGACATTTTCTTATTCGACTACTTTCTGAATAAAGTCATCTTTCTAGAACGTTAAAATAACAATAAAATATACACAATGACAAAAGAGTTGTCAAAACTTAACATGAGGTCAAATAAAATTTTATTTGCTCTTTACGACATATTTCCTGTGTTTAAAAACTTAACAATTGCTGACATATAAATTCGTGTTTTAAAATGTAAGCTCTGAAGATTTCATGAAAGAAATTTCACCAAGCATGTTTCGATATAATTTTTTTTATTCAGAACTCGCTTGGGAAATAATCTGGACAACACATTTTAATTTATAAAACGTTTGTAAAAACCTAAAATTTCAATTTAAAATGAAACTAAAAAATTAGAAGAATCTTTCAAGACTCATTAATCTTTCTGGTTAAAATACTGAGGAAAATGAGAAACAAGCAAACCAATACTGACAATACAGACACACACACACACACACACACACACACACACACACACACACACATATATATATATATATATATATATATATATATATATATATATAAGCAACATTATTATTTGTCGACTTTACCAAGGCCTTCAAGTCCATTCAAAGTGGGAAGATGGAACAAATCCTACAAGCATACGGCTCGCCAAAAGAAACCGTAGCAGCAATAACGATTCTCTATAGAAACACCAAAGTGAAAGTACGTTCACCAGATGGAGACACACAATACTTCGACATTGTAGCAGGAGTACTACAAGGAGACACGCTAGCTCCATACCTCTTTATCATCTGTCTAGACTACGTGCTTAGAACATCGATTGATAAAACCAGAGAGAACTGCTTCGAGCTGACAAACAAAAGAAGCAGAAGGTACCCCGCAAAAACAATTACCGACTCCGACTACGCCGATGACATAGCGATACTGGCAAATACGCCAAACCAAGCCGAAATACTACTGCATTGGCCTCCATGTCAATGCACACAAAAGGGAATATATGAGCTATAATCAAACAGGCGACATCTCCACACTAGACGGAACCTCTCTGAAACTGGTACACAAATTCACCTACCTAGGAAGCAGCCTCTCATCAACCGAAAAATACATCGCCACACGACTAACGATGGCATGGAAAGCTATTGATAGGCTATCGATCATATGGAAATCAGACCTGACCGATAAAATGGAACGCAGTTCCTTCCAGGCAGGGATCATATCGATACTGCTGTATTGATGCACTACTTGGACGCTAACTAAACGGCTGGAGAAGAAGCTAGACGGTAATTAAACTAGAATGTTGCGAGCAATATTGAACAATTCCTGGCGGCAACACCCCACAAGGCACCAACTATAGGGACACCTACCTCCCATCACGAAAACTATCCAAGTTAGACGAACCAGGCGCGCATCATAAGTGATGTACTCCTATGGACCCCCATATATGGCCAGGCAAAAGCAGGACGACCAGCTCGAACATACATACAGCAGCTATGTGAGGATACCGGATGTAGCCCAGAAGACCAGCCAAAGGCGATGAACGATTGGGAGAAGTGGCGAGAGAGGGTCATGGATATCCGTGCTTGCAGCACGACATGATGATGCTGATATATATATATATATATATATATATATATATACATGTGTGTGTGTGTGTGTGTTTGTGTGTCTGGGTCTGTGTGTGTGATGTAACATTGAATAAAATTAAATTTAATCTAGATCAAGGATTAAATTAATTCAAGGCATTAAAACAGATTTTCATGATATATATGTTAGAATTACCATGGCCAGAAAATCCGGCAAACACCTACATGTGACATACTGAACAGCTGTTTCGACCTTATTAGGTCTTATCAGCAGTGCACAACGTGCTCTCGACGACTGGAGATCGAACTAACAACCACAGAATCCAGAAGCCGAAACTCTACCACTGGGCCACCGGTTCATGCACATGTATTGTGTTCTTAGCTAGCAAGTTCAGTTACTGACAACGGATTATTTTCATTTAAATATCTTCGCTTGAAGACGTTGAATTGTCCTTGCTATTTTTCTTATGTTTGATTTGGTTTGGATTCTTGGGTTTTATGGCATATCAACCTTTATAGGTTATTTAACGCCGAATCCATTTTTATGTAAATAATATGTTCTATTTAAAACAATTCAGTTTAGCATAAGTACACAGTTTAATTGTCAAAAATATTTCCATTTCAAACTATTCAAGCAGTTATATGTAATTATTCAGTTAAGTGTAAATAAAATTTTAATGTCGAAAAACAGTTCTATTTCAAATAAATCAGTTAAGCATAAGCACGCAGTTTAAATGTAAGTACGGTTTAATTGTAAAAAACATTTCTATTTCAAGCTATTCAATTTACTCAAAGAATTCATTTTAGCATAAGTATGCTGTTTGGTCTATTTAACCCATAGATAAGGCCCTATCAGGTGCTACCACCCCGGGCCAGAGTGGACCTGGGAGCAATGGCATTGAAGGAGTACTCCGCATTCCCCAAAGCTCCAGCGCTGCTGGAACCTTACTATTATATTGTTTAGTGTCATATACAGGACACTCGTTAGGTGGGGGTCTTACCCCTCTGAAGAGGTGCAGTCAGTGTATTCTACAGCCCCAGCTAACTGTCAAACAGTTTTATTTCAGATAATTCAGTTCAACATAAGTACACAGTTTAGACGTCAAAAATAGTTCTATTTCGAGCTATTTAGTTCTGCACTAGTACGCAGTTCCAATGTCAAAACAGTTCTAACTTAAACGATTCAGTTTAGCATAAATACGCAGTTTAAATGCAAAAATCAGTATAGTGAAAGAAACATGGTTTAGTTCTATTCAACCCATAGATAGGACCCTTATCAGGTGCTACCAATCCGGTAGCTGAGAAGCAATCGGTGTATTCTACAGCCCCAGCCTACAGGGCAATCTTATGTTTGGTTTGGTTTGGTTAATGGCATATCAACCATTGTAGGTTATTTAATGCCAAAGCCATTCTTCTAGAAGAACAGTAGTGGTACTATTTAACCCATTGCTGGGAGGACAAGGGGGTTCATACCTTTCCCAAGGGTATATGCCCGAAAGTGAACGTAATAGCGAGACTGGAGTACGAACTCGCGTCCTACGATTCTGCAGTCCATCACTTTAACTATTACACCACGAGGACACCCCACCACTCTTATGTTTGGGCCAAGGTGGTGAAGAAACACCGAACATAACAAAGACACTTACAAACTCAAATCCCAGGCTATATGAAAGATCCTAATTACAATTAAAAATATCATATATGAAAATAACCGTAAAACTGGTGACAAATATTGGCAGTAGCCATAAAAAAAATATTATATTTGAAAAAAGCATTTAACTCGGGTAATTAACATATTAACCATATTCAATAACTAAACCCACAACATGTTCCTAGGAAAATGAGCAAACGATATTTTAAGAAATATTCCAAAATGTATACATAAAACTTACAGCAACAAACACCGTAACACAACACCCGAGGACGACCAGGGAAATGATGAAAATCATTTGGGGTATTTTCATTTTTCTTGGTTGGTTGTTTGGGTTTTACCACATATCAAGCTTTGTAGGTTATTTAACGCCAACTCCACTTTTTTACAAATAATCAGTTCTATTTCAAACAACCCAGTTTAGCAATAATAAACAGTTTTATCGTCAAAAACATTTCTTTTTCAGGCTATTCAATTTATTCAAACAGTTCTAATTCTGCTAATTAAGTTAAGTATAAATACAGAAGTTCTATATTAAACAATTCAGTTTAGTTTAAATGGCAAAAACGGTTCCATTCCAAACAATGCAGTTAAGGATAAGCACGCAGTTTAGATGTAAGTACACATTATGATTGTCAAAAAAATTTCTATTTCAAGCTATTCAGGTTAGTCAAACAGTTCTATTTCTAACATTTCAGTTTAGCATAAGTAGGCTGTTAGTTAAATTTAATCCTTAGGTTGGGCCCTATAACGTGCTACCATTACGGGCAAGAGTGGACATGAGAGCAATGGCAATGAAGGCCTGCTCCGCATTCCCCAAAGCTCCAGCATCACTGGAATCTCACCATCAGTTTCTTTAGGGTCATATTACACTCGTGGTGGTGGTGGGTTCTTACCAATCGGCAGACGTTTAGTCGGTGTATTCTACAGGCCCAGCCGACTTGGCAAGGGTATTTTTGAGCACTTTCTTCATCGCTTTGAATCAGACGAAGAAAAAAAAAACAAGAAGACTTTAACGTCATTTAAGATCATAAAAAGAAAACAATGCACACTCTTTAACCGAACATACATACATACATGCATATATATATATATATATATATATATATATATATATAGACAAACACATATATACATGTCTATATATATATATATATATATATATATAACTGTATATACATACATATACATATTTATATAGATACACAACGGATACATACGGATATATATAGATTTGTACACGCACATATACACTAACACACACACACACACACACACACACACACACACATATATATATATATATATATATATATATATATTCAAAAATGCATGTATATACACACATAGATATTCACATACATCCATATAAATATACATTTGTACCGATATATATATATATATATATATATATATATATATATATATATACTTGGCGAAAAAAATCTCTATACATTAGTGTGTGTATATATATATATGTATATGTATAATATATATACATATATATATATGTATATGTATAATATATGTACATATATATATATATATGTATATGTATAATATATATAAATATATATATATATTTGTATAATATATATAAATATATATATATATATTTGTATGTATGTATGTATGTATGTATGTATGTATGCACCTATGTATGGATGTACATATTTGTTTTAGTAATATTGATATGTACTGCCTAGATATTTTTGTTTTGCTACTTTTAAGTTGCCGTATGAATGTTTTAATATCTGGCTAGAATTGCCTAATAAATTACCCATAATTAATTGGTTCTTAAGCAATTTCGTACCCATCTTGAGCAAACATCAGAGGGTGAGTATATTCCAAATATGATGTTACGATTGCAAGAACATTAAAACATTGTAAGTATTAAGTATTATTTATCCCGGTTTTATCTTGTAGCGTTTGTTTTTAAAATTCATTCAATATGAATAGTAGTAAACGATTTTTGATTACAGTAGTCCTGGATTCGAAATTGTTTCAATTAAGGTTAGTATTTTAATTTCTTATTTTTAGTGCTTCAAAAAACTGTAAACCACCAGGCATTATAACATCAATATAGTGACTTAAAATGTTAAAAAAAATTGTAAACCAAAGATGTGCATTCGTTATGTATTTGCAGATAATAGTTTTTTAGTGGCATTATTTCTGTTAATTTGAATCCCATATTTATTGGTGTGGTTGTGTGTACTCCCTTTGTGTTGGGCGCAGCTCATTAAGGCATGTTTTTCATAAGTTATTATTTTTGATTATGGTGCCTATTCTGCCAGCGTGTAAGGGATGGTTTTTATTCAGATCTTTGGGTGGTGATTATTGAAGTGGAAGGGTTGTATAGTTTCTGGTATATAAGTAAAATAAAGTTGACAACCGTAGTCGTGGGCAATCCAAAGTTTCCTTTTCAATAGTTACAACACAACGTTGTAGGGAAGGTCGCTCTTTCTTTCTCTTGAATACTCCACTTTACCTTAGATACGTATCTTATAATGATAAATTATAAACATGGCGGTATCAAGTTTTGAGTCTTTGGTATCATATATATATATATATATATATATATATATATATATATATATATACGTAGAGGTTTTAAGAAGTTTTCTCAAATTAGTTGGTTTGATCATGTTAGAATAAACATTTACTGACATTCTTTTTTAATTTTCAGAAAATCTATTTTGAAATTTCTCATATATATATATATATATATATATATATATATATACAAAAGCATATATATATATATATATATATATATATATATATATATATATATATATATATATATGAATATATATATGTGTGTGTGTGTGTGTATGTGTGCGTGTGAACAGTTTGCTCTATTTATAAATAAAGAGCCCTCAAAATCGTTGAGAGAGCGTCTATTGATCTTATCAGAGTCAACTCTACTTAGTTTCTCATCTTTGAATTCCTCTGAGCAAGATTCTGATACTCCTCTATTGAATACTTAGGCGAAAAAATGACAGATACCAACCCCAATGACTAAGTTTAAACTATTCCAACTTATATTTTGAAATGTTATATGTTTACACCGAATAACGAGAGAGCAGCGTCCGAAAGTTAGTAAGCATTTTAACATATATTAAACGTATATTGTGTTTCCGAATTTGCTCCAACATTTAAAAAAAATATGTGCAATTTGTCTCGTTTTTTTTTTTTTTTTCATGTACTTTAAAACGATTTCAATCGTCAAAATTCGCAATATAACATAGATAACTAAGAATATCTTATTAGAATCCTTCACTGCTTTTTAAATAGAATCATTAATATCATATGGACTGCTGTTAAATCTGGAATCATGTGGTTTCCAGGGTAGTCAAGTATATTTACATGTTGCATTAATTTAAAAAAAAGCGAATGTTTGCGGTCAGGACACAAAAAGGAAACTGTTTCTCATTGCTAGATTTTGAAATTCTGAAACTGTTGTTTTCTCTCTGGATAAACGTTACAAAATCTAATATTCTTAGTTTTTATTCGGTTTCCTCTCTTTCTCTTTGATTTTCAAAATTTAAGTAAATAAACAGTTTCAAACGACTAATATTTGCTTTTAATATCTTTTTGAATTTTTCGCTTATAATGCAAAACGAATGAAAATTACGCATTAAGTCAAACAAAAAGAAAATTATCAAGGATATAAGAATATTTAGTCGCGGGTGAATTAAACATTCCGATATAAATTCAAGTGTGAAGAAATTTAATGAGCAGGGATCAAATGGTTAATACTTTTGTTATCTAGTTACCCGCCAGTTCCTAAATCCCTGGATAGTCTGTCTCTTTCGTATACTCACTCTCTCTCTCTCTCTCTCTCTCTCTCTCTCTCTCTCTCTCTCTCTCTCTCAATAGATATATATATGAATGTATTTACTAACAATCCGCAAGAGTAAGTATATGACACGAGGCCAATATTTAAGCAGAGTTTAAATTCAGTATTTCCTGTCTCCTTGACTGTTACCCGAGACAAGGCAAAAGCGCACAGTCTACCCTACTGTTAACTCATTGCTGAAAGAAAAATAGTTGGATTCACACCTTTTCCAAGAGTATATATATGTATATGCGCGCGTGTGTGTGTGTGTTTAGTTGGACAGCAATCCTTTATTTAAGCATGTTTGGTTAAATAATAATCACACATTTTGTTTATATAATTTTATTAGGATCCTTTCAAGTTTCCTGACAAGTATTTTGGTTTTAGGTTAGATTTGGTAGATGAATTTACCGAAATTTTCCTGAACGCTTTCCGATCTTCCATAAGCCATCATCAACTACACGTAATTTTCGCAATGTCATAAAAAAACCTAAAAACTTAAGAAAAACATTTTTTACATACGCAAACAAACCCTGATGATGGTCTATGAAAGGTCCGATAGCGTTCAGGAGAATTTCGGTAAATCCATTTACCAACTCCAACTTAAAGGCACTTGATAGCTACGATTTTAAAAATTCTTTACCTTTTATCTTATTTAATTATCTTGTTCCTAATTAGATTAAGAGGAATATCTAGGATTACAACAGCTGAGATAATTACCAGTTGTATTAGGGGTAAATGTAAAATATATATGGGGATATTCATTCGTTCTACGATCGTAGACTGTTTAGAAAATCGCACCTGCTACGAAACCACCTCCAAGTGCGTAAATTAGAATGGGTTGACCTAGAGAGAAACCCCACTCCTGTTTCTTGATGTTTCTAACAACTAATATTTTGACCCCGTCTGCCCTCCCCTGTGAATTTGAATTATTTTTTCTTCTTTTCAAATTGTATTTGTTAAATAAAAACAGTAAATCCGTATTTTCTGTTCTGCAACTTCGAGAAAAGCCTGTAAAAAGTCATCTGACGAGACGGAGAGTATTGTTTTTATTCTCCGCCGAAATAAATTTATAATGACGACTTAACCAAGTTTGAGTTTCCATCCGATTGCTCTATATACGCTCTGAATGTGAATTTTGTTATATCCCTGCGAAGGAATAGGGGATTAACAATAGCCATACATTGAGCACTCATATAGATTTATATGATATTCCTCCCATATTCTATAAAAGAATAATACACACCCACTGTCTTTGGACGCTGACTGGATATATATATATATATATATATGTATGATATTTCAAATAAATATATTTTGCTCACTCGGCTGAGACTGTAGAATACAAGGCTGCTTCTCAGCAGTGGGGTAAGACACGCCCAACAACTGTCCTAATATGACACTAAACAGTCTGATTGTAAGGTTCCAGTAATACTGGAGCTTTGGGGAATGAGGAGTGACCCTTCAGTGCCATTTCTACCAAGTCCACTCTGGTCGGGAATGATAGCAATTGAAAGGGTCCTATCTATGGATCAAATAGAAGTAAACTGGGTTTAGGCTAATCTGAATTGCTAGAAATAGACTAGTTTTGACATTTAGTTGTGTGTAAACAAAAAAAAGACATACTTCTACTAAACATAATTGTTTGAAATAGAACTGTTTATATGCATAAAAATGGATTTGGTATTATTAACCTACAATGTTTCATGAGCCATAAAACCAAACTAAACTAAACCAAACAGATGTATTTGATTGTAAAAGATACAACCTGATTAGACTTAAGAGTAATGGACTCTACATTCCGCTGAGCTCCAGAATATGAACATCACTACAGGACGCAGATTAGTGCAATAACCCAAACACCCCTTTTGCGCTTGGTTTCATCCTTCTGCATTGGATATATTCAACCACTAATAAACGCCGCCACCACCATCCTAACTCAACTAATGATCGCATGTTGTTTATTTGCTATGTGTCTCATGTACCTCAGCTAGAGTTCACTAACAAGTGTATATAACTACATACAGTGGCAACTCATTGTCATCAATTTTACTCTCAGTCCAAATTATATACATGCTTTATAAAATGTATAATTTAGAATATTAGAATTTAATATCCAACTATATATTTTTCATCTAAATACAATTCAACAAATCTTTATTCCTACGCTGGTTTCAACTGATCATTTTACGCAAAAGAAGACGATTATTTTATCTTTATAAACTGTCTTTGACTCAGATTAAATGTCTGTCTTCGTCACCAGTGGAATCTTTAATGTTGATGTTAAACACTAAATGACTGGGCCAGCAGAACATATAGGAGACCAAAAATAAAACACCCACTAACACAAAAACCAGCGCAACCACACACTCATACACATACAAAGTATCTCGAATCATTTGGGCCAGATGGCGTATTATAAGATTCCTTTCATGTACTATCATTAAAAAAAGAAAAAAAATACAGCCAAAATTTAGCGGTTCCGTTGAAACAAAAATGTATTCTTTAGAAAACAGGGAACAAAAGCATTTGGGATTTTCAAAGATTAATTTTATAATTTCAAATAGAAATCTATTTGTAAAAGTGTTATTATTTGAAGGATTTCGCTAGTGTTTATAAGGATCACGAATATTGGCTCGTTTTTTTGTTTTTTTTTTTGGCGTCGAATTGTATTATTACGAAATTTCTACTAACATTTTCAAAATCAGCATTTCAAAATATAGGTTCTACCATGTTAAACTGAATTACTTGAAATAGAACTGTTTTGATATTTAAACTGCGTACTTGTTCTAAACTGAACTACTAGTCATAGAACTGTTTTGAAATGTAAACTGCGTACTTATGCAAAATTGAATTGTTTGAAATAGAACTGTTTTTACGTTTTAAGTGTACTTACACAAAGTTGAATTATTTAAAATAGAAATGCCTTGACATTCAATTGTGTGTGGACAAAGAAGTATACTTATACTAAACTGAATTGTTTAAATTAGAACTTTTTTAACTAAACTAAATAGCTTGAAATAGAAATGTTTTTTTACAATTAAACTGAGTACTTATGCTAAAATTAATTGTTTGAAAGAGAACTGTTTATTTGTATAGAAATGAATTTGGCATTAAATAACCTACAAGGGATTGATATGCCATAAAGCCCAAGCAAACAATCAAACAATGAGTTTCACTAGTGTCAAGGGGAAATCCTTGTTCTGTGAGAATTTTTAATTCTTCCATGTAGACGTAAGACTTGACTAAAAGAAAAGAGAGCAAAATACATAGACTCCAAACTAGATGAAGGAAATTCACAACTGTTACTCAACATCGAAATACTTCAGTTAATTCGAGAGGTTTCCACTGAAGCCATTGGAAATCGGGACGCGTTTCCAAGTGCAAGAGTTGCTTGATGAGAATGGCTAAAAGCACCAATTGATGAACTCAAGAGGAAAACGTGTAATGTAAGAGGAATACGTTTTAATAGGTAAATTACACTCCAAAATTTTTATGGTTTCATTAGATAATTGAGTAAACGTGGACCTTTTGAGTTCCTATTGTAACCACGATGCACAAAGTTAGTCATGCCTCTTTTAAAGTAGCATTAAAGGAATTTAATTAATATGTCATAGTTATCTCTGTTATATCTGAATTTTCGAGGATTTTGATTATTTTAGCAGTATTCATTTGTGATGTGTAGCATGAATACATAAATACACTTAACGACCATTCTTTTGCAAATGAGAAAGAAAACTGAACACAGTTATATGGTATGAAATATTCTTATCAAACACAACGCATTTTCAATCAGATCTATTTAACCTGTAGATAGGATATTAACAGATACTACTGCACCGGGTTCATA
>OY757907.1:27402040-27404540 GCA_963585895.1 Sepioteuthis lessoniana | reverse complement strand
AAGAACATACCAAAATTTGATAAATCCATCAAGATTGTTTAATGAATATTTTATTCGTATCTGTTATTAGTTTATTTACACTAAAATCAAAAACCAAAGTGAACACATTTAGCGTGAGAATTCTTTAGTTTTTACAATATATATATATATATATATATATATATATATATATATATATTATATAAAGATAGTATGTCTCGCCACACTGATGAGTTCTGCTAGAACGAAACAGATCTGTCTGTGGATGAATATATATATATATATATATATATATATATATATATATATTTATATATGTATGTATGTATGTGTGTGTGTGTGCGCGCGCGTACGCGCGTGTTAGAGGCAATTTTTTAATTCACAGCGGACACTTATATATTTAATAATTTATCCAAACTTTTGTCAAAACTATATATATACAGTTTGAATATCTTATGGCTTCAACTAAAATCAAAATTCCGTAAAACTATTTCATAATTCATCTTTAAAAAAAATTATCAATTTACAAAGACGATTCATTAACTTTCTTTTTAAGCTAGAAAATTGTAATTCTGCATTATTACTTACATCTTGCCGAAAACATCACCGACTTGTAGATTATTATTTAGATTGCTTAGGTGATAAGAACCCCTTTTGTGAGAATTTATTGCGTTAAAACTATACAATTAGTTTATCACATTTGTAGCCCCATTAAATAATGGAATGACTGAGTCTTTTTTTTGGCATGTAGAGTAGATAATTTCGAAATAAACTGATTATTTTTTCAAAAAGAGGAAACCTAGAATTTCATATGTTTAGGAGACAAATGATGACCCTGGGGCCAATTTGAGTATTTGGCTGTTTTGATAATGTTGATCAAATTTCTTTGTTTCAAGTTTTCATTTGAGAAAACCGTTTCGGATGAGAGAAAACCACTTAGTAATATCACTCAGAAGATGGTGTTAAAAACTTTTAAAAAATTGAAAAAAATACGTTTTTTTAACATATTTTTTCACAACTTCATACTTGCATTTTACTTTCCTTTATATATATATATATATATATATATATATATTTGTAAATGCATCCATATATCTATATAAACACACACACACACGCACACATATACATAAATAAGTAAAGTAAAGTTGGCGACCATAGTCGAGGGTAACCCGAAGGATCCCTTTTCGATAGCTACTACACCAAGGTGTAGGGGAGGGCACAACTCCTTCCCTGGATTGCTCTACTTTACCCTTGATCCGTACCTTATAATGCTGAGTGTTAAGCAAGGAGGCATCAAGTACCATTTTTTGTTGGTATGACTCGACCTGGGATTGAACCAAGGTCTCTTACTTTCACCCAGATTTTAAATTAGTATAGTTGAAGGACTCTAACTTGGATAGTCTTCGTGATGGGAGGCAGGTGGCCGTATAGTTGGTGCCTTGTGGGGTGTTGCCGCCAGGACTTGTTCAATATTGCTCGTAACATTCTTCTGTAATTGCGGTCTAGCTTTTTATTCAGCCGTTTAGTTAGAATCCAAGTAGTGCATCCATACAGCAGTATCGATACGACCGCTGTAAACTATTTACTAAGGATTATCATTATTAGTTTTTTGAAACACTACCAATGTGTGCAATTTTTCATTAGATAGGAATAATTGAAAGTAATGCCTGAAATCATTTAACTATGTGCAAATAAAGGATTAATATTTTAAAAGCTTTTTAGTGTTAGATAGGAATACATGAAATATGGTTTCGCATACTAATTTTACATAGCAATGCCTGAAACTATTCAACTCTGAGACAACAAATGATTAATAATAAACAAGATAATCAGTGTTAGATAGTAATACTGAAACAGAATTTGACATTTAAAAACAACAATTTATATGATAAGCCCTAAAACACCAAACTGCAAGAAAAATATGCAGATTTCTTTACAATCTCCATAATAAGATATATATATATATATATATATATATATATATATATATATATAACTGAAGATATCTGAGACAGAAATAAATCCATTGAAATGACAGTATTAATAATATAATTGAAACATATGAAGAGACACTTGGATACATGAGAAGACGTACTTTAGCTTAATGAAAGCAACAAGATATTCTTACGTTATGCCAATTCAACGAATGCAGCTTACTAACACCCCCTTCAACGATTATCACTGTAAAGGCCAACTGATTACGTAGGCAAGTTCATGCAGATTAAGAGTTTGGTGCCAACAACGATTGGTTGAATATATAAACTCCAAAAGGGAAAAGCAAATGAACGAAATAGGATTTCGGCTTTAGATTTCCGTATTCCAAAACATAACGTCGGAGGTGTTAAATGACCCGAATAATGAAATTTCGGTTTCGTGACGTTCACGCCATTACGAGGTAACTCAGCTATTTATGCGTATGATCAAACTGATCGCAATAGTGAATTAGAAACAAGGTTCGGACATATTAAGCGTCGCACCATTTAATCATATCTAAATTGAGTGTGGAAAATGAGTTAAG
>OY757907.1:27376163-27398663 GCA_963585895.1 Sepioteuthis lessoniana | reverse complement strand
GGGCCCCCACAATTCTGGCTTTTTGTTAAATTAAGCTAAGCTCAATTGAATGTAATGACACTATCCACCCTCGGTACTATGGATAGCGAATATATCAAGCATTTAACAGGCGCTTACTAAGACCACAGAACAGGTAACATCAGCTAGTTTGCTTAGAAGACTCTTGAAAGCCTAACAACAACATGTGATTAGTATGATATTCCCCACATCCTTTTAAGGGTGGATTTCACCTCTTTGCAGTTTATGCAGTCGCCCCCCCCATCTCAAATGAGGAAGCGGTATGTGATTGTGAAGGAATTATAATCAAATGGAAACTCTGCAGAAGTATACGAAAGATTCATTAAAAAGCAACAATGATATATACAGTTGAGGTTACTGTATATATCATTGCTTTATATTTTGTCTATGATGCATTACTCTAAACATACGCCAAAATAGCTCAGAACCTATTTTAATCCAACAATTATTATTTTACTTACAATCATGCCTGAAAAGAATATGCAGATGTCGCGCTTAGCGTAACGATTATTGCCCAGTCAGCTGGGGGCTGTAGAATAGATTGACAGTTTCTCTATAGAGAGGTAACCCCACTTCGAACGAGTGCCCTGTATATAACACTAAACAATCTGATGGTGAGGGTTCAGTAATCCTGGAGCTTTGAGGAATGTGGAGGACCCAATCATAGATATCGTTGCCGGGTCCACTCTGACTCGGAGTGGTAGCAGCTGATAGGGTCCTATCTATGGGTTAAATACAACTTAACTGCGCACATATGTTAAACTTAATTACTTGAAATAAAACAGTTTTGATATTTAAACCGCGTACTTATGCTAAACTGAATTGCTCAGAATAGAACTGTTTTTGACATTGAAACTGTATATACGTTAAACTGAATTGTTCAAAATAGAAATATTTTGACATTTAACTGTGTGTAAATAAAAACTATTCTTATTCTAAACTGAATTGTTTGAATTTGAACGGTTTGAATCAACTGAATAGATTTAAATAGAAATGTTTTTGACAATTAAACTGTGCACTAATGCTAAACTGAGTAGCTCCAAATAGAACTGTTCACGTGTAGAAAATGTATTTGGCATTAAATCATCCACAGATGTTGATATGCCACTGAACCCAAATAAACAAACAAATGTAACGGTTTTCCTCGAAAAAATAGAATCAGTGACCAGAGTTCAAATCCTAGACGAAGCTGTTTGCGTTTCAATTCGTACTATTACAATTGGAGACTGCGTGAATTGATCTTGCTCTCCAAAACTATACGTTAATAGTAGGACAGACTGATATTTTAGATTTGATTAGGCAACCATTCAAGGAGAAGGTAAACTCTAAATTCAAACTAGCTGTACCCCGCTTAATATTTGAACTTGTGCCACATCACACCTGTGAAAGAGTTGTTAGGGGTAAATTTTTACCTTTTAACCCATCCTAGTTTAGCGAAAACTAAAAATCAGCTCCTATTTTTTTTCTTTTTTGCGAATACATGTAAACAGCCAGAAAAATATCCACTAAGAAGAAATTTTGAAGAAAACACTAATATTTTAGAATTTAAGGAAAGGGATTACGTTATTATAAAACTTTAAAGTAAAATGATCACCCACTTAGCAATACTGAGGACCAGAGATAGCGGCAAAGGGACGTGTAACCAATTTTGTTTTTTCACTTTTTCTAAGGAAATCAGATGGAGAGGGTGAAGGTGTTAACTAAGCTTATTCGGGGTGGAGACTTTTTTCGCGAAATAAAAAAGGGGTGGAAACAATATTCAGGGTGGATTTTTTTCTTTATTATAAGTGATGAAAAGACTTATGATAAAATAAAAAATACCCACGTTTCAGAAAAAAAATAAAATAAACATTTTTATTTAACAAAATTTTTTTCCATGTATGAGCCAAAAAAAAGTAGAGTCTGATTTTTAGTTTTCGCTAAAATAGGATGGGTTAAAGATTTAAAAGTTTACTACGGTGGGTAATTACACGCATTTATCTCAATGACGAAGTACGATTTATGAATTAGTTACCCTAATAGGAATAAATACGACTACATTGTCAGCTGGACTCAGAATACGCCGAATGTATCCTCTGCCCTGGGTATGTTACTAAAATGTATCTAATTGAGAGAGTGTACAGTACCCCTTTCATTACCTTTATTCCGAGGTCACTTCTAACCCAAAGTGATCCTACCTATTAGACTGGTCACTATGGTTCAAATAGATTTGTTGAAAAATGTTTCTATTGAATCATGTGCAGAAAAAGAAAACTACACAAACTAATATGTAAATATGGACGTACAATGAATGCAATTCTCAAAGATGTAGACATACTAAAAAAAACTATAAGAGTTAACTTATCACTAAATCAATCAAAATATCTCCTAATTTAATCAATTAATAAACACGATTAGAATACTACATTTATGAGGATATAGTGTAATAAGAGGTTAGGTTTCTTTGTTTAAAGTCATGTCAACCTTCGTGGGATATTTAATACTTAAATAATCCCTATAGAAGAGTAGAACTTATACTATTTAACCCATAGCTAGGCTAATAAAAAAATACGTGACGAGTAGAAAAGTCGCTCTTATTGTGAATGTTAGCTATGTTAGTATACTTTTTTTATTTATCATATAAAGAAAGTACTTAACGATTTCCCTCTGGCATATGCAGTGTGCCTGCTTCAGTACTGTACAGCTTTGCGGCCATTATTAATTAAAATTTACGATTTGTTTATGCAGAGGTTTTGGCAGCGCGCAATGTAAACCTAATATAAACAGGAGCCAATAAACAAAGATATCCCCCACAACATCACCGCAACAAAAAAAAAGTCTTCTCATCATCGGGAAAACCGAAGAAAAACAGTGCGTCATTGAAGTTTTAGTTTTAGTAATTTCACCGCACATTCAAACAGTCATTTTTACTTTTTCTGTGAACCGAAATTTTGAAAACTCTTTTCATTTTCCAATTTTCCCTCAGTGTTCGGTTTGCTGACATGGACTCCAAGACAAAGCAAATAGATATTTCAACAACGGTTGTTCAGTGATCTTCATACACGTTTTTTCAACATTTTCGTCATTGAAAGGCCAGACTTCAAGTCACACTTCGTCACGTTTTAAAAGCGAATAACACTTGTACAATTGGGACTTACCAAAAGCTTTTTCTTTCAAGAAGGCTCACTGAATTATATCGTCGAGAGAAATTGAACCAACCACTTAAGTCCAAATCATGGACGAAACTGTTTGTTTCACTTGACGCTAATGCCCTACGGAAAAAAGAAGCCATCTTTTTTTCCCCAAGTTAATGGTAAATAATAGAGTAGAAGAATTATTTACCTTTCGTTAGACAAGCAGTGTAGAAGAGGGTAAACTTTAAATTCAAACCAGCTTTATTTCGCTTAAAAATATACTTTGTGTCACCTTCTGCGTGTGGGGAATTGATAGTATGTAAATTCTTAAAAGGTTTTTATTTGGAACTTTTTAAAGCATTTCAACATATATTCAACAGCTATTTATCTAAAAAAAAAACATAATATTGCTCGTACACGCAATGCTGTTTCATGTCTTTTTTCTTTTTTTTTTTACTCAGCTACCATTCTTGACAATCCTAAAAAAGTAAAAGAAAAAATCAATCAATCCAGAAAAAAATCAGTTAGTTGGTTAATTTTTGAATAGTGATAACATGTAAAACCTAGCCGCATGTTAAGCAACTAGACCCATTTCTCGCGCCCTCAGCTTTTTTTGGTATCCACTAAAATATATATACAAAAGGGAATCTACCCTAGATAACTGAAAAGAAAAGTCAACGTGGCATTAAAATTCCAGTGGATCACTCTGTATTCGCAAAACCATTCCAACGACGAACAAACTTGGGTCAGAAGTCCACATATTTTGTACACTTCCAAATGAATCGTTTGAAAGTCAGCAGTTTGTAAGACTACAATACTGCTCAATGTCGAATTAGTTAAAACCCTAATTGAAACATTTTAAACAATAATATCCCTAGCAAAAATATAATATTAGCACGATGCATGTTTACTTATAGTCTCTATTCAGCAGTTAATAAAATCATAGAATGTGAAACGTAACATTTTCCCTTAGTACTTGATTTTTTCTATAATAGTTGAGTTCTTAAAGAAACCATTTTTACCCTAAATCAGTTTAAAAACAAAGAAAAAAAAGTCAATATTATTCAGAAGAACAGGTCTATTTTAGGTGCAAAATAATATTTTCAAGCATGGAGACATTCATGATTTATTTATGCTTACCTAGTGGTTATGCAAAGTGTGTTAGTATAAACAAATTGTTGTCTTGTTACTTAATGGTAGTACATTGTAAATACTACGCATGGAAAACATTTATGGAACTACCACATATACTGGATATTCATTTGTTCTGTTTTTTTTTTACGTGCGGGAAAGTAAACTGATGACAGATGAGGTAAAAGCATTTTTATTTAATAGTTGAATATTCTGGCTTCATATAATATACCTTAAAATATCTAGATTTACTTATCTAAATTAATAGTATAAGTTTTCTAAACCAGATGCCTCTAAATATTGTCAATGTGTGTTTTTCTTTCTTTTTTGTTTTCTTTTTCCTCGATAATCTTGTATGTAACGTTTGCCATAATTCCCATAACTTAACAGTCTCCGTTTTGAAAATGTCTTCTGATTTCATGCAAGTGAAAGAAAGGAGCATTTAAAAGAATTTCATAGAATTTTGATAGGAATTGGCAGGCAAAGCAAGATGGTTGCAGTTAGTCACAAAGACAGATGCAAAGAATCATAGATAAAAGACCGAAGTTAGAAATAACGAAGGAAAGATTTTTCTCTAATCTATAAAAAACGTGTGATTAAAAGAAAACGAAAAGTTACGGATTAACCCAATATTGATCAGTAAAGTAGGGAAATCCTTTACAAAAATTCGAATTAATCGTTAGATGGTCGCTTCTCGAGCTTCTATGAAAAACCTCATTCTTTCAGGCATGAAATTAATTTATTAAAAGTATTTTTATGAATATAGGATGTTAAGTCATTGAATAAAAAATATTCCGTGCCTTATTTGTTATTATTCTGTTTACTGCTAAATAAAATAAAAAAGGAACAATGTGAAAATTGTTCAATGGTGCTAATTACATTATTTTCTTGGGATTAGTAAGTAAAGTTGGCGACCTTAGTCGAGGGTGACCCAAGGTATCACATTTCAATAGCAACTGCACCAAAGTGTAGGGGTGGGCGGTACTCCATTTCATGGATTTCTCCACTTTACCTTGATCCTTACCTTATAATACAGTGTTAAGCAAAGCGGCATCAAGTACCATTTTTTGAGTCTTTGGTATGGCTCAACCTGGGATTGAACCCTGGTCTCCCGGACCATCGGCGAACACTCTAACATGCGATTAAAAATCTTTACAACCCGTTTTTTACACAAGAAAAAGAAACAGAGACATTGAACCAAGAACATTTTTTTCTAACTGATGATTGTTATAGAAAGACATAAAACTTATTGGTAAATACAATTGAAAACATATATTCCTCTAAGTCTGGCACTAACTTTCAGAAAGTTATTTTAACAATACCAATATATATTCCCAGGAAGACGCCATTGTTTCTCAGAACACGAGAGACTTACTTTCTAATACATTAAACCGGCCAAGCCAATTCGATTCACTTTTGGTGCCTGGAAGCAAACAGGTGTTTCAATATTAATAATATACAGAGAAATACAACAACCTTCGAAAGTTTACTACTAAGCTATTATACCAAAATAACTGTTACTTAAACTTGTAATAAATAACTGCATCAGTAAATAATTTTGATAAAGTGACTTGAAACGATAATATACATTTGAAATATGTACAGGGTGGAACGATAGAATTGTCGCCTTAAAAAAGACGACATGATTCCATTTCCGTTTAATGAAAACCGGTTTTCTTTTTTTGTCGCAGACAATATACTAGTTGGCCCGTTGTGTACAAATCCCACGTGCAATAGGAGACTTCTTTCATGTCTGAAAGTGACACAATTTTCAACGAGCGAGATCGGAGATGCGCAGCTGTATAACTCTTGCTCTCTACCGATCCAAGTTATGACAATAGGACCATTGCCAGCACCCTCAAAAGGCAAATCTGGATTGCCGCGAATGAAGTTTCCGGCTACGGTTATGGTCTTTGGTGTGGTTTCAAGTGAGGACCACATCATTCCACCTCACATCTTAGAAGTCGGCTTGAAAGACAACACCAAAGTGTACCTGGATGTGTTGAAGAGTGTGGTGATCCCCTGGTGCAATCAGCTGACCGGTGGCAGACCCTGAGTGTGGCAGCAGGACTCGGCGCCGGTCCACAAGTCCAAAGAGACCCAGGCTTGGCTTCAGAAGGAGTGCTAAGACTTTGTACCCTTCTCACACAGGCCCCGCTCCTCTCCTGACCAAAACCCGCTGGACTACTTCGTTTGGTCATACGTCGAGAACATCACCAACGTGACCTCCCACAACACCAAAGCAAGCCTGATCACCGCTCTCCGCCGAGTATTCACCGAGCTCCCGCCAGAGCCTGTGGAAAAGACATGCTCCGAGTTCCGGATCCGTATCGAGGCAGTAATTGAGGCTGAAGGCGGCTACATTAAATAGATGTCAGCTCTACTACATAATCAAGTTACCTGAATTGATATTTTCAATAAAACTTTTAAAATAAAGCTGTAGTGTTATATTCTTTAGGACGAGAATTTCATCGTTCCACCCTGTATCTTGTCTCAAAATATTTCGAAGAAAATAAAGTATTATTCGGTTCAGTTAAACCGGAGTTTGGAGTAATTCCATCTGGACAAAAACGAAAATTTAACAGTGAACATATAATTTTTCCTGGTAAAGAGAACTGAATTACAGAGCAATAATTTCTTTAAGAAAAAACAAAAACCGGTCACATTAGTATTATAAATTTATTTCCATCCTGTTATGGGTTTTTGATATAAATCAAAAACACCAAAAAAAAAACAACTAACAGGACTTCTTCAGATCTTATGGATACAACAATTCAGAATAGACACAGGAAAAAAGGGTGGGAAGGGTATAGACGAGCGGTGAAGAGTTTTCAACTGTTCAAAAACTCTTCACCCCTCTTCTATCCCCTTCCCACCCTTCTTTCCTGTGTCTATTCTGAATCATTTTATCCATAGGATCTGAAGAAGTCCTGTTAGTTTTTTTTTCCATGACATGATGGAAATAAATTTATAATCCTAATGTGACTGTTTTTTGTTTTTCTTAAAGAAATTTTATATATATATATATATATATATATATATATATATATATATATATATATATATATATAATATCAAGCTATATGGCTAGCACCGATATACCTGACTCTTTCTTTCCCCCTCTCTCTCTCTCTCTCTCTCTCTCTCTCTCTCTCTCTCCCTATCTATCTATCTCCAATCGTCTATATCACCCATCACTCACAGCACGTCTTACAAAGTACATTCTGTATATTCACAGAGCTGCTGTAGGTAAGTTTTTGTTGGTCTTCCAAAACTATCACATGGATGTGAAGGGACCCATTAGAGGACGTCACTATTGATTTTGTCCCTGCTTCTCCCGCTGTGTCCTACATGAGATAGATAGATAGATAGATAGATAGATAGATGTGTGTTGCATGCAGGTATGAACACACAACAGCAAGATATGAGCATTCCTCCAAATATTTTTTAAAATAATATAGTATATTAATTTCTTTTTCTCTTCTAAACATACATATGCATTCATATATTAAATTACTCCGTGTGTTTACCAAGAATCATAGAATGCATTGAGTTATACTTTAAAACAAACTGGCATACGAAAATTTAGATATAACATTTTAACCGAGCATTTGAAAAATATTCGATTGCATTTTCACCATTTTTATGATTATTTGTTTGGGTTTTTTTTCCTTCTTAAATGAGATTTATTTTGTGCGGAATGACCACAAAACAGAAAAGAAAGAACGAAACATTAGTCGAATAATGACAATCATCACATTATTTTTTTCCAAAAAGCTGACGCGTTTACAAATATAGTTTCTCTCTGAATGTTTGCGACGTGTAGTCAATAGTATGTACCTAACAGCCACAACATCACAAGCAGAATGCGACACTAGGTCAATTTTCATGCAAACTAAAGCTGGTCAGAGTTTTTTTTCCTTCTGCACGACGGATTGCCTTAGGAAGATTAAAGAACCCCATTTGCCCGACTATCAACTCATGCCTGGTTGAAAAATGCTATCTTTTTTTTCTTTTTCAATAGCATTGATGCGAAATGAAATGCAGTCTTCTCCAGGATTTGAACGCGAGTCACCGATTTCATTTCCTACGACAATATACGTCCCGCTAAGCACGTTCATAATAGCATGAAAGCAACATAATACCATCATAATTAAAGTATCATTCACATATTGATCGGTACATATGACTATAATTAGAATTTCGCATTTGCGTACGTTGAGAGGAGGAATATATAATTCCTAGGCTTTCTGGTTTGAATTTAAGGGTAATAATCGCTCATGCGTCTAAGGATATATTGTTAAATTAAAAGATATAAAACTCTTGTTTAAAAAATATAAAATTAATATCATTTCACTGTAGTTTAAGAGGTGCAAATATTTTTAAAAAATCAACCAAAGTACAGCGTCTGTTAGAAAAATTGGTATCATTTTATTTTGAAATTGTCGTTACCATTTGAAATGAAATACATCTGAGTAACTAAATTGTCTCAGCAAATAGAAATATATAAGTTTAATGCTAATCAAAATAAGATTCTGCTATCAAAATTTGATTGAGAAATTCAAACGTATGTAAATTTCATGAAGGATTTCATAAGTTTTCAATCTGCATACCGCCTCTGACACGGCTTAGATAATGGACATTTCAAAATAAATTTATATCCTTTCTTTCTGAAAAACTATGAATAATAAAAATAATCATATAAATAATAATAATAATAATAATAATAATAATAATAATAATAATAATAATAATAATAATAATAATAATGATAATAATTGAAAAAATCAACACATATCTAAACGGAAAACATCACGGAAGTAAACGTTCTAATCTATGCAGGAGCGAAATAAGTAAAAAAAAATTGGAGTTCCCCTCAAAGAAAAACACCAACAGTAACTCAAAGTCTGGTTGGCATATTTGACTGGAAACGCAGATACAGAACCTACGACAACAAACAAAAGAACGTGTTCGGACAAAAAGAAGACAAATAAAACAGATAATAGAACTCGAGGAAATAAACCAAAAGATACTGGCGAGAGAAGAAAGATTAAAAAGATTTCGAGACAGAGGAAACAATACAGATAAAAAAAACTACATTAAAACTACGAAGACATTCGAATAACCAGATGAAAAGAAGCAAAACATTTTTGGGGAAAGATATGGCAACCAAGAGAACATAACAGAAAAGCCAAATAAATTAGCAACATGGGAAAAGATTTAGAAGGACCCGAAGAAGGACCGAAGGCGAAAATACACATCGATACATCAGAGCAACACTCAAACAATGCCAAATGAGAGAACTCCTGGCTATGATGGCATAGATGGATAGTGGTTTGAGAAAATTTAGATAGACTAGCTATCGAAATACTTACAAGAAGCAAACCTACCCGAATGGGTGTCCAAAGGAAAGACTATATTGATCCAGAAAGACCCTCTCAAAGAAACCGCCCAAGCAACTGCGGATTCATAACGTGCCGACCAATGATGTAGAAAATACTAACGGCATTAATTAAGGAGTAGGTTTATTACTCGTTAATAAGCCGTGAATTGTTTCCCGAGGAATAAAAAGTATGCCACTAGTGGATCATAGGCACAGAAGAGCTACAATACATTGATCAACACATCCTCAACCAGAGCGAGACGAGACGTTAAAGCTATGACGTGAATTTACTACTAAAGGCAGATGATATAGTCCCGCAAAGCTGGATAATAATCTGTCTCAAAATGTACAAAATATCATACGAAAACTATAAAGTTTATCGAGGAAACAATGGAAACCTGGAGAGTGGAATGGAAAGCAGAAGGAGAAGCTAAGGTAAGCAAGGTCCAGAGAGGTGTATTCCAGGGAGATGCACAATCACAATAATTATCTGTAATAGCGACGGTGCAACTCAACCACATACTAAGGAAATAAACAGGCGTATACAAACCTTGTAAATTACAAGAATAGATCAATCACCTTATGTACAAGGACCACATCAAACTGCCAAAAACTAAACTGAGGTGGAAACACAAATACACGCGATAAACACTCAAGACATAGGAATGGAATTTAGCGTAGGAAAATGCAACATACGAATAATGAAAAGCGGGAAACAATACATGACGGAGGGAATGGAACTACCAAGTCAAGAAAAAATAAGAACGCCCAAACAAAAGGAAACATACCAATGCTTGGGATTATTGGTAACAGATACAATCATATAATTGAAGATGACAGAAAGATTTTTAAAGAATATCTTAGGAGAACGTGAAAGCTACTCGAAACTAAACTAAAGTACAGGAACCTTATGAAAGACATATATACCTAGGCTGTCCTCTTTGTAAGATACTTGGTACAATTGTTGAATTGAATCAAAGAAAAACTTAAACAAACGGTCCAGAAAACTAATTAACATGCATAAAGCATTTCATCCCAGAGATAACGTGACTGACTATATGAGTCAAGAAAAGAAGGAGGAAGAGGACTTAGCAGCATTGAAAGTAGAGTTCATGCATCGATACAACAACTTGAAGACCACATATAAATGCACAGAGGGAGACTGACTACAGCCACCAGAAAAAAAATACTAGCTACACCAGGATCAACAGAACAAAAAAAAAGTAGAAAACAAAAATAGGAAAAAGAAAAACAAAATGGACATTTTTAGCGACAAACAAGAGGCATTCCATGTTAGAAATCTTGGACAAGGCTAACAAAGGGAAACCTTAAGAGAGAAACAGAATCTCTTCAAATAAAAGGACAGAACCACACCATAAGGATCAATTATATCTACGTAAGAATAAATTGGACACACCAAAATAGCAAATGTATGTTATGTGGTGATAGAGATGAAATGATCAATCACATAATAAGCATATGAAGAAAACTAGCACACAAAGAGTATAAGATTAGACACGACTGGGTGGCTTAGGTGATTCTCTGAAAATCGCGCAAGCAGCTAAAATTCGAACATACGAACAAATGGTAAATTCACCATCCAGAATCCGTCCTGGAAAATGAGACGCACAAAATTCTCTGGGATTCTGAGATACAAACGGATCCTCTATTCTCGGCCAGACGGCCAGGCCTAATAATAGAGAACTTGTCAAATTGTGGACTTTGCTGTGCCGGCTAATCACAGAGTAAGACTGAAAGAAAGCTGAAAGAAGGATAAATACCTGGACTTTGCAAGGGAATTGAAAAACTATGGAATATAAACGTGACGGTGATACCAATAGTAATTGGTGCATTTATTATAGATACGAAATTATTGATACAAGAACTGGAAGACTTGGAAATTGAGGACGATTGGAGACTATCCAAAGAACAGTATTATTAAGATTAGCTTGAATACTGAGAAGAGTCCTGGACACTTGAGGATACTTGCTGTCATTCAAATTCCAATGAGAAACCACTGGTTATTGCTTGTGTGAAAATCTCTCAAAAGAGAAAAAATAATTATAAAAAAAACCTTACGTAATTGATGTGTTTTCAACACTTCTGCTAATGGGAGGCACATTTTGGCGGCTCCGGATGCTTTTACTGAGTTCGTGAAGGTGACGAACCTAACTGCTCTGTAAGATGCTGAACTCGCTTTATACTTTCCACCGCTACTCACCGTAATTGTCTCTATGGCTTGGAGCAAAATTTCAGAATCCACGGTTTTATTCCGACTTGACTTTGTCTGATCATGATGGCTCTTGCAAACCAAGTAAAATTATTTGAAACATCAGGTTACATTACTATGATTAACTGCGTATTAATCCTTCGCTCAAAAAATCTTTTTGGTTGCTTCTCGGTGTTATAGCTTAGTTCGAACTCTTTAAGCATAGGTTCCCGAATTAGAAATTGAGTGCATGATCATCTGAGCGAGTTTCAAATCATTCACAAAGTAAACCAATGCACAACGTGTCAGCGCACCAACCCCAATATACTACGCACCCCAGCGAGAAAATCTGATAGAATTAAATTGCTTTGAATCACCATTTTATGAAAATCCATTATGAGTTATGGTGAAATTTCTTGTTATGGTGGTGCGGACCCCACTAACATTATATGGCTGCAACTTGGGAATCGTGTTAACATGAGTAATATAGCATTACTCTTTAGGAAACCGGGTTGCATCAGTAATCTCTCTTCTCTTCTCTCGTTCTCTCTCTCTCTCTATATATATATATATAGGTCATTCAACAATTAATGTGTTGGGAATACAAAGTACTGCCGGTAGTTGTACTTTTGTTTTCAAAAAAATCAGAAGAGATATATTTTTATATCTTGGATGATTGTCAGCGTCATCTTATTTACTGAACACTGTGCCCAAATCATTTTCTTTATTAATGTGTCTGAGTCTCAATTCCGTGGACTTTATTTTCGACTTATTATAAGACTATTTAGAAATATTTCTTTTGACTAAATAATACTTCTCTGTATGGATTATACATTCTTTCTCGCGGTTTTTACTTTTCAGACAAAAAAATTTAATAAGTCATCTGCGAAGTATTGAAGAATTCTGATTTGTCACCAGTTTAAATAACTTAAAAAACAAATATTTTTTATGAGATTAAATTAATTTTTGCTATGAATCAATTCCAAACAACACTGAGTTTACATTTAGGAGAAAAATACTTAAAAATAAATATTAAATAATGTGAGACATTGTTTTCTAATATATTTCCTTAATTTTTATCGGATTTATTTCATAAAATCAAAATCAACTTTATTTTTGTAAATTTTATTTTTGTAAGCCACATTTAAATTATTTTCACAAAAATAATATTACTATATCAAATATATTTGATTATTTTTCTCTTTCATAAGCCCAAAAGCACACACACACGCACGATCTTAACCCACCACACACACACACACACACACACACATATATATATATATATATATATGTGTGTGTGTGTTTGTGTGTGTGTGTGTGTGTGTGTGTGTGTGTATATGTACCTGTATATATACGTGAATGAATGTGTTTAAATATATAAGCCTATATATATATATATATATATATATATATATATACGGTCGTGGTGCTTTATGGCATATCAACCATTATAGGTTATTTAACGCCAGATCCATTTTTATACAAATAATCAGTTCTATTTCAAACAATTCCTTTTAACATGAGTACTCAGTTTAATTGTCAAAAATCATTTTTTAAAGGTATTCAGTTTCATCAAAGAGCTCTAAATCAAACAATTCAGTTTACAATAAGAATATATTTTGTTTACGCACATTTAAATGTCAAAACCGTTCTATATAAAACAATTCAGTTTAGCGGATATACAGTTTCATTGTCAAAAACAGTTCCGTTTTAAACAATTCAGTTAAGCATAAATACGTTGTTTAAATGTAAGTACACAGTTTAATAGTCAAAAACATTTCTATTTCACGCTTTTCACTTTAGTCAAAAATTTTTAATTTCAAACAATTCAGTTTAGTATAAGGACGCAGTTTCGTTCTATTTAAGCCATAGATAGGACCCTATCACATGCTACTACTCATGGTCTGAGTGGACCTTAGAGCGAACCCCGCATTCCCAAAAGCTCTAGCATCACTGGAACCCCACCATCAAATTGTTAAGTGTCATATTATCAGGACACTCGTTTTTTTGGGTCTTACCCCTCTGCAGAGGTACAGTCGATGTATTCTATAGCCCCAGCCGATTGGAGATATATATATATATATATATATATATATATATATATATATATATATATATATATATATATATGTATATATATATATATATATATACATATATATATATATATATATATATATATATATATATATATATATATATATATAAGCTCTTCGAACGAATTGAGCACTCTGGTATCTGGTAAGCTAATACTTAATACATTATAATTCCCTTGGTGACGTGGTACGAATGTTGGTTGGGCGGTATGCTGATAAGTCTATCGTAAAGTTGGCCGCGTTTCAATCCCAGTCCCAAGCACCCTGCGTGTCTAACCACTCTGAATAGCTGTGATAAACGAAACAGTCTGTCTGTGGATAACAATATATGTATATGTGTGTGTGTACATATATGTATATGTGTGTGTGTACATATATGTATATATGTATTTATGTATATATTTATGTGTATATATATATATATATATATACAAGGATCATTAAATAAGTTTCCAGACGTTTTCGTATGGGCACTTTTATTGATAATACACATATGGAACGTTAGTCCCTTTCGAAGTAATCTCCTCCGGCTGCAATGCATTTGTTGTACCGTTTCAATAACTTCTGGAAGGCCCCATGGAAGTCCTCTTTTGGGAGCGTGTAAATGACCATCGTCACAGCCTCTTTCATCTCCTCTATTGTCTAATAACGGGTATGAATTTAAGGTGTCTCCAGTAATGAAGTTCTCGCTTAGGAGCTTGGGGCGGCTGAAGTCATTTACCTTCATTGCCTTTACTCTCCGGTCTACTCTAATCTGGAATGGGAATGTATCTTAGGGTCCCATGTATGTGTTTAAAACTGCTGTTTAACCGTTTAACAATATGTAAAGAAATAAAGGATGTAAAATTGAATTGTTAGTATTAGATAGGAATACTTGATACCATTTAACTGAGTGCAAACAGATGAGTCTATCTTGTTTATAGTTTTACCTACAAGCCATTCGTTTACAAAACACACACACACACACAAACACACATATATATATATATATGTATATATATATATATATATATATATATATATATATATATATATATATATATAACACGAATTAGCATTTAATTACCAACAAAGTTTGATACGCTATACAGCCCTTCGAAAAAATCTAGAAAAAACAATTTTAGCGCAAATAGTTTGATAAAACAAGAATTAAGATTAAGTATCCTCATTTCTCTCCTAAGCTGCAGCTTTATTTATCAACATAAATAGTTTTCGGCTATACGTGTTTCTTATTGATTTATCCATTTTTTTTCTTTCCGTTAAGCAATGAAATGTCTGATTTATACTCTATCCAATTGTTCCAAGGAACTTATACTGAATCAATGGAAAAAAATAACCGAACAACGACTCTATAAATCTTGGCAGCCACAAGATGTCTGTAATTGATGAATCAAGATGTGCGGAGGATATGCAACAAATACGAATTTAAGATTTTTCACCTTTTTATGAACATCAAACACGTTGATTTTTTCTCACCTGCAAGTTTTGATAAATGACACCAATGTGTCATATCAATAGAGCTTTCACTATAAATTGTTCTTATCCATCATCGGATTTTGATTAGCTGTCAAATCTCCAGTGTCATATCACTGATCACCGTTTCATCGGATTGATTTATCCCATTGATATGTTTAACGGTATATCAAATCCTTATGAGTTATCTTATGCCGAAATCTGATACATTTCAAAATGATTGCTTGTAATCGTAACTATATTTTCAATGTTCCATTGCATTCTTTAGAAATTGCATTTCATTTTGTCTAGAATAATTTCTTTACACTTCTACAATAACATATAAGAGAAGCTCATTGTGTAATGGTTAAAACCGTAGGAATTAGAGACATCGGATAAAGTATAAATCCTGGATAAAGTTGTTTGAATTTTCACTTGGTGCAAATGATATTCGGAAAGATATGAAACTAGTTATTCACCCTCCGTTTTGGGTATATAGCAGGATAGACTTGCTCTTTAAGCTTGTTATGGCAACCGGTCTAGGCAAAGGAAAACGCTGAATTCACATGTTAAACTCAACTTAAAAGTTAACTATGCGTCACATCTTTCTCGTGCGGAGGGTATGGCAAAGATATATGTAATAACTACTAATTCTATCAAACACAGATAACATTCACACATTTAAATGGTTTCAAGTAAATGTATCCTGTATTATTAATCATATTCAGTAATCACTTATTTGTAAACAGTTTTATCCACGTATTCCTTTATAATTCAAAAATACTTTTCAAACAGATGTAACACTGAACGCGGGTCGCAAAGATATAAGTTATTTCAGTAAATCCAGAATCCAGTAGAGAGACGATTTAACTAAGTCTAGAATCTTGCCTAGTAGGATATGTGTAACAAGATATGCTTAATGTAACTTTCCCAGACTAAGAAATTACAGTTAACCAGTAAATGTTGGAGTCTCATGACTCGGTCGACAATCAAAGTGGTGGCAGACGATGAAAGTATAGCTGGGGTTTTCTATAAATCCTAATAATAATCGATTTCTATATTCGATCTATTTGGGTGGTTAGTTTAGAAAACAAGCGATGGTGTGTACAAATGCAGTGTAATAACCATTGTAATGACACGGCATTAAATACGTGTGGTTTCTTTGTTTCGTCACCGGTGTTTCAAGCCTCAAGTTTGGGTCTAGATCTTTATTTTCTGTTTTGGTCTCCTGGTTCTGCCTGAAGATTAAAACAAGATTCCCACTACTTTTGAGAAGAAACTGTACTGACTCATACTGTAGACAAACTACACGAACTGAAGCAATTTGAGTTGGTCTTTTTTATATTGCTCTTTATTTCAGTAGCGAATTGGGAACCGGAGAGAGAGAGGGGAGATTTTGACCCTTGGTTAAAATTTTGTCAGCCCAAAAAACAACAAAAAGAACTTAATTATTTATTCGCGGAATTTTTCTGACCCCGATATTTCTGACGACTAGGCTTTCCTACAGACTTCCTAACTCTCTAACTAACGGAGCAATATTCTTATTGTAGAGTCGTTTTGATCACCAGACTGAAACCATCCAATTCATATCCGGGGATTCTGATTGACCTGGAGCTGAACGACTGTCAATCACACTGGTTGAAGACTTATGACTCTTTCCATTCAGCATTTAAATTAACGGTTCTGGATCTAATTTAAATTATACACTACATGACAAAAATAGATCTCATCGATCTATACTGCAACAAAAAATACTTGAAGAATTGGTTCCTATTAGAACGAAGAAGTTATTCGGCATAATGTGTTCATTATTGATCTCCACTTGCTTCCAACTTCACAGAAACTGAAGAGAGAGAATTAAAACATCAGAGCTTCTAACAATTAAGGTAGATTGTGTTTTTGAGTGTTTCGCCTCCCGACATCAGACGATCAGCCATCACTAATAGCACCGACGTTAGTGAAAAACCTACGAAGGGTAAAAGTAAAAATACTGACGAAGTATTGGACAAAATGGAGATCTTGTGTGTACCACTAGATGCGAGGAATCCTAATAGTTTTATGCAGATAATGAATTATCATCATGGTCATTAGGAAGACCAACGGACAGCATGGATTCCATTCAGTTTCTGCCATAATCCATCCATATCAGCTATCACACTTGTTAAGTCCTCAAGACAACACCCAGCGTTCACAGAGAGCCGATGAATAAAAGTTTTTGCTGGTTGGCTAGTACTGTTGTGTAGTGAGTTAGTCTTTACAACCAAGTCAAGTATCTTGCGCATCTGTCTTGGGTGGTTTGTTAGAGGAAAGAGGTATGGCCGTATAACTACAGTTTTGTGGAGCACAGCTTCGAGGATTTAAGTCAAAATAGCAAGTAGCATCTATGTAGTTTCCATTTAGCTTTTTTTTTTTTCATGCGTTTTCTTCGAGTCCAAGTAAACCATACAGTAATACGAGCACAGCCACAGCTTCAAAAAATTCTCGTTTTATTTTTGTCGAGATCTGATTCATATATGGTTGATAATGTCACGTTTTTTTATATAATATAAAGGAAAATATCTGATTCCAAAAGCAAAACAAATAAAAAAAACAGGAAACAAATAACAGAACTTCTTAAAGAGGTACGGGCTAACAATCTTCAAAACTATTATTGCTATGTGATATACAGATAGACTTGTCCAGGATTTGAACTGTTAATACCAGTCAAACAGTTAATATTGAGTATGTTGACATCGCTTCATGTAGATAAGATATTGTTACCGATACATATGAACAGAATAATAACAATGCATTCAAACTATCCATTTCCCATTCTTCTCTGATTGCATAAAGAAAAAGACAAGAAAATAAAGCACTAAAGAGCAACAAGTAATAAAAAGTGAATTTATGCATTTTTTTTTCTTTTGCCTATCTACATAGAATTTAAAACAATAGCAAAGTTAGGAATCTACGTACAGTCTGTTATATTTAGATTGTTTAACCATTGCATATCGGGGGTAGTTGTTTCTACTTTCAGAGATAGACAAATTATTGATTCTTTGATTTTAACAATATGTCACCACGACTAGATTTATTTTGTTCCGTGAGGTTAGAACATCGCAATAGTGAATTTCCATATTTACGTTCTTTGTGTAGCTGTATCTTGAGGGTTTTTTTTGTACCTGGTTCTATCCATTTAGAATATTTTTTAAATAGATCTATCTGACCCAAACACAAGACTATGACAGGTGAGAGTGGACTTGGGAGTAATAACAAAGAAGGGGTTGTCACCGTCTCCAAAAGCTCCAGGATTGAAGTTACACAATCAAATGGTTTAATGTAATCTCCACAATATTCATTGGGCGGAAGACTTATACGTCTGCTGAGATACAATCAGTGTCACCTGCAGCCGCAATCCTCAGATCTCAAGAACTGAAGCCTCATTATCAGATTCAGTTTTGTGTTCTCCCAAGGACACAACCCTTTTAGAATGGGAGAGGGTCAAATCCCTCTGCAAGGGATACAGTCAGCGTATTTTAAGCCCCACCAACAGAATGTAATTATACAATGGTTTGTGCATCCCGCAACGTTTCGGTTGCTGCATACACCCACATTTCTTTGGGTTCGAACAAATATGAACAATTTCAAGGAACTCTGAAAGAGCCTTTTAAAAAGATTTTTCGATAGAATGCATTTCGCTTTCTCATCTATTAACGATGATTACATATCCGTATTAATCAAGTAAATTAGCTCCTCAATTTAAATGTGTATTTACCCAAACCCTCCACCCAGAACAGGATACACCACACGATCACAATGTAAGTGATATAAAACTGACGTGAATTCAGAATTTCCGTTCTTCTAAAGCGAATTGTCTTTCCAAGAATGAGAACCCAATCTTCTTTATTATTTACCCATAGCTGGAAGGAATAGAGTTGAATTCATTCTGTCCATAAGGGTATAAACGCTTGATGAAATGAAGTCAGCTTCAATGAGGTTTTGATCTCCAATCCGTGAGCGCAAAACAATGTAATGGGATATCTTATTGTTATCATAAAACCAGACATCGTAATAATGAAACAAAGGAAGAAATAAGTAAGCAATGAAGTGACCATGGCAAAGATCGTTTGGTTTGATTCGGTTTTATTGAATATCGACGACTGGAATTCATTTAATGCCAAATGCTTTTTATAAAGATATTAAATATATGGTTTCTAAACACATTTTTATGGTAACATTTTTAAACAAGCCTGAGCTCGATTTTTTTCCCACGCCCTTAAATGGTTTCACTTAATTACAGACAATTCAGTTTAGCATAACTACAGTATTTTGTTTACACACAGTTAGTCATTGATTTAAATAGAATCTCTACAAAGTTATATGTTTCATAGTATTGTTATGAATCACTTACAATTCAATTAAACATCAATGATTTATTAACATACCGTTAAATGTAAAAATAGAATTAATTTTAAACAATACAATTTAGCGTACTTAAACCATTTAGTTCTATTTGACCCATAGATAAGACCCTATCAGGTGCTACCACTCAAGGTTAGAGAGGAGCTGGGAGCGATGGCAATGCAGGGTATGCTGTACTTCGCAAAGTTCCAGCATTACTGAAACCTTACAATCAGATTGTTTAGTGATATATCCAGGACACTCGTTGGGGTAGTCCTACCCATCTGCAGAGATGCAGTCGGTGTATTCTGTAACGCCAGCCTGTTGGGCCGGCACGACAAAGAAGTGATAAAAAATATATAGGAAATAAAAAGTAAATTGTATAAATATGATATGACGGAGAAAGATTGAAATATAAAATGTATAAATCAATACTTGACCTCGGTTTACCTAGTCCACATCCAACGACGATAAATGTTGCACCGCGAGCACCTCTCAGGGTCATTTCCTAAATGATAGTGTGTTGCTGGTGTTTTATGGCATGTCAACCCTAATAGATTATCTAAAGCTAAATCATGTTTGCAGACACAAATACACACCAGCCCAGTCGGCTGGGGCTGTAGATTACACCAACTGCATCTCTGCAATGAGTGTCCGGGATATCATATTAAAGCGGGTGATTGTGAGGCTCCAGTCTGTGGAGCATTGGGGAATATTGAGTACCGTTTCATTGCCATTGCTCCCAGGTCCACTCTGACTCAGAGTAGTAGCATCAGTTAGGGTACCATCTACGGGTAAAATAGAACTGTTTGACATTTAAACCGTGCGCAAACGAATGGCAAGTAGAGAATCGAATTGTTATGAATAGAAATGTTGATCATTGAACTGTGGATAAATAAATGACTACAAAATTTAATTGTGATACGTAGCAATGCTTTGAACCATTTAACTGTGAGTGAACGAATGAGTAATATTCAATATTCTTAGTACTAAATGACAATACTTGAATCTCTTTATGGGTGTGCTTAAATTGAAATAATGGTATAGCATAGCAATACTTGTAAACACTTCATTGTGTGCCAATGAAGTTATTATGCTGAATAGAATAATTAGTGTGAAGTAGCAATATTTGTCAACACTTCACTGTATGCAAACCAATGAATTCTATTGAATAGATATGTTAATGTTAGATAGCAATAACTGAAACCATTTGTGTAGAAATAATAGTATTAATAATGTGCAAACAAATTAGTTCTGGCTCATTTGACAATTAATTTACCTACATACTATTAACTTACAAATCATATGTATATCCATTTAGCTGTGCTAACAAATGGACTTGGGACAAGTTTTTAATTTTATCATCAAAATGTATTTACAAATTATTTATATCTGATATAAAAGTGTAGACGATTTGGCATAAATAACCTACATTTGTTGATATGCAATAAAATCCAAACAACCAAACCAACGGACGCATATGGGCATACATATACACACGCATATTGTGTGTGTGTGTGTGTGTGTGTGTGGGTGTGTGTGAGAGAGAGAGAGAGAGAATCTGTGTATATATGCAATTTTAAAGAAATAGTTCATATGAAACATTATTTAAACATGTAACTCAGCTAATTCATTTGCACACAGCTAAATGATTTTTAGAATTTTTATTTATTGTTTGTACACAGTTAAATAGCTCAAGTCTTTTTATCAATGAATAATTGTTATGTTTGCTACATTAATTATTATCCAATACTAACGATTCAATTTGATATTAAACTTTTGCTTACACATAATAAAATGGTTTCAAGTACTTTAAATCATTTATTTTTCTATTTGATAAATGTGATATCAACGGGTATTGCCACACTAGGTCAGAGTTGACCTGGGAGCAATGAAAATAAAGGTGTTCTCGACGTTCCCTAAAGATCCAGAAATGAGTTTCATCTACCCGATTTTTAAGTGCCATATCCAGAACACTCGTCGGGGAAGATATTCTCAGCCCTTGAGGAAATACAACCTGTGTATTCTGCAGCCCCAGCTGACTGGGCGCTTTTCTGAATGTTACATATTTTAGTCGATACTGTGTGGTTAGTAAATATAATTAGGGGGGGGGATTCGCTTGCTCTTACGTCTACCATCTCAATCGCTTTATCTTTCTCTTTTCTCCGGCAACAATCCTTGCAAGCTAGCTGTAAGAAAGCTGATGATTAGTGAGAATGCAGGAGCAATTGCATCAATGCACTTCACAACGACGTTAATGTGTAGTGAAAATAAACAGTTTCTACAGGAAGTTGGTTCACTGAAACCCATTTCCATGCCGACAACTATTTCGCCACAACAGATGTCATACCCTAACCCTTAGATTCTGACGTAATGGTTAATAAAATGACTTCCCCAACAGCAAAGGTTCACAAAGTAATTACTGCCTTCTACGGACAGCGAAAGGAAATGCATTTTTAAATATATATATATATATATATATATATATATATGTATATATATATATATATATATATATATAAATGTATGAATATGCATACACTTATGTAAATATAAATGTATATATATATATATATATATATATTCATATACATAATTTAGTATATATATATATATATATATATATATATATATATATATATATATATATATATATATATATATATATATATATACAGTCGAATCAAAATATCATGTACACCTGCACGGTCACAT
>OY757907.1:27316163-27373663 GCA_963585895.1 Sepioteuthis lessoniana | reverse complement strand
TTTCCAGACTTTTTTGGTATGGGTACCTTTATTGATAGTACACTTGAAACTCTTGTACCCTTCGAAGTAATCTCCTTTGGCTGCAATGCACTTGTTGTACCGTTCCAACAACTTCTGGAAGGCTCCATGTATGTCCTCTTATATGAGCGTGTCGATGACCTTCGTCACAGCCCCTTTTATCTCCTCAATTGTCTTATAACGAACGACTGCCTCTGAGCTTAGGGAATAACCAAGAGTCACAGGAAGGAAGATCTGGACTATAGGGAGGCTGAGGAACTGTATTGATGCCCATCTAAGTCAAATAGTCTGTGACAAGGATAAAGATGTGGACGGGTGCATTGTCTTAGTTGAAATTCCACTGACCCGATTAGAAAAGTGCTGGCCTCTTCCCGAGGGATCTCTTCCTGAATTTCCTTAAAACCTCAACATAGTAACCCTAACACTTTGGCCAATCAACTTCTGACTTCCTTACTCCTCCCACACCTCTCATAATTTCTCACCGACTCCCTGCCTTCCTTGAATCTCTTATGCCACTCAAAAACAGCTCCAAATGCAGTCTAAAGCATTCCATATGTTTCTGTGGCATTTTTTCCAAGTGTAAAAGAGACTTTTTGGGCATATCGTTCTTTTTAAAGTGTCAGATTGCATTTTTGAAATTCACTATCTCTGACAATCAGGGTTTAGTAGGGTGTATTCCAATTCCTGCTGTAGCTGTTCATTTGAACTTGTAATCATAAAAATTGGAGGGGGTGTCCTCGTGGTGTAATGCCTAAAGCGATGGACTGCGGAATCATAGTAAGCGAGTTCGTACTCCAGTCACGCTATTACGTTCACTTTCGGGCAAATACCCTTGGGAAAGGTACGAACCCCCTTATCCTCCCAGCTATGGGTTAAATAGTACCATTACTGTTCTTCTAGGAGAATGGCTTTGGCATTAAATAACCTACAAAGAGTTGATATGCCATTAAACAAAGAAACCAAACCATAAAAATTGGTCAGTCATCTCATACAATGTATAGCAATAACATACTTAATTTTCAAGAGTCTACGGCAATCTTAAATCCCCATACGAAAACAGTTTGGAAACTTATCGTATGCACCTCGTATATATATATATATATAGGTTATATTATTTTAAAGTGTGACTAATCTCACTTTTTTGCCCACAGTAAACTGATTTTAATTATCTTTATTTATTTTTTTTCACAGTTAAATGGTTTAAGTCCTTATATCTATCATTAATTGTTCTACTTGCTACAAATAAATATGTTTGGGCCTCATGAATAGCGTCTTACCTAATGGTTTGGAAGACCGGTGTTCAATCACAGGTCGAGTCATCCTAAAAATTAAAAGAATGTACTTGATACCGCCTTGCTTAACAATCAGAATTATAAGGTAAGAATCAAAGGTAAAGTGGAGAAATCCAGTGAATGAAGTAGTTACCTCGATACACCTCTGTGTTGTAGCTATTGAAAAGAGGACCTCCGGCTCACCCTCGACTTATGTTGCCAATTTTACATACTTTATAAGGCTTCATTTTTTATTATACAATACTCATGTTTCAATTTATCTTTATCTTTTTTTTCACACAACAAAATGGTTTCAAGTATTTTGAATCATTTATTTTTCTATTTGATGGATGTGGTATGAACGGTTACTACGATACTGGGTCTAAGTAGAGATTTGTCCAGAAATCTGAGATAAGGTAGCAGTGTCTACTTCCCTAGTTGATAACACACCCAAAGACTCACACACACACACACACACACACACATACATATATATATATATATATATATATATATATATATATATATATATAACAACCCCTCTGAATGAGCAGGATATGACACAAAGCCATTCTATTAAGAGTTTTACAGGTTTTGAAATTAGAGTTTTCCTTCTAAATCGGTTGCCATACTTAAGTTAAAGAACCCATTATTCCCAACGATTTACCTAGATCCAGAGTGAGAATAGTTTGATGCATTCATTATAAAAATAATTATTGCTATAAGAAAAGCAAACAGTCTCTCTCTCTCTCAATCTTCTCAATATATATATATATGTATATATATATTGAGAAGATTAATAATCTTACATAGACTATTAATCTATTGGTAAAGAATGAGTAAAAAATATATCGACTCATATACATGTCAACAAATTTTAAAAAATACACTTATATATATATATATATATATATATATATATATATATATATATAAAGAGTGAAAGAGAGAGAGAGAAAGAAAGAGAGAGAGAGAGAGAGAGAGAGAGAGAGAGAAACTGAGTTACATCATTGCTTTTGTATTATCACTTCGACTCCCAAAAGCTGTTTTCATGGCCGATTGGACCAAATCTGAAGCTCAAAATACTTCTGGTAATAAAAAATTACAAGCTAAAAGTTTTCTCCGCCTAAATTTTTAAACAGCAAATCAAAGCGACAAATCCTGACGATTAAAACGGCTGATTTGATCACAATGCTTAATCAGGTGGTCCATCAGGAAATATATCTTTCCCCCATTCCTCGTAAATGAACTGATTGGAAACGTTCTCTATTATTATATGTCCTTCGGTCAAAGAGACATGCTCATGCATATCCATCGATAATTACCTTTTGCTTTCATGGGTCAAAAATATCATTTCGTTCTTTTGATCAAAAACATTTGCGTCAGATTTTCTTTTTATGTTGAATATTTAGATCTTTATGCTTACTTTTCTTACATTCTTTTTGTCATTATTACGTTTATATTCCACCATTTGGATCAAATGTTAGAAAGGTAAAATAAATATGAGTGTATTAAGAGGTATAGTCAGGAAAAACGTGTTATAGAAAATCATTCACGAATAAATATAACTCTGGAACTTATGGTAATTCAATTAATGTTCTTTGAAAATAAGGTTATATATATATGTGTGTGTGTGTGTGGGTTTATGCGTGTGTGTGTATATATGTATGTATATGTGTATGTATATATAGGTGCGTATATATATATATATATATATATACGTATTGGTATGTATGGGTATTCATTTATATGCATGTATGTATATATGTAAAAGTACGTGAAAAGTAAACTTGACAACACTAGTCGAGGGAAACCCGAAACCTCAGTTTTTATTAACATTACATCAAGGTGTAGTGGAAGAGGCTGGATTGCTCCACTTTACCTTTGATCCGTACCATATAATGCTGAATGTAAGCAAGGAGACATCAAGTAACATTTTTCGAGTTTTTGGTATGACTCGTTCTGGTATTAAACACCGTTATCCAAGGCTATAAGAGAACACTATCCACTAGGCACCTGGACAAGTATCCATATGTGTATATACATATGTATGTATACATATGCATTTATATATATACTCGGGCGCATGTGTGTGTGTTTGTGTGTGTATAATAAGTCCTGGAGGTAACACCTCACAAAATAACAGCTGTATAGCCACCTTTCAACCATCACAAAAATTATCCAAGTTAGACGAACCAGATATGCAGGACACTGCGAGAGAAGTAAGGACGAACTTAAAAGCGATGTACTTCTGTTGACCCCTTCATATAGACGAGCAAAGTTTAGATGACCAGTTAGAACCTATCTGCAACAGGTTGTGCCGATACAGGATGTAGCCTGAATGACCTATCGGGAGCGATGGCCGATAGAGATTGTTGGCGAGAGAGGGTCAGGGAAATCCGTGCTAGCAGTTCGACATGATGAATATATATATATATATATATATATATATATATATATATATATCATGTCACGTTGACAGTTCAGAATTCTCTGGACCTTTCTCTCTCTCTCTCTCTCTCTCTCTCTCTCTCTCTCTCTCTCTCTCTCTTTCTCCATACGTGGGCACCTCGGGTGGTGTAATGGTTAGTAAGGTAGACTAGCAAACCTACACGAGTGAGTTCGATTCTCATTGGGTGCCCAATTCATGCGGCCTTGTGCTACATCTAAGCAAAAAAGCTTAGTAAATTACCTCTCTTTCTCCATACGTCCATATCACCTATAGCTCCCAGCAGGTCTTCCAAATTACACCATGTCCACACAAAGCTGGCACATCCATGTGCAGTGGTCTGTAGAAGGATATAGCATATGAGTATATCCTTGCTTCTCCAGTCGTCTCCCAAATGTCTTGTTTGACTTTTTGATGGTTTTTGAGAAGGGATGTTAGAGGCCAGACGGCTGTCTTTTCGTGTGATGTTGCTTTACAGATTTTTTCAAAAGACCTTGGTGCATTCTTGTGTAATTGCCATTAATCTTTTTATCCGAGTGTTTTTTTACGGTCCATGTAGTGCATCCATATATTATTTATGACTCAGCAGAGATGGGAAGAAATTCCGTTTTATTTTATCGAATAGGCCAAAATCCCTATAATTGAGAGCCTAGCAATAGCAGCTAACGTTCTCGCTAGGTGTATATTAACATCATTTTCACTTGTTGAGACACTGGCTGCCAAAGTACGAGAACTTCTCTACTAATTTCAGATACACACCACTTAGAGTAGAGATGGCTCTTTCTCGTTTAAATCACATATTCTCCGTTTTATTTACGTCCATGTAGAGGCTATTGCCTCTTGTTGCTTGCTCCAGTCTCTGCAACAGGGATTCGGCTTGAGCAGGTGGATTTAAGAGAAGCACTATATCAACTACTTAATATGCGTTTATTATAGCTTCTACAGGGTATCGTCCGCCCCTAGCCTATATATATATATATATATATATTGTATTTACACACACATACATTTACATATGCATGTATATATATATATATATATATATGTGTGTGTGTGTGTGTGTGTGTGTGTGTGTGTGTGTGTGTGTGTGTGTGTGTGTGTGCACGCGTATTACCGTATATCAGCCTCATCGTGTCGTGCTGTTAGCACGAATTTCCCTGACTCTCACTGACCACTTGTCTCAATCATCCATCGCATTCAGCAGGTCTTTTAGAATCCATCCTATGTCCGCACAGAGCTTTTAAAAATAAGTTCTAGTTGATCGTTTAACACTTGCTCGTTGTGTGAAGGGGTCCACAGGAGAACGTCACTTATGAGTTTGTTCTTAGATCTCCAGCCGTGTTCCGCTTCTCCTGCTGGGAGTTTTTTTGGATGGTTTTAGAGATGGGTGGTAGGTACAGCTGTTGTTTGGTGGGATTTTTCTTTCAGGATTTGTTCAATTTAGTTCTTAGCATTCTTGTACTATTTTTGTCTAGCTTTTTCTCTATAAGCTTTGTCAGCGTCCCTAGTTTCAGAGAACCACCATTTAGAGCAGAGATACCAACTTTTTGATTAAAACATATGTACTCCGTTTGGTCTCCATTAAGATGGGGCCGATGCCACCTGTTCCCTTCTCCAGACTATGCTCCAAGGATCTAGCTTGTTTTGGTGTATTTCCCAGAAGCGCTATACAATCTGCGTAGTCTGGGTCCGTAATAACTTGTGCAGGTCATCGTCTGCTTCTTGCCTTTTTTTAGTGTAAAGTCATTTTCTTTTATTAGATCTATCGACGTTCGAAATACGTAGTCTAGGGAGATTATGAACTGGTATGGGGGCATGTATCCCCTTGTAGAACACCAGCAACAATGTTGGTGTCTCTATCTAGTGAGCAAACTTTTACTTTCTTAGTTTTATAGAGCATTCTTATGGTTGTGACAGTTTCCTTGGGGAGACTATAGGCTAAAAGTATCTCCTCCATCTTCCCTCTGTGTATGGAGTCAAATGCCTTGGAGATGTCTACCAATAAGAACATCACCTCAAGGTTTTTTTTTCACGGACGCTTTCTAAATTTCGACGGATTGTCAGAATCTGTGAAGCTGGGGGTCAGTTTTTCTAAAAACCATTTTGATTTTTCTAGAAAATGTTCTCAATTCGTGGTTGGATTCAGTTGAGGTGGAGAGCATTATAAATCTTAGCCGCTATGGAAGCAAGGGTAATAACTTGGTAGTCCATGGCATATCCGAGGTCAATATTCTTGGGGAAAGAGTGTTTTCAGCCTTTTGTTCATCTCTCTCTCTTGTGTTCTTGTTATACACGACGTGACACTCTCGGAGGAATAGGTCACCGAATTTCTTTTTCTTCCAAACGTCCGGTGGTATTTCATCAAGACCGGCAGCTTACCTGTTTTTTAATTTTTTTAGTAGTACGTCGAGTTATATAAATATATATATATATATATATATATATATATATATATATATATATATATATATATATATATAGGTTGGTTGGTTGTTTGGGTTTTATGGCGTATCAACCTTTGTAGGTTATTCAACGCCAAATTCTGTCAATATATATATACATTCAACCAAGGATTTCTGAACAAATTCTTAGTTGGGAAAATTTTCTATGGGCAGTACATCAATTGTTTGCACATTGATATATATATATATATATATATATATATATATATTTGGTCCAGTTAAACCGGAGTTGGGAGTAATTCCATCAGGACAAGAAGGTATTCAAGCATGAATATTTAAAATTTTCCTGGTAAAGAGCTCAATGTACCAATAATACAGAGCAATAAATTCTTTAAGAAAAACAAGGAAACCGGTCACATAGGATTATAAATTTATTTCAATCCTGTTACGCATTTTTGAAATTTCCAAAAACACGAAAAAAGTAACAGGACTTCTTCAGATCATTTTGGATAAAAAAATTGAATAGACACATGGTAGTGGGAGGGGATAGTATGAGGGAGTCGAAGAGTTGGGAGGGAGTCTTAGAGGGGTGAGGAGTTACCTCTTCATTAAGCCCACTTCCGTTTTAAATTTAACTTTCGGTTAGCAGTGTAGTAAATATTGTTTTTTAAAAGGTTTTTTTAAATTTATATTTAGACCTAAATTACAGGTTTTTTATTGACTAAGATTCAAAACTTTAAATAAAAAATTCAAGTAAAGGTACAGTATTAGATATATTAATTTTAAAGCAAATATTTACTTTCTTTACTATATTTTAAAATTTCAAAATTATTTAGAAAACATTAATTCGTTCCACTTTTTATGCGTAGTACGTATGTATTATATTCTTTTTTACAATTTTCGATCTAACAATTTATTTTATTTATTCTCAAAATTAGCTCTATGTTGTTAGAGAAAAATTTTGTTAATTATTTATAGTTTAAATTTAGCCCTATGTCTACACCTGGCTATTAGTTCATTTCTCTTATTTAATAATTTTTTTGGCTCAGGAAAGAGCAAAATGTGGATTTTTTCTTCAAGACACAGGTTGCACCTACTATCGAAAGATTTTGGGGTACTAGATCTTCTCAATATGGATCATTGTATTTCCTGGGTTAACCCTTTAACTTTTAATCCCCAATAATGTTTGGATAGAGCAGTTTGATTTTTTTGATGCTCATGGGAGAAGGAGAATTTATGATTTCCATACCTAATTTTAAAATTAGTAGATGAAATTCCAATATAATATTTCTTATCGTTTACGTTCTCTTTTGGATAAATAATAGCTTGATATACTACGTTATCTGAATTACACAAACCATTCATTGGACAATCACTTCGAGATTTAGAGTTACATTCTATTTTTTTACTATTATTATTATTATTCTTTACTCGGTTACGAAATTTATTAATTAATTCATTATTATGACTATTTATTATTTGAGAAATATTTTTTGTGCAAGAATAACTTATTTTCAAGGTTTTCCTATTAAATATTTTATGTGATATATTATCTTGTTTAAAATGTTTATCTATCAGTCTCAAAAAATATTTACCTACATCTATATTGGCTAGTTTACAAAAAGGGGGGTTAAACCATATAATTTTCCTTTTTCTATTTTTATTTTTTTTATCGTAATTATTATTTTCTTTAGTAATTTCATTTGTTATATTTTCATTTAAATACCTAAATTCCTCATTAAAACCACTATTTCTAAGGGCATTTATATATCTCTTACTACTCTCTTTGAAAATCTTTTAATTTGCAGATAGCTTACCTATTCTTAAATTTACCGCTTTTGGGATTTGCCTAATTATGTTTTTAGGGTGATTAGAATTAACATTAATGTACGTAGGGTTCTGATTAGTCTTTATGAAAGGTTTATAGGAATTATTTGATAGATCTAAAGTCACATCCAAGAAATTGACTATTTTAATATTAGATGAGATTTCTATCTTAAAACCCAAAAACTTAAAGGCCCTTATAATCCTTTTTTGTATGCTAGAGCTAAGAGGGCCATTACTATTTGGGATATATATTAAACCATCATCGCGGTACAAACCCGCTTGTTGATGACTAATAATTCTAGTAAGCATATTTAATATATATAAACCTACAAGGTCTGCTATTTGGGAGGAGTTTTTGGAAATTTCAAAAATGCGTAACAGGATTGAAATAAATTTATAATCCTATGTGACCGGTTTCGTTGTTTTTCTTAAAGTATATATATATATGTGTATATATATATATATATATATATATATATATATATATATATATATATATATATATATATATATATATATATATAAATTAACTTCTTTGGTGTCATTATAATTTATTTCTGGTCATGATGAACATCATCAGATGCTAAGTGAAAAGATATTTGGTTATTGTTAAATAGCTTTCAGCGAGAATAGAATTTGAAGATAAAATCTTAATTAAAATAAGTTTTTATATAGATTATCGTATTTTTTAATGAAGAATTTTTTTACGGTGGAGATATTTTATCTATTATCATTTTTTGATACAATGTTAACGTACTCCAAAAAAAAAACAAAAAACGTTACCCTTAATTTAAATATTACTGAAAATTAAAAAAAATCTAAACCCGGAAAAATTAAATAGTGGCACGTGACTCATTTAAAATTATAGATAAAATATACGTCATACTTCTGTTCAAATTATTATCTCTTATAAGTATTAGATAATATAAACAGTGTTATCAGAAAATAATAATTCAATTATGATATCTATTTACAAAATTCTATTTCTAATTATGAGAACTCTCGTAAAAATTCATGTTATTTATATTAGGAAGAAATTAACATATCGAATACTGAGTTAATCGTAATAAGCAAAGAATTGATATATAGTAGATATTGTATTAATGTAACTAAAAATTCTTAACTTATTATATGAATAAATTAAATATTAGTTTATTAAATTTTTGTTTATATATAGAAAGAATGGAGAAATAAAAAAAATGTCCAATATAGGAATAGCTCTTTCTCATTTTAAGAATATATCAATAAGTTTAAAGATTTTATTTAAAAAAAGACATTTATCTATTCGTTATCCTTTAAATTCAATTACATCTTTTATTGGAAAAATATCTTAATCATTTACTTATTTCATCCATTTATTTAAAAATATGGATCAATATTTCAATACATAGAATTAAGAAATATAAATCACCTAATTAATGGTAGTTAGGTATAATTGATATTAATAATATAAGAAGTTAAACTTTATAAAGAATTTATTTCTCTATCTGCCAGCAGATATATATATATGTATTTATATTTGTGTATATAGTTCTTCTAAGGAATTAAGCACTTGAATAAACAAAAGCAAGTTAATACATATACGTTAAATTCTCTATCTTGCGTTGGGGCTGATGCTGACTGTGGGGTTATGTGATCAGGCTGACGTAAACTTAGCTGGTTTTCGATTCCAGTATGGATCATCTCGCGTGTCAAGCCATACTAATGAGTTATGATACAAGAAAACAGTCTGTCTATTAATGACAAAACATATATATATATATACTTATCTATATATTTATACACACACACACACACACACACACACACACAAACACACACACACACACATACATATATATATGTGTGTGTGTGTGTGTGTGTGTAAAAGAACTAGACACCCGGAAGAGGACTAAGACCATGTTGACCTTAAGAATATTTATACTGGTTTTAATACCAAGAAAATCCTGAGGAAGAGAGGAAGCTTGCTGTTACACAGACTTCAGTTTGTGCTGATGGTGAATACTTGCTAAGAGTAAATAAAAATATAGAGAAGACATAGTCCTTGGATATGTACATGTAATAAGTTCTGTCATAACATACTTTACTAACCCCCTTATCATCCCAGTTCTGGGTTAAATAGTACCACTACTGTTCTTCTAGGAGAATGGCTTTGGCATTAAATAACCTACAAAGGTTGATATGCAATTAAATAAAGAACCCAAACCCAAAACCAAGAGTTTACAAACGGAAATACGTTTGATAGGCTTGAGTTATGTAAATGCTTCTGCTGATTATCATAAATATAAAATCCGCAGGTGATAAATATATCTGTTAAATACTTCTTTTAAATGGATACATAGACATAGGGTACGGTTAGAAAAACTATCAGCAGTGAATGTTATTGATAGAGAGAAGGAATAAATGGAATTTGCATTTATCAAACGATGTAAAATCCATACAAACCTTTGTAAGAAAACACACACATATATATATATATATATATATATATATATATATATATATATATGGGGTGGGGTAAGTGAGTGTATGTTTGTGTGTATAGTATGATATAGTGTAAAACAGCAAATGCGAAAAAATTATAAGAAAAAGCAGTCGACGACTCTTCTGCAGAGTAAGTATACAACCTAAAAAATATAAAATTATTAACATTAGGAACCTGTTGCTTTAAGTTTCATGTGGTGTGCATAAAGTAGACAATCAGTCGTAATTATACAGTGGTGTAAAGTCACGTGTTAAGATGAAAGTACATATGACACTCACTCCTGAAAAGATAGATATATAGATAGATAGATAAGAGGGAAGAGAGAGAGAGAGAGGGAGAGTGAGAGAGATAACAGGAATTTTTGAGTGGGGAAAATCGATTGTAAACAACAAAACATGGCAAAAAAGGAAAAAGAGTGAATTGCTTTGTAGGGTGGGAAAACCAAACGGCAAATGCAAGTGTCTTACATTAAAAGTAATTCAATAAATGTGATGAGACCAAGAAATATACAAAGGAAAAATAAAGAAGATATTGAAAATATGTGATGAATTAAAATGAATCACATATATCACATTTTTTTTAAAATAAATTGTTGGTGGTTTTCCACGTAGAAAATAAAAGGAATCCGAGCATAGGGAAAGATATTGGGGTAAAAACATCCAGATATCTATGATATTAAAAATGGTCAAAAAATATGAATAACATGAGATGCAGAAAAAATCGTGTTGTTTACTCACAAAGTGTAATGTACATACATTTGAGCATATTTTTTTTTCAAATACTTAAGCATTTCTTTTCTCATTCCCCATCTTTACAACTTACAAATTTTTCGCAATTTTTTTCCATAAGATGGGAAAATATCTTTAAAAAAAATATAAAGACTTAAACACACAAAATGCTTGTCGAGTATTTTTTTAAAAATATTCTCAGTTGTCTTTTTTAGGCGTTCGTCTGTGTGTTTTTTTAATCTATTGTTTATTGTTTGAATATTTTGTTTGTTTATCGCTACTTTTTTTTTTGTACAACAAAACAGCAGTGTATGAAAGAAGAGAGAAAACACTATTCAGAAGCTGCTGATATGGAAGTGGATTTTTGTTTTATTGAAAGCTTATTTTGCTTATGTCTGACAAACATGTAGTGAATAAATAAAATGGATTAACATTTTTCAAAATGATAAATATTTTTTACGATTTTCCCCACCAAATCTTATAATAATGATTAACTTCATTTCTGCATTTTGACTTACAGATCTTGTTCATGCGTAAAAACCTCTGCTTAATACAACTCGACGAAACGCAGAAGTATATCTAAAGTTACCATAAGTTAGACACACACTTGAAGTAAATAGAATAAAATTTTATCAAAATAATAAGCAGAATCATGTCAAATATTGTCACCAAATATCAGCTTTCTTGGCTTTAATGGACCTGGTGACCGACAACAGAGTGTCAACCACGAGAACTTTCATGGAAATTTTTAAAAAGGCACACATTCAGGAAGTTAGTAGTCCACTGATCCAATGTAAGGCTCTTAAATTTCGAAGAAATAAACCATTGGATTTGTGCTACGATTTATGAAAAAAAAAGAGAGCGTTCCTTCCTCACCTCAAAATACCACTTCATCTCTTCCTAATTTGAGACAAATTAAGAGAAAAGTTAAATCCCACAAATAAAATGAGTGGTATTTTTCCTGTAACCACGTGTCTACTTTTCCTTTCTCTTGTTAAGAAATCGTTGTCATTGCTTCCTCTCATTTTTGTTTCGGGCAACTTTCCTGGTGATCCAACAATACGCCAATATCTTTAAAAAGATATATGACAAATATGTAATTAAAATACTCATCATAAGCAGATAGACATCACATCGTAAAAAATGAAATCAGCAGAAATGTATCGAGTGGACATAGTATACGTTATAAATTTTTGTTATCATATTTAAATCATAGCTATTGAAATTGATTTTTGTAAATAGGAAAGATATTTCTGAGCCAATTAATAAATTAAATCAATGAATCAACAATCATATCTGGATCACCACCCGTTCATGCCTTTCATAAAATGTCGAGTATGTATGCTGGAATTGACTTCTTGCTATTTGCTTTTGAGATACAGTATTTTTCTACCCATTATCATTATCGTAGTCCACAAAACTAATTTCGTATCCATTTCTCAGTAGCTAATTTTGTGTTTCACACGTCAACATCGTCATTTCTTATTAGCCTTTTTTTCATTGAGTGGATTTTAATTTTTGATCTTTTCTTTGGTTTCATCTCTTCTTAATGTTTATGATATAAAATACATTATATCTATTGCTGTGTATATTTTATGCCTATTTCGACAATATATTAATAATTTCAAGTACCTCACCGAGGGTGATAATCAATGGTGACTCTGATGGTAGAGTTGCCCGGGCTTTCTCTTTTGAAACAACAAAAACTTATCTCAGAGCAACTCAATTCTCCTTGTCTTTCGTTGGATTCAATGTCCAAACTCGAGATATAATGAATGATTATTTTAACAAACTAACTTTTATTGCTCTGTTTTATTTTTATGGCTTAGAATGTTGATTTACATAAATGTTGCTGACTGAGTTCATAATAATGTTGTACGTACAAAACAAACAACGTGGATAGAAATTACGGCCCTCTGAAAATCAGCACTAAAAATAAACGTTATCTTCTTAAGTTTTAAACTCAGAAAATTTCAAAAGAATATTTCTTGCTTAAACTTAATAGCTAATTTTTTGGTAGTACATATCTTTTTCCCAATATTATGATATTATATGAGAAAATTTTAATAAATACGTCATCGGACCCAAAATTTCAAACCCGATCTTAATTTTTGCGTCAAAATAAAAATTGCCGTTATCATCATACGTAGCCATAGTCAGATTAAGAAAACCATAATACATTTTCGACAGTGAGAGATTAACACCTTTAATATTTTGACATTAGTTTTATGACTACCTAATATGCTAAGAATGTTTTTCTCTGGCAGTTGGCTGACAGAAATTATTTTCTAATGACAAAACTTTCGCTATATTCTTGTAGATTTACATCATGGTTTTGTTTAAGTAGTTTAATTTTTAATTAATTTTTAATTAGTTTAATTTTAATTAATTATTAAATAAAGTATTAAAAATCGTTACCGCTGTATAGCACTTGAATTTATTTTTTCTGGCACAGATTTATCAACCCCTTCCAAATTCTACATTTTCCTTGTCTGAGAAATTTTCAGTTTTCTTCATGCTTATTATTCCACTCAATTGGATTGAGCAATCAGAGTCAATTTCAAACATACAAATAATCTTAATTTTTTTTCTTATCTACGATAATGTCGTCTTTTTGTGCATATTATCAAAACCCAACTGTTTCCATAGTTACAACAAAATCAACGTTCCTATTAAGCCATCTTTTGTCATCCTCTTCAGTCTGTTCATTACATTTACTAATATGAATCGTGATCTTTATTCCCTGCCAAGGAGAATGATAGGTATTTGAATATGTTGATATTCAAGTAATGTAGACCCTCATTTTTTGAAAGACTGACACACGACTTCCTCAAGGAAAATCGGTATATGGAGATTATCGAGGATAAATATTTGAAATGGTGTGGATCGTCGAACCTTGGAATCTTACCACAGAACACCAGCCAAATGTATCTCTTAAGCTTTATCCCGTCTTCCCTCTCTTTCTATCATTCTCTCTCCCCGTCTCTGTCAGTCTGTCTGTCTGTCTGCCTGTCCCTCTCTCTCTCTCTCTATATATATATATATATATATACCAACCCCTTTGCTCGGGAAGGATGCGACACAAGGTCAATTTTTAAGCGGAATTTAATAGCTTTGAATTCAGTGTTTTTTCTTTTCTCCTTCACTGGTTGCCTAAGGAAGTCTAAAGAAACCAGTCTGCCCTTCTATTCATCCATTGCTGGAGGGAGAATACTTTTCCCAAGGGTACTATTGCTATGTGAAATACAATCAGCCTTGTCCACAATACACACACACACACACACACACACACACACACACACACACACACACACACACACACACATATATATATATATATATATATATATATATATATATATATATATATATATATATATAAATGAATCAGCCAAGTCGGTTGGGGATGTAGAACACGCCCATACATCTCTGCAGAGGGGTAAAACCGTCGCTAATGAGTGTCCTGTATATGAAACTAAACTGCGTCTGATGGGGAGGCTGAAGTCATCGAAATTTAGGGAATGTAGGCTACCCTTTTCACTGTAACTATGCTTAGGTCCACTATTAACCAGAATTTTAGTACCTGTTAGAGCCCTAACTCTCGGTAAAATATAATTATTGATTAATTCACTGTAGAGGGGATCATTTGATTATTACGAATAAAACTATAAATGCCAGATAACAGTACACGAAACGATTAAACTGTTTGAAACTATACATCTATTATTGTCAGTAATAATTGGAAACATTTAACTATGTGCAAACAAATGAAGCCTGGCTCGTGTAAAACTGTTATGTACAAACACTTTGTTTACAAATTACATACATTTGATGTATATGTATGAAAGGGATTTGGCATTAAATAGACGTTAAGGGTGGATACGCCGTAAAAGACAACCAACTCACCAACTAAAAATGAATCTCACGTCCTGAGTTATGTCTTATTAATTGATATATGTTCTATAAAGTAGAAAACGCAAAACCTTTTTTTTCCTTTAAAACATTTTCATGTCTTCCATAAAATAGAAAATGCAATCATTACATGAAACTATTTTACCCTTCAGAAAAAAAATGTTCGCGTTTTCTATCAAATAGAACATTGAAAATCCAATGATTAAAAATTAATTTTGCGATTATTAATTATTTTTTCTGGACGATAAGGTATCTTCTCAATACTTTTATTCAAAAAAGGCATATAAGAATCATTCAAATGACCAACGAACAGTCTAGATCAAAATCTAAACATTTTTTAAATTGTCTTTGAACAACGCCTTCTATAAAAGAAAATCAATCAACTACTATTTGGGAAAGTTGGAAACACTTTGATAATGGACATTGTTTTAAATTATGGAAATCTGTGCCTGCTAGAATTAAGTCAGTCAAAATAGCTCAGTGAGTCATTACTAAGAATTTTTTTTTTCTTTTTGCCTTAAGGGGAGGTCTTAAATATTCCATATTTTTCCTCTATATTTGGTTCATCCATATTTTCTTCAGCAGGGCTTGAAGAAATTATACTCTTAATTTGGCAAATTTAATCAAGTTTGTTTACGAAAGATCTTATAAAACTTGAATATCCATAAATTAAATAAAAAAATGTTTTACCTCTTATCTATTATTCGTTTGTTTACTAATAAAACAAAAAAGGAGAGGAAAATTCTCTGAAGAATGCTCATTCTAGAATTGTTACCAGAGTTAATAATCTAACGCAAATTGAACTTTGTTATGTTGAATATAAATATTTTTATAGCTTTGCAAATATGGTATCTCTGGGTTTACTCATGTATTTTTTAAACGATTTTATCCAAATATTCTTTTTTATAATTGGTAAAAAATTTTCATAATAAGATAAAATTTTATGCACATTTCAGGGACATTTTTTTTTTATGTTAGGATCTTTTTCTATCTACCAAAATGATATATTTACTCTCTTTTTCTCTTTCTCCTCTTGCCAGTTCGGCCGGGGCTGTAGAATACACCGACTGCTTCTCTGCGAAGGGGTAAGACCACTCCAACGAGTATCCTGGATATAACACTTAACAAACTGATGGGGAGGTTCCAGTAATGCTGGAACTTTGGGGAATGCAGAGTACTCCTTCACTGCCATCGCTCCCAGGACCACTCTGGCCAGAACAGTAGCATCTGATAAGGTTCTATCTATGGGTCAAATAAAACTAAACTGCGTGTTCATGATAAACTGAATTGCTTGAAATAGAACTCTTTTGACATTTAAACTACGTACTTACGCTAAACTGAATTTTTTGAAAAAAGAACTGTTGTTGATATTGAAACTGTACTGACGCTCAACCGAATTGTTTGAAATAAAACTGTTTATTTGTATTAAAATGGATTTGGCATAAAACCATAAACAAATAAACAAACAAATAAACAATCCTCTCTCCCCTCTTCGTCTCATTGGGTGGCCTTTTCATATGGCCCTGTGCCACATCTAAGCAAAAAGCTTAGTAAATTACCTCTCTCCCCTCTTCGTATGCTTGAGACTGGTCTCGTTTATTGTTGCTGATATTGTCGTGACATGTAAGTTTTGACTGAATATAACCATCAATCAGCCCAGCTTCGGTAGTTTCACTGACCTTTTCCTCTATCACCACTCATCCGATCACTTATCAGAATTCCTATGACTGACTTTCACCTTCTGACTCCTCTCCCTCCTTATCTCTATCAACGTATGTGTGAGTGAATATTCGATTTTGACTCCTGTGTTACCTTTTATTGAATGTCAATCACTTTCCTTATTTCGATGAGTATTAGCATCCATCTCACCCGTCTGCTGGAGATAGACAACAAAATTCACCTACATTGACACATTCTTAACGGTATATTGGTGTGACTCCTTAACCTAGATTCATTGCTTCCCTCGAAATCGATGAATTTATTTTTGTTCATTTTTACGGGTGGTTTTCAGAATCTTTTCAGTGGCCCGCGTAAAATTCCGCGATTTTCTAATAAGAAATAGACGGCCTGACAAGTTGTATTGTTAAATTTGAGCTCATCAAAATAAGGCCTTTTAGTTGCTATTGGTAATCCGTCAAAGCATTTTTATATTAAACGTAACTTTATTTACTTCATCTTTTCTGGGAGCTTTTAACTCTACGTATTTTTATTCGTAGACATTCATTGAATTCATTCTTATTTAAGTAGATAAATAAGATATGTAGTTGTGTAAATTGCATTAAGGCATAAATATTTATTTTCTACGTATCGTTTCATATAATTGAATAAAATATATTTCGTAACTATTCCAACAGAGCTCTAATATTTGAGGAATAACGAGATAAATATTAAAAATTGGTTGTCTAAGCATATATAAAAGCAAAGAAGACAATTGTAGTGCTGGTGGTGAAAGAATTTATTTCGTAAAATGGCTTCCAAGATTAATTTTTAAATAAAATCGTACATCAATCTTCATTAAAAGTATATATATATATATATATATATATATATATATATATAATATATATATATATATATATATATGAAGTGAGAGAGACACACACAGTCACATACATAGATATTATATACATATATATAGATATAAGTATGTACACATACATAGATATATATACACATGTTTACATAGATATCTATTTATATGAATATATCATCATCATTATGTCGTGCCACTTGCACGGATTTCTCGGAGCCTCTCTCGTCATTGGTCTCTATCGTTCATCGCTTTCAGCTGGTCTTCCATGCTACATCCTGTATCACTAAAGAGCTATTGTCGATAGGTTCTACCTGGTAGACCAACGCTTGCTCTTCCATATGAAGGGTTCCACCGAAGTAAATAGCAATGAGTTCGTTCTTCCTTCTACAGCAGTGTCACGCATATCTCGTTCGTCCAGCATTGATGGGTGGTAGATGGCCGTACAGCGGCAGTTTTATGGGGTGTTGCCTCCAGGATTTGTTCAATACAACATATATATATATATATATATATATATATATATATATATATATATATGTATATATATATCATTGATATAAATTAATGTCCAAGAATGACGTATATGGAATAATTCGTAGATAGAATATATGAAAATTTCATGAGATTTTCACAGAGTCCTCCATGTATGGCCATTAATATATCAGAATATACAGAGAAAATCTCGTGCAAATATATATCTGTACAAAGGAAACTCAACAGATACTTGCCAATATAAATTTATTTCGACCATTCGGTAATTGTGAATTATGATTCAAATGCAGATATATAAACATTTTTTTCTGAGGTGGGGCATTAAAATAAAATTTAAAAAATTTATAATTAAATTCATTAAAAGAATTCTATTATAAAAAAATAAACCAATAAAATAATACGCGTGTAAAATAGTCGAAATCCCGTTATAACAGCCAGTGATATTTTAAAAAATATCAATTAGATATAGTCTCCGTAATTATGTTCGAAAGCTTTAATGAAATATTGTAAATCGTGTTTTCCATCGTGTTAAAAGGTTACACATGCTGTGAAATCTCTTTAATCAGCAGTTACATTTTTATTTATTAGTATTTACAAGTTTAATTCACAGGTTTCGACTGCAATTAGATACAGTAAATATTTCAATTACCATTTCAAGGTTGTTAGATCTTCAATAAAGAAACCCACATACTTTTATTAGTCTAATATCCCAATTTATAATACTATTATTCGATTAATTGTATATGAATATGTATATATGTATAGGTAAAAAATATGTGTATATGTGTATATATGTATGTGTTAATATATATGTATATATATATATATATAAATTTAGATGTATGTATGTTTATATGTATATGATTATGTACATATATATATATGTATATATATATATGTATACACACACACACACACACACACACACACACACACACACACACACACACACACATATATATATATATATAAATTTGTATGCATATGTATATATGCATGCATATACACTTCTATGAGTATATATATATATATATATATATATATATATATATATGTGTGTGTGTGTGTGTGTGTGTGTGTGTGTGTGTGTGTGTGTGTGTGTACATATATATTTGTACTTATATGTATATATATGTGTGTGTACATATATATATATATATATATATATATATATATATATATATATAGGTGGTGAATTCAATAATTTTCCAGACATTTTTTACAGGCATTTAAAATTGTCATAGACACTTGAAAATTCGGTATGTTATTTCTATATATCTTTTGAGATCACTGACCAATTTTTATGATTTCAGATTCTAATGAACAGCTACCATAGGAACTGAAAAACACCCTACTAACGCCTGATTGCTACAGCTGGTGAATTTCAAAAATGCAATCTGGACGTGAGGAGATTTTATAAGAACGATATGCAGTAAAATTCTGTTTTAAACTTGGAAAAAATGCCACAGAAACGTGTGGAATTCTTCAGACTAGAACGGGACTAGAGTTTCATGTGTGTACTCTCAATAAACATGCCTATAGGAAAAAAAAAGGAAACTTATTTAATGAGTCCCCTTCGAAGTAATTTCCTCCGGTTGCAATGCATTGTTGTAATGTTACAACAACTTTTTGAAGGCCATATGGAAGTCCTCTTGTGTGAGCGTGTCAATGACCTTTTATCTCCTCAATTGTCTCATAACGACAGCCTCTGAGCTTAGGGAATAACAAAAAGTCACAGGAAGCAAGATCTGGACTATAGGGACGGTGACGAACTGTCTTGATGCCCATCCTGATCAAATAGTCTGAGACAAGAATGGAGTTGTGGACTGGTGCATTGTCCTGGTGGAAATGCCACTGACCCGATTTGAGGAGTGATGGCCTCTTCTGACGGAATCTCTTCCTGAACTCCCTTAAAACCTCAGCATAGTAACACTAACCCTAACGATTTGGCCCATCATCTCTGGTGTATTGACTTTCTTAATCCTCCCACACATTTCATCATCCCTCACAGACTCCCTCCTTCCTTGAATCTCTTATGCCACTCAAAAACTGAAGCTCGATTCATGTAAAATTGTCAAAAAGCTCTCTGAAGTATTCCATACATTTCTGTGGCATTTTTTTTCCAGTCTACCACAAAATTTTATAGTATATCTTTCTTCTAATGTTTCCTCACGTCCAGTTTGCATTTTTGAAATTCACCAGCAGAGACAATCAGGATTTAGTTGGGTATATTCCAATTCCTGCTGTAGCAGTTGATTTGAACCTGAAATCATAACAATTGGTCAGTCATCTCATAAGATGTATAGCAATAACATAGTGAATTTTCAAGAGTCTACGGCAATCTTAAATGCCAGTACAAAAACTCTGGAAACTTATTGAATGCACCCCATATATCTATTTCCTACCCCATGAAGTTAAGCTTACGTGGACGCGTAACACCAACTCGAGAAGTCGTGGCGTTGGAGGTGACAATGTCATCAATAGGCTACAAATGTACCTATAAAACACATTAGGTTAATTGGCCGTTCATTTACGATGACTGGTTAGTTTGGCTTCGTTTCTTTTTATTGAGGACCTGTGGCACAGTGTTAGACTTTTGGTTCTTCATTCTGCGGTCTTGGGTTCGTTCTCCAGTGATGGAGGTTACTATAGACACTGCTGAATAGACCTAATAATGTTGAAACGGCAGTCTAGTGTTCGTTATGTCATACGTAGTGCTTTCCGTTTTTTCTAGACATCGTAATTCAGTTTATCATATATAATCTCTCTATTTAAAATGTATCCATATATATATAAGCATGAATACAGTTATGAACGTATACACACACACACACACACACACATATATATATATATATATATATGGATATGAAAAAACATACATGTATGAGGATTAATAGACATATATATATGTACATATGTATATACACCGTTGTATATATAAGTTTATATGTAAATGCTTTTAAAAATTTACATGTACGTATGTATATTTATATAAGTATATATATTTGGGATAGATAATGCAAAATAATTAGAAGATCTCACCATTTGATGTGAGGCGTATATACGTTTCAAAAAGAAAAAAGAGGGCAGGGAGTAAGTGACGTTAGGAAATCTGGAGCTTATGATATGTATTACTCTTATTGATTAAATTGTTGTCTTTGGTTTTCATGCTTTTTTGGAAAAAAATAATTTTGTTGTAATTCCTTATTTTATTGTTAAACCTAAATAGTTACTTCAAAATGAAGTTTGAATTATTGTAAAAATTAAATTAAAATTCATATTTCCTCATTATTTTGTTATTATCTCGACCGGAAATTGAGGAGACCGGAAGTGCTCTTTAATGGGAGAAGGCTCCTTCCCTCTCGTGACCATCCCCATGCTGGCTGTATTCATTATCTCCATGTTGGATCTGAAGAAGTCCTGTTAAATTATTTCGGAGTTATTGATTCATATCAATGCCCCTTGCAGGATGGATATAAATTAATAATTCTAATGTGACTGGAATTTGTTTTTTTACTTGAAAAAAAAATTTGCTCTGTGCTATTATTTACATTGAGATCTTTGACAGGAATATTTTGATATTCGAATCTTGAATGATTTAATTGTCCTGACGGAATTGTTCGCTACTCCGAAATGACTGGATTGAAGAATACCTATATATATATATATATATATATATATATATATATATATATATATATATATATATATACCTATTAAAACAAATAATTTTCAATCTAACTCTAATAAGTAAGTAAAGTTAGCGACCATAGTCGAGGGTGACCCGAAGGCTCCCTTTTCGATAGCTACTACACCAAGGTGTAGGGGGAGGGCGCTACTCCATTCCCAGGATTGCTCCACTTTACCCTTGAACCGTACCTTATAATGCTGAGTGTTAAGCAAGGTGGTATCAAGTACCATTTTTAAAGTCTTTGGTATGACTCGACCTGGGATTGAACCCAGGTCTCCCGGGCCATTGGCGAACACTCTAACCGCTGGGCCAATGTCCCGGTGACAAACGACAAACGAACAGCGACCACCAAACACTATGACTGGGCCCTATTAAACAACAAAGATGTCAGAGATAAATACGTATTAGAATTGAGAAACAGATTCGAAACACTACAAGAAAAGACGGAAAAAAGTACACCAAACGACGAATACGAAAATTTTGTCAATGCACACCTTGAGGCAGCAGCAAAATGCATTCCAACAAAAATTAAAACTAAATATAGAGTCCCATGGGAAACCTTAGCGGTGAGAGAAAAACGTGCACTAGTGAAAACAGCCTCCAAAAACTATCGAAAAAACCCAACAAACACAAATGCCTTAAAACTAAAAACGGCACAATATCAATTAGCAGGCATATATATAAAGGAACAGACAGAATACATTCAAAATCAGATAGATAAGATCAGAGACTCGGTAGAAGATAGACAATCTAGAATTGCCTGGCAAACAATAAACGAAGTGAGCAGAAGAAAGAACACAACCAAAGCAAAACTTAAAGCAGCAAACCAACAAGAAAGAATAAAACTGTGGAAACAGCACTTCGAAAACTTACTTGGAAACCCACCAAAAATAACGCATGAACCAATCACCAGAATAATTAGCAAACAATTAGACATTAAACTTGGACCGTTCACACAAGGAGAACTCGACTCGGTTCTCAGAAAAATTAAAAATAGGAAAGCTGCAGGACTGGACGAAATTCCCCCGGAAGTATGGAAGACCAGACAATTCGACGACATACTGCTCCGACACTGCAACGCAGTATACAATCAAAATCCGATAGATAGATGGACGAAGGGATGCATACTCCCCTTCCCTAAAAAGGGAGACCTCGGATTAGCCAAAAACTACCGAGGCATAACACTTACATCCATAGCTGCCAAAATCTACAATGCCCTACTACGAAACCGCATAGAACCCAAAATCGACAACATACTTAGAAAAAACCAAAATGGCTTCCGAAGAAATAGATCTACGACCTCACAAATACTAACCATCCGCAGAATCCTTGAGGGTGTACGGGCAAAGAACCTACAAGCGACATTAATATTTGTCGACTTTACCAAGGCTTTCGACTCCATTCACAGAGGAAAGATGGAACAAATCCTACTAGCGTACGGCATACCTAAAGAAACCGTAGCGGCAATAACGATTCTCTATAGAAACACTAAAGTAAAAGTACGATCACCAGATGGAGACACAGAATACTTCGACATTGTAGCAGGAGTACTACAAGGGGACACGCTGGCTCCGTATCTCTTTATCATTTGTCTAGACTACGTACTTAGAACATCGATTGACAAAATCAAAGAGAATGGCTTCGAACTGACGAAGAAAAGAAGCAGAAGATATCCCGCAACAACAATTACCGACGCCGACTACGCCGATGACATAGCGATACTGGCAAATACACCTGACCAAGCCGAAACACTTCTGCATAGCCTGGAACGAGCAGCAGCAAGCATAGGCCTCCATGTTAATGCACACAAAACGGAATATATGTGCTATAACCAAACAGGGGACATCTCCACTCTAGAAGGAACCCCTCTTAAACTAGTAGACAAATTCACGTACCTAGGAAGCAGCGTCGAATCAACCGAAAAGGACATCGAAACGAGGTTAACGAAAGCATGGACAGCTATCAATAGGCTATCGACTATATGGAAATCAGACCTAACCGATAAAATGAAACGCAGTTTCTTCCAGGCAGCGGTCACATCGATACTGCTATATGGATGCACTACATGGACGCTAACAAAACGGCTGGAGAAGAAACTAGATGGCAATTACACAAGAATGCTGCGTGCAATCCTCAACAAGTCCTGGCAGCAACACCCCACAAGACACCAACTGTACGGACACCTGCCCCCTATCACGAAATCTATTCAAGTTAGGCGAACCAGACATGCAGGACATTGCTGGAGAAGCAGAGATGAACTCATAAGAGATGTACTCTTATGGATCCCCACACACGGCCGCGCAAAAGCAGGACGACCAGCACGAACGTACATTCAGCAGCTATGTGAGGATACAGGTTGTTGTCCTGAAGACCTACCTAGGGCGATGAACGATAGGGAGGAGTGGCGAGAGAGGGTCAGGGATATCCGTGCTGCCAGCACGATATGATGATGATGATGAACTCTAATAATTTTTTTCAAATTCATAAGTCCATATTTACCCAAACAAATTCATAAGTCCATATTTACCTAACCCCTCCGCTCGGGCAGGATATGACACAAGGTCAATTTTTAAGTGGAGTTTAACAGGTTTGAATTCAGAGTTTTCCTTCTCCTAGACTAGTTGCCTCACCAAGGCTGAAGAACCCAGTCTGCCCTACTATTTACCCATTGCTGGAGGGAGAATAATTGGATTTATACCTTTCCCAAGTGCTATGTGGAATGCTAACAGTCTCGTCCAGGATTTGAACTCGTGTCGCCGTGTCCAATTCCTACGACGATAACCATTACACCACGGGCACGTCCAGTCTGTCTTCTATCAAACAGCTTAGTTCATACTTATACAATATAATACTTATAAATTAGAATCTCAGAAGAAATCCAATCAAGCTGATTCGGGTTGTCGTTTACGCCGACTGCATTTCTGCAGACGGGCAAGACTCCTTCTCAGTCAGTATCCTGAATATGACACTAAAAATCAGATAATTAGGCTCCAATCCTGGAGTTTTTTGAAATGTGGAAGAACCCTTCATTGCCATTACATCCCACAGCTCTCTGACCGGGAGTGAATATAACATATGTGAGTCAAATATAAGTATTTAATCATTTTCTTTTCTTGAAACAATTTTTCTATCAGCAAATAAACGGTTTTTAAACTGTATGATTAATATAACATAGGTGTACTTGAAAGTATTTTGCTGAATGCATACTAACAGTGTTGAATAGAATTCATCATCATCATCATCATCATCATCATCATCATGCCGTGCGCCAGCACGGATATCCCTGACCCTCTCTCGCCACTTCTCCCTTTCCTTCATCGCCTCTGGCAGGGCTTCAGGGCTACATCCCGTATCCTCACATAGCTGCTGTATGTATGTTCGAGCTGTTCGTCCTGCTTTTGCTTGGCCATATCCATCAAAGTACAACACTGATGAGTTCGTCCTTGCTTCTCCAGCAGTGTCCTGCATGTCTGCTTCGTCTAACTTGTATAGTTTTCGTGATAGGAGGCAGGTGGCCGTATAGTGGGTGCCTTGTGGGATGTTGCCGCCATGACTTGTTCAATATTGCTCGCAACATTCTTGTGTAATTGCCGTCTAGCTACTTCTTCAACCGTCTAGTTAGCTGAATAGAATTACTAATGCTAAATATCGCCCTGTCGGCTTGAGCAGTAGAATATACTGACTACATCTCTGCTGAGGGGTAAGACCCCCACCCAACGAGTGTCCTCGATATGACACTAAACAATCTGAAGGTGAGGTTCCACTGATGCTAGAGCTTTGGGAAATGCGGTGCACCCCTTCATCGCCATTGCTCCCAGCACCTGATAGGGTCCTATCTATGGGTTGAATAGAACTAACAGCAAAATTATGCTAGACTGAATTGTTTGAATTAGAACTGTTGGACTAAACAGAATAGCTTAAATAGAAATGTTTCTGGAAATTCAACTGTACTTATATTTAAACAGCGTGCTTATGCTAAAGGGAATTAGTTGAATTTGAACTGTTTGGACAATTAAATTGTGTACTCATGCTAAACTGAATTGTTTAACATAAAGCAGACAATTTGCATAAAAATGGATTTGTCGTTAAATAGCCCACAAAGGATAATATTCCATACAAAACAACCAACCAACCAAACAAACAAACAACCTAATACTTATTAACAATGCTTGAAACCATTTAACCGTCTGCAAAAGAAAGCATTAGTGGTAGAGGTACTTGGAAAACATTTTAAGCAAGCAAATAAAATTATTAGAGTTAGATAGCAATACTTGAATCCATATAAGTGGGTGGAAAGAAGTGAGTTCTGGTTCGTTTACAAAATTCAAACAACAATCTATTCGTTCATAAATTATTTTATCTGTATAAAAAATGGTTTAGGTAAAAATAACCAACAAAGATTCAATTACTGTAAAACTCAACGATGAGATCAAAACCAAACAGATACGCAATGGTCGTAACAAGGCGCTATTTGTGTGGAGTCTGTCGAGAATAAATTTCTTAAAAATCAATTTTAACTTGACATACTGAATACAGGTAGAGGTCTATACTTTGCGTGTTTCAATGTCTTTTGTTCATTCTTCCTGATACAAGTCCTAACTCTGAACTCCAATACATGATAGTAAAATTGTATATATTTCTATAATACGGTAAAAGTCAGAATTTATGAAACACTTTAAAATTAGTTCAATTAGTCTTTCAGTCCTGGATATGATTTCGGCTTTCAAGTCCATTTCCAACCATGACAAACGTTGCAAAACGTATACAAACACACACGTGCGAGCGCGCATATATATATATATATATATATATATATATGCAAAATGATTAGAGTGTTCGCCAGAGGTCCAGGAGACAATGGTTATATCCAAGGTTGTGTCATACCAAAAACTCCAAAATGGTGCTTGACGCCACGTTGCTTAAGACTCAGCATTTTAGATACGGATCAAGACTACAGTGAGCAATCCAGGGATTGAAGTAGCGTTCACCAACATCTCGGTGTTGTACCTTTTTAAAAAAAAGCCTTCGGGTCGCCCTGGACAACGGTCGTCAACTTTACTTTTACTTATATATATATATATATATATAATCTATACGTTATATATATATATATATATATATATATATATATATATATATATATATATATAGTATAAATGTAATATCTATATAAACGTGTAGGTGATCTCATATTTATTATCCAATTAAACGTCTGCGACCAGAATTATTTTCCTTTCATATGCAGCCATATATATATATATATATATATATAAGTGATCTCATATGCTAGCTTATTATCCAATTAAACGTCTGTGACCGGAATTATTTTCCTTTCATATGCAGCAATATATATATATATATATATATATATATATATATATATATATATATATATATATATAAGAGGAGCGGCCTTGATAAAAGCATTTGAAAATCACATGAATCTAAACAGATAAATAAACCAGGCAAAATGTCACTTCTAACAGGAAAGGCACCCCAATTATGGAACTTATCGTGAAATAAATTGAGCAGACAAAATTTACAGATAAACAAACAAGACTGTCATGTAACAGCTAATTTACAACGGATTCCTCCCAGTGTTAATGGAAACCTCTAAGCCTAGTGGCGTTTTCTGATAGGCACTTTATTTCATAGTGCTATAAAAATTCGAAAACATACGTCTTATAAGTTCTTTAAAGTATTCTTTCCAGATTATTCCCGCTGGATTGAATATTTTGTTGATGGTTCTTCAAAATCAGCTAAATAATCAAAGTGAATATCAGTATTAAGAGATTTTGGAACAAATATTGAATTTTTCTAAAATTTCCCTGATATTTTCATATGAAGATTGAAAAAAATATAGAGGGACGTACTTCAATCTTTGTAAACAGTTATTTTATGTTAAAAAATTATGTCCCAATTTACCACATTTCAACTTCAGATGAGATTTTTTTTACACATAAATAATATATATTTTGTCATTATAACCCTTGAGTAAGATCTATGTTGAATGAGGGGTTTCCTGTGTTATAATGATTGACGTATTATAAGTTAAATGAAGAATACGCAGTAAAAAAGAAACTTTATAGATTTGAAAACAATGGAATAGCAAGAAATATTATTCATAGGGAATCTAATCAGAATCCTTGTTTACTTATGATTCTTTTAGTTGTATTCTCATGTTCATATCTTTGAAACAGAAATATGAAAATGACCAAATAGGATGAATAAATCAAAATCATTTTTAAAAAAGTCATTTGCTCTATATCTTTTCCAGGAGAGTCCCTGTGGCATAGTGGGTAACATACTCTACTGCGACATCGTAGTAAGCAGGTTCAAAATCCACTTACACTTTTACTTTCACTTTCGAAAGGGAAAGTTATGAAAACCTTTCGAAAGGGAAAGTTATGAAACCCTTCAGCCTCTCTAGAAATGGCGTAAATGCTATTGTTCTTCTAAGATGATGATTTTGGCATTCAGTAACCCACGAAGATAGGTATGCAATAAAAAAAAGAAATCAGACTAAACATTTCTCCCTTTCACTGGAAAATTTTGTGGCAGTTTTAAATCCTGCAATGAAGAATTAATCAACTGGATCATTGATCTAGTGGGTAGAATGTAAGCCAATGATCCGGGAGATCTGGGTTCAATCCCAGGTCGGGTCATACCAAAGACTTTTAAAATGGTACTTGATACCTCCTTGCTTAACACAGCAATATAAGGTACATATCAAGGGTATAGTGGAGCAATCCAGGGAAAGGAGTAGCGCCCTCTCCTACACCTTGGTGTAGTAGCTACTGAAAAGGGAGCCTTCTGGTTGCTCTCGACTACGGTCGCCAACTTCACTTTACTTTACTTATTACAAAAATGTTAAAATAAAGTTAGTTTTGCATCATGACCTCTAAAACTTACACAAAATTTGAATATTTGTCTTCAATATTTATTGAGTGTGACAGAAATGCCTGTCATATTTTAAACTGGTACCTCTTTGGTGCAAGGGAACTTGAGCAAGTGGTAATGGCATCTCAGTGAAGCCGATCCTTAACTATTTTTATTCTTTAGATATGGTTAGTTACAATCATAGCTTGGAGCGGTGTACATAGTTCAAATACAATTTAAACATATTTGTTTGTTTCTATTATCCTTGCATTTCTCCATGTTACGTGATGTTGTTCCGGATAGAAATTTTAAACAAAACAGCATCGATTTTCTATCCTGAACACCATAATTCTAATGTAACATGGAATAAGCCCGAAAAAACGTTTTCTTGCAATTACAGCTTTAGGAATTTTCAAAATATTCTTCTGCAAACGCACAGGTTGCACCGATCTGTACTCTGATTCTAAATAATCGAATCTGAAAAAAAATCATTGCACATTTTCTAGTCGGAGCTCTCATTATCACTTGCCTAAGTTTATCTTCATCTGGGAGATATTTCTGTCGCAGCTTGTACAATCATTTTTTGAGATCTGAGGAAATTCGTGGGTGTCATGTCAACATTTAAATACTATTTTACCCACATGTAACGACAAAAGAGTTTGTTTGACTGGTTAGTTGTCTATCCGGTATGTTATTTGAAGGACGATATCTCTCTTTTTTCAAGCAATTATGAAGTTTCAAGTATCTAATGACAATAATCTGTAAACATTTTATCTTCAAGTAACTATTATTAATCGTAATAAGCTATCCACAACCATATGAATTTAAGTAACTATTCCAATTTAATAATGACCGTTGGTTTGCACATGATTAATAAGTTTCAAGTAGTCTTATATAATACTAATACTTTTCAGATTACATGGCTGCACGTAATCCACCGAATTATTGGGTTTCAGATAACTAAGTAGAATAAATAAATGTAAACAGTCATAATTTCAAATAAGTATTTTCAATACAAATAATGTATGCACTGTAATAAATTCAAGTATTCCTCACCGATAAAATATTTTTCAAACATATGTATCTAAGCCATAGTTGTTACCCTAACAATTTGTAAAACTCTGGGTCAGAGTGGATCTAGGAATAATTTCAACAAAGAGGTAATCCCATATTCCTCATAGCTTCAGATCTTGAATTCACCACCGGATGTAGTTTAATGTCATCTCTGGACATTCATTTTTTCCTTTTCTTGTGCTGGTGATCGCTTGCAGGTTATGCAGTAGGTGTATTCTAGGCTCTCAAATAGTGGACAATGAAAGTGAGAAATTTTCGTTCAATGTTTAAAGTAGCTGCTAACCTCATAATAAAAGTCGAAGTCCTTCCTAATTTAACCCGCAGTCGTCTTCATCTGCTGAAATTCAGACCTGATTACTTGAATCTGGCATTTATTTTCCTCGTGTCACTCTTTGAATAGCGTCATTTTTAGTGTGTTAGCAGTAAAACTGGCCAATCCCAGGGTGATAGTAATTTCTCATTCTCAAAATATTTCTTGCTGAGACCGTCAGCCACAAAGAATATTTGTCCCTGGCAGGCAAACTTAACTCAGCACATATGGCTTTTCTTTATTTTTCGATTTTATTTCTTTAGGATTATGTTAATGAAATAGACGTATATAATAAATATACTTGCCTCCATAAGATATTTTTGAAAATACTACATGCGTTTTTGGTATTGAATTATAAATCCTTTAATTATTCATTGTGCACTGTTAGTTGCTGCTTAATGACATTACGTAGGACTCTATGTATGACTGACAGACTATATTTTTCTATCTACTACACAGTATCTTTTCACATATATCATTCATATTACTAAATACACCAATCTTATTCGGGGTGGGGGGCCTGGTGGTTTAATGGTCAAAGCGATGGACTGCGGAATCGTAGTAAGCGAGTTCCTACTCCAGGCGCGCTACTATGTACACTTTCGGGTAAATACCCTTGGGAAAGGTATGAACCCCTTATCCTCCCAGCTATGGGTTATATAGTACCACAGCTGCTCTTCTAGGAGAATGGCTTTGGCATTAAATAACCTACAAAGGTTGATATGCCATTAAACAAAGAAACCAAACCAAACCAAACCAATCTTATTCGAAATTATAGCTGTTATATTACTCCATTTTAAGTTTTTACACCCGAGTTAGCTGATAGTTTCTGATTGGAGATTGAGTGACAGCAAATCTCTTTAAGTCTTCAAGACTCTCCTCAGTATTCAGGCCAATCTTAATAAAACTGCAGTTTGGGTGGTCTCCACACGTTCTCTGCTTCCTAAGTCCTCCAGACCTTGTATCAATCCTTTGGTGATTGTACCAAGAACACCCATTACAATTAGTATCACCGCCACTTTGCTGTTCCATAGTTTTTTTCAGTTCCCTGAATAGGTCAAGTTACTTATCTTTCTTTTCGTTTTCTTTCAAGTTTACTCTGTTGTCAGCTGAGACAGAAAAGTCCACAATTCGGCATTCCGCTTTTTCTTGTTTATTATTAAAAGGTCTGGTCTTCTGGGCGAGATTAAGTGATGCGTTTGTGTCTCAAAGTCTCAGAGAGGTTTGTGTCTCATTCTCCAGGACAGATTTTCGGTTGTACATACACCTTATGTTTGAATGGTCACATTTCAATTTTTTTTCACAATTCTCAATGAATCATTTTGCCCACCCTGTCATGTCTAATCTTATCCTCTTTCTTTGCTAATTTGCAGAATTTGCTTATGTGATTGTTTCGTTTCCATCACGACATAAACTACCTTATTGTTCTCATTACGTTGTTTTGTGCTGCTTTTAGAAGATATTCAGTTTCTCTCTTAAGGATTTTCTTTCTTAACCACTTTCACGTTTTCTCGTGTGAGATGTCGCTTGTTAGTCGCTTAAAACGTCTATACAAATGTTTTTCTTCATTTTTTTTTTTTTTTGCTGTCACGTTTTACCCGCTCTGTTGATTCTCGTATTGTTAATATTGTTTCTGTTGAATGTCATAAGTCTTTATCCGTGCTTTTCTATGTTGTTGTCGTGTCCTTGTAGCAAATGCTATCATCTATGCAAGAAAGTATTCTTTCTCCTTTTCTTGACGCATCATCTCTGAGATGCATCGTCATTAATTTTCTTGTTCTCTGTTCTATTTGTTAAAGTTCTTCTCTGGTCCACTTAAAGAATTGTTCCGAGTATCTTATGAGGGGGACAGTCCAGACATTCATCCCTTTCATAAAGCTGCTGCTATTCATTATTATTATCAGTAGTGGTATTCGTAGTAGTAACATCTTTAGACACAGTAATCCTATTGACGTATATCATCGAAATTGAAAAAAAATATGAGTAGCACTGAGAAAAAAGAACACTAAAGACAATTTTGGTAAACAAATATACACACACGCGCGCACGCGCACACACACACACACACACACACACATATATATATATATATATATATATATATATATATTAAAAAATTATGTCACAAGATGAGTTTATCGGTTAACCCGATCGTGACCCGCAATTGAAAATCAGAGGAACTGGTTACTACGATCCCCCAAGGAAAAAATGATAACGCACCGAGCTTGGTATGTATCTGTGTTCATCGTTATTTACATTATCTTAGGTGCAACTGTTGTTGATGTTGATGTCAATGTAAACATAATGATGATCATAAAGCTTCAGTTTCATTTTTTACTCAGTCCTCTGCTCTTAGAATTGCAAAACATATTTTTCGAAGAAGCTGTTCTTGCCCGACGTCCTATTTTTTTAAAAGATGATACTGCTGTGTTTTAAGCAGCTTCACCACTTCATTTTTTTTAAAAGTATTCTAAATAATTATAATCTAAAATTAGTATTTCTTTAAATTCTTATATTTCAATGTACCTGAGCAGACATTGCTTTAAGTTTATTTTAAATTTTATGATGTGATAATAGAAGATTTCTTGAATGAGTAATTTAAAACTAAGGGAAGTGAAGAAAAAAAAAACAGAGCAAATTTTCCAAAGGTTTAAAATATATGGAGAAATGAAAATCTAGCATACAGAAACAAGAATTAGGTTTGGAAGTGAACTATGTTGTACAGCTTCTGAAATTTGAATCCACTATGTCCATTAGAGTACAGTTTCAATTAAATTTACTGAGGCAACTTTTGCACAGTTGGGCATAAAATCAGAGTCCAAATATACATAATACATAAACTGAACCTCCATCTTACTGCCAACTCCTCAAACTCACTTGAAAGATCATTTCTTTCCGAAACGAAAGATACGTGCGTATGACACTAAAAAACATCCGGGTGTGAAACTCCAGTTTCTGAGCCTAAAGAGTGTGGTGCACAGTTTCAGTATGTAATATAATCATTAAAGAAAAATCCTATCCGCTAGTAAACCCCAAAACAGCATTCATAATAAATAAGAGTTTTAGCTGTAATTCAAATAATTTAGTATATATAATTGAATGTTGCAAGTATAAAAAAAGTATTCTTAGAGTCGAACCAAGCTCTAGTATATAATTAAAAAATTATGTCACAAGATGAGTTTATCGGTTAACCCGATCGTGACCCGCAATTGAAAATCAGAGGAACTGGTTACTACGATCCCCCAAGGAAAAAATGATAACGCACCGAGCTTGGTATGTATCTGTGTTCATCGTTATTTACATTATCTTAGGTGCAGCTGTTGTTGATGTTGATGTCAATGTAAACATAATGATGATCATAAAGCTTCAGTTTCATTTTTTACTCAGTCCTGTGCTCTTAGAATTGCAAAACATATTTTTCGAAGAAGCTGTTCTTGCCCGACGTCCTATTTTTTTAAAAGATGATACTGCTGTGCTCAAAGTATCCTTTCAGAGAAGAAATATTAAATTAGCAGAAGACAGAAGACTCCATGTTTCAAAACACCTTTGAGAATACAGAAAGTCAATGTTTGAAGTAATGCCCATATACCAAACTAACGACTACATATTGCTTCAATTAAAAGAAAACAATTGAGGAGGTGCCCGTGGTGAAATGGTTATCGTCGTAGGATATGGATACGACGACACGAGTTCAAACCCTGGACCAGATTAATTGCATTCCACAAAGCGCTAATACCCTTGGGAAAGGTATGAATCAAATTATTCTCCCTCCAGCTATGGGTAAATAGTTGGACAGACTAGATTCTACAGCCTTGGTAAGGCAACTAGTCTAGGAGAAGGAAAACTCCGAATCTAAACCTGTAAAACTCCGCTTAAAAATCGACCTTGTGTCATATCCTACCCGAGCGGAGGGGTCGGTAAACATGATTAAAAGAAAACACTTCATTGATAGATTGAACCCTACATTGAACAGAAACGAAATATACCAACACAAAGAGACAAAAAGACAAAAGCACACGCTTACGAATATACACTTATTCAGGGAGGAAGAATAGAAGTCAGTTGAATTTTATGGCATATCAACTATCATAGAATATGTATGGTGAGAAAAGTAATAAAGAAAAACAAAGAAAAAACCAAAAATACGAGGATTATTAAACAGGTTTACAGACTTTTTTTCGTATGGGAACTTTTATTGAAACTCTAGTCCCCCTCCAAGTAAGCTCCTCCGGCTGTAATATACTTGTTGTACCGTTCCAACAACTTCTGAAAGGTCACAGGGAAATACTCTTGTGTGAGCGTATCAATGACCTTTGTCACAGCCTCTTTCATCTCCGCAATTGTCTCATAACGACAGACTCTGAGCTTAGGGAATAACCAAAAGTCACAGGGAGCATGGTCTGGACTATAGGGAGGGTGAGAAACTGTCTTGATGCCCATCTTGCTCAAAGAGTCTGTGATAATGATGGAGTCGAGGACTGCTGCATTGCCCAGGTGGAAATGCTACTGACACGATTTGAAGAGTGATGGCTTCTTCCGACGGAATCTCTTCCTGAACTCCCTTAAAACCTCAACATAGTAACCCTAACCCAAACGATTTGGCCAATTAACTCTGGCGTATTGACTTCCTTACTCCTCCCACACCTCTCATCATCCCTCACAGACTCCCTGCCTCCCTTGAATATCTTATGCCACTCAAAAACTGATGCTCAATTCATGCAAGATGCTCCAAAAGCAGTTTGAAGCATTCCATACGCTTCTGTGGAATTTTTTCAAAGTTTAAAACACAATTTTATTGCATATCATTTTTATAAAATGTCCTCACGTCCAGATTGCATTTTTGAAATTCACCAGCTGTGACAATCAGGCTTTCGTTGGGTGTATTCCAATTCCTGCTGTAGCTGTTGATTTGAACCTGAAATCTTAACAATTGGTCAGTCATCTCATAAGATGTATAGCAGTAACATGAGTCTACGACAATTTTAGATGCCAGTACAAAAAAAGTTTGGAAGCTTATTGAATTCACCACGTATATAGATAATAACCACGAACACCCACGCACACAAAAAAAAAAAAACAGAATAGATTCTTATAAAAAACACAGAGAAAATTTTTTCATGGATGATTAACGCGAATTGGACATTCACAGAAATAAATACTGGAATAAAAGATAACCACAACCCTATCAAAATAGTCACCTCTATAAAACTCGAGGAGAACACTCGAACTTTTTACTTCTAGAAGATGTCTTCAAATATCAAAAACACGTGTTGAAGAAGAATAAAACATTTAAAAGCAAATTTATTTGTGTACCTATTCCATTTAATTTATATGTATATTTATATAAGTAAATATGCACACACACACATACACACACATACATACACATATATATATATATATATATATATAAGGATACCTGGGAATGGAGTAGCGCCCTCCCCTACACCTTGGTGTAGTAGCTATCGAAAAGGGAGCCTTCGGGTCACCCTCGACTATGGTCTATATAAGGATAAGGATATATACATACGTATATATGCCTGTATATATGAATATATACGAATATATACATGTACGTTTACATGAATATATATATATATATATATATATATATATCCTTACATATATGCAAATACATATGCCTTTCTTTGTTGTAGGTAAAAAAGAGCAAGAAATATTTTTAAATGATTTGGTCCACAAAGAGAATTGTATCTTTTAAGATTATCAATTTTTTAGTTATTACATCGGTGTATGTTTCCTGGTTAGTGCTTTCGTGTTTGAAGTTTGAATAGGTTTCAGTTGGTTTTCAATTGGTTTATAAAGAGATCACTCCTTTGTTTTCATTTCTTCGGGTTTGTCTACCTTTGTCAGTTTCACCCCTAATTGGTCTATGATATTTGATATGTTTTGTCATTTTACTCTGGGCAGTTGTGCATGTGTGTGTGTGTGTGTTAGATTGGTTTCGGATTTCACTTACAATCATTCCTTCCTCCGTGTGTGTATGTGTGTGGTAGTGTGGTTTGAAATTTACTCGTAAGTAAGTATATAATATATATATATATATATATATATATATATATATATATATATGTGTGTGTGTGTGTGTGTGTGTGTGTGTGTGTGTGTGTGTGTTTCCGTTTGGGTGTGTATATAATTCATGTTTTATTCAATGTTGACTTAAATTTATCATCGAATTTTTTGTCTTTTATCTGAAGTAATGAGCTGTCGTTAGTTTGTTATATGGGCATTTTTTAAATTTACCACGACTACATACGTTTAGATGTTTCGATACATTTAATTTTCTATGTTCAGTTATTTTAATATTGCTCTTGGTAAGTGATAATCTCGTATTAAGGGCCTGTATGGACCCTGTGTATATTTCTTTACTCTAGTTACATTCGAATATATAGACTACTTTTTTTTTTGTTTAAGTCTTTTTTTATTGTGGTTTTTGTTTCCGGATTTTAAAAGGTTTAGACTTTTCCTTCTATAATTATATAATATATTTTACATACTTATATGTGCACAAATACTTACATATAATAAACTATAAACTATTCTTGTAATGTCCAACATTGTTTCAAGATACACACAAGCACATAAATATATGCATATGTGTGTGTGTGTTTGAGTGTGTGTAAGAGAGACAGAGAGAGAGAGAGAGAGACAGACAGACCGACAGACAGAGAAAGAGAAAGGAAAAAAATATCCGGTTAAAGTAGAAAATTCTATGTCAAAGAGATGTAACCATGTAACACTATCAGCATACGTTGTTCTTTTATCTCGAAGAAACGCACATATATATCTAGTTTTTTTCCAAATATATATATATATATTTGGGTGAGTGAGTTTCTGTCTCTGAGGATATGTGTGTGTGTGTGTGCATTTTTCTGTGTGTGTGTGTTTGTGAATGTGTGTGTGTGTGTGTGTGTGTGCTAGAAAATTTTAGTTTAACTTCGTTTGGCCTCCGATAGACGTGAGAAATAAAGAGATTACTCAACTCAGGCGTTTACAATGTCTCCTACCTCGGGCATGAATGGTAAATTATAAACTATAACAGTCATGAAGCAAAAACTCTTGCTAATATATCAACATCATTTTCTTTTATAACTTACTTTGTTGAAAGGTAAAATAAGTAAAGATAATAAAGTAAAAAGTATATACTGTCAAAAGTTCTTTTTAAAAATGACTTTGCCGAATTTTAAAATCATCATTTGATATCCCCTTTGAAAACGAATCTTTCTGAAAAAGATGAGGAATATTTGCTGTTGTTTGTATCTTTCTTTTCTCCATGTTCCTTTAAGATTTTTTAAAATTTTCTCTTTCTTTCTTTCTTTCTTTCTTCATTTATTCATTTATTTTCGTGTGTTCGTTATTATCGTTTTTACTTTCTCTTGTTTCCTCTGATGTTTCATCGAGATTCGATTTCTTTATATCTTTTTAATTGTTTACTTTCTCAGTTGCTCCTGGCTATGATACACCACCACTAGCCCATCCTCTTGCTTTCTTTCTGTTAATTTCTCAGTTTTCTTTTTTTCTTTCTTTCTTTCTTTCTTTTAATCCGACCATCTTTCTTTCTGTTTGCATTTATTCCTTTCTGTTTTCTTCGTTTTTTTTAAATTTCCTTCATGTAATTAGTTCAGAATTTTTCCTACTTTTTAGCCAGTGTCTTTTTCGTAATTGCAATTTAAACCTGTTTTCATTTACTCGTTGATTCATTCATTTCTTACGATCACATGTCTGACTTTGTTTGTTTATTTGTTTGTTTGTTTGTCTCTGTCTTTTTGTCTGTTCCTTTCTTTGTAGATTTCAATATCTTTTTATTCTTTTTTTATGTCAATATATTTAATATTCATGTACGATTTATATCATTTTTTCCTCATATATATATATATATATATAACTTCCAAATATACTTTAACTTGATGCAATTCCAACTTCATTTGCGCCAGTCACATAGTAAGCATGAAAGATCATTTCCTCCCGAAGAAACTGCTATACGGCGAATTATCTCAGGCCAGCGCTCCCAAGGAGGCCAGAAGAAGCGCTTCATAAAAACACTGAGGGTATCCATGAAATCTTTCGGTATTGCCCCTAATTGCCGGGAATATCTGGCGCAGGCATGCGAAAAAAGTGGCGTGAAGTTGTTAAACATGGACCAAAAGTATGTGAAACCAGAAGAAATGCATCAACTGAGCTGTGCAGGAAACTTAGAAAAGGCACTGTTACATCTGACACTGCCGCCACCATTCCTTGTTTTCACTGCCCAAGACTCTTCTGCGCACAGATTGGTCTCATTTGCAATATACACACTCACGGATGTCTTCCTCAATCAGAATGGTGATAATATGGTCCTCATCGATTACGATTGACAAAGAAGAAGATACCATCGTTACTGTCATTTCCCTTTTTTTATTATTCATATTTTTCTTTCTTTCTTTCATTATATATATTCTGTTTAGATGTATTGTCATTTCCATTTTCTTTATAACTGTACGTCTTCATTTATTTTCCTATTTATTCATTCATTAATTTATATATATATATATATATATATATATATATATATATATATATATATATATATAAGAAATGCTCAGACATAAGAAAGATCCTAATTATTAATTCAAAAATCATTTATAAAGATAAGAATAAAAACAGTTTACAAATTCTCGAAATACTAACTATAAAAAGATTTTAAAAAGCCACAATAAATAAAATAGCATTCACCACAAGTATAAACATATAAACGTATTCAATGGCTAACAATCCATCCTAAAATAATGAACCAACTCCATCTATAATTTATATAAAAAATAAAAAAGCCACTCAAAATATAAAACTAATAGCAAGAAACGATCTAACACGATCCCCGAAGATGAGCAGCTAAATAATCGAAAGCACTTGTGTTGTATTTTGACCTTCGACCCGGCCCAAAATGCCATTCCAAGGTGATGCACCGGAGGGAGGTGACACATTCTAATGGCAGTTATGAGAGGAAATTGCGAGGGCGGAAATTGGCTGGTGAAATGGGACGAGGTAAAAAAAATTCCCATGGTACACTCATAGACTGATGCACCGGAAGAGAGTGACCTGTGAACTGCATGACAGTTATTTCCGCTTGATGACGATCAAACATGCGATTTCAAAGATCGAGTAGGCGACTAAGTAGACGTTGAACTATTATATAACTCAGTCAAGACAGAAGTCAAGTTAGTTCGGTTCCAGTTGGAGATGGAGATGGAGAAGACGAGATGTGGTAGGTAAAGCTACATCAGGCCGAAGGGGCCTTGGGGCCCCTGATGAGTTCCAGTTAGAGTTGGGGACGGAGATAGACGAGAATTTTAAGGAAAGCCACATCAGGCCTAAGGGGCCTTGGGGCTCTGATGAGTTGGGGTCCAGGAAAGTTGCTGATAAATGCAGTAAAGAAAGCTATCACCCAGCAGAGTGGACCTCTGGGCCTCCGGTTGAGCATCAGGAGAACGAGAAAGGCACAACGTTGACGCCCATAAGAGTGGGGATCAAAATATTGCAGTTCCTGTTCAGTCTTCAGCTCCCTCTCACAGTAAAACCCCACACAATCTTTTCGAGCCCTTACAATAAAGTGAGAGGTACATATATTTATAAAGAAGTCTTCCCGTGTCTTTATTATTGTGTCGTTTATGATGCTGTAGATGACAATATAATACTTGGACTAATATAGGATTCTTTCTTTACCAGCTTGACCCAGGACTAAGAAGACTAGTGAGAAGACTCGAACGTCTTCATTTGAAGATTTTTAAAAAGAAACAATTCGCAGTTTTCAACCAAACCTTTTATATAATGATTTGCTTCCAAAGTATACGAAATATATATATATATAGAGAGAGAGAGACTTCACTATCTGTATGGATTTACAAATAAATATCCATAAGACAATCTAACTTTTTATATTTCTACCTTAACATGAATATCTTTTTTCACATTATGTATCTATCTATCTATCTTGCGTTCACTTTATATTTCTATTTTTCTTCCATCGAATATATCCTTACATTTGTCTTTCCTTTTCCCTCTTGAATGCCATCTATCTATCGGAGATGTTACCAGTTAAAGTATCCACTGTTTCAAGTCTCCATTACAAATTTGTAGGCCTTCTTTTTGCATTTTCTCTACTGCTCCTTGTAGCATGACTGTATATTAATCCCATTCCTTCGTGAACAAATTTCTTACAAAAACTGTCAAATATCCCAACACTATCTTCATTTATATCTATCTCTCTTTCTTCCTTTATATTTATATCTATCTAACTATCTATCTATCTATCTATCTATCTTTAAGTTATCCCTCCTGATTTTCTACATCTACGAATCGGGTTACTTTCCTCTTTATTTCTACGTTGATAACATTTTCTCTTTTTTGGTCTTACTGTTAATGCTACTGCTTTTGAAAATGTTATTTTTGTCATATTTTTATCTTATTTCTAACCCCACCCACTTCTTCGTTATTTATTCATGCTGTTCACTACTTCGCTCCCTCAACGTCATTCCTCTAGATTAATATTTAATTTTCATTTCTCTCTATCGTATTTTCTCTTTAGCTTAGGCATCTGTTTCACCGTCTCCCCTTTTTACCAACAACTCTTATTTAGTATTCATTGGGTTTTATCTTTGCCAACATTCATTTCTCGTCCTCATTTCACATCTGCTTTGTTTTTGGTTTTATACCTTGTGCTATTCTATTAACTTGTTTTTATATATAGAGACTAGTTCTATCCTCAGAAATTCCATGGAATACATGCATAACAATTGCACGAACTTAAGATATAAATAACATGCTGAGATAAATCATTGTGGATTTCTCTTCCTATTTTACAGACTTCGTGATTTATCAAGAGTACAAATAGTCTGGAAAAGCAGTGAAACATAACGTCGTGATAACAAAAATCATTATCATCATTGTCATTATATACCGATAACAGAGACTCTCTCTCTCTCTCTCTCTCTCTCTCTCTCTCTCTCTCTCTCTCTCTCTCTCTCTCTCTCTCTCTCCATCGATCCATACAGGCCATTCCTCTTAGCAAGTCACATAGACTGCTCACAGTGTCCACCAAGAGCTGATGAATGTGTTTAAAAGAAGTGTGTAAATGGGTGAATCAACAAACCGATCTACAAATCAAAAAATATATATTTCTTTAACTTGAGATAAAGTTTCTTGAAAAACAGTAGTTACAAAATTACCTCTTGTAACAAAAGATAAAATAAGTTAAATCGTGAATATTCTCAAATATTTACATTACAAGAAAGAAATACTCATGCATTCAATGTAGGAAATTGCATTTGCTAAATCTTGTTGATAAATTTTGTGTGAGTAAAAGATTTCTGCGTGTTACTCTAAGTAGGGGAGAAATATACAAATACGCTTATAAGTAAGCAGATGCTGGTAAAAATATCAGCAATGGAAAACGTAATGATAGTATTAGAATATCAATGGAAATAAGATATTTTCATTCAATTTAAAATTTAAAATTTTTTACTGTTGAAATTAAATGCAAGAACAGAATGTTAAATTTGCACTCAAAAGAAATGAAGTCAAAAGTTCAATAGATTTACAGAATGAATATATAAATTTGCAGGAAATTTTACTATTTGATCGCTTATTTGTAAACTTGGCGAAGGCGCGAAATTAGATTTAAAAGGTTAATGGCTTATCTCCGGTGCTAATTGGTAAAAAAAACTATAACAAACAATCTGGAAGGGGAATTATTTCTCAAATTATTTTGATCTTTTATCCTATAAATTTTATGCATCAAATTAAATATATTCGTCGGTAAAATTTCAAACAATGTTAAAAAGAGCGAATATATTCTGATTGGCAAATAAATGCAAAAATACACATTGAAAATTTATGGGTACTGAAGTTTATTTTGAGCAAAAATTAAAACTTGTTTTTGGTATGGAAATCAGTCGATCTTTCATAAATGTAAGATTTTCCTGTACAGGCACCTCTGATACGTCCATTTCTATATATATTTTATAAATTAGAATATATATATATAAAGGAATTATTATATATATATATATATATATATATATATATTTATGAAAAATGTATATATACATATGTATATGGATACGTATATATGTAGATAAACTTAGATGTATATACATATACCATCATCATCGTCATCATGTCGCGCTTGTAGCACGGATATCCCTGATCCTCTCTCACCACTCCTCCCTATCGTTCATCGCCCTAGGTAGGTCTTCAGGACAACATCCCGTATCCTCACATAGCTGCTGAATGTATGTTCGTGCTGTTCGTCCTGCTTTTGCACGGCCATGTGTGGGGGTTCATAACAGCACATCTCTTATGAGTTCGTCCCTACTTCTCCAGCAGTGTCCTGCATGTCTGGTTCGTCTAACTTGAATAGTTTTCGTGATAGAAGGCAGGTGGCCGTACAGTTCGTGTCTTGTGGGGTGTTGCCGCCAGGACTTTTTCAAGATTTCACGCAGCATTCTTGTGTAATTGCCGTCTAGCTTTTTCTCCAGCCGTTTTGTTAGCGTCCATGTAGTGCACCCATATAGCAGTATCGATGTGACCGCTGGCTGGAAGAAACTGCGTTTCATTTTATTTTATCGGTTATGTCTGATTTCCATATAATCGATAGCCTATTGATAGCTGTCCATGCTTTCGTTAGCCTCGTTTCGATGTCCTTTTCGGTTGATTCGACTCTGCTTCCTAGGTAAGTGAATTTGTCTACTAGTTAAAGAGGGGTTCCTTCTAGAGTGGAGATGTCCCCCGTTTGATTATAGCACATATATTCCGTTTTGTGTGCATTAACATAGAGGCCCATGCCTGCGGCTGCTCGTTCCAAACTATGCAGTAGTGTTTCGGCTTGGTCGGGTGTATTTGCCAGTATCGCCATGGCATCGGCGTTGTCGGCGTCGGTAATTGTTTTTGCGGTGTACCTTCTGCTTCTTTTCTTCGTCAGCTCGAAGCCATTCTCTCTGATTTTGCCAATCGATGTTCTAAGTACGTAGTCTAGACAAATGATAAAGAGGTTCGGGACCAGCGTGTCCCCTTGTAGTCCTGCGGCTACAATGTCGAAGTATTCTGTGTCTCCATCTGGTGATCGTACTTTTACTTTGGTGTTTCTATAGAGAATCGTTATTGCTGCTACCGTTTCTTTAGGTATGCCGTACGCTAATATGATTTGTTCCATCTTTCCTCTATGAATGGAATCGAAGGCCTTGGTAAAGTCGACAAATATTAATGTCGCTTGTAGGTTTTTTGCCCGTACACCACCTCACAAATATTAACCATAACCATATACATGTATATATAAATGTTTAAATACATATATGTACGTTAATATATTTGTATATATATATATATATATATATCATCATATCGCGCTGGTAGCACGGATATCCCTGACCCTCTCTCGCCACTCCTCCCTATTGATCATCCCCCTAGGTAGGTCTTCAGGACAACATCCCGTATCCTCACATAGCTGCTGAATGTATGTTCGTGCTGGTCGTCCTGCTTTTGCACGGCCATGTGTGGGGGTCCATAAGAGTACATCTCTTATGAGTTCGTCCCTGCTTCTCCAGCAGTGTCCTTCATGTCTGGCTCGTCTAACTTGAATAGTTTTCCTGATAGGAGGCGGGTGGCCGTACAGTTGGTGTCTTGTGGGGTGTTGCCGCCAGGACTTGTTTAAGATTGCACGTAGCATTCTTGTGTAATTGCCGTCTAGCTTTTTCTCTAGCCGTTTTGTTAGCGTCCATGTAGTGCACCCATATAGCAGTATCGATGTGACCGCTGCCTGAAAGAAACTGCGTTTCATTTTATTTTATCGGTTAGGTCTGATTTCCAAATAATCGATAACCTATTGATAGCTGTCCATGCTTTCGCTAACCTCGTTTCGATGTCCTTTTCGGTTGATTCGACTCTGCTTCCTAGGTAAGTGAATTTGTCTACTAGTTTAAGAGGGGTTCCTTCTAGAGTGGAGATGTCCCCCGTTTGATTATAGCACATATATTCCGTTTTGTGTGCATTAACATAGAGGCCCATGCCTGCGGCTGCTCGTTCCAAACTATGCAGTAGTGTTTCGGCTTGGTCGGGTGTATTTGCCAGTATCGCTATGTCATCGGCGTTGTCGGCGTCGGTAATTGTTTTTGCGGGTTACCTTCTGCTTCTTTTCTTCGTCAGCTCGAAGCCATTCTCTCTGATTTTGTCAATCGATGTTCTAAGTACGTAGTCTAGACAAATGATAAAGAGGTTCGGGACCAGCGTGTCCCCTTGTAGTACTGCTGCTACAATGTCGAAGTATTCTGTGTCTCCATCTGGTGATCGTACTTTTACTTTGGTGTTACTATAGAGAATCGTTATTGCTGCTACCGTTTCTTTAGGTATGCCGTACGCTAGTAGGATTTGTTCCATCTTTCCTCTGTGAATGGAATCAAAGGCCTTGGTAAAGTCGACAAATATCAATTTCGCTTGTAGGTTTTTTGCCCGTACACCACCTCACAAATATTAACCATAACCATATACATATCCATGTATATATAAATGTTTAAATACATATATGTACGTTAATATATTTGTTTATATATATATAGGTATTTATATATATATATATATATATATATATATATATATATATATATATTTAAGTATATATAAAAGAGTATTTTTCTGCTAATATCTAGGTATTTGTATATTGTCCTTAATTGGAATCATTTTTGAGATGAGGCTTTTTTTTAATCTGAGAATTAATTTTTATTTATTTATTGCGGACTTTTCCGCCCCCTCATCTTTGGTAGTTTTTTATGTTGTTTCTTCTTTCACTACTTTTCGGCCAAATTCCCTCTGGCCTTCTTCAGGTGATTTTACCGCGACCTCAGATAGGAATGCTGAGTCTTGTAACCGTATCCCCAGTAATTACTGCCTTCCATAGTTGTTGTCTATCGCACCACGTTTTTTGTGACCAAGTATACCTCTGGTCGACTTGGGTAGGATTTGAAACCGCTATCTTCTGACAATGCTCACCTGGAACCGAAGAGACTCACCGCCTCTATCTGCTGCGCCACGGGCGATCAAGGGCGATCAAGGATGGATTTTTTGGTCTCATAAATCCTTATCTGGTCTTCCAGAATCGGGTCCGTACCGAATTTTTGTATATTGTCCTTAATTGGAATCATTATTTTTTTATATTTAAAATTTTGTATATTGTCCTTAATTGGAATCATTTTTTTAAGTCCGCAGTTAATAAATAAAAATTAATTCTCAGATTAAAAAAAAGCCTCATCTCAAAAATGATTCCAATTAAGGACAATATACAAAAATTCGGTACGGACCCGATTCTGGAAGACCAGATAATGATTTATGAGACCAAAAAATCCATCCTTGATCGCCCGTGGCGCAGCGGATAGAGGCGGTGAGTCTCTTCTGTTCCAGGTGAGCATTGTCAGAAGATAGCGGTTTCAAATCCTACCCAAGTCGGCCAGAGGTATACTTGGCCACAAAAAACGTGGTGCGATAAACAACAACTATGGAAGGCAGTAATTACTGGGGATACGGTTACAAGACTCAACATTCCTATCCGAGGTCGCGGTAAAATCATCTGAAGAAGGCCAGAGGGAATTTGGCCGAAACGTAGTGAAAGAAGAAACAACACAAAAAACTACCAAGATGAGGGGGAAAAGTCCGCAATAAATAAATAAAAATTAATTCTCAGATCTAGGTATTTGTATATATGTGTACTCGTATAAATTTGATCGTATACATACGCACACAAACATATATATATATATACAGTGTATCACAAAAGTGAGTACACCCCTCATATTTCTGCAGATATTTAAGTATATCCCTTCATTGGACCACACTGACAAAATGACACTTTGACACAATGAAAAGTAGTCTGTATGCAGCTTATATAACAGAGTTGATTTATTTTCAACCCAAAATAACTCGAAATATAACCATTATATATATATATATATATATATATATATATATATATATATATATGTGTGTGTGTGTGTGTGTGTGCGTGTTATATACATAAGACAATCCGTATATGTTTACATACAAATGTAGGTATAGATATATTTATACAGATTTGTATAACTAACTATAATTATACTTGGTGCATTTAATGTTTCCACACTTTTTTGTACAGGCATCAAAATTGTCGCAGACTCTTGAAAATTCAGTATGTTATTGGTGTACAACTTATGAGATGACTGACCAATTTTTATGATTTCAGGTTCAAATGAAGAGCTACAGCAGAAATTGGAATACACCCAACGAAAGCCTGATTGTCTCTGCTGGTGAATTTAAAAAATGCAAACTGGACGTGAGGACTCTTTACAAGACCGTTATGCAATAAAATTGTGTTTTAAACTTGGAAAAAATGTCACAGAAACGTATGGAATACTTCAGACTGTTTTTCCACCATCTTGCATAAATCGAGCATCAGTTTTTGAGTGGTATAAGAGATTCAAGGAAGGCAGGGAGTCTGCGAGGGATGATGAGAGGTATGGTAGGAGTAAGGAAGTCAATACACCAAACTTGATGGGCCAAAGGGCTAGGGTTACTATGTTGAGTTTTTAAGGGAGTTCAGGAAGAGATTCCATCTGAAGTTGTCAGCACTCTTCAAATCGGGTCAAGGAAAATTCATCAGTCCTCAACTCCATCCTTGTCACAGAATATTTGACCAAGATGGGCATCAAGACAGTTCGTCAGTCTCCCTATAGTACAAACCTTGCTCCCTGTGACTTTTGTTTATACTCTAAGCTCAGAGGCTGTCATTATGAGACAAATGAGGAGATGAAAAGGCTGTGACGAAGGTCATTGACATTCTCACACAAGTGTACTTCCATGTGGCCTTTCAGAAGTTATTGGATCGCTACAACACGTACATTGAAGCCGGAGGAGATTACTTCGAAGGGGACTAGAGTTTCATATGTGTACTATCAATAAAAGTGGCCATACGAAAAAATCTGGGAACTTATTTAATGATCCTCGTATATGTATATTTATATGCGTTTGTGTGCATAAGACTATATATATATATATAAATGTAAATGTTTGTTACAAACCGATAATCTCCAGTTTGATAGCACTAATTGGTTCAAAATTTTCAGAGAGTATCTTATTCGAATTCAGGAATGTTTTATATACTTATTGTCAAAAAATATTACAATAATTAAAAAAAAAAAATTAATAAGTCGTTTTCCTCCGAGAAAAGCTGAATGCGAACAATGATTGAAAATATTACTTCAATTTTCCAAGAATTTGTAGGGAACGACGAATAAATAAAAAATTTAAACTGAAAATAAAATAAATAAATAAATAAATAAAAAGAAAACTATTAAATTTGCAAAAAACTCCCAGATATCCATAACGGGAAAAGGGGATGACGCATGTCTGGTGTTTTGGGCACCATGCATGCGTCTTTGGTAGCAGTCCTCTCTCTATCGGTCAGCATTATGCTGAAATATACAAAACCCACGAATGAACTGTAAACTAACTCTTACCGGACTTTGACAAAACTTCCAAAAGAAGACTAACCCTTATTTGAAGCCCGAAATACCAAATGTGGACACATACATACATGAAACGATTTAATGTATTTTTGACACCTTAAACTGGGGGATTAAACCATTTCAATGTATACAGGAAAACTCCCTCATCCACAGAATGGTTGTTGAACCCAGTAAATAACGGAAAGTATAAAAGAAACGTCTTCGTCTCTTAAGTATTTCTATCTTTACTTTTTGTATATTTCTTTTGGGACTTTCTTTGGGCAAGGCATTTTGCCGGCCAGTCAACGAGGGGTAAAATGATATAACCAAAATATGGAGTCAGATATCTAACGGCAACACAGTCTTGCCCCTAACCACTGATTCCTCAGACACTCAAACCTCACAAATTTTACACGTGCTTTTTTTTTCTGCTTTATTGGTTGACTTAAACAGAGACACTAAACTTTAAACCATATTTCGTTGGTTCAGAAGTATTTTTTTATTCTAACGAATTTTTTACAAAATATTTTCTCATATTTTTTTAACATTAACGAAAGACATCCATTAAAAAGTTTTCTTTCTTAAACCATATTTCGTTGGTTCAGTAGTAACAAATTGTTTACTAAATATCTTATTTTCTTTTTTTCAATATGACATTTTTTTATCTTATTTCTTTCGTTTATTATTATCGAGAAGACACTAAACTTTGAACCCTATTTCGCCATTTCAGTAGTAACGAATTGTTTACTAAATATTTTATTTTTCTTTTCTGTTTAACTTCAACGTAAAAAAATGTCTTTCGTTAATAAACTTTAGAAATATTAGAAACATGTATTTTTTTTCCCCATTTAAACAAACTGAGCAACATCAAAGCGTGGCCGGGTACAGCTAGTATATATATATATATATATATATATATATATATATATATATATATATGTATATATATATAAATGACCACATAATTGTATATTGACAAAATATATACGCATATAACCGTACATGCAAGTGTATATATATATATATAGATATATGTGTGTGTTTGTGTGTGTGTGTGAGTGCGTGTGTGTGAATGTATACATAGATGTAGATATTCGTGTATATGTGTATATGCCTGTTTACCTGTTTACATATGTATATAAATACGTATATGAATTTGTATATATACCTATATATATACATGTCTTTATGTCTGTAAGAACAAATATATGTTTTTGTATATAATATGTCTATAACGTTTCTCTAAATATATTCAGATATATATATATATATATATATATATATATATATATATATATATATATGTGTGTGTGTGTGTGTGTGTGTGTGTGTGTGTGTGTGTGTGTGTGTGTGTGTGTGTGCCTCTGTGTGTGTCTGAGTGTCTGTGTTTTTGTCGTGTTAGCATAATATAAGTACACATATATCAATGTCTGTGCATTTATACGGATGACTATAAGTGTGTATGTTTATTTATATAATTCAATATATATATATATATATATATGTGTGTGTGTGTGTGTGTGTATGTGAATGTGTGTGTTTGTGTGTGTGTTTTTATGTGAGTGTGTGTGTGTGTACTTTTGTATGTATGTTTGTATGCATATATGTATACATATAGTTGTGTGTGTGTGTATATATATATATATATATATATATATTAATTTTATATGGCTAGTAGATTAGAAGAAAAAGAAAAAGCCTAAAACACCTAATGCTACCACAGCCCCCCCCAAGAGAAAGGGAAAAAGAAAAAAAAAGAAAAAAAAATGAAATGAATTTCTCCCCTCCCCCAGTAGACCGCCTCCAAAAGCTACCTAAAATTACAGTAGTAAATAAAAGTCAAAACGAGGAAGAAGCATTTGAACTCAGGAGCCAAATGGAAGTAATATATCAATATTGGTCAGTATGTCTTTAAGTCCTATCAATTTAAAATGCTGAATTTTACAAAATGTTATGCTGTATTTTGCTTGTGAAATAATGCTTAAACTATGCGTTTTAAATGTAAAGACACGCTTACTCTACTATAAAGCCAAATTGATGTTAGACTTTCCACATGTCAGCGAACAAGGCAGAATGTTTTTGAATGTCTTCTATCGAATAATTTAAAAATTCGTAAAGAAAGCCCTAACAGTAGTTTAGAAGAAAAAGAAAAAGCCTAAAACACCTAATGCTACCACAGCCCCCCCCCCCAAAGAAAGGTAAAAAAAAAAAAAGACTTTTTAAGCTCTATAATTCCTGAAGCCTGCTAGGTTCCCAACTGTATTAAAAAAAAAAAAAAATGAAAAACCTAGGAAAAGTCCCAATACAGCAAAAAAAAAAGCACAAGTCAGTACCAGTGAAAGTTATACGAAAGTACCTTAATGTTGGACTTTAACTAATTTAAAACTTAAACCAAAAATACCCCCACCCGCTTTTTTTTTCACGTACAGATGGGAAGCAGCATGATGTACGTAAAGGTATTTGAATAAACCCATGTACGACAAAACTCAATACCTGAACGGGTCCTGGACGTGAGTTTGACGACTTTACGCTCAGGATCGCTAGTTCGATCGGGAAACTACTGCTGCTCCTCTATAAGAGTGGCTTCTATAGAAGAGAATAAAACAGCCATCGAAAGATAGCCATGACCCACACTCAAACCACTTACACAAACCGCATCGCTCTTCGCGCGGGTAAAAAAGGGGCCCGTCCTGCTGAGGTTGGAGCCCTGGCCTCAGTGTTCGAAAAATCAGCTACAGAGCTCAAACAATCAAAACTACTAAAATGCAAGCAAACACTACAAATAGCCACATCTAACGTAAGAACCTTAAATAGAATAGGACAACTCCCAGAGCTAATCGCATCGGCCGAAGAACATAAGATAGACATAATATGCATACAAGAACACAGATACACGCACACAGAAGATATCAAATATCACGAAACTGGCAATGGCTGGTCGCTCGCCACTGTATCCGCATGGAAAAACTCTGTCAACGCCGCAGTAGGAGGGGTAGGATTACTTATAGGACCTAGAGCATTAAAAACGCTTAATAGCGTTGAGAAAATACAACCTAGAATGATGGCAGCTACATTTAACGGAAACCCCAGAGCAACAATCATCTCATGCTACAGCCCCACCAATGTTAGTGAAGAAAATGAAATAGTCACCTTCTACGATGAGTTATCATAATTAGTGCGTAGCATCCCGAAACACAACATGTTAGTCATTGGCGGAGACATGAATGCCCAAATCGGGAAAAACGGAAACAACAAATACAGCCTCCACAACACGTCAAATAGGAATGGGCAACATCTATGAGATTTCATGATAGAAAATAGATCAGCATGCCTCAACACAAACTACCAAAAAAGAGAGGGCAAACTATGGACATACACGAACACAAACAATACTAAAGCTCAGATAGACTACGTCCTTATAAACAAGAAATGGAAAAATAGTGCATTGAATTGCGAGGCATATTCCTCTTTTGAGGGTGTGTCCACCGATCACCGAATAGTCACTGCGAAAATACGATTAAGCCTACGAAAAAACGCCAAACGAACAGCGACCACCAAACACTATGACTGGTCCCTATTAAACAACAAAGATATAAGAGATAAATACGTATTAGAATTAAGAAACAGATTCGAAACACTACAAGAAAAGACCGAAAAAAGTACACCAAACGACGAATATGAAAATTTCGTCAATGCACACCTCGAGGCAGCAGCAAAATACATTCCAACAAAAATTAAAACTAAATATAGAGTCCCATGGGAAACTTTAGCGGTGAGAGAAAAACGTGCACTAGTGAAAACAGCCTCCAAAAACTATCGAAAAAACCCAACAAACACAAATGCCTTAAAACTAAAAACGGCACAATATCAATTAGCAGGCATATATATAAAGGAACAGACAGAATACATTCAAAATCAGATAGATAAGATTAGAGACTCGGTGGAAGATAGACAATCTAGAATAGCCTGGCGAACAATAAACGAAATGAGCAGAAGAAAGAACACAGCCAAAGCAAAATTTAAAGCAGCAAACCAACAAGAAAGAATAAAACTGTGGAAACAGCACTTCGAAAACTTACTTGGAAAACCACCAAAAATAACGCATGAACCAATCACCAGAATAATTAGCAAACAATTAGACATTAAACTAGGACCGTTCACACAAGAAGAACTCGACTCGGTTCTCAGAAAAATTAAAAATAGGAAAGCTGCAGGGCTGGACGAAATTCCCCCGGAAGTATGGAAGACCAGATGATTCGACGACATACTGCTCCGACACTGCAACGCAGTATACAATCAAAATCCGATAGATAGATGGATGAAGGGATGCATACTCCCCTTCCTTAAAAAGGGGGACCTCGGATTAGTCAAAAACTACCGAGGCATAACACTTACATCCATAGCTGCCAAAATCTACAATGCCCTACTACGAAACCGAATAGAACCCAAAATCGACAACATACTTAGAAAAAAACAAAATGGCTTCCGAAGAAATAGATCCACGACCTCACAAATATTAACCATCCGCAGAATCCTTGAAGGTGTACGGGCAAAGAACCTACAAGCAACATTAATATTTGTCGACTTTACCAAGGCTTTCGACTCCATTCACAGAGGAAAGATGGAACAAATCCTACTAGCGTACGGCATACCTAAAGAAACCGTAGCGGCAATAACGATTCTCTATAGAAACACTAAAGTAAAAGTACGATCACCGGATGGAGACACAGAATACTTTGACATTGTAGCAGGAGTACTACAAGGGGACACGCTGGCCCCGTACCTCTTTATCATTTGTCTAGACTACGTACTTAGAACATCGATTGACAAAATCAAAGAGAATGGCTTCGAACTGACGAAGAAAAGAAGCAGAAGATACCCCGCAACAACAATTACCGACGCCGACTACGCCGATGACATAGCGATACTGGCAAATACACCCGACCAAGCCGAAACTCTTCAGCATAGTTTGGAACGAGCAGCAGCAAGCATAGGCCTCTATGTTAATGCACACAAAACGGAATATATGTGCTATAACCAAACGGGGGACATCTGCACTCTAGAAGGAACCCCACTTAAACTAGTAGACAAATTCACGTACCTAGGAAGCAGCGTCTCATCAACCGAAAAGGACATCGAAACGAGGCTAACGAAAGCATGGACAGCTATCAATAGGCTATCGATTATATGAAAATCAGACCTAACCGATAAAATGAAACGCAGTTTCTTCCAGGCAGCGGTCACATCGATACTGCTATATGGATGCACTACATGGACGCTAACAAAACGGCTGGAGAAGAAACTAGATGGCAATTACACAAGAATGCTGCGTGCAATCCTGAACAAGTCCTGGCAGCAGCACCCCACAAGACACCAACTGTACGGCCACCTGTCCCCTATCACGAAAACTATTCAAGTTAGACGAACCAGACATGCAGGACACTGCTGGAGAAGCAGAGATGAACTCATAAGAGATGTACTCTTATGGATCCCCACACATGGCCGCGCAAAAGCAGGGCGACCAGCTCGAACGTACATTCAGCAGCTATGTGAGGATACAGGATGTTGTCCTGAAGACCTACCTAGGGCGATGAACGATATGGAGGAGTGGCGAGAGAGGGTCAGGGATATCCGTGCTACCAGCACGATATGATGATGATGATGATGATGATGATATGCATATATATAGTATGTCCAAGAAAGTGATAATACTTATGTAGGAAAATATACACTCTTTGTTAATCACGAAATCGTGGGGAAATTGTTTGTATGAGAGAAATTGAGAGATAAATAGTGTCAATACTGCTATAAAATCTCTTTATCTAAACACAGTTTCAGATTTACACCGGGTTGAGATACATCTTCAGATAACCTAGCTACTTTGTGCTTATTTCACTGAAAACAGATAAAGTGCTGGAGCCACATCCCCTCTCCCCGTGCTAGCGGTTGAAAATTTTCTCGTTATATATTTTCGGTCGCCTTCACAATTCTTCCAACACAATTTCCGAGTTATTTTCGACTGCTCCTTGTTTATCTTAAGACACAGCTGTGCATCCATTTTTTAATCCACAAACAATCTGGACGGCAAAAAGGCAATATATAAGATATGTATGCATGTATGAATATCAATGTATATTTGTGCAACTATATGCATGCATAAATGTACATGTATGTTTATTTGTATATGTATTTATCTATTTATATACATACATATTTATATGCATGTCCTTACGCGTTTGTATAAAAATATATATGAATATATGTTATGTTTTGACCTTCGGCCCGAGCAAAAATGCCATTCCAAGGTGATGCACCGGAAGGAAGTGACACATTCTAGTGGCAGTTATGAGAGGAAATCGTGTGGGCAGAAATTGGCTGATGAAATGGGACAAGGTAAAGCCCATTATACACTCATAGACTGATGCACCGGAAGACAGTGACCTCTGAACTGCATGATTGTTATTTCCGCTTGATGACGATTAAACATTCGATTTCAAAGATCGAGTGGGCGTCGAACGATTATATAACTCAGTTGAGTTCGACGAGTCAGTTGAAGTTCCAGTACAGTTGGAGACGGAGTTATAGACGAGATCTGGTAGGGAAAGCTACACTCGGGCGAGGGGGCCCTCGGGAAACCCGATGGAGTTTGGGGACCAGAGAAGTTGCTGATAAGATGTAGTAAAGAAAGCCATCAAGCAGTAGAGTGGGCCCAGGGCCTCCGGTTGAGCAGCCCTGGAGAACGAGAAAGACACAACGTTGACGGCCATTAGAGTGGAAGTCGAAATATTGCAGTTTCTGTTCGGTCTCCAGCTCCCTCTCACACGCAAACCTTGAGTAACACTTTTCGAACACTTGCAATAAAGTGAGAAAGAAGTCTTCCTGCGTGCGTCATTATCATTGCGTCTGTCTTTATTATTGTGTCGTTATCATATTTACCAACACCTCCGCTCGGGCAGGATATGACACAAGGTCAATTTTTAAGCGGAGTTTAACAGGTTTATTATTGTGTCGTTATGATGCTGTAGATGAGTATATAACATATATATGAATATAGATAGGCAGCTATACACAGGTGTTCGTGTATATGTATGCATGTACTTTTCTTTTTATGTATATATGAATATAAATATATGTTTATGTATATATGAATATAAATATACACACACATATATATATATATATGTATAATTATATGAATATATAATGCATGTATATACATATGTATGTGTGTATACGTATGTATATGTTTATCTATATATATATGAATACATTTAGGCATATGCATTTGTTTGTTTGGTATATATATATATATGTTTGTGTGCGTACGTTTATAGACCTGTATGCACATACACCTACGTATGTGTCGAGGGTGAGAATGTGTTGCTTAGTTAATATTTTAGTTTTCGTCCAGCCTCATTCATGGAAAGAGTAGGTTAAGTTCAGCCTTTTTTTTTTTTTACTGTGTCAATGAGAGTTTAGAGGAGACCAATTAGAAATGGGAGCACGATTAAGTCGAAAAGTTGAGACCCAAGTTTTTCTTTGATGATATTCACCTAATTTGAAATGCCTGTTTCTCGCATCATATCAAGTCTACTTTGTTTCTTACTATTTCTCCTCTTTTACCACTTGTGACATTAGAAAGATTTCTATAGATGTTTTTCTTTATTTGAAAAAAGATCTATTAAAAAAGGCCCTTCATTCTTGAACGATGGGATATATGACAAGGACGTTAAATATATATCCACTCTCACATGAGTAGCCCTAATATGAATCGATGTGATATGACGAAATAAATTTTTACTGAGATGATTTTCCGATTCGAACTGTTTTGTACTTAGTGGGGTTAAGAAGACTAAACTTTTCTATAGATATAAAATTTTCTATGTGAAAATTTACCGTTATATAACGTAGTTTTTACTATATTCATGTGGTTATCGATTTTAAACTTCTCCATGACGTTACAGGCTTCTAAAAAAGTTTTATATTGCAAAAGTTCTTTTGTCTTTTATGACTTCTTGTGAAAGATTCCTAGTTCGATTTTTTATAAGCATATTTTCCTAGCAAGAACATTTCCTTGAATTATCTGCTTTTATATGTATATATATTTTCCTGATTTCTTTTTAACTGCTTTTGAAACCTAATGATTATTAATGATGGCACACAACAGGTTCAGACGTTTCAAGGAAGGTGACATCATCTTCGAAGACAAAACAATGCCAGGGAGACATTATTTCGTGGAACAGGAGACTTCACTTGAAATGGTTTGACAACAGCCAAACGCAAGCTCTCGTCCATAACTAGGGCATTTTTCTTCACAAAGTAATGGGTGTCTCAAAATATATGCAATCTATTAATATGATACTTCATATTGCATCAAATCATCTTTCATCTGAGTTTTAAAAAGCAATCATATCAATTCAGAAAGATCAAACAGATGACAAGGGCAGAAATTGACTGACTTCATTTTACAGGGTACGTAAAAGGTCACATTCCTTGGAACGTCATCGGAGGGACTTTTTCGAATTCCTTTCAACAGAATCTCTCACTGCATCTACATTGTCAGGGAATCTTGCTGTCAAAATCCTGCCAGGTTAGGGACAGTTTGTCTTCTTCGTGAAGTTGTTTACTGACTGTAGATTGAGATTTGTGTACCCAAGGATGAATTTATCTGTTCTGTGGATAATTGTTAGGTTAAGCTTTCTGTGGAATGTTGCTTGCACAGTTTTGAATTATTCTGTCTCCACATGGATAATGACGTAAAATGTTTTTCCTCTCTTGTCCAAGACATTGTGATCGAGGAGTATTTGTCGTTATCGTACGCTATTTTCAAATATGAAACAAAAATAACAGCATTATCATTAGTTGAGTTATAAGTAGTCATATGATTTCCATGTATATTTAGACACCTTTAACCATCCATCGACAGCTCCATAGTCTCTGACTTGTCAACATTCATTTAAATACTTGAAATAGGAAATAGCCTTAAATACTGCAAAACTGTCCACACTTAGAGAATAATTTTAGATGTTTTTATTCAGCAGTAAATATACAAATGAGAGATAAAGCGTAGAATATTTTTCTTTAATTGCTAAAAATTCTGGCTTGATAAAATTTTCCTTAAACAAAGTAAATTAAATTACCTAGATTACTGGTACTTTTCAAAACCATGCAGACGAAAACATTACGGAATGATCCTATTATGAGGAAAAAAGACAGAATGATCTTGTAAATTGCATTCCTAAAACAAATATACCAGAAGAAGCATAAATATGCAAATAGGTCAGCAAGAATATTTTATGAAGTAGAATATTCAACAATTGAATATATGCTTTCGTCTAACCTGTTTGTAGTTTATTTACTGCCAAATAAAGAAGTCATGCCTAATACTCATTTGCCGTTAACGCCGGTTGGATGATACTAAGTTGATATTCTGGTCCCAGAAGTCCTTCAAACAGAGTACTACCATATTAGCAGGGTTAAGTTTTTCGCTTGGTGCTCGAGGTACCCCTAAAGACAAATGCAGGGGGTTTCAAGTATTTTTGTGACGGCTGCGTCTGGATCATAACCCACACGTTAAAAAGACGTTATGTCAAATCGAGGCTGGTGAGAGATCAGATAAATCCTTCCGGTAAGTGTGCTAATTCCATAATTTTTAATCAATAAATATCTTAAGTCTCACTCGAGTTAGTTTTTAACATATTTCACATAAAGGTTTACAAATCATAATATGAAATACTGTTGATGTATACATATTTCCTTTATATATTATCAGTTAAAAATCCTGTAATTAGCATATATAGATTTTTTAAAATTTTGCAATAAATAAACGAATAAGCATTGTTACCAACCCCTCCGCTCGGGCAGGATATGATACAAAGTCTATTTTTAAGCGGAGTTTAACAGGTTTGAA
>OY757907.1:27138663-27311163 GCA_963585895.1 Sepioteuthis lessoniana | reverse complement strand
GAGTTTTCAGGAGTCGGAACAAGCAAGGAATGACTTCAGCCAATATTCTAGAACTTATATAGTCTTAAAACTCCCACGCAACCCTCATGGCAACGTCTCTTCATACGCGCAATGCTTGTTTTTCTTTGGCCATAATTTTTCGGTAATTACTTTATTAATTTTACCTATGGCCGGATCTATCTGTCAACTGTATCAACCGGGTTCATCACCGGTCAATGCAACATATTGCAATAAAGTAAATATTAAAAAATACCAAAAGATTAACAGATAGCTGAAAAAGCTGAGGAATAGGTAGCTGAAGTGATCGGTGATGCCTCTGGTGCTTTCCCTGACCTGGAAAAGAGTCTAGGTGAACAGAAGACTAGAGGAAGAACTAAGAACATCTAGATTATTGCACTGTTTTTCAGTCTGTATACTTAAAAGAAACAATTACTGTAACATGGTAGCTGGTATTATCTGACGTTGGCACAGAAAAAAATGAACAAATATGCCGAGGTAGCTGTGATTAGAAATATTCCAGGATCGAATGACTGTCTTATGGTCAGGAGAATGTGTGCTGCATTTTCTGCTCTGGACTGATTTGTTAGTGAAGGGCCTGTGGAGAGTGAATCAGATACAAAGCACAGATAGGTTCTCCTCCTGTATTTTCTGTAAAGCGCTGTCAAATTCTAGCTTGGTCCATGTTTCACAGAAAAGCGTGCAGATTCCCATCTCCATTCAGGAAGAAAATTATCTTGCTCGTCACGTTAATCTAAATGTCACAAGTAAAAGGAAATTCAGTTTACAGCTATCTTTTATTTGTTTATTAACAGTCAATCACGAATAACTTAAATATGACAGAGAGAGAGAGAGAGAGAGAGAGAGAGAGAGAGAGAGAGAGAGACTAACAATTCCCCTCGAGTGAGAGACACAGATTAAATGGTTAATCTGATGATAGGAAAATGCAGCAAACAAGTACAAAATGTGTAAGGCATGATTGGGTGAGAACGGTGATCCAATGGGAATTTTGCAAGAGATCAATTTACTATACTTACAATCGTAGAGAATGTGACGCATAACATTCTCTGGGATTTTGAAATACAAACTGATTATCTAATTCCGATCAGAAGACAAGACCTGGTTATAAGAGAGAGAGAGAGAGAGAGAGAGAGAGAGAGAGAGAGAGAGAAAGCGAGAAAGATAATCTGCTATCCAGTGAATTTTACCGTTACCGGTCACAAACTGAAAAGAAATGGAAAAGACAGATAGATACTTGGAACTTGCCTGAGAACTAAAAAAAAGGTGAAATATGAAAGTGACTGTGATAGTAATTGTTGCTGGTGCACTTCGAACAGCCCTTCAAGTGTAGGATAAAAGATTGGAAATATTGTAAATCAGAGGAAAAATCAAGACAATTTAGAACCAAGTATTTTAAGATCAGTTAGAATAATTAAATGCGTCGTGGAGATTTGCGAATATGCGAATACTTGGTATCACACAGACCCCACTAGCTAGAGCTAACTTAAAAAGTCGAATGGATTTATTAGTTTAGTCCTTTGAGATTTTTTCAGACCAGCATCAGCTGGTGATCTTTCACCGGAATTTAAGTCTCCTCAAGTCTCCAGGACTCTTCTCAGTATTCTTGGTGATCTTAACAGTGATGTCGGTCAGATGTTCTCTACTGGCCCTCTTATTTCCAATTTTCGAGTAACTTTACCATTTCTTTATTGAGTGCAATGAGTGCACCGATTACTTTCATGTTCAATAGTTTTTTCAATTCTCTAACAAGGTTCAGTTACTTATCTCTCTTTTTACCTTCCTTCGATTTGACCCTTTGGTCTGGAATTCGGCAAGTTCTCTTTTTTTTTGTTGACTATCACTAGGTCAGGTCATCTACCCGAAATAGGTTATCCCAAAGAATTTTGTGTGTTTCGTTCTTCAGATCGAATTCCGCATCGTGCATAAACTACTCGTTCGCATGGTCAAATTTAAATTTCTTGCACTCTTCCTCGTGGATTAACTTCCAACCCAGTCGTGTCTAGTCTTATACTCTCTTTGCACATTCTCCTATTAAGTAATCGATGGTTTCGTCCTTATCAACACATAGCCTACATGTACTATAGAGTAATTGAATCTCTATGAACAAAGAGATAGGGGTTATAACTTGTAAAGTCAATTTAAGTATTGCCCAGTATTTGTTGATGTGGATGTTATAGGGTTAAATATACAATTTATAATTACTGTTCTCTATTTTGTAAAAAATGTAATCTTGATGCCAAAATATTTTTAAAAAATCAACTTCACTTATCATGGCATACAGTGAGACTTAGAAAAAATGTCAGCTGTATTTAGTTAATCTATTTGGCTTGAATAGAAACTAATTTTGGTTACATGACTGTGTCAAGTAAAAAATTAACTAGCCTTGCTCAATTTTTTTTTTAAATCCAATTTAGTTTGCAATTTAAAATTGATTATATAGAGACCGTATTTGGGTTCAGAGCTAGCATTATAATTTACCAAAGAAAATAATTATCAAGCTATGATTATAGTGTACTTCCCCTAATCTATATTCTGCAATTAATTATGATATCAATTCTATGACGAAAACGTCGTACATAATGGACGTCAGAGGCATCTTTTAAGTGGGTATTGATAAAGACGAATTCTTAAATTCAAGACTACACCCACGAAATATTTTGCAGAAAAGAATTGCCGATAAAATCGTTATGATGAGGAACTGGAAAGAAGAGAATAGGAAAGACGAAAAAATAAGCTAAATGAATGAATGCATAAATAAAAGACGCTATAAAAGGGAGACATTTCTTATCTCATACAACAGTGGCAGCAACAGTAGCAGAATCGGCAGCATCAGCTGCAACAATGACCAATACTGGAGATTGTTGTTATTGCTATTGATATTATAAGAGAGAAAAGTTCAAAACCTTTATGTGGTTTAAGGAATTGACTTAGGGACAAACAGAAAAGAAAATATGATACTTTTTTTGTTGGTGGGGGAAGGAAAGTCACAATTAAAAAAAGGCCGTTTGCTCAATTGAGGAACATTCAGTGTCACGAGAACTATTTTTGTCAACATCGACTTGTATCCCTCCATTCAAATTATTTTTCCGTTTCTTTCTTGCAAAGTTTTCACCTTTCTTTCCTTTATTAAAATCATTATTCACTTTATATATCTGGATACAATTCACTCATCTTTTTTATTTTTCATTTCTTAATATATATATATATATATATGTAGAAAAAACTGATAACAACCTTCCAAGTGTAAGGAATGATTTATTAACGGGTCGACACTATAGCGTATCGGTTCTACTGAACCATCATCGGGACCATGAGGTGTAATACTAATAATTTTAAGTTAACGATGGATGATTAGAAATGGGAAATACAAAAACCCAGGGGAAAATATATATAGTAAGAAAAAGTTTGTCGTTTAACTGGCGAATCAGCGTCAAACGCTGATTCGCCAGTAAAACGGCCAACTTTTTCTTCCACTTGGATCGTTATTATCACTTTTTCTACATATTGTCGGATTACAATCCTTTATTTACTCTTAATATATATATATATATATATATATATATTTCTACGTACCAATTGAAAATAATCAACCAATAACGCATGCTTAGCACAAAGAAATAAAAAAAAAACACCGACAGAATTCATCTTTGTAAACGTAAGAGTATTTAATACTCTTCATCATCATCATCATATCGTGCTGGCAGCACGGATATCCCTGACCCTCTCTCGCCACTCCTCCCTATCGTTCATCGCCCTAGGCAGGTCTTCACTACAACAACCTGTATCCTCACATAGCTGCTGAATGTACGTTCGTGCTGGTCGTCCTGCTTTTGCGCGGCCGTGTGTGAGTACACCGAAATATGAATGCCAACAGACAGAGACTTTATTCTGACTCTGTAAGATTTCATATATATGTATATATATACATATATATATATATTTGTATGTGTGTGTTGTTGTTTTTGTTGTTGTTGTTGTTGTTGTTGTGTGTGTGTGTGTGTGTGTGTGTGTGTGTGTGTGTGTGTGTGTGTGTGTGTGAATTCATTTATTTACTAATCTGATGGTAATAGAGGCCTCTTGCAACTTGATTGCAATCGCGATAAAATTTTTGAGAAAAGGATTTCAAATTAACTTATCCCTTTGATAGGTCCTTCAAATATTGATATGTGTTAGAATTTTCAATCTGACCCAGAACAATATTTAAAGGAATATGAAAAAATATAATTTAAACCAGTTATCATGTTAACTCTGAAACCAATCTCTCTCATTTTATCATTGACGACCACGAAATTTGATCAAATCCTCACTTTTTAATATCTGTTATTTTTGCGTAAAAAAAATTATTTTTCATTGCGTTATTTTTAACAATTAAAATTCCATGATTAGAAGAAAATTATATCTTTGTTCAAATACATATGAGTAAATCCGTTTTTTATACCAAATTCTTAAGAGCGAAATGGTACCTAAGTAGAAGTCAGGTGTTCTTATCTCAAAGAAAATAAAAGAAAATATCACATGCGTTGAGCCCTGTTATGATTTTACTTTACTTTTCGATTTAATCAAACATTCTATCCACAAATATGATTTACAAAAAAAGACTTCAAACTTTCTACACTTAATGTGTTTATTTACATTCACTGGTGTTTAGCGCCGGTTAGGATTTTTCCCCACCTCTACTCAGTTGATTTATTTTGTGGTTTAGATTCCCGATTTATCATCTTCCTTGTCTCTGTGTTCATCTAAGGTAACGCAATGTCCAATCTATATTCTATGTAATCTTTTTCTTCCTTTTTACACTTTTTACACTTTTTTCTCTATTTAGCTATCTGTCTCTCCATCTGCTACTACTTACTCTGGAAAAAAACTATGAAATTAGTACACTTATTTGATGCCATTTAAGTTATTTTTCTTTTTTAAACTGTAAATATAGTAATTAAAATTTCTTTTTCATAGCTAAATATTTTGGCTTCATTATATATACACTTGAACCGACTATACTAAATTATATAAATTCATGATATAATTTTCCCCGACATCCATATAACTTTTTAATGGTCTTTGACAAGGCTTTGTCCATCAAAGATCTATAATCTAGCATTCGAGAAAGATGGAACCACTTTGATAGAGAACATTGCTTGAAATTATTGAAATCCATGCTTGAAATAATTACGGCTATCTTAAAAGCCCAAGTTGGAGCAATTATTATTTTAAAATTTTGTCAATGTATGTCATAGTTTCTTCATAAATATTGGGATATTTCGTATTATTTTCCTTTGCATCACTAAAAAACCATTGTTATTAAATAGGAAGAGTTAATGGAAAATATGTAACTATTTATTTGTGAAACTAAATAATTGTGAATAATTTTGAAATAGATAACAATATTTGAAACCATAGGATTATTTGCAAATCATTATTACCGAAGTAAGTTATATATATATATATATATATATATGATGATGATGATTTTAATTAGATACTTGAAAATATATAACCGTTTGCAATGAAAGAAAAAGACCGACTTTGACAGTAAGTATCTTTAATTGATGGCTAATCAAATTTCGTAGACGGAAGATAAGGGGGTTCATGCCTTTCTCGAGAGTATTAATCCGAAATGGACATAATAATGCGAGTGGCGTTCAAGTTCGCTGGCTACGATGTCACAGAACATCTCATTAACCGTTATACCACTGAGAGTCCGACTTTGACATTTTGTAACCCAACAAGTGTTGACATGACGGAAAACTAAACGAGCAATTAACAATTTCTTTTAATTTCTTTATGTTGCTCTTTTTATATACGTCTTCTTTATTGTATTTCAAAGAATAGCATCTCTATTTTGACATTTCCTTTTACATCATTCCTTTCACCATACTATTTTCCGCTCATCAACAGTATCATTATCATCCTCCTCATCATCATCAATGCATGCCAATAGCAAAAATTCGCTTTACTCTCTCTCTCTCTCTCTCTCTCTCTCTCTCTCTCTCTCTCTCTCTCACTAATATTCTGTCCGTATCGGCAGTTGGTACTGGTAAGTCCTTTCTTGATCACACTATGTCCGCACAGAGCAGATAAGATTTTGATTGGCTTGTCAATACTGGTGTGTCCATGTGTAGTAATCCATGAGAGAACGTCCCTCACGAGTCCGTTCTTTCATCACCAGCAGATATTGGAATGTCTTGCTCGTCTTATTTTGATGGTTTATGAGATGGGAAGTTAGTGGCCGTACAGATGCTGTTTTGTAGGGTGCTCTATTCAGGATATGATAAAAATTATCTGCAGTATTTTTGCGTACTTCTCATTTATTTTTTTTAATAGGTCTTCGTTTCAATCCAAATGGTGCAACCTTAGAGTAGTACTGACACGAATACAGCCTTGAAAAATCCCCGTTTTATTTTATCAGAGATGATATTTATTTATGTTCGATTACTTTTTAATTGCAGTTCAATCTTTACTTATATGTGAGTTGACATCGCTTTTAATAGATGAGATATTGCTTCCAAGGTATATGATCAGGTCGACAAATATTAGAAGCTTCCCAGTCTCTTTTGCATAGAATGAGATGGTACCATCTTGATTAAAATATAGAAATTCTTCTCATGATGAGCATAGTTTCAAGATATATATTTCTCCTTTTTTTTCATTTTCTTGATCATTTCTTCTTTCCTTTTCTTTTTTGTTCTAAAGTCTGTCTTTCAATTGAATTTCCTTTCATTGAATATAGAACCATATCTGACGTGAGCTTCTACCTATTGTTGCAATTTTTTCCCAGAAGCAAGGACGAAGATGTCACAAAGATGTCGAAAAAGTACTGACAAGATTGAAGTAGTTCCAATAACGCGAAGGTTAAGATTAAACATTAGCGTGGGAAAGGCCGATGGTCAACGAGCGGATATTTCTTTTGTATGATGCATTAAGCACTGGACAAGAACTTGTACAGAGCAGACCCCAGGTTTAAAATGTTGCTAACTACAGTATCAATTGCATTCTGTATTCACTATAGCAGTGTTAAATTTGATAATATAAATCAAAAGGTGGTTCTCTTACGCTGTCTGCTAGGATGACAACGAATAGACTTAAAATGGAATCTTCAAAGAAATATTCGAATATCTAGCCCCTTTTCACGATGTTTCGACCAGTACATAATCTGGACAAATTCAGGGGTAATATGCGCCTCCTTAAAGAAAGAAACAACTTATTTTGTGTTCTTTTTTTTTTCTTTTTTGGAACAAAATTCAAGCGATTTCATGTATTTTTAAGCTTTGGTAATGCAAAGCTTAATACCATAAATAGATTTTCTATCATTATGATGGTCAATTTAATACCTGTAGAAAGTTGTAACAGATTGCTGTCGAAAAGAGAACGAACAGCATTGAAAATGAAAAGTTCGAATAAAATTCTTTGAATGTTAATTACTCTTCTTGATTTCAAAAACAGTGTTGGATACCCCCTACCTTTTCAGCATAATGAGCTGTTTCATCTGCCATATATGGCAGTAGCGGAAATCAGTCTGGGAATAAGCCTACGAGTCAGACCAGAAGAGCCGTTCCTATTGTTGAAGTCTATCATTACTCTATCACTAATCCTATGTTCTTATTACTAACAGTCTCTCTCTTGTAAATACTCGTTCTTGTAAATATAACTATTTTCCTCACATATCGTGGTTTGTCATATTATTACTACTACTTGTGTTCACGAACCAGAACACAACAAACAGTATCAATATGGACTCATTTAACGTTGTTCTATTTACGTACATTTGCAAAAATTTGAATAATTGTTTTTTTTATTTTACCTATCGGAAATTTTCATAAATTTTATACTTCATGAATTTTTTTTTCAATTAGAATGTCATTTATTCAAGTTACAGATCACAATTTTGATCTCATTCTTTTTTCATTAGTAACTTCATAAATGTATCGACATATCCCTTCAAAAGATATCCACTGAGTTGATTGGTAGGTTCTTGGACAAGTCAATTTTTTTTTCGTTATTTAATGCCAAAGCCAGTCTCTTTTGCAAGGATTCATATCGTTTCAATAAAATAGTTATAATACAAACGGATCATCTAACCTCAACCAGACTAACAGATCTAGTGATAGCCAACAAAAAAAAGAGAACGTAACAAATTTGGACTTAGTCATTACGGCTGACCACAGAATAAAACTGAAGAAAAGCGAAAAGAGAGATAAATACATAGACCTTGCAAGAGAATTGAAAAAACTATAGAACATGAAAGTGACGGTGATACCAAATGTAATTGGCGCTCTCGGTAGAGTCACCAAAGGATTGGTTCAGGGATAGGAGGACTTGGAAATAAGAGGACAAGTGAAGACCATCCAAACTACAAGGATTGTTGAGATCAGTCAGAATAATAAGAGTACTGAATACTTGAGGAGACTTGCTTTTACTAAAAATTAATGAAGAACAATCGACTAACTTTTGTCTAAAAAACTCTCATAGAAGTAAATAATATCTCCTTGTATACAAATACAACTATAAGTAGCTATTCTTAATAATAAAAAAATGTGTAGAGAGTTACATATTTTCAATTATTGTTATCCAATACTAATGATTTCCGAAAATATCTATTTGACGTATAGATCAGAATTTAACAGGTGTTAGGGCAATTGGTAAGGATGTTCGAAATTAGATTAATTTGTAAACGGTTGACTGTAATCATAACTATATTTTCATTGTCCTATTAATCTTATTTGTTTATAATTATTTGTTTGCAGGCAGTTATATAATATCAAAATTTGTTTTTTTTTGTTTATTTAAAGGCATATCAACCTTTACGAGTAATTCAATACCAAAGCCACTCTTGTAGAAGAACAGTAGACTTACTATTAAACCAAAACTATTTATTGGTTGGTTGAATGGTTGGTTGGTTTTAAGGTGTATCAACCCTTTTCAGGTCATTTAACGCAACATTGAATTTCAAATAATTCAGTTTAGTATAAGTATAGTTTTTGCTTACACACATGTATACGTCAAAACAGTTAAGGTAAATGTCAAAACAGTTCTATTTCAAACAATTCAGTTTAGCATAAGTACACAGTTTCAATGTCAAAACATTTGTATATTTAGCAATTCACTTTAGCATGAGTACACAGTTTAGTTCTATTTGACCCATTGATAGGACCCGATCAGGTGCTACCGCTTCGGGCCAGAGAAGATGTGGAAGCGATGGCAGTGAAGCGGTATTCTACATTCCCAAAGCTCTAGCATTACTGGAACGAGTCTCACCATCAGATTGTTTTGTGTTATACTCAGGACACTAATTGGTGGGGTCTTACACCTCTGTAGAGAAGCAGTCGGTGTATTTTACTGCCCCAGCCTACTGGGAAAGCCCTCTAGCTATGATAATTAGGGTTTCATACTATTGCTTGTGTTTGTAGCCCGAAACATAACGCAAGAGCGCAACTGATATTAGAGCTCGCTAACTACGACGGCGCAGTTCAGCATGATAACCCCTACACCAAGGAGACCCCTCCATTATTTCAAGTAGTCCATAAAATACAAATATTTTGCATAAATCTGTATAATTTCAAGTATTCATATCTAATACTAATAATTTTTACAAAATTATTCGGGTTCAAGTAACGATTTCCATTTACTTATAGTCATTTGTTTGTACAGTAAATTGTTTTCAAGAACTATTATTTATTACTATTAAATTTCAAAGCTAATCAATTCCACCCAGAGATGAGAACCTAACAGATACTACTAGTTTGGGTCAGAGTGAATCTGAGAGTAATAGCAATAAATCATCATCATCATGTCGTGCTGGTAGCACGGATGTCTCTGACCCTCTCTCGCCACTTTTCCCTATCGTTCATCGCCTAAGGCAGGTCATCAGGACAACATCCTGTATCCTCACATAGTTGCTGAAAGTGAGTTCGTGCTGGTCGTCCTGCTTTTGAACGGCCATGTGTGGGGGTCCATAAGAGTACATCACTTATAGTAATAAATAGGTGTCTGCATACTTCACCGCGTTCTAGAATCGGAGCCTCACCACTCTATGAAACTTTTGTCGTATCACTGATATATGTAAGGACAATATATAAGATATCCAAGAATGACTTTACTTCTGTTCTAACATTTCTCAGTAAACAATTCTTCAATAACTGATATGATTTTACAAGTGAATGAGGAACCTTTGCAGTTTTAAGTTAAATTGCAATACACCATCTGTCGGTGAAGTATTAACGGCGATATTTTATGGCTTGATGGGGTCAGTAGCTTTTGGTTAAACTATGTATGAAAGTTTAGGCAAAAATTATAAATTTCCAGGCTTTATGACGTGGACAGCTGACGCTGAATGTGTTGCAGAAGGGAAACGCTACGTTTACTGTTAAATGTAGACAATTTGCATTCAAGGCAAATGAGATTTCTTATTGCTTCTCACCTCCATTTCGACATCTTTCTCTCGTCCTATAGTGTCATTCCCTACTCTCATTTCTTTTTCTTTTCTTTTTTTTCGATTTCCTTCCCTACATTATTCATTTTAACTCTTCATATATATGAGCTAGTTGGGGTATATGTCATCGCTCTGTTAAAAATGAACAGATGGATCGAATTTTATTTTGTTTTCTTTCTTTACCCTTCATATAGTTTTCATATTCGCTCTTCATATTTACGAACTAGATGTTGTACTTGTCATCGTCGTGTAAGAAATCAAGAGCCGAATTGTACTTTCATTTCCTTTCTTTCTATCCTTTTTTCGACTCACACTTTGTATATGTGTATTTTTTGAAGTACTTATCATCGTCGTGATAGAGGTTAAAGGTTACATGACAATGATTTTAAAATGAAACAACCTCCTCTTAATTGTGTGTGTGTATTTCCTCTGTCAATGCTGTTATACTAATTTGTTGAACATACATATATATATATATATATATATATATATAGGCTATCGATTATATGGAAATCAGACATAACCGATAAAATGAAACGCAGTTTCCTCCAGGCAGCGGTCACATCGATACTGCTATATGGATGCACTACATGGACGCTAACAAAACGGCTGGAGAAGAAGCTAGATGGCAATTACACAAGAATGCTGCGTGCAATCCTGAACAAGTCCTGGCAGCAACACCCCACAAGACACCAACTGTACGGCCACCTGCCCCCTATCACGAAAACTACTCAAGTTAGACGAACCAGACATGCAGGACACTGCTGGAGAAGCAGAGATGAACTCATAAGAGATGTACTCTTATGGATCCCCACACATGGCCGCGCAAAAGCAGGACGGCCAGCACGAACGTACATTCAGCAGCTATGTGAGGATACGGGATGTTGTCCTGAAGACCTACCTAGGGCGATGAACGATAGGGAAGAGTGGCGAGAGAGGGTCAGGGATATCCGTGCTATCAGCGCGATATGATGATGATATATATTTATATAAGTATAAACATATACATAATGTATATATACATATATATGTATATATGCATATATATATATGTATATATAAGCATTTTATATATATATATATATATGAAGGTAGCAGGAAAAATATAATCCAAATAGGTGAATATATCATAATGTAAAGTTCATTCACATAGCGTTCAAAATTCAAAAGTCATCAGAACGTGTTTGGCACGTGGAAAAATATTAGAAAATGTAGGATTTTTCAAAGAAACGAGACAAAACCTCCCGCTATGTGCATGTTTATCTATCTTTTCGTTGTATATTTCTCATTTGCTCCTGTCATCTCAGCAATCACCCATCGATATGTGAACTATTTCATATCCAAGTCCTGATGATGGTTAATAAACCGAAACGTTAACGTCGACTTTACATCATGATATATTCACCTATTTGGATTATATTTTTCCTGCTACCGTCATACTGTCGGATTTTATCCATATTTACTTTCATATATATATATATATATATATATATATATATATATATATATATATATATATACGTGAAATATACACAATAATCACCGATAAAAAACACGCCTTAAAGAACTCTACACAACCCTACACCAAAGAGGATAATCAACAGCACTGATTAAGAAAGGGTTGGAATTAGCCGAAAAATACCCCAAAGAGAATTAGGGATATCGATTAAAAAAAACAACATCGAAAAACCCCTAGCATACGTCGCAACCTATAACAAAAATAGAAGAAACTGAAAGCAAAGACAAAATCAAAGAAATACTAGACACAACAAAAATAATTAAAAGACAAAGTCAAACCAAAAATCTTAAAAGAATAATCAACTCTTCTATATTCGGAGAAAACACAACACAAGGAGTTACCAAATGCAATAACAACAATATAAAATATGTGATATAATTTTAGAAGGTAAATCATATACCTTTAAAAACCCCGAAACCTAATTCAAAATAAATAAAAACTTATGCTGCAACCCAAAAAACGTAGTCTACATAATAGTATGTCACAAATGCAAAGAAATATACATAGGGTCAACATAGGCACTTAATGCAAGAGCATCACCTCACAAAAGTTTTAGTGGGTGTCCTCGTGGTGTAATGGTTAAAGTGATGGACTGTGGAATCGTAGTAAGCGAGTTCGTATTCCAGTTGCGCTATTACGTTCACTTTCAGGCAAATACCCTTGGGTAAGGTATGAACCCCCTTATCCTCCCAGCTATGGGTTAATTTGTACCACTACTGTTCTTCTAGGAGAATGGCTTTGGCATTAAATAACCTAGAAAGTTTGATATGCCATTAAATAAAGAAACCAAATCAAACCAAGCAAGAGTAATACCAATATACAAGAAAACTGAAAATTAAATATTTCGAAACACCTATACCAATGCAAATAAAATTGGCGACCTTAGTCGAGGGCGACCAGACGTGTAGGGGAGGGCCATACTCCGTTCCCTGAGTTGCTCAACTTTACCCTTATAACGCAAAGGTAATGCAAATTGTAGAATTGATTACCTTCACGTTATATTAACGAAATAATAAATGAAAAGGAAAACGAAAATATCAAGTTTTGGAGTTTCTAAGCTTTATTTCCAGCTTGAGATGAAATGACAGGTCTTTGAGCTGAAAGGAAACAGAACAAAGTGCTGGCAAGGATTGTAGGAACAGCTAGGGTTAGTGAAAAGTCTTTGAGTTGTAAGCTGCAGAAATGAATGCTGACAAGGTTAACCGAATCTGCTGGGGATGAGTAAAAGGTTTTCAAGTTGTAATATGCCGGAATGAATGTCGGCAAGACTTGCTGAATCAACTGAAAATGAGTGAAGAATTTTCAGGCTATAACATGCCGAAATGAATGTTGGCAAAACTTACTGAATTATCTGAAGATGAGTGAAAAGTTTCCAAGCTGTAATATGCCGAAATGAATTCTGGAAAGACTTGCTGAATCAACTGAAGATGAGTGAAGAATCTCTTGGCTGTAAAGAGTAGAACAAACTCGGGCAAGATTTACAGGATCAGCTATTGATGAGTGAAGAAACTTTCAGGCTGTAGGAATCAGTACAAATACGTTGGCATAGTCGACGGGAATCTTGTATAGAAGGTGACTAATAGTCCAGATACTCTGAGACCGATGAAGAGAGATAAACGATTCTCCCCAAGAATACTGGATCATGGTTCTGGTTCTTGCTCTCTCTCTCTCAAGCCAAACGAGGGAAAAGCAGATTCACCAAGAAGGTAGAGTAAATTGAATTGTTCTCATGTTGGAACAGGTCTACATGTTTTGGTCCTCCGACGAGAAAAGATAGAAAAGGCGTTTTTGCCGCGGATTTTATTAAGCCTTCCACCTCTTGCTTCGGACAATGCATTGTTTTAATCCAAAATTACGGGGTGATTTTAACGGTGTACCGAACGCACAACTGAAAATAGATCCTTCTGCTTGATTCAGCGGTGAACTGAACGCACAACTGAAAATAGACATTTCTGCTTAATTTAGCGGTGAACAAAACGCACCACTGAATATAGATCTTTCTGCTCCAACCTTGATTAAGTAAGGAGGTATCAAGTACCATTTTTCAAGTCTTTGGAATGACGTGACCTGGAATTGAAACCAGGCCTCGCGGACCATCGGTGAACACAGAAACGAACTACACGCTACTTCAAATAAAGGAAAAATGTTATCGATAAATTTAAACAAAATTTGAATAAAACATGAATCATACACACACCAAAATGGAAATAAACACATACACTCACAAATGGAAATAAACACACACACTCACAAATGGAAATAAACACACACACACACACACACACACACACACACACACACACACACACACATATATATATATATATATATATATCAAAGAAAACATAATTAATTAAAAACCATTCAAACTGCGAAGACGAATTACCCATTAATTAGAACTTGTACGAGACATGTTCTCTGACGAAAGTATCAAGCTGGAAAAAATACCTCCATATAAAACCCATAACCAACGATAAAACATTCAAAAAGCGAACAAGAGTGAATTCAAGTTTCGTTAAGTACCCAATTATCAAGGCCTTGAGCCCCATATATTCTCTGAAGAAAGCAACAAGCTGGAAAGGTACACGTAGATATCACGTATGTAAGAATAAATTCAAAAGTACAAATCTCTTCGTGCACCTACTAATACTAAAGTATATATTTTATTCTTTCTTTGGACCTGCAACAAACATATATATATATATATATATATATATATATATATATATATATATATATATGTGTGTGTGTGTGTGTGTGTGTGTGTGTGTGTGTGTGTTGAAATGATAACGGAAGAAGGAAATATATTTTGTGTGGATGAACTTTTATTTCATATTCAATATTTATGCGAACGCGTACTTCAACTGTGATTTTTCTTATATACCAAAACAATCAACTAAAAATTGACTGACGCATAAATATTTAAGAATAAAATGAAATAATAATAATAATAATAGAAGGACAAAAAAGCAAGTAAGCCAAAAGACATCATCAGGGTGAATGTTTTTGATTTTCTGAAAAACGAGTAACTGAGGAAAATATATATTCGAAAATGATTACATCAAGAAATGGAATCTTTTTGAAAAAGTTAACATCATTTCACATTTTGAGAAAAAAAAAATTACGGTTTATAACTTTAAAAGTCTAGAAAAATTTTCGAGTATTATGAATGGATGCAGAAATATAATAGCATCATGTTTGCTAAAAAGATGATATTTCATGAAAACTCACCTTTTGCAAAATTGCATTAAAGAAAGAAATAGAGTAAGCTTCGACTATTCTACCTTTATCTCAATCGTAAATTAATGTAATTATGGTTGAGCTTTGAATATTAATGTTTATTTCGTCAAAATATTTAAGGAAATAAAAGAATTGGATGTGTTTCCCAATTTAAAATCATTTATTAAGTTCGTATATACTTGTAATTTCTGGAAGTTTCGTCCACGTATAGTTTGTTACATCCTCGACTATATATATATATATATATATTGTCATCCACAGGCAGACGGTTTCGTTCTATCAGAACTCTTCAGTATGGGTAGACACGTAGGACGGTCGAAGCCGGGATTGAAACCCATTCAACTTTACGTTAGACTAAGTCTCAGAACGCTCGGCCAACAAGCGTGCAACGTTGGGAAATTTTAAGGTATTTATGTAGCAACAGCAGCAGTAGCAGCGTCTGTTTGTTTACATTTTTAAAACCCTATATGTACCGGCTGGTTTGCATATATATATATATATACATATATGTGTGTGTGTGTGTGTGTGTGTGTGTGAACATGTGCGTGTAAATATGTTTTAATATATACTCATAGATATGTGCGTATATGTATATGAATATATATTTGAATATATTTATGTATATATAAGCATACATATATATATATATATATGTATATATGAATACGTTTATGTTCGTATATATAGGTATATATATCTATGTATTAGGTGAAACCTTGGTAGACTTGCTCTTAGCCATGAAGGAATTATTTTCTTGTTATTAGTTTTATCGCTTATATTGAGCAGAAATCAGACCTAACCGATAAAATGAAACGCAGTTTCTTCCAGGCAGCGGTCACATCGATACTGCTATATGGATGCACTACATGGACGCTAACAAAACGGCTGGAGAAGAAACTAGATGGCAATTACACAAGAATGCTGCGTGCAATCCTGAACAAGTCCTGGCAGCAACACCCCACAAGACACCAACTGTACGGCCACCTGCCCCCTATCACGAAAACTATTCAAGTTAGGCGAACCAGACATGCAGGACATTGCTGGAGAAGCAGAGATGAACTCATAAGAGATGTACTCTTATGGATCCCCACACACGGCCGCGCAAAAGCAGGACGACCACCACGAACGTACATTCAGCAGCTATGTGAGGATACAGGTTGTTGTCCTGAAGACCTGCCTAGGGCGATGAACGATAGGGAGGAGTGGCGAGAGAGGGTCAGGGATATCCGTGCTGCCAGCACGATATGATGATGATGATTAAGTTCTACATTAGGTAAATCTGTTGATGTCTTTTCTTTTGACTTGAGATATATGCTGTGATTATTTTCAAGTAGCACGTGTGTTTTTGTCTTCTTTTTTTTCAGATATTAGTTTAGAGAATTTGCAAACTGTACAATTTGGATTTTTTTCACACCAACACAATTATAGATTAGATATAAAATCAATATATATATATATATATATATATATATATATATATATAATCATTAAATAAGTTTCCTTAATTTTTGTATGGGCATTTTTATTGATAGTACACACACGAAACTCTAGTCTCCTTCGAAGTAATCTTCTCCGGCTGCAATGCACTTGTTGTACCGTTCCAACAAATTCTGCAGGGTCTCATGGAAGTCCTCTTGTGTGAGTGTGTCAATGACCTTCGTCATAGCCTCATTCGTCTCCTCAATTGTCTGTAACGACAGCCTCTGAACTTAGGGAATAACCAAAAGTCACAGGGAGATAGGTCTGGACTATAGGGAGGGTGAGGAACTGTCTTGATGCCCAGCTTGGTCAAATAGTCTCTGACAAGGATGGAGATGTAGACTGGTGCATTGTCCTGGTGGAAATGCCACTGACCCGATTTGAAGAGTACTGGCCTCTTCCCTAGGAATCGCTTCCTGAACTCCCTTAAAACCTCAACATAGCAACCCTAACCCTAGCCCTAATCTTTTGGCCAATCAACTCTGGTGTATTGACTTCCTTACACCTCTCATACCTCTCATCATCCCTCATAGACTCACTGCCTTCCTTAAATGTCTTATACCTCTAAAAAAACTGATGCTTGATTCATGCAAGATAGTCGAAAAGCAGTCTGAAGCATTCCATACGTTTCTGTGGCTTTTTTCCAAGTTTCAACCAGAATCTTATTGCATATCGGTATTCTAAAGTGTCCTCACGTTCAAATTACATTTTTGAAATTCACCAGCGGTGGCAATAAGGGTTTAGTAAGTTGTATTCAAATCCCTGCTTCTGCTGTTCATTTGAACCAGAAATCATAAAAATTGGTTAGTCGTCTCATAAGATGTATAGTAAGAACATAATGAATTTCAAGAGTCTACGAAAATTTTAAATGCCTGTACAAAAAAGTCTGGAAACTTGCTGAATACACCGTTAATATACACATATATACATATATATATATGTATATGTTTATATATATATATGTATATATATATATATATATATGTATATATATATATATATATATACATATGTATATATATATATGTGTGTGTGTATATATATATATATATATATATATATATGCATATATTTTGATATGTATATATATATATATATATATATATATATATATATATATATATATATATATGAAAAGGTGTTCAACACTCCCCGAAGCTACAGCTTTATTGAAGCCTCACAATCTGATTGTTTATTCTCGTATACGGGACACTCGTTCGAGGAGACTTACCCCTCTGCAGAAATCAGTCGGTGTTTTTAACAGCTCTAGCGCACTGGGCAATATATATATATATATATATATATATATATATATATATATATATATATATAATGCAAGGAAACATATTCTTTATTGTAAAAAAAACTTGAACTTCAAGAACATCTTGAACCACACGAATATTAATAAAATAGTAAAAGTAAAGTTGACGAATGTGGGTTCGCCTTAAGGCTCCACTTTCATTATATTCTACAGTGAATGGTAGGGGTAGGCGCTACTCTTTTTACTGGATTGCTACACGATCCTTTCCTTATAATGCTAAGTGTTAAGTAAGGAGACATCAAGTACCATTTTTGAGTCTTTGGTATGACCCGACCTGAGATTGAAGCCCGGTCTCCCGGTTCATTTCTGAAGGGTTGAATTTATATTGCAACGTTTTACCAACTCCTATATTGACGATTATAAATAAAGACTGGGAAATCATCAAATTATACCAATATAAACCTTGGAAACAGCAAGAATAAAAAGAAGAAAAAAATGAAGCAATATAAACTTTAGAGGAAACAGATATGAATTTTTCTTTAAAATTCTTTTTTTCAAAAAAGTTTTGTTTTTAAAATATATCTGGACATTTGAAAAGCCTATTGTAAGTTAATATAATGATTAATTGAAAAATTTTAAATTTTATTTTAAAGTTACTTATTCAGAATTTGAAAATGATATACATTTGTCGAATAATATTTTCAATAAATCGAATTTGCAATTCTTATTCTAATAGGGTTACTGTTAAGCAAACTATTTAAGCACCTCAATGGTTTTATTTATTTTACTAATTACAGGTCTTTCTCAGTAACTTTAACTTTTGTATTACCAGATGCTTTTTTCAGAAATTGATTTGACGGTCTTTTTTTTTATTTTTAGTAGGAATAAAACGCTTTCCAAACGTTACATTATACTTCCACTGGAACTCAGTTTAGTCTGTAATGTTTTGAATTACTGGTTGCCAGATATTACCAGTTTTACCAATGCAGAGGACAATTTTATCAGTCACAAAAGCCTGAATTCTCTAAACATACCTGCACAACTGAACCAATGTCGTGAAAATATGTCAACATCCTCTGTATGGAGAATCTCTGTGAGATTGGCTTACATAGCAGAATTGCAGTTAAGAAGATACTGTTGGAGAAGCAAAACAATGACAAATGGCACCAAAGATAGGAGAACAGATCAGTGGAATAAAGTTTTTTTGATTGACGAATCATAGTGCGAAGTCTATGGCTCTAATAAGAGTTTCTATGAGCGAAGAAGAGTTGATGAAAAAGCTGCAATCCCTTGTATCACACCAACTGTAAAGTATACAGTAGGAGGCTCTATTATTCTTTGGGAGGTTTTTTGCCAATTGCAAAGTCGGGAATTTGCACCAGATAAAGGTTCAATTGAATCGGACCGTCTATCAGAGCATACTGCAACATCACAGGATCACATCGGGAACGTGGCTTATGGTTCAAGGATTTTTATGCATGCTAGATAATGATTCAAAGCCGAGTAGTAAACGCTGGCAGAAATACATTAAAATCGGTGAGGAACGCTACATCTTTCAACTGATGTCTAGGCCGATGCAATCAGTGGACGTAAATCTCATTGACCTGGTGTGGAATGAACTTGATCCAAAATTCAAAGTTAAATAACCCACAAAGGTGGCTTAACTATTTTCTTTCCATATATGGTCCGCCATACGCGACTTTTAAATCTCCCCTCGTACGACTGCCTTCCAATGTTCTTCTAGCCTTACTTTTAGTGGGCAACTTGTCTCGCTTTTGTATATTGTACTACAACTGCAATGGATAGAGTAAACACAGTTCTTGATCATGTTGAATTCCGTTGGTGGCTTGACCCGTAAGAGATATATCCGGAGAGTTGAACCACTTGTGAATACTGTCCTGATGTCATATGGACTACTTATCTTGTGGATAATTTCGGCTAGTCCTTTGACATAGGGCAAACATGGTGAGTTTTCGGGTATCGTCCTCTATTTTCCTAAGAGGGAAACCGTCTGGCCATATGGGATAAAGTTGAAATAATTGATAGGTCTGAACATTTGAGGATTAGACGCCTTAAGGAATGAGCACATATTTTGGGCTACAATGACCTGCTGAGTAGACCAAGTATAGAGTTGAATGCCATATGGGAACCGACGATTAAGAAGGCTAGGTATTAAAAAATCTGAATATGAGCACAGGTAAAAAAAAAAACATTCATAATAGTTGTAATTCTAATCAAGTAATAAAATTAAGTTTATAAATCCCAAATATTCACTGTCAATTTCCCAGCAGGACACATGGCGTAACGTTTGTAGGCGTTGGTTACATAATTTTCTAAGGAGACAATCATCTGGAGGTTGCAGGTTCAATCCTGACAGCAGGCGAGTAACACTACGGGAATACTTAATACTTGTACCCGCTTATAACAGGCGATCCCCGTGGATTTAATAAAGGACGTAGTTCGAAGTTCTGTGAAGGTTCCCGAGTTCGACAAAGACCTGAAGAAGGCCAGAGGACATATCGGTTGTGGAAATAACAATAAAGATGAAGACAATAGTCCGAAAACACTTAATGATAAAAATCATCAAGCTTCGTCTCAGAGATTTAGACAACTAAATTCTGTATACTTGAATTCTCGGAACGCACTAACTTAATGCATAAGAAAACTGAATTAATAGGAATATGATGACACCTGATAAAGATTCTTTTTGCGATAAATTCATGCCCCCAGTGCAAATTATGATGTATCTTCAATTATACTATTGAAGAGGCATATGGATTCTTACGAGTGTAATTATGTAAAAAGATTCAATGGCTACTGTGAGTAATTCGCATGTTTTTTGGGGGGGTTTTAAGGTGGGGGATCATCCATACTCCATCTTTTCTTTTTCGATCTTTAAAAAAATATTTGGGGGTCAGAATTACTGAAATCATTCTTTCGACTAATAAAGTAAACAGACATCTAAATGGGTTGCCTTCTATTGATTCCAATTTTATAAACCTTTGAAATCACTGGGGCGTTTCTTCTACTTCCCTGTCAGAGCACCTTTTTGCGTGAATTCACTTTATAGATTGTTTTTTAAGTCATATACTACCTTATAAATTGTCAATGAAAAATATTAAAGGTGATGACTCATTCACCTGAAAAACAACATTTTGCGGGAGAGACTAAGGTCACCTGTAACATTTTATTTTGTTTGTTTCTAGGTTTTAAGGAAAATTAACCTACGAGGCTTTTTAATACCAAATACATCTTTGTAGAAGAACAGTTGTGGTTCTATTTAACCTATAGCAATGAGGATTAGGAAATTCATACTTTTCTCAATGGTATTAGTCTAAAAATGAACGTAATAGCACAAATGGAGTTCCAACTCGCTTATTTTGATGTCGCTGTTCAGCGTGTTAGCCACTAGGCCCTGGGGATTGTCCCTGAAAGGTTTTCTTTCGTTCCCCAAATTTCATAAAACCTTACAGCCTTAGAGCTTTTATCTTTTAAACCGACTCTCAAAATCTGCTGCTTAAACTTGTAAACAGAATTTCAAACTCTACTGCGACCTTCTGACTCTTATATACGAGAAAGGATCGTCTTTATTCCCAAAGTATTTTCATCGATGTAGAAAGATGTTTTTCTTTTCAATTGTTTCAGAGGTGCTTTGTTTTCTCCATTCCCTTGGTCGGGACCTTCTCTTTTAAGTAGATAAAAAACTTCAATGTAAAAATCTAATTGACTCTTTCTAGTCAACTATATTATACTTCCACGTTCATCATAAAAGATATTTATTTACATTTTCCACTTCCAAACTTCTACAAACCGTCACCTAGCTACTTTGCCGACATTTAATGCAACGATAGACGTAATGTTTGTTACATTATTTGTATTTAGTAAACTGAATACGCCAAAAAGTCACAGTTGCCTGACACTCAGTAAAGCTCTAAAACAAAGAAGCAGTAAATATGTAAATTGCTATCATGTTGAACTAAAGTCCACAGTAATAACTGTTTCTTATATTTACTAAATTCCATTTGTATAGTTCAAGGTCGCATATATGGAGTGCAATCGATTAGATAATAATATGCCAGGACTGAGGTTTCGAATGACAAACCGATTGAGCATAACGGGTTTCTGCAAACACATGTCTAGGCCAAGTGCCAAATTAAAGCGATTTGATTTTAATGACCTCTTCTTTTTCAAGTTCATGTACAACTCAACAAGGATTCTGTCCTCTAACCTCACGGATTGCCATCACAGCCAACAAATTATCCTCTTTTTTGAAGTGGATTTATCCTAATGCTGATATGTATTGAGGTTATTTTAAGTCACATGAATCGGGCTTTATGAAATCAGCCATGTTTGAGAGTGGGATGTCAATCCACGAAAACCATTTTAAATTTCACGGATTAAAGAAAGAAAGAAAGAAAGAAAGAAAGAAAGAAATAACAGGGATAAGAAAGTGAAAATAAAATAAATTCTAAATGAAAGTAAAAAGGAAAGAAAACAATCAAGCTTACGAGAAATAGATTGAGGAATGAAGTGAGAGAGAAACAAGGTAGAATTTTTTCTTGCCAGATCCTGCTTATATATATATATATATATATATATATATGTATACCTGGAAAGATAAGATGAAGGCTTGGTGTTACCAACATGGTTTGCTTCTCCGTCTTTAGAGATGTGCGAGATTGCAATATCTCGTGTTGAACGGATTCAACAGTATAGCAACAAATACCTGCGTACGTGGCTCGGGAGTTCCTCCTTGTTTTTCTAAAGTGGGTTTATATACCAATTCAGGAAACCTACAGCTCCCAATATCTTCACAGGTAGAATAATTCAAAATTAGGAAAGTACGCCTTCACATGATGATGAAGGACTCAGCCGACCAGATAATTCGGAAGGCGTATCCAGAAATAAAATCAGGTACGAAGTGATCGGCCGTTAAGGCCACTCACTCAGGAGGCAGAATGCAGTCTACAAATCAAAGGCATCATAGGCGTCACACAAACCTATCGAGCTGGGGTGGTTAGCTCGAGCAAACGGGTATACTCCAAAGTGGGGCCAAAGGGAAATAGAGATATGGTGAGCGAAGAAGTCAGAATATTTGAGGAGGACCACAGAAAAGCCAGTGCTTTTACTCAAACCAAACAATGTCCTTGGACAAAATAGAATAAGTTATCGTGGAAATCCTTAATTGCAATGGAACTACTAACGATATCATTCCTTCTTAGCTCTACTTATGATCTCTTACCAAATGCGACCAACCGAAAATTATGGGGATATACCGATTCGGACCTGTGCTTGTCGTGTAAAAGTTATCTGGGTACTTTTCGCCACGTACTATCTGCATGTCCACAATTGCTTCAGATGTACTCATGGCGACATAAAAAGGTGGTAGAGGTGGTAATAGAGTTTTTAAGAGCACAATGTGAGACAGCAAACCAGCAACCTAATACAACCAAGGAACCCATAAATCAGTTTCTAAAGGAAGGTAAATGTCCTGTGAGGAAACAAAAAGTCCCAATATGAAGCTATTGAACGGAGCCAGTGACTGGAAAGTTTCAGCGAATCTCAAGACAATTTCCAGTTCACTTTATTCAAATAGAATAACGGCCGGACATTGTAGCATGGTTCGATTCAAAGAAGAGTGTCCTCCTCATAGAATTGACTGTCCCCTGGGAAGAAAACCGGGAAGAAGCACACGAGCGGGAAAAAAACCGATACGAGACACTGCTTGCTTACTGCGTGTAAAAGAGCTGGATATGCCATGTGATTCCTATTGAGGTTGGTTGTCGTGGTTTTCTGGGACACTAAGTCATTTTGTTTCTTTCAAAAATAGGAATCACTGGCCGCACTTTGTAAGTTGCCTCAAATCGTCTTCAGACCACGGCGCAATATGCATCAAGTTGGATTCGGTCGAAAGCGAGAAGTTTTCAGCATAAATGAAATACACGCGGAACCACCATTCCCGTGTCATTACGTAAGAAACGGTTACTGTAAACGCGTAATAACATCAACGGCCGGAAGTAAAGGCATTTTTTTTAATAGCCAACTGCACACTAAAAACGGAAATTAACGTCCAATGTTGTCTGAAATGATCTGGTATATATATATATAATTCTCTTCATACCCTGTCCGGTGGCAAGAGCCGCTTGGTAGCGACAGGAGTGGCAGTACCCCCTTGAGCTACCGAAACTGTGTTATCACCCTTGGTTGGCGGCTGATGAGGACAGGGTATCACACTTGCTTTCACTTTGAATATATATATATATATATATATATATAATGTATAATCGAATATTTTTCAGGTAACATTATCTTTAAACAGGTCTGACTCATTTATTTGCATAACATTAAATGGTTTACACTCATTTAAATTTTTTGAATTATTGTTATTTACCACAAATAATTCTGTTATTCATTCGTTTCCAATTATCTACATGGTTCCAAGTACTACAATTGAATATAATATCATTCAACAATTGAATATAATATCATTTATTTGTTTGCTCACAGTTTAATAGTTAAACAGTTTTATTTGACCCATAGATGGGACCCTCAGAGGTACTAACTCTCCGAGTCAGAGTGAACCTGAAAGTAATGGCAAGAAGGTTTCACCCAATTCTCACAAACTCCAGACTGAAGTCTCATCATAAGATTGCTTAGTTTCATCTCCAGTACAATTGTTGGAGCGAGTTTTACCCCTCTACTGAGACACAGTTTGTATATTCTACAGCTGTAGCCAACTTGTCCAGATTAATTAGTGAGAACTACTTAAATATTAACCGTAATAATAATCACATATATACTTCCTTTTATCTTAAAACAGTTTTATTAAAGAAACTGACGTGTCAAATATTACAAAACAGTGTAATTTCTGATGACTCTTTTGTGGCATCAGTACTTATATATATACAAAATGAACGGTTTTGAGCATTTGGCTGTACTAAATTTTAAAGAATTTTTTAAAGATTATGATGCCTCGTTAAGTTGAGACAATTTAAAATATAGAAAACTGAAATGTTGAAAATATTAAATCATGTCCATAACACACGCACATTGGACTGCTCAATTGTCAGTATTATATTTGATATCGATATAACTAAAATAAGACTGATATAAGTTTTTCACCATTATAAATAACATTACGAAGGATATCATTCTTAGAATAGTCATATTAATCTGGCAATTTTACGGTCTAATATATCCGAAAAGCCGAGTCATGAACTTCAATATTCTGAGCCAGTTCCAATTATATATATATATATATATATATATATATATATATATATATATATATATATATTAAAATGTGCTGGGATGAAAATGCACAAAATCTCCAAAGGATGGCTTTTTTATTGAACTATTTGCCACGTTAAACATTTCGGTTTTAGAATTTCTTCAGGAAATTTTCATATATATATATATATATATATATATATATATATATATATATATATAAATCCTGTCTGGAACATTGTTTGGGGTTGGGGCTTTGTACATATGAAAGGTAATGACCCAAAGCCAAGAGGTACACTGAAAGCAAGGAGGAAAGCATTCCTTTTAACTGATGTCTTTGCGAGTGCAATAGACGGACTTAAATCTTGTTGAACTAGTCAGAGCTAAAAAAATCATAAATATGGCTCACCTCTGACAGCTCTTGCAGGAAAGCTGGGCAGAACTACATTCAGCTTACCTCCAGTCTCGTGTAAAGACAGTCGAAAGTATGTGAAGCACTGACTAATAATTTTGACTGGTATTATATGAACACGCACACACAACACACACATATATATATATATATATATATATATAATTCTCACAAAGATTGAGTGTTATGTAAATTCACGATCATTATCTCTCTCTTTCTCTCTCTCTCTCTCTCTCTCTCTCTATATATATATATATATATATATATATATATATATATATATATATCCTAGAAGCCAGTATTAAAACTTCCTGTGTAACGTTTCACTTTTCATTAAGATATTTGTATGAAAATGGGAAAATTTTACACACGAAATAAAATCCTATTACTTACCATATATATATATATATATATATATACTTAATTTGATTGTTAACATAATAATTTCGAGATGGGTGGTAGTCACAAAATTAATAAAACCTTTTTTCATCTAACACTTTAAAACCTTCTTTTTCTCCCAAAATTCAAAAGGAGCCTCCAAGCACTGGGGGCAAAACAATTCAAAATGTTCACAAGGAAGTACACCCCAATAGCTGAGGAGATAAAAAGTAGAGAAAATCCAGACATGTGTGCAAGATTTGTGACATCGTCATGCGTTTACGCTTTTTACAATCCATTTAGATATCAGGCGAAGAGTTCCTCCCGCTAACAAATTATACTAAAAAAATCATAAAAATATACGCAATTTTTTTTTTTTTTTGCTTTTCTTACGAGTAGTGCCTCTTAAGCAAACAGCTCAGTGCACATAAATGCTTGCTGTAAAAGCTCCCTGATATGACATTGCTCATCAAACTGGAAATCTATCTGATAAGCAATGTAAATGAATAGCTCCGTAGGGTGGACGATTGCTTTCCAGAAATCATGTAACGGAAGAATATTGAAACCTTTACTGGTTGACTTGTTAGAGAACTGCTGGTGCCTAGAACGAGAAACATTTGTCTGTATCTCTTCTTCCATCCTGCTATATTTTATTTCTTTTTATATATGTTTTGAGAATTTCGTGGGGTTTTTAGTCGGGGTTTTGTCATTGACTTTCTTTCAATATGAGAGGAAGAAAATATAATTTACCTATCTACGATGATCAAAAAATGTATGTCTAGACTACAAACTCATGTGAAATAATTTGTTATTGTTTATTTTTTATTAATTTGAAATCTTTAAACCAATTTAGAAGCCTTAACGACCGAAAGGAACAGCAGTTAAAATGTACTAACTTCAAGAAAATTAAACAAAAAAATGACATCAGTTTCTGCATATAGTTTTATTGCTAGTTATCATTGCCATCATTTGAAAACTGACCTTTCCAAAGTAAAAAGTTACCTAAATCCGTAATTTTGTTTGTGCGTCCTTTATAAACAACAAATACAGTTAAACTAGCACTATTATATTTAGCTGGCCCCAAGGAAAAAATAAAATGAATTTTTGTACTCATAGGAAAAAATAGGATCTCATCAAAAATCTTTGTGTAGCAATAAACAATGATCAGCAAAAAAGCTATGTTACTGAAAGATGTAACTAATCTTAAAGAAATCTAAGAAGTTCAACATGAAAAAAACGTTAACAATTTATTTGTCTTACAATCTGAATAATCAGACTTAATCAAACATTGGTTTTGTTCGGTTTGGTTTTATTGCTGGTCAACCATAGGTTATGTAATGCCAAATCCATTTTTATACATATAAACAGTTCTATTTAAAACTATTCAGTTTACCACCAGTAGATTTTGTTTACAAATAGTTGAATCAAAAACAGTTCTATTTCAAACAACTCAGTTTAGCATAAGTCAGTTTAAATGTCAAACACTTCTATTTGATCCACAGATAGAAACCTATTAGGAGCTAACACTTAGGACCAAGGTGAACCTGGGAACGATGGCAATAAAATGTACTCCTCATTTCCCAAAGCACCAGCATTACAGGAGCCTTGCCATCAGATTGTTTAGTGTCATATCTGGGAAATTAGCCGGGGAAGCTATACCCCTCTGCAGAGATGCAGTCGGTGTATTTTGTTACATAGGCAGATACACGAATATATGAATATGGCCATGTGCGAAATGGACATCGAATGTTGGTAACATATATACACAACGTAGAACACAGGAATCTCGAGATTCGAAAACACGTAACGACTGCTTTGTTCAGGTACGAAACCTTTTTATTACTTTTGAGTTAAAGGTTTCGACATAAGGAGATTGACACAATCTTTTTATGCTGGCTTCTTCATCTGGCCCCTATCTCGTGCGGCACCCATGGCCCGCAAATTCGTCTCGCCTCAGCGAGCCCCAGAAGTCGAACTTGCTCGTTCGGCGTCTAGTTTTAACTCACCAAATTTCTTCGAAATCCCCAAAATCCTCCGCGCGCTTCCAGTGCGAGACGTCACCCGCACTTTGTCACCCGTTTCATCATCTCAGGCTATCGTGGCATCTCTGAGTGACATGTTCACTCTGTGCGCGCGAACGCGTTACCACCTGCATCAAGGTTGCACCTAACTAACCCATGTACTGAGCCGAAAGGTTCTCTGCCTAACTAAACCCAAAGGCATGAACCGAAATCCCTCGGCTATTATATTACAATTTCAACCAACTGGGCCAAATAAACATCGGTAATTAGGAGATATATATTTTATTTACATAACCCTATCACTAAGTTGGGACCAAAATGTAAAAATTTTAATCGAAAAAGCTCTTTAGGATTACTCAGTTATTTTTTGTTCTTTTAGATATCCACATAGTCTCGAGAGATTTTTTACAGAGGATTCAGAGGATAACATCAAACACACAAATGATTAATTGCTTTTCTCTTAAGTGTATTTTTATATCGTACAAACAAATAACGGCTGTAAACACTCAAAGCAATTTTACTGATGACAAAGATTATGAAACATATTAAGGAAAATGCAATCAAAATAGTTTTCCGTGTGTGTGTGTGGGTGGGTGTGTGTGTCTTTCTGGTGGGTATTTTTGCCATTTGTCTTTACATCATAACGTGAATTAAAAGAAACTGTAAACAGCTAACACAAGATAGCAGTTATAACGTTATACCACGTAATTGTAACGCCACGGAACCAAATAACGCCATGGCACCAGATGGGGAACTTGAAGGGAGCAGGGAGATGCTTGTCCGATGTAACCTCACTAGCCTGCTCAATCTTGAATATCAATAGGTGTCACAATCTTTGCAATGTAAAAAGCGACTCTGTTGTTACCAATACGAAATAATCTATTTTGACTGTATACAATTTCCTAGCACAGAATAGAGAGATAGACAGAAAGGTCTCCTGCTGTACATAGAAACGGTGAAGAACAGAAACCCGACCTACCTTTGCAGTTGCCCTGCAGGGATCTGAAACCGACAGACGACTTCGCGAAGACTCAACTCTGACGAACCCCACTCCTTTCAACGGCCGTCTACTTGAATTAAAATTTATCTTTCCTCATATAATATAATAATTATCTCATTCAGCTAATGTTATAAAGACACGCATCGTAAACCTTTCGATGTGACAACCTCTTCCTCATTATTGCATCAAACGATCGTAAACTTGTATTTCTAACCCAGAAGACAACACTTGATTTTTTTATGCTCAATATCCTGTCTAGTACTCTTTTGACGTGAGATGTTAAACCTAGTCAACCCGGTGATCTACAAAAAATTGTCCAACCTGCCATCTCGGACACCTGCAAGAGTTACAGCATATGAATTTCTGCGACGAAGTACACTTACTCTCAAAGATTTGTAACCAGTTCACAACCACACCAAACTAAATAATAAAAGCAGGTCTACAGATCAATAACTTTATAAAGATACTGGCAACCACATGTTTGTAATTGATTAATCAATTGATTATAAAGACATGTCAATTCGATAAGGATTATCTTATGCCTAAAGGTTAGAGAATTGCGTTCATTTTACGTTCATGTTTACATCTTTATGTACATGTATTGTTCGATTGAATATTATTATTTTTTAAACATATACTTGACCCATGAACAGGACCTCAGCAGGTACTACAATGTCGGATGAAGAGGGAACTGGGAGTAATGGCAATGAACAAGTATTCCACACTCCGCAGATCTATAGAATTAGAGACTCGCCATCAGGTGCAGTTTGGAGTCATACCAAGGATACAATTTTTTTCAGGCGTCTTACCTTGTATTCAAAAGCATGACGATAGAGCGTAACAGTTTTGTGAGTAAGCATACATAGTGGCTGCCTGTAATGTTTTAATAAACCAAATCTATCAAATATAAAAAGTAGAGAGAACTTTCCAATTAAATTTCAAATATTCTCGATTTAATTGTACCATAATTTTGTGCTTTAAATATATTGATTTTGATTGAGTTTTTGTCTTCGATCTTTTATGTAATATAATGGCCGAGGGAATTTTGGGGGGTTTAGTTAGGCTTAGAACCTTTCGGCTCAGTGCATGGGTTACTTAGGTGCAACATTAACACAGGTTTTCACGCGTGCGCGGGCGGAGCAGTCGTGTCACTCAGAGATGTCACAATAGCCTGAGATGGTAAACGGGGCTAGCAAGTGAGAATGACGTCATGCACCGTAAGCGCGCGGAGAATTTGGGGAGATTTTTAAAAAGTCAGTTAGTTGACATGAGACCTGCCTCGAGGGAAAAAAGTTGGCTTTCGCTTGGTGCTGGAGGCCTTGGGCTGGTGTCGCCCGAGATGTGGGGGCGGATGAAAAAGCCAGAATAGAAAAATTGTGCCTCTCTGTCCTTATGTCGAAGAACCTTTAAACTCAAATGTAATAAAAAGTTTCGTACCTGAACTAAGAAGTCGTAAGTGTTTTCGTGTTTCAAGATTCCTATGTTCTATGTTATATATATATATATATATATATATATATATATATATATATTTCACATCGGTATGCTATGTCCATTTTGCATATCCATATGGCGATGGTACATTTATTTTAAAATCAATCTAATATAACAATTTTTGATTGGATCAAATGCATATTCGAACTATATGATAACAGCCCTTATGATTTAAGATGACGAGGCAGCTACGGCTTTGGGAAAGGCCCTTTAGAGTTATGATAATAATCAAAGACTACTCGGGACGTAAGTATTCATTTGGTTCCCACGAGGTTGAAATGTGGCATAAAGTCGTTTTAACGTAGGCGTATCTAGGAGGAAACAAATTAGCCGTAGAGCGGGAACAGAAATTGTTTATATGGCATCATCATTGTCTTTCAGAGGTGTCTCAAGTGAGGTGCAATCTACACTGGTCTTACCATTTTATGCGAAAGAGAAGCAGATACTGGCTAGAGGGAAGGCCTTTGGGACATAAGCCATTGATTTTATAGCACGAACCGCAAGAAATAGTTGCTAGATGGAATCGTTAATGCAAATGATGATTGTGCAATCGTGTTTTTCATAGAGATGTCTAAATAAAACTGGGTCGTTATTTATTTACTTATTTTCATAATCGTAAATTGAAATTATTTTCTGAAAAAAAGGACACAGCGATGTATTGGTACAAATACTGTGAGACAAATGTTGAGAAACATGTTAGCAATATATATATACACACACACAGACACACACACACACACATATATATATATATATATATATATATATATATATATATATATATATATATATATATATATATATATATATATATATATATATATATATATATATATATATATATATATATATATATATATATATATATATATATATATATATATATATATATATTTGAATACCACACACACGTAAACATATATATATACGACCACTTAGCTCAGTGGGAAATGTTTGCCAATGACCCAGGAGACCGGGGTTCAATCCCAGGTTGAGTCATATCAAAGACAGAAATTGATGCCACTTTGCTAAAAAATTAGCATTATAATGTATGGATGAAGGGTTATGTGGAGTAATCTAAGGAACAGAGAATATAAGCGAATATCATTTACCTAATGATATTGTAATTCATTCCCAGACAATTATTTGTTTTATTTTGTTTATTTTTCTTGCAAGCGTTTTTATTTTACATATTTTATAAAAGGTAATGAACGCTTAAGTCGCTGTTTTAAAAGAGACGAAATGCCGTGTCAATGTGTTGGTTTTGAAAATTCCAATCTATAGAGTTTTAAATAAATAAATAAATAAAAAACCGTAGCATTTTAAATAATCGCCTGCTTAATGAATTGGAGGGAATTTGGAATTCGAAAGAATATTTTGACGAGCTGAAAAAAATCAGAAAGAAAATTGAATTAGTACCGTTAAAACGTCTATGATCTTTTTTCAGTTTTTCATGTGTTAAAGAAAAAACGAAATTTAAATATTTATAAAGTTCTGATCGTAACTTTTATCATAACTTTTAGACATAATCATTTATGTATGGAGAAACATCTTTAATTCAATTTGAACGTGTTGGTTCATTAAAAAAGAAGGTGTTACGAAAGAGTTCAATAACTCCTTTTTAATATGTAAGAAACAGACCTATTTTATATATTGATCATATTCCTTGTGTTTCTGATATTAGTAGAAACCATGTTTCATTTTAAAATGAAAATCTCTTAAAAATATTGTCGTAATCAACAAGAGAGTTGCTTAATTCCCATATCATTTGTTGTATCGGTTGATAAAACTTATTCAAAACTATATCATTTTCAATTTTTTTCTAACCTAATGAAAACATAAACAAAAGGGGAAAAATTCTTATAAAATTGTCTTCATATTTTTTAATTGGAATAACATTACAACTTTGCCTTTGTTCGATGCTGTAAAACTGTTAATTGTTAAACTTTAAGATATCGCTTGAGAACTTTTTAAGCAAATATCTTTTAATATTTGTTTGTGTGTGTCAAATAAAATTTCTTAGTTTGGATTTCTGGTATTTTAATTTTTTTTTCATCTTTGAATTTGTTTACGATCTTCATCTGATCAATATCAGAATATTTCTGTCAACTGCTTAAAAACTTTTAACAGTTACTTCACATCTTTTTCTGCACAAAAATTATTTGCTATCTTTGTAGAAAAATTAGAATAGAATTTATTAAATTTTAATTCAAAAAAATTGTTATATTTTGCTTAAAATTGAAAATAATCATTTCTTTAATTTTGATATAAGAAATATTTTATCTTTTATTCCATTTTGATTAAAAACTAAAAAAAAACAAAACTAAATTACATCATTGTGTAGGGAAGAGCGCTACTTCCAAAGTAGCGCTCTTCCCTACACAATGATGTTGCAGATAATGAAAAGGGGGCCTCTGGTTACCCTCAAATAATGTTACCAAATTTGTATATTGAGCTGGATTCCTCGTGGCTGAGTGGTAGATTCTTGGATTAGCGGTTCAGTTAGCCAGGTTTCGATCCCAACTTTGGGAATCTAGCCTGTCAAGCCACACTGATGAGTTCTGATAGAACGAAACAGTCTGTCTAGGATGGCTATATATATATATATATATATATATATATATATATATATATCGTAGCCGTTTGAGGCCTCCATCGTTCCCTGAACTTATTGAACTGATGGTGGAATTAGCCACTCAGTTATGTTCAGCTTGCAAAGTATTATGTATCGCCAAGTTTACAGCATATGCCAATGTCGTGAGATCCCTGGAAAGTTGATAATCCATTTCGTTATTTTCGCTATGTGGATGATGCTTTTGAGTGTTTTACATCACAATGTCAGGCATTGAAATTCTTTTTTGTCTTAGTAGATTACTTCCATCATTGTCTTTTAATATGGAGGAGGAAAATGACAATATGTTACCTTTTCTCGACGTTTTAGTTGAGGGGAATTGTTCTTTCTTTATCACCAGTGTCTATAGGAAACGAAAATTTACAGGTTTATATATAAGTTAGAATTCTTTCGCACCCACTACACTGACGATCAACCTTTTAACACGTCTAACTTATCAACCATTGATTTGTTCAGACTGTAGAATCGAATCTGAAATGAAGAAGGTCACTGATATTTTTCTCCAAATTGCATATCCAGACAATGTTATATCGAATAGCATGTGATTAATGATGGAACAATTTAACACTCGTAAATGGTTTGGTCCTTTGAAATCTCCTGTGTATATTAAACTCCCTTGGATTGGACTGGTTATTCAGGTACTATTTACCAACCCCTCCGCTCGGGCAGGATAAGACACAAGGTCAATTTTTAATTGGATATGACACAAGGTGAATTTTTTAGCGGAGTTTAACAGGTTTGAATTCAGAGTTTTCCTTCTCCTAGACTAGTTGCCTAACCAAGGCTGAAGAACTCAGTCTGTCCTACTATTTACCCATAGCTGGAGGGAGAATAATTGGATTCATACCTTTCCCAAGGGTATTAGTGCTATGTGAAATGCAATCAGTTTCGTCCAGGATTTGAACTCGTATCGCCGTGTTCATTTCCTACGGCGATAACGACTACACCACGGGCACCTCCTGGTTATTCAGGTGTTTGCTGGTGATATTTTTGAGGCAGTGATACATTGTTTCTACTAGACTAAGGTGAGAACTATCTTCACCACTAGACCTGCTTTGTTGTCCTCTCAAAAGGACGTCTTGGCAATACTCGAACAAAGTACGTTGATCTATAAATTTCAATGTCGGTGTGAAGCTGACTTTATAGGTAGGGCGATTCAATGGCTGAAGGTCTGAATGAGATAGCACGTGCCTCTTTCCCTACTCAACAGGTCTCAAGAACTAACATCCGGGCACTCTCAAGCACAGAAATCAATTATTGGCAAACATCCGTGTGTGAGCAATATATGCCAGGCAAACTATTCGGATCAGTGTATCACTGTCTTGTGCAAGACTAACAGCAAGAAATATCTTGCTGTTTTAGAATCAATAACTATTAGGCTGAATAAGCCTAGCTTGTGCAAGCAGAGAAGACCACTGACTGAACTTGATTTGTTTGGGGAATCTTGAAGGTGGGATTTGGAGATTTATTTTTTTACTCTCTCTCTCTCCCTCTTCTTCTCCAATTATTGATCATTATGTATCTCCCCACACTAACTGGTACTATTAATGTTTTAAACGAAGCGGCATAAATATTGTTAAAGTGACGGACGAAAGGGCCCTTTTATTTATTTTTATTTTTTTAATTTTTTTTAGATTTCACAAATAAACATAATTCCCATTTTTTGCTATTATCATAAAATTCTACTGTACAAAGAATTTGTTTATATATATATATATATATATACGCACAAGTTGGGTTAAAGATCATGGATCATTACTTTTTTATCATCTTTTTTTCTCTTGCTTTCTTTTTAGTTTCTTTGTATAGGGCACCAGAGACGTTCCTTGAAGTTTTACTCGCAAAACAACTCCATGAATAATAAACCCTTCCAACCAAATAGATATTGCTTCAAAACAATGAAATGATCTCTAATAAAAAATGTCCCCTGGAAATGATCGATCGATATTACTGAAAGCGTTTAAGAGAAAAACATAGGCCAATTTTTTTTAAAGAAATTTACCCGAAAGCTTGAAAACAGACATAATAATTTCATGAAAAGGAAAATTTCCATGTTTTTAACAAAATTGGTATGAATAATAATTTGCTACCAAAATATTCACTATATCTATAGTGACGGGTCATCCACCAAAGGAAGTGTAAAGCTGGCCATTGTGGTTGAGGGAGCACGCTAGTTTTATTATAATTTATCGAGATAAACTAATTCAAGTTAATCTCCTTCTATGAGTTGTAGTAGTTTCGCTACCACCAAAAATGCTCAGCTTTGCTCTTCTTTCTGGTTAGTGCCTTGCTTTTTTGGATTCGGTTAGTTTTTATTGCATATGAACCATTATCGGCTATTTAATACCAAATCCATTTTATACATATAAACAATTCTATTTCATACGATTCAGTTCCCCAGTCGTCTGGGGTTTTCGAATACACTGATTGCATCTCTGCAGAGGGGTAAGACCCCACCAACGAGTGTTCTCGCTATGATACTAAACGATCTGATGATGAAGTTCAAACAATCCTGGATATTTGGGAAATGTGGACCCTTTCATTGCCATCGCTGCTCGGTACACTCTGGCCCAGAGTGGTAGCACCTGATAGGGTTATAGCTATGGGTTAAATAGAAATAAACAGCGAACTTCTGCTAAATTGAATAACTTGAAATAAAACTGTTTTGAAAGGAAACTGTACTTAAGCTAATCATGATTGTTAGAAATAGAAATTTTTTGACATTTAACTGAGTGTGGACAAAACTATACTTGTATTAAACTGAATTAGATCTGTTTAAGTAAACTGAATTCCTTGAAATTGTTTTTTTACAATTAAACTGAGCACTTACATTTAAACTGTGTACTTATACTAAACTGAATTGTTTGAAATGGAACTGTTTTTGTCATTGACATTTTACTTACGTTAAACTGAATTGTTTGAAATAGAACTGATTATTTGTATGAAAATGGATTTGACATTAAATAACCTAGAAAAATTGATATGCCCTAAAATCTAAACAACCAACATTTGATCAAACAATTCAGAATAATACACAGTTTAAATGTCAAAATCAGTTCTATTTCAAGCTATTCAGTTTAGTCAACGAGGTTAAATGGCTTCAAGTTTTGTAACGTATTACTAATAATTCAATGTATTTATTTAATCATGGTTAAATTTAAAAACAGTTCTATTTCAAGCAATTCTCTTACGCACATATTTTAGGTCTATTTGACCCATAGGATCCTATCAGGTGCTATTATTCCAGGCCAAAGTGGACCTGGATGCAATGGCTATAAAGAGTACCCCCATGGACCAAAGATCAAACATCACTGAAGCGTTACCATCAGATTTTATTCGTATCATATCCACAACACTTGTTGGATGGGTCTTACCCCTCTGAAGGAATGCAGTCAGAGTATACTACAGACCCAAGTAACCTGACCAAGTTCTATCTCAAGGAATTCATAAGTACAGGGTTTAAATGTGAAAATTTTTCCATTTCAAATAATTCAGTTTAGCACAAGTAGCCAGTTAATTCTATTTGACCCATAGATAGGAACCTATATGGTGCTACCACTTTAGGCCATTGTGAAGCTGGGAGCGATGGTATTAAAGGGGTACTCCACATTCTCCAAAGCTCCAGCATTACTGGAACCTCAGCATGAGATTGCTTAATGTAATAGTTGGACACAGGCTGGGGGAGTCTTGCTCCTCTGCAGAGTTGCACTCGATGTATGTTGCAGCCCCAAGCTACTGGGCCATGAAGCGCTTTGAAAATTTTAATAATCGCTTTTATATATATATATATATATATATATATACTCTTCAAAGCTTAAAAACATATCTAAAGTCTTCTCTCCCTCATCAGACGTACTCTAAGAAATCTGCTCAGCATATAGCTATAAATATTACCCTCCACAAGACAATCACATCTAACCATTTTTGATTGCGAAAATGATATCTAAATAATGATGATTGCAGTTCTTATTCGTAATAGTATTTACTGAGAACGTCTTATAAAATCAAATTATGGTACAGAACTGTTATATCTATATGAAACGACGGCGTAATTTCCTTGTTTTCAACGCCTGCAGCGGCATCGAAGACATCGGCGGCAAAAATCAATTGAAACCAATCTCCAACAATGACCGAAAACGACGCATAGCATATCTAACTCAATCATAGAAGCGGCCACCACAGTGACCAGTTATTATCCAGGCAGCAGGAAGCAGCAGCGAGGCATGGTCCGAGCCCGGGATGTTCACCGTCGTGATCTTTACGGATGCATGGACAGACACACCGATCTTGCTAGCTTCCGCTAATCATTAAAGTAGAACCGCCATATTGGCCCTTTAACTATCAGTTGTGCGACCAGTTGTTTCTTAAACATCGTCTCCCTCGGCCATTGCGATATTCGTTCAATCAGTGAATTGATATCATGGAACTACTTGAGAGACGAGATTCTTTTTTGCATCCTTCACTGCATCCTTCTCTGCATGCCTCATGTCAAATGCCGTCTTGTGTTGTGCAGAAGTCGTTTCCTGATATATCACTTGTCAGCGTCAATATAATGAAAGAAAATTACCATTCCTTCTGTCTTTTTCTTTTTATCCTTTCTTTCTCTCTTTATTTATATCTTTATTACTTTCACACCGTCACAATCAGTCATTGTATCAATATTCTATGAAAAACTGCTTCAGACTACGTTGCTTAATACGAAAGCTACGCGTACTCAAGTGAATGTCTGAGTAATCCTATTGTTAAATTTTCCGAAGTTGTATCACGATGATCTTTGAAATTGGCTGTTTTTCCAATGTTTCGACAGGTCAGTGAAGATGAAAGTTTTCAATGCTGTACATCATGTGCAGTTAAGACCACTGTTGGTATTAAACAATCAAGTAAAGAAATCAACGGCTTTGTCAAAAATATATGAATTTACAGATAAAAAAAACAATAATCTTCTCTCAATAATCTTTATTTAAAAAACAATTTCAAAATTCTTAAAAGTTTAGATATTTTTTCTTGCTTTTTACTGGGTATATATTCAATTATTAATTTAAAGTTTAAATTTCATTATAATCATTCTAAATATTTATTGAGTGAGATCTTAGTAAACTGCAATATAATTTAATGTTGCCTTTCAATACGAAAATGTTCTCGAAATCTAGTTTAAGACATAATAAATATCCAGAGTGACACAAGCATTTCAATTTGTTGCCCATTTGGCTTGGGTAAAGGGATACACTGACTGCACCTCTGGTGAGGAGTAAGACTTCCCATCGATTCCTTGATACGACACTAAACAATCTAATGGTGAAGTTCTAGTGATGCTGGAGTTTTGGGAAATGTGGAGCACCCCTTCATCGTCATCGCTCCCAGGTCAACTCTGGCCCGATGTAATATCACCTGATAGGGACTTATCTATGGGTTAACTAGAACTAAACTACGTACTTATGCTAAACTGAATTGTATGAAATAGAACAGTTTGACTTTACTGAATATTTAAACTGTGTACTTCTACTAAACTGAATAGTTTGCAATAGAACTGATTATTTGTATAAAAATTGATTTGGCGTTAAATAACCTACAAATGTTGATATGCCATAAAACTGTAACAACCAACCAAGCATTTCAATTTGGGAAGGATATCCACCAAAAAAAAAAAAAACAGCAGAAATTTGGATGACCTTCGTTGTGGGCAGATGACAAACAAGTTTTTGTGCATACATACTATTCTCTGGGTTTTCTCACGGTGTAGGTGGTAGGAGGTTCTTAAGCTGAAATCTACCCTGAAGGTTTGCTGATTCCAAAAGATAGAAAAGTATAATGTAATGGGTGCCTTTCACCTCCAGTTAACTGGAAAACTGGATATGTGTCAACATCGCGGGGTAAGCCACGAGAACTATTTCGGTAAGTGGGACCAGATACGAGAGTTGGGAAATTTTTAAAAAGGACAATTAACCCGTCAGTTGGTACTGGGAAAGGACTAGGAACAACTCAAATTATGCAATAATTTAGAAATATTGCAGCTACCTCTTTTAAAGAGGTTGAAAGGCATGGATGTTAAAATACATGAATAAATAAAGTAGTATTTTATTTGACCACGGGTCTGATATTTTCGTTTCTGACGAATTCTTCGTCATCTCATCATCTTGTCCTTGTATCTTCCAGTATTTGTCGAGAGCAAGTAATACCACAAAAATGATAAAATACTTGAAGATTACCTCGAAAAATAACTTTGTGGGACCATTGCAGAAATTGGCGTATCGCTGGGAATGGCGTAGCAACTTTGAATGAGAAGATTTTGAAGAAGACAAACGTCTTTGATTTGTGGCTATATTTTTCCTTTTTCGAATGTGTTCGCTTTTATCATAAAGGATAAACAGTTTATATATATTATTTGATATGAAACATTCTTTGGAACAAGTTCGGCTAAAGATGTTGGTCGGGTTTAGAATATACTGATTGTTTTCTTTGAAGAGTTATAAAACATTCTTATGGAGGAGCCCGTGGTGTAATTGTTATCGTCGTAGCAATTGGATACGGTGACACGAGTTCAAATCCTGGACGTGACTGATTGCATTTCGCATAACACTAATACCCTTGGGAAAGGTATGATTCCAGTTATTCTCCCTCCAGCTATGGGTAAATAGTATGACAGACTGAGCTCTTCAGCTTTGGTGAGGCAACTAGTCTAGGAGAAGGAAAAGTCTTAATTCAAACCTGTTAAACTGCTTAAAAATTGACCTTGTGTCATATCCTGCCCGAGCGTAGGATTTGGTAAATATGTATAAAGCATTCTTATGGAAGTTTCCTGTGTATGACATTCAATTGAATTTGATGGTGAGTCTCCTGTGCTGTTGATCAGCGTTGTGTGGAGTATCTTTTCATTACCATTACTCACAGGTCCACTCTGACCTTGATTGGTAGTACTAGTTAAGATTATATCAATGTATGAAATAAATCTACACAAGAATTATACACATTCGATTGCATTATGAACCAAAAAAATCTCTTCAGAACTTCATAAAAATGCAAACGTAAATAGATATTCACTAGGTATGTTATTTCCTAACGCCGATGCAGTGAATAACCCCAGAGGCATTGATATGTCTTTAAAAATCAATCAAAATTCAGCAAATATTTAAAAAAATATGTCTCTTTCTTTCATTCCCTGACAGAGCGAAATAGCAACCATAGTGAACATTTGCTTAAAGGGGAACTTAAACTCGCTGTTTTAAGATTAAAAATTCCCAAATTGAAAAATTATTGTAAAATCTATTTTTTCACTGTACATGAGAAGGGTCCATCAACCTTAGGCGATGTATTAACTGTCAATCGGGAAAGTTAGAACCACTTTGATAATATTGATTTAGATGAGTGAAACTCATGCCCGAAAGAAATAAGATCATCATAAAAGTTCTAGGAGGTGTAACTAGCTATTAATTCCAATTTTTTGTCAATTAATACCATATTTTTTCCGGAAATTTGTAAAATGTTTTCCTTTGCATGGGTTGGAAGAACATAATATCATTAATTTGATTAATTTAATCTATTTTTTTAAGGAATATTTCATGAAGCCAGAATGTTCAGATATTAAAAATATTTTGCTCTTTATCTGTTATTAGTTTATTTCCTGCTTAATAAAAATCATAGGGAACATCATCTCATTGTACTAATTCCATCATTTTTGCCTGGGGTGTTATGGTATATTTATCAGTCCTACAAACTTGTTTTACTCCAAAATCATGACAAATCCGTTGCTATGGCTACATGATTTATTAATCATGCAAACAAACAAAAAAAAAAAGGTAGAAGAAAGAAGCAAAAATGGTATGAGGCGAGAATCAAAAGAAATGGATAGTGAAGTATAAAATATTACAGTGAGAGAGGAAAAAGGAAACTCTGTACGTGTGTGTGTGTTTGTGTGTGTGTGTGAGAGAGAGAGAGAGAGAGAGAGAGAGAGAGAGAAAGAGAGAGAGAGAGATAGAGAGAGAGAGAGAGAGAGAAATTGCGAGAGCAAATTTAAGCACTTTCATACACGAAGGAACTAACGCCTAACACACACACGTCCATACACACACACGTTCAAACACACACACGTTCACACACACACACACGTTCATACACACACACCCCACACACGACCACACACACACGTTCATACACACACATCAACCCACCCCCACACACACAATCAGAATTCTTTAGTGAAACTTCTTTTTCTCACAATGGTTTACAGTAGGGTTGTATAAATATATATATATATATATATATATATATATATATATATATATATATATATATATATATTGAGATGTGTAAGGAGACACTGAGTCTTGGTCATAATTGTATACGCACATTACTCATTTTCTAATAACTTTTTAAGCATTGAAATTGTAAGGACCTGTCTATTAAGCTGTCCTTATATCCAACAACAGTACCTTGAACAAACATACAAATCTCCGTGCTTTTAGTTAGCATGTATATTTGATAATTGCTATGCCAGTCTATGTTTGCAGGCGCTAACCTCTTCAGATGACAACATACACAAACAGCTTGACAGCTGGTGGTAATTCGACATCAGATTCACAGTACAAACAACGAAAGTCTACTGTCAAATTAAGATTACTAGAAATGAATGTGTACAACGTATTTGTTAGACTCCGTTTACACTACTATATTTAAGTGTCCGTCGACCTTTCTTCTTTTTCTCTTTCCCTGCATCTATTTCTCCTTCTCTCTCCCTTGATCTAATCATATATAAAACTGTTGGAAAAATAAAACAGTTCTTAGTTCATGAACCTTAAGAAATCTGAGGTACAAATTCTGACTACATTAGACATGGAAATTATTTGGGCTCCTCTCTTCATGAATTATATTTACGTGGTGCCTTCAATAAGTGTCCAGACTTTTTTCGTATGGGCATTTGAAATTGTTGTAGACTCTTGAAAATTCAGTATGTTATTGCTATTCCTATTATAAGATTACTGATCAATTTTTATTATTTCATATTCAAATGAACAGCTACAGCAGCAATTGGAATAGACCCTACTAAAGACTGATTGTCACAGCTGGTGATTTTCAATTATGCAATCTGGATGTGAGGACACTTTAGAAAAACGATATGCAATAAAATTCTGTCTTAAACTTGGAAAAAATGCCACAGAAACATATGGAATGCTTCAGACTGCTTTTCGACCATCTTGCATAAATCGAGCATCAGTTTTTGAGTGGCATAAGAGATTCAAGGAAGGTAGAGAGTCTGCGAGGGATTATGAGAGGTGTGGGAGGAGTAAGGAAGTCAATACACCAGAGTTGATTGGCCAAAGGGTTAGGGTTAGGGTTACTATCTTGAGGTTTTAAGGGAGTTCAGGAAGAGATTCGGTCGGAAGATGGCAGCACCCTTCAAATCGGATCAGTGGCATTTCCACCAGGACAATCCACCAGTCCACAACACCATCCTTGTCACAAACTATTTGACCAAGATGGGCATCAAGACAGTTCCTCAGCCTCCCTATCGTTAAGACCTTGCTCCATGTGACTCTTGGTTATTCCCTAAGCTCAGAGGCTGTCGTTCGTTATGAGACAATTGAGGAGATAAAAGAGGCTGTGACGAAGGTCATTGACACGTTCATACAAGAGGACTTCCATGGGGCCTTCTAGAAGTTGTTGGAACGGTATAACGAGTGCATTGCAGCCGGAGGAGATTACTTCGAATGGGACTAGAGTTTCATGTGTGTACTATCAAAAAAAGTGGCCATACGAAAAAAAGTCTGGAAACTTATTTGATGATCCTCCTATCTATATTATAGCCTCTTATATCTATAATTATTTTCAGTACTTTGTCCTCTACTCTCCAATTGTTGCGAAATGGCTGGACTGCAACTACGATGTAATCGAGTTCGAAAACCAGTTGCACTATTACATTCACTTTCGCAGGTATTCCCTTCGGGAATATTTGACCTCTACAGCAATGAATTAAAAAGTATAACGTCATTGAATAACCTACAAAGTTTGATATGCCTTTAATAAAAGAAACCAAACAAGTAAATATCTAAGAATTATTATTTTCGGTACTTGGTCCACTTTCCCCACAAATTATTCTCTCGATATTGAGAATTATTATTTTCTATATTTTGTTTTCATATCTCCATAAATAATTATTTTCGATGTTTTAACTTCATATCACCGGAAATTATTATTTGTAATATTTTGGTTTCCTATCTTCGGAAATAAGTTTTGATATTTTCGCCACATTACTTCAGAAAGTATAATTTTTGATATTTTGACCATTTTTCTTCACAAATTTTTATTTTATTTCAGAAATGCTGACCTCTTATCTCTCCAAGTAATCATTTTTGGAATTTTTATCTCCAGAAATTTTTATATTGGGACATTTTGGCCACTTTTCTTCATTTATTATTTCTATTTTTAATACTTTGGCCTCATATCCACATAAAATCTTATTTTTGATATTTTCAACAGTAACCACCATAACTTAAAGACATGATTCAGTCTGTCAGTATTCTACGCACATTCATAAGTTTAGAGAATTGCAATTGATTAGTCTGAAAACACACACACACACACATATATATATATATATATATATATATATATATATATATATAATGATTTAAAGTCTTGACACGGTTATCTTTCCATGGTAATTTTTTCTTATGAGATGCCACACTTATAGATGAAATGTAGTTTCGGAACTCGACAAATGGATGCTGGCCGTTGACCTCTTAGATTCCTTCACTCATCATCAGGTGAAGTGTGCCAATGCATATTGCTTTTGGGTTCATCGAACTTGCTTCATATCCACCATTATGTATCCCATGGTTTGTAATAAAAACATTTGTATTTACCTCTCTCTCTCCCTCTCTCTCTCTCTCTCTCTCTCCCCATCAGCATCAGATATCCAGTGACAATCAGGAGCAAGTTAGCTGAATGATAATGGGGGCCGGATGTTTGATTGAAGTGAAGTTTTACCTCGCTTGTTTGAATACCGAGCCATTGGCCTATTGAGGAGAGTGTTCGCCAATGGTCCGCGAGACCGGGGTTCAATTCCATATCAAATCATACCAAAGACTCAAAAAATGATACTTTGTACAGCCTTGCTTAACACTCAGCATTATATGGGTGGGTCAAAAGTAAAGTGGAGCAATCCAGGGAAAGAAGTAGCGCCCTCCCCTATACCTCCGTGTGGTAGCTATTGAAAAGGGAGCCCTCGGGTCACCCTCGACGAAGATCGCCAACTTCATTCTCATAGATATCTGGTACAGCACTTATATGAACTGAATAATATGATTTTTTTTCTAATAAGTAAAAGAAAGAGGTGTAATTTTTTCGAAGTTTAACTTAGTTTAAGTCGTTATATGAAAAAAATATCATATAGCTAAGTCTTACTTCTCCTCATCGGATAACTCTTCCTAAAATTTCCTGTGGATGTTAGGGTTTAGATACTGCTATACCCTCTTTTTATCTCAAAATAAACACTCACAACAAATATTTCGCAGACAAATTTTGTCAAAATGATGTCACCATACGCATAGGAAAGGAAAAGCCTGCGATTGACAATATATTTAGCCGACCCCTCTATACAAACAAAATATGATACAAGGTCTATGGTAAAGCTTTATGTTGACACTGATTGCAAGGGTGATATCTGATAAGTACGCATGGCGAGAGACAGAGTCAAGTTAATGCAGGTTTAAATTCGCAGTTTTCCTTCTATTAGACGGGTTGTCAAACTAATATTAAAGTGCCAAGTGTACACTACTATTTACCCAGAGCTTGAGGGTGGATAATAGGATTAATAATTTTCCGAAGGGTTGTACCATAACGTTACCAAATCAACATACTTTGTTTTCTACCTCTTATTTTCATCTTATCTCTTATCTAAACTTGTCCGCTTGACTAGCTGACCGGACCCACGGATCTTCTTTTTGAGTGTTCTTTGGCAACATCTTCGTGTCCTTTTCAGTTTTTAATAAATGAAAACGACTTAGTTTATTTTTTGGACGTCTTTATTTTCCTCAAGTTCCATAAAGCAACGAAGCTGGAGAATTAGCCCGTCCAAATACCCGTTTATTCTCTTCAGTGACGGCTGCTAATCTTGAATACTTTATCTCATTTACCTACTCTCTTGACTGAACCAATCAATCAGATAACTGCGAAAAGCGTCATCTACTAATCCCAACATTATTCTTTTCCACAACGCCTCAAATTAACGAATTACCAGTTAAAAATTTACCTGACGAAATGAATAAACGTCCTATTCATTATATAATAGGATATTAGTGCTATGTGAAATGCAAACAGCCTCGTCCAAGGTTTAAAATATGGTTGCTGTGTCCGTTTCCTTCGATGGTAACCATAAGGCCAGAAGCTCCTTCAAAGCGTTAAGTGGTGTACAGGATATATGAAAATCCATTCTCTCTCAGAAAAGGAAGCGGGATTTTTTCCAAACAGTAGCTGTGTTATTAACATTGTGTGGCTGTATAAACTGGGCTACAAAAAAACTAGGTTGGAACTTCAAAAGAAAGTTATACACTGTTTTGAAGAAATCCTGCAAGGAAAACCCCTGAAAACAATTGATACGTTTTCCTGTTTACTCCCATACATGCTCACACCAAGGTTGGCCAACCAGTTTTATGTGGACGCTGAATGTTGACAAGAGGTTCTACTGAGGGTGATATTCTATAGCTACGGATGGCGAGAGCATGAGTCCAGGGAATCCATGCCACTATCTTGATTTACATATATATATATGTATATATATATATATATATATATAGTTGAGTTTGTGCATATATATATAGAGAGAGAGAGAGAATGAGGGTGTAAAAAACTGTAGATTGTGTTTCGAATAAAAACCCTGTATTATGGAATATCCGGTACTTTTGAATTTGTGTGATAAGAAAACTGAACTGATATCAGAATAAAGACTCCTGAAAAAGTTTTGTTTGCGTCATTTATCTCATTATTAAGTTAAATTTCTTCGACATTACATAGAATTTTTTTTGTACATGATACATTTGTTTACTTTTTCCGTCACGTGACAAATCATACTTTTGAATTCGCTTGTCAGGCCAGTTCTATTCGCGTCGTCTGATTATCAATCAATCTATATCAGTCAGTTTCTATCTATCTATCTATCTATCTATCTGTCTTTCACGCTGTGTTCATGTATGCATACCAACGCCTCTCGAGAGAAAAGATATAGAACGCTGGGTAAGAAAACAATTTGTTTTGGAGTATGATCTTGTATTTTTAAGCGTCCTATTTTACATAAGGATAAAACACTTTTAATACACTTTTGCTAATGGTTTTGATTTTCTTATAAGCATCGAAGATAGCGTTGACGCATCGATACAATGATTCTAAGATTACATAGGAAGACACGGAGGAGGACTGATTACATCCCTCAGAAACAATACAGACAGCACGATAGACAACAGAATGACAATAAATAGAAAACAAAAATGGGAAGAAAAACAACTCTATGGGCATTTTAAACGACTAATAAACACCATCTCACACCAGAAAACCTGGACCAGACTAAGAAAATGACACTTTAAGAGAGAAGCAGAATCTCTCCGAAAAGCAGCACAGAGCAACGCCATAACAACCAATCATATCAAAGCGAGAACAGATAAGATGCAACAAAATATCAAATGTAGGCTATGTGGTGACAGAGACGAAACGATCAATCACATAATAAGCGAATGCAGCAAATTAGCACAGAAGGAGTATAAGACTAGACATGACTGGGTCGACAAGGTGATCCACTGGGTGGTGTGCAAGAAATTTAAATTTGACCATACGAACAAATGGTATATGCACAACCCAACATCTGCCCTAGAAAATGACACACATAAACTCCTATGGGACTTTGACTCACACACGGATCAACTAATCTCGGTCAGAAGACCAGACCTAATAATAATCAACAAAAAATGAGAACTTGCAAAATTGTCGACTTTGCTGTCTCGGCTGACCAGAGAATAAAACTGAAAGAATGTGAAAAGGAGGATAAGTACCTTGACCTTGCTAGAAAATTGAAAAAACTATGGAACATGAAGGTGACCATTATACCAATTGTCAATGATGCTTTTTCCACAGTAACTAAAGGATTATTAAAGGGACTGGATGACTTGGAAGTTGATGGATGAGTTGGGACCGTCCAAACGACATCATTATTGAGCACAGACAGAATACTGAGACAGTCCTGGGGACGTGAGGAGGCTTGCTGTCACTCAATCCCCAGTGAAAAATCATCAGCTAACGTTGATGTGAAAAATTCTAAAGGAGTAAATAATAATAATAATAATAATAATAATAATAATAATAATAGAAAAGCCATCAAGACAAACAATGCGAAAGCCAAAATAGATAAGATACAACAAAATAGCAAATGTAGTTTATATGGTGAGAGCGGTGAAAAGATCAAAAACAATTAGCGAATGCAGCAAATTACCAGAATAGGAGCATAGAACTAGACACGGCTGGTTGAGGAATGAGATGCACTGGGAACTATGATTCGACCATACGAACAAATGGTAAATGCAAGACCCAGAATCTATCCTGCAGAATGAAACGCCATAAATTCTCTGAAATTTTGAGATGCAGTCAGATTACCAATCTCTGCTAGATGACCATACATTGTGATAATCAATTAAAGAGTAAATCGAGACAAAGCTCTATCGCAGGAACCTTGTCAAAGAGATGAATACCTGGGTTCTCCCTCTTGTGAGATAATCGGAACTATTATTGAAGTGGACCAGAGAACATAAACAAATGGACCAGAGAACAAGAAAACAAATGACCAACCACAAGGCAGAGATGACCTTAACAGACTATATGTGTCAGGAAAAGAGGAAGGAAATGGACTTTCCAGCATTGAAGACAGTGTGGACACTTCGATACAACGACTCGAAGACTACAAAGAAAAACACGAGAGAAGACTGATTAAAACCACTAGATAGAATACTAACGACACTAGGAACAGCGGAACAATAAAAACCAGAAAACAAAAATGGGAAGAAAATCAACTCTATGAACTCTTTAATCGACTAACAAGCAAAATGTCACACGAGAAAACGTGGACGTGGCTAAGAAAAGAAAACATTAAAAGAGAAACCGAATATCTTGTTATTGCAGCTCAAAATAACACCGTAAGGACTAACCATATCAAAGCGAGAATAGATAAGAGGCACCTAAACAGATGTAGGTTATGTAGTGAAAGAAGCGAAACGATCAATCACATAAAAAGCGAGTGCAGCAAATTATCTTAGAAAGAGTATAAGACTAGACACAACTGGGTGGGCAAGGTGATTCAGTGGTAATTGTTCAAGAATTTGAAGTTTGACCATATGAGCAAATGGTATATACACAACCCTGAATCTGTTCTAGAGAATGAGACGCACTAACTCCTCAAGGATTTCGAGATACAAACGGATCACCAAATCTCTGCTAGACGACCAGATCTTATAATAATCAACAAAAAATAAGAACTTGGAGAATTGTGGCCTTTGCTGTCTCGACAGACAGTGAAATTGAAAGAAAGGGAAAAGAGGGATAAGTACATCTACCTTGCTAGGGAATTGAAAAATCTGTGTAACATGAAAGTTGCGATTATACCAATCGTAATTATTTCTCTTGGTACAGTCACCAGAGTATTGGTACAAAGACTGGAGGACTTGAAAATAAGAGGACGAGTGAAGACCATCAAAACTATTCCATTATTAAGATCTGCCAGATTGGAGGTTCCAGTGGTGTAATGGTTATCGTCGTAGGAAAAGGTCACGGTGACCCGTGTTCAAATCCTGGACGAGACTGATTACATTTCACATAGCACTAATAACCTTATGAAAGGTATGAATCCAATTATTCTCCCTCCAGCTATGGGTAAATAGTAGGACAGACTGACCTTCAGCCTTAGTGAAGTAACTAGTCTAGGAGAAGGAAAAATCTGAATTCAAACCTGTTAAACTGCTTAAACTCCTGTCACAGCGGGAGTGAGGTTGGTAAATAGGATTATTAAGATCGGCCAGAATACTGAGAAGAGCTCTGGAGACTGGAGAGGACTTGTTGTCACTCAAACCCAAATGAGAATCCATCAGCTAACGCTGGTGTGAAAAACTCTCAAATCAGTAAAAAAATAATAAAGATAGATAAAAAAAAAAAGAAAAGAAAATGCGCATCGTGTGCTCGATCACACACTGGAGAGCAGCTTTAAAACATTAGATATTATCCTTATTTTCTCGATTTGCACAATTTGCAACTTGTAATTAAACATTTTGCTCAAAACCATTAAACAGCAAGAAGAGAAAAGTTGGAAGGCAACTCTAAATTAAGCCGAAAGAAATGAGTTTTAAAAAAGTATACGCAAAATTTACCGAGGGAAAATCTCACAAATATTTTTCGATCACCTGCTCAAACATACCACTTAGCCATTTTTTTTTTTTTTTACTTTGTTGATTATGGGCAACAAAGGAAATGCCACGTAACAAAGAAAGCTAAGCAAGTATAAAATTTTAATGTATATATATATATATATATATATATATATATGAGGATCCTTAAATAAGTTTCCAGACATTTTTTGTATGGGCACTTTTATTGATAGTACACACATAAAACTCTAGTCTCTTTCGAAGTAATCTCCTCCGGCTGCAATGCCCTTGTTGTACCGTTCCAACAAATTCTGGAAGGCCACATGGAAGTCCTCTTGTATGAGCGTGTCAATGACATTCGTCACCGCCTTTTCATCTCCTCAATTGTCTCATAACGAACGACAGACTCTGAGCTTAAGGAATAACTAGAAATCACAGAGTAAAAACTTGACTATGGGGGGGAGGAACTGTCTCGATGCCCATCTTGTTCAAATAGTCTGTGACAAGGATGGAGTTGTGGACTGGTGCATTGTCCTGGTGGAAATACAACTAACCCGATTTCAAGAGTGCTGACCTCTTCCGACGGAATCTCTTCCTGAACTCCCTTAAAACCTCAACATAGTGTTTGGCCAATCAACTCTGGTGTATTGACTTCCTTACTCCTCCCACACCTGTCAACTAAAATGCCACACAGACTCCCTGCCTTCCTTGAATCTCTTATGCCACTCAAAACCAACGCTCGATTCGTGTAAGATGGTCGAAAAGCTGTCTGAAGCATTCCATACGTTTCTCTGGCATTTTTCCAACTTTAGAACAGAATTTTATTGCATATCATTTTTCTAAAGTGTCCTCACATCCAGATTACATTTTTGAAATTCACCAGCTGTGACAATCAGGCTTTAGTAGAGTGTATTCTAACAGCTACTGTAGCAGTTCATTTGAACCTGAAATCATAAACATTTGTCAGTCATTTTATAAGATGTATAGCAATAACATACTGAATTTTCAAGAGTCTACAACAATTTTAAATGTCTGTACAAAAATATATAGAAACTTATTGAAGGCACCGCGTATATATATATATATATATATATATACATATATATATATATATATATTCATTTATTTATACGTGTGTTTGATTGCGCGTGCAGAAGTAAATAATGGTAATAAATCCGACAGTATGAAGAAAAAAGAAAAACAAATTAATTCAAAATGATGAATTTATTAGTCATGGGAAGTCAAAGTTTAAAACGATTCAGTTTTATTAAAGCTTCATCAGGATTTTAAGATCGCGAAAATGTAGCTTAAATTGCGATGGATGTTGTTTTTTTTAAATTAACGTCATGTTAAACATCCATTGTTGTTCAAACAACATTTTTTATCATCTCAAACTACTGATCAAGTTTTACTAAAACCGAAACGTTTTAACGTTCACTTTCCATAATAAAAAAAATCACCACTTTATATATATATATATATATATATATATATATAGAGAGAGAGAGAGAGAGAGAGAGAGATATGTATATATTGTGTGAGATAGATAGATAGATAGATAGATGTCAATATGGGAAACAAACATACATTTTTCTTTTAATTTGATTTATTAACATGATATCAAATTTTATAAAAAGATATGTATATTTTTTGCTGAAGCAGTTGTTCGTGATTATTGAATTAAACAAAATGAACTTTCTTTGCTGTTCTGCAATGGCATTTTTAAATAAATATTAAAAAATCACTGGCGAAAATAAACTGCAAGAATTTACAATTTCAACCAACAGGATGGATGTCTGTAGTTACGTCTTGGAAAACCATCAATATCAGAAAAATAATAAGTGATAACTACTTAGCACACATATTTGCTCAAGAAGGGCATGTAAAGAATTAAAAAAATATTCACCCGATTATTTGGAAATTTCGCGGCAGCAGTTAAAAAAAATTAACTTTGCAAAACGAATGTTGTTACCGTGGCAGTGGCTAAGATGCTAGACTGTGTCATCGTTGTAAGTGAGTTAGAAATCCAGTCGCGCTAATTTGTTCACTTTTGGAATAATACCTTTGGGAAACATATGAACTATATTATCCACCCCCAGCTATGAGTAAAATAGTACCACTACTGTCCCTACAAGGTTGGTTTTAGCATTATATAACCCAAGAAGGTCGATATGCAATTAGACAAAGAGTTTAGATTTCTCTGTTTAAAAGCATATCAACCTTCGTAGATTATTTTATGTCATAAGCATCCTTGTAGAAGATACTTAAACAGTAGTTAAGAAGAACTTGCCGAGGTCGACATTCTAAGTAGTTGCGGGGCTGTCCGCATTCTAGCTTTGAGTCACTGCCGCGAGACGGAAGTTAGGGTTAGTCGTTCTGTCAACCCCAATAAATAGTTATGGGTTTCTAGATGTATTACCCTTTTTCTTTTTTTTTCTTTTTTTGTGACTGAAGTACGATGGGACATGATTTAGTGGGTTCAGAAAAATAAATGCACCTTTCAGAGATACGGAAAGAGTCGGTTCTTGCCCCAAGAAAGAAGCTACCCAGCTCTTTGTCTTTATTATACGTTTTCCTCATAATTCCTCAATGAAACAACCCAAACGGCTGGTTTGTTTGGTTGGCTGATCGTCTAGTGGTGTGGACCCCGTACTTTTTTTCACACCCGACCGTGTGGATATTTCACTGGTTGAAGAAACACAACGATCAAAACAAACTTAGGGTGGAAGGAAGAAAAAACAAAGACATATTCAGAACAGCAAAACAAAAAAAGATGAAGTTTGACACTTTTTGCCAATCTGTGTGTATTTATACCTAACGCAGTTACCAAAGAGGCTGACACATCTCTGGTCATCGTCTTCACCACTCAACTTCCTGTTTCTGACTTCACTGCCCCGTATCTTTTTTTTTCTTGAGTTCTAGGCTAAGCATTCTAGTTTTGAGTCACTGCCCCGTATCTTGGGCTTATCTCTCCTGCTCTACGTTTGGGGCTTGAATCTAACTCTCTACTCCCGGGGTCTCACTCCGAACTCCTAAAATCCTTCGTCTTTTCTTCCGGTCTTGTAGGTTCACGCAGGCATTAGTCTTTGTGTGTCCTTCCCACCAAAATAGACAAAGAGATCCCTCCAGACAATCTGACGCAGGTAAAAAATACTGAAGATAAGATCCCTTCTTTGGCCATCCATCCACGAACACACAGAGAGACCCACATACATATATATATATATATATATATATATATACATGATTGCTCATTGTGCCACACCATGACCACAGAAACTTAAATGAAAGAATAAAGGTATAGATATCCAATCACTAGAAGTAAGTTGTGTTTCTATGTTTCTTATCTTTCAACTGACGATTAGCCCTCACCGACATAGCAGTCTCTGATTCCTAGGCTGGAGTTAACAAGAGTTGGAACATCACCTTCACCAATGTATGTCTTTCCAAATGAGCTACTTTAAAAATGAAATTAATTTGTAATTAATTTGATAGTAAGAAAATATTTAACTAGTTTCATGTACTAACAGACTGAGATTGTACTTTGCTTTATCTACAAATTTAGTTGCAACTCTCTAAATCCTGACTTTGTAATAAAAGCTATTTTAACACCTTCCAAGCTGTAGTCTTGTCAATACAATGTATAGTTGGAGAAAAAGCAAAACGGGGATGCACAAAAAATACATACTGTTTTGTAGAAGTCCTGGAAGGAACACCCTAAAAAATAGCTGAGATCTCCCTTCTCACAAACCATCCAAAATGAACATAACATGCTGGACACGGCCAAAGTAAGAATGCACTCACAAGCGACGTTCTGCTTTGGATTTCTACAGATGGATATACCAGAGTTGGCTAACCAGCACAATCTTACAATCATCAGCTCAATGCCGACACTAAGAATGATGATGGATAGCGAGTGAGAGTCAAAGGAACCATTGCTGTGATATTGATTAGCTACACAGGGAAGACAATAGTTTTTTCTTGTATAATATTTTTTGCATATGTTCAAAGAATTTCATAATAAAAAAAATATTTGACCCTTACGACACACGTTATTATTACCATTGCCTATGTTTTCAATTTTTGTTTAAATTTTAGATTAAACAGCGTTCACGAATGCTCTTTTGATATATTGACTTAATTATCTTTAAACAACAGTTCACAAGCTGAAGTCACTGAGCGAAGATATACTGGTAAATAACGTAGAAAAATAGCAATTTTACTTGAGCCTATAAATCAGGAATCAAACGCTCTTCAATCCAAAACGCCAAGGTCGATCTGAATAGGAGAATGTCGATAGAATTAAAATCATGCCAGAACGCATTTCGTTGAAATAACAGTTCCGTAAAGTCGCTTCTGCTGGCGATGGGTATCCACCAGCAAATCACCGCCAAGATCCTGTCTCATTATTGATATCTGGATGGGTGAAACTGCACGCCGATTTATGGGCTCGTTAGGCGAGAAAGACACGTCAAAGTTGGAAATAAAATCCTTCAACATGTTATATTACTGTGCCAATTAGGATGGTTGAGAAAGTGGTTCTTATTAAGGGCATGTTCCCGTAATCATACACATTGACCCAAGAAACGTAAACACACGCACACACACACACACACACACACAAACACACACACATATATATATATATATATATATATATATATATATATATGAATAAATATGCATATTTCCGTTAATGTTTTCAAATCTGACATTCTTTTTTATATATATATTTTATGCCATATACTTCTGCTCCACATGAATAGGACATTTCAGTCTTCGTTTGGCAGTCAGGCGGCGTTTGAATTTTGCTTGACTGTTCAGTTAGTAAAGATTATTCTCATAAGTTGTTTTGATTTTATTGAAATCGTGATTTGTCTTTGGTTGTCTCTTTAGAGTGTGTTTTTGCGTGTGTATGTGTGTGTGTGTGTGTGATTAGGCCTTGTTGAAAGTTGGTTTAAATCAATCAAAAGATTTTTTTTTATTTTGTTTGGGGCAATGAGTAATTATCGCACTTGTATATTGATATTATTTCAAAGTTTTCCTAGCTATATTCGCAAAGGTGATTTTATGCATAAAGTATTCTATTTTCTTCTCATTTAATATTGCTTTCATATAAAGAGACTCTATTTTTCAAATGTTTTTCCATCCTTTAAAGAATTCACCGCAGTTTGAACATTTGATCATACTGACTATATATTTTCATTTGCAGCTTAAGGTTTTATTTTTATTATGATTGTTATTTTCAAGTTTTCGACGGTAGAGAATTTTCCTTTAATATTACATATTCCTTGCCTTTTATTTGTGCATTTGAAGATTCGATGCACTGTATGGTCTTCAAATTTAGATGAGGTTACTGTGAATTTTAGTTTCTTTTAAAGTTTGTTTTTAAAGAATTTTGTTATGTCTGATTTGTTTTAATTCACTCATTGTTTCTAATTTCATTAAGTTTTTTTCTTACAAACGTTGTCCTTGTTCTTACTTAAAAGAGGCCTGCCGCTCCAGGACTTGTATTAAACTCCTCGCGCTCCCTTTTAACCTCTTTTGCCTTTCAAAACACATATGCGCAATATGGTGTTATGTCTTTGCACTTGCTGAAGTGCTTTGCAGTTGCTAAAGAGCTTGAAAACAAGCCAGACCAGAATTTTCAGTGGTATGTCTGTTCCTAAATGCACATAGCTATATGATCTGAAAAAGAGTTGGTGTAAACAAATGTAAAAAAGATATAATGGATGCAAAAAGCGATTACATTTATATACTACTAATATATTTCGTAATATTATTGCACAGTCTGCTGGTCCATATTTTGACTATAGATCAAGTAAGCTCCTCATTCCCGTTATTTTCAGAATGACCTCATATATATATATATATATATATATATATATATAGCCATTTGTCAACAAAGCATGACGACAGCATAGATGTCTTAGAATCACTCTATTTCTATGTCTCTTAATCCATCCCTTTACACTATCGGTATTTGAAAGTCCTTTAATCGGCGCCCAGTGTCCACAATTTTTTTTTTATTATAATTTTTGCTTGTCACTAATCAGTTGTATGTTCGGAGTGGATATGCACAGGAGAGCATCGCTTTTCTTCTTCAGCAGTGACCACGATGTATTGCACGTCTTACTTGGATCGTTTGTGAGATGGGAGATAAGAAGCCTTACAGTGACTGTGGAGTATATTGTGATAACCAGGATATCTACAAAGCAGCAGGCATTGCTCTTGAGTAAATCTCATTAGCCTTTTCTCCATGCGTTTCTTTTGAGTCCAAAATGATTTAGGATATGCTTTTAGACGGCATCGGATAGAGAGGCTTCAGGTAGAGATGCCTCAAGTTTTAAGGAATGTGAAATTATCCAATTAGTAATCGTAAATCCAAGGGTCACAATGGCATATTGTGATTGTAGCTGTTAGGGTCTTATCTATGGGTCAAATAATGTTACTAAGAAAAGGTACAACTCTAGTTTTATACCTGAAAAGAAAAAAATGCATTCGCCTTCTCGTTACGACCATCCCAACTTATTGGGCTTCTGTAGATGCACTTCAGTGTAAAGATAGGGGACAGTACCACACATGCTGTACTCCTCTATAAAACTACAGTGCATTCCCTTTATGAACACACCTGATGATTATCATCGTGGAACAATAGACTGGACAATCCAAATTCAAATCCTAGTTGACTTTTGAAAAAATTTATTTCAAGCTAATATCCTATGGAAAAGCGTGATCTTTCTATTCTTTCCCAGGTGATAGGTAAATAATATGGCAGACTGACGCTTTAACTTGGGTAAGTGAGTAAACCTGTCTTGGAGAAGTAAAATCTTTGAATTCATAATCTGAGGGATATTGTTCGGTAAAATCCGTGGCACATCCGCGTACAATTCGTCTATTATCAGTTTAGGATAAAAGTGTGGTTGGTCCTACACAACTTTTCAACACTATAAGTAAACACTTATGTTGGTAGTTAAACGATTCACGTCTTTAAAATAAAATCCTGGCCATTCATACCTGCATAATACATTATATATATATATATATATATATATATATATATATATATATATATATATATATATATAAGAGGGCAAATAATTGTTTAAAAATGTTTTATAACACAAAAGGATGAAAACTAAAAGACATTAAAATCATTGAACAGTTACTAGTGATCGGCTAACACTGGCATGTCCGTATGTTGGGTTCATTATAAGGACGTCTTTGCTTCTGTGACGGCAAATTAAAATATTAATCCCAAGACGGGAGTTTATTTATCACACGTGGCAAGACGGGGCAGCCTGGCCGTTGATCTCTCGTAGAATAAGTTCCAGCTAAGATACCCCTTTTTGGGCGTAGGGAAACTGGCAGATTATGCTGGAGTGAATTTGGGACTAGACTGACCGCCGCTGGCAAGGGATTTCCAAATTTCACATTACACACACACCCACCAGGCCACTACTTCTTCATACCCCTAGGATAATGGAAGATATGGGCCTCTAGGTTTAGATATAATAATATTAATTATAGTAGTCAACAATTCCGGTCTCCGTATAATATCTTTAAAGGAAAGAATAGGACAATTTAGGCGAGAATAACATTAGGCGAACGAAGCTGAAAATAGAGCATGCAATTGATAACTTGACTGGCAGACAACACGATGAATAAATTCTAACACCCGGGGACATTGAAATACAACAAGTTTTTTTAATATACACGCGGACACACATATCTAACGTGTCGGCTATATTATCAGCGGATAATACATAAATATAAATGTCCTTCTTCCTTTTTTTCTTTTCTTTCTTCTTTCTTTAAATTGAGAGAGAGAAAGAGAGAGAGAGAGAGAGAGAGAGAGCGAATATGTAATTGCAGTACTTAGCAAGGGTGGAGGGAGAAAGTCTCAATGTTTACTTAGCTTTCGACGGGTTCCTTCTGAGAGTATTTTCTTTTTCACGGACTAGCGGAGTTTTTTTCTCTTTTTTTTTCATAGCTCGGCTTGACTGCGTCTGTCATCTTATTCAAAAACTTTCCTCTTCTTCAACGGAGTTTGGCATGAGACTCCGTTCACCGCGACCTCCGTTCCAAAACTGATATTATTTATCCCTATTTCCGCTGACAAAAAAGGGTGCTACTTCCGCTTTAGGATTCTAGCCATTCTTTTAGCCTCTTTCTTCTTCCTTCCCCTGTCAGCCGATTCTTTAGGACTACTATCTCTTTCACCCAGTCACAGAATGCAAATATCTGTTGGCTTTCATTCTGACCTGGATTTGTTACTTCGGCCGCGAGGAATTGACCAAGATTCCTATTCCACGTTTAACGCTCAGTCTTTTGCAGCCTACTAATTCAAACACAGATGGGTAGTAGAGATTCCTTATTTCTCTCCTCTCAGTGGTAGACCACGTGACACTTCTCTAGTAATGCTCTGCATGTCTACTTTTTCTAACTTGCGTGCTTTTTCGATTGGAAGTAAGTAGCTGTGCAGAAAACCATTGACCAATCACAAAAAAGGTGATGAAACATGTCTTCATGTTTAAGAAGGTTAATGGAGTGTAAAGTTTAAATCATTTTTGTCACCATATATTTAGACTAAAGATATCAAAATTACAGTCGAAAATAGCGGAATTTCAACAGCTGGCCTTTTTACTTACAAAACTCAGTATAGCTAAAGCAAAGATCTATTTTCAACCATTGCGATAAGGAATCTAATAAAATAGTTTGATGAAATATAAACTATATGTTCTTTTTTATGGATTGGTCAAACATTAATCAAAGAGAAAAAAAAAGAATATGCGAAGAACAATGCAAAAATTATTAAGTGAAAATGTTCTTGGCCATTCGAGCTTCAGGTGTGTTTGCGGAATTTGTAATTTCGTTTATCTAATTCTTTTTTTTGGGGGGGGTGGCGGTGATAACTGGGAACCAAAAAACAATACGATCACAGGATGTTTTTTTCTTAGAAAAATGTATCAGCACGTATTCTTAACCCGTAAAACTATATTTCTTTTACTGGGGTCACCAATTTTCCTTTATCTAATTTCTTTCTTGTATGTAAACGAAATATGCATAATAGAGAGGCTTACAGAATAAATTAAAATATATGCAATAAAGATCCCGATATTTAAAAGAAATATGTTTAATGTATTGTAACAAAAGTCCACAAAAATGAACGAAAAGTTTATAATGTATGCCAACCACAAAAAAGTATTCTCACAAGAGAAAATTATAAGCCTCTCTAGAGAAATATGTCCGTGAGTATTTTAAAATCAAAAGTAAATCAGGAATATTCCAGTAGTGGTGAGAAATTAAACCAAAATAGAAAAGAGGAAATGTATCTTTACCTTTTGACAGCAAACACAATTTTTCTTTTTTTTTTTTTTTTTTTGGTGGGGGGAATATTATTTTTAATTTCGCGCGTGGAATACGCATAAACAGCAGTTTGATTCTGAATATTTTGATTGGCTGGACTGTGGGATTTTATGGTGACTTGTGTTTTATTATTTTCTGTTGGCAAATAGTTCTGATTGCTGTCTTCTATTTTGACCTTCGACCCGGCCAAAAATGCCATTCCAAGGTGATGCACCGGAAGGAGGTGACACATTCTGATGGTAGTTATGAGAGGAAATCGCGTGGGCGGAAATTGGCTGATTAAATAGGACGAGGTAAAAAAAAAAATTCCCATGGTACACTCATTGGCTGATGCACCAGAAGAGAGTGACCTGTGAACTGCATGACAGTTATTTCCGCTTGATGACGATCAAACATGCGATTTCATAGATCGAGTAGGCGACTGAGTGGCCGTTGAACTATTATATAACTCAGTCAAGACAGAAATCAGACATTCCCAGTTCCAGTTAGAGTTGGAGAGGGGGAGGGACGAGATGTGGTAGGGAAAGCCACATCAGGCCGAAGGGACTCTTGGAGCCCCTGATGAGTTGCAGTTGGAGATCGGACGGAGATGTGGTAAGGAAAGCCACATTAGGCCGACGGGGCCGAAGGGGCCCTGATGAGTTGGGGTCCAGGGAAGATGCTGATAATATGCAGTAAAGAAAGCCATCACCCAGAAGAGTGGACCTCTGGGCCTCCGGTTGAGCATCAGAACAAGAAAGACAGAACGTTGACGGCCATAACAATGGGGTCAAAATATTGCAGTTTCTCTTCGGTCTCCAGCTCCCTCTCACACGCAAACCTTGAGTAACCTTTTCGAACCCTTACAATAAAGTGAGAGGTAAAAATATTTTTCTGAAGAAGTCGCCCTGCGTCTTTATTATTGTGTCGTTATGATGCTGCATATGAGAATATAACAGCTGTAATAATATCCCAAAGAGTGGGTGTGGCTAGAAGGAAAAGTTAAGAAAACAAATTGATTGATTGATAAAATGATTTATTTTAACAGCGTGTAAACACCTCTAAAAGGATTTTATACCTAGACGTTAGCGAATCGTGTTTATTATACGTTCACATTCATATTTTTCGTGTTGTTGTTTCAAAAGAGTTTTTTTTTTTAAATTTACTCGCTTCAATCGACAGTGGATAGTTTTATACTGATCAATTTCACTATTATTTCAGGAGTGGACCTGGGAGTAATGGTAATGAAGTGGTACTCCGTACGCCACAAAGGTCCAGAACTGGAGCTTCACCATCAGATGCAGTTTTGTGACATACTAAGAACTCCACTTTCTTTTAGGCATTTCACACACTGCAGGGAATAATCTACGTATTTTAACCCCTAACGACAGGGTGGATGTCAATACTGAAACTGACTTAATACGTGAAGATCCGGATCTCTTCGGTCAGAGCGAGGTTTTTCATAATAAAAGTTTAATCTTAATTTCATTCATTAAAAATTTGTTACAATAGATTAGAGTTCAAGCATCTCATTCTAATTACGCTTATTTATTATTTCTGTTTGTTTGTTAAATCTATACTCACATCGATGAACAGCCCAGTGGGCCGCAGCTGTTAGAAGACGTCGACTGCATCGCTACAGAATGGTAAGACCACCAACCAACAACTGTTCTAGCTATTATACTAAACTATCTGATGGTAAAACTCTAATCCTTGAACTTTGGGTTATATCGTGCACCCCTTATTGGCATTACGCGAGGTCCGCTCAGTTTCTGAGTCTTAGCACCTGTTAGAGAACAATCTATGGGTTAAATAGAACTGTTTAAGCACTTAACTGTGTGCGAACAAATGACTGATGTTGAATTGAATTGTTAGTGCTACATAGCAATATTGTAACCATTTAACTGTACAAATGAATGAGTAATGCTGACTAGAATAAGTGTTGAATATTGATGTAAAATCAAATCGTCGAGGTTACAAAGCAATAAATGATGTCATTTAGTTGTGCGCAAAAATGATTAATCATCAATATGATTATTTGTAATAAAAAGAAATAATTGCAAGCATTTAACTGTGTGCAAACAAATGAACTCTGGCTCGTTTAAAAGTTTTATTTACAAAATATATGTTTAAAAAAAAAAGAAAAAAAATATATATATACTCTATCATATTATATTATATTATATTTACATATGTACAATTGATATACATAATATATATATATATATATATATATATATATAGTTTACATCTTACATATACATATATATACATATATTATAGGTATTATTCGGTCCAGTTAAACCAGAGTTGGGAGTATTTCCTTCAGGACAAGAAAATCATTCAAGAGCTGAACAATTAGATTTTCCAGGTAGAGAGCTCAATACAATTAATTTTACAGAGCAATACTTTCTTTAAAGCAAAAACCAAAGACCGGTTAATTTAGGATTATAAATTTATTTCCATCCTGTTTTGCGTTTCTGGTGTGAACCAAAAACATGAAGAAATATATAACAGGACTTCTTCAGATCTAATGGATAAATAAAACAGAATAGACACGGGGGGAAGGGGGAGGGATAGAGTTGAAGAGTTACTTCCTCGTTTTACTGAATTTCCGTTTTTTTATTTACCTATTTATTTTATTTTCAAAATTCCTCCGTCAGTTAAAATTACGGTAATTTAACTTTTTTATTTATTTTTTTTTATTCATTTTCTTTTCTTGTTAAGTTCGATAAATAACTTTTATGTGCTATATCAATGTAATGAATTTTTGTAAGGGAAATATTCATGTATATAGTAATTTCGATACTATTAACTTAGCCACCTATTTTTCCATGTGTGTATATTGGATACGTTTTTTTTCCTTGTTTCACTATTTTTTCTATGTTTTTAAAATTTATAGTCCATAGTTTAAATTTTGTCCTATGTCTACATCTGGCTATTAATTCACCATACGGCACTATCGAAGCAATTCTGGTATTTGAAAAACAAAGGGTTAACCCATGAGATTGAATGGTCTATTTTGAAAAAATCAAATACTCCAAATAGTTTTGACGGTAGAGGCAATTTGTGCTTAGAAGCAAAAATACAAATAATGACGTATAAATTGCCTGAAAAGTTATTAAATAAGAGAAGTGAATAGTATAGATAAATATCATTGAATAGTTCAAGATATGGTTGCAAGATCCCATACTCATGTAGAGAAACATAGTGGCTCTTTTAAGTATTTGATGTTATATTAATAAACTGTCTATTATTGGATTTGGATTTTATTTGGTTATTTCAAATAAAATGATGTGGTTCAATAGAAAAAGTAAGTGAATTATTGTAAATCTTCCATTTCCCATAAACTCTCCCAGAAATTGTTTTTCTTACAGTATTTTTGTGATTATAATTATTAGGCTTTAATTACCAGGAAACAACCCACAAGGCACCAACTATACGGCCACCTGCCTCCCATCACGAAAACTATACAAGTTAGACGAACCAGTCACGCAGGACACTGCTGGAGAAGCAAGGACGAACTCATCAGTGATGTACTCCAATGGACCACCGTATATGACCAAGTAAAAGCAGGACGACCAGCTCGAACAGCAGCTATGTGGGGATATGGGATGTAGCCCTGAAGACCTACCAGAAGCAATGAATGATAGGGAGAAGGGGCAAGAGAGGGAACGACATGATGATGATGATGATACTCTCTTTCACACATTAATGGAAATACGTGATAAATAAGTATGTTGTACTTGTCTTCAATGAAAAGACCGTAATAATTTTCATGATTGTTAATGTCTATAAATGTCGTTACTCGTGTTGAAGGAAGAACCACAAGTATAAGAGTTTAGTAATGAATGTGTTCTGTAATTTATTTTTTTGTTAATTAATTCGGGGAGTCGTAAGGGCAATATGGCTTACGTACTGGACTCCGATATCGTCACAAGCGAGTTCGAAACCCAGTTGCGCTGTTCTTACGATACTAATACACTTGAGAAAGGTTTGAAAGTTGTAGTACCACTACTATTCTTTTACAAGGTTGGCCGTGGCACTGAATAACCTACGAAGGTTTTTATACCATTAAGAAAGAAAACATATTTATTAACTTGATTGTTTTATTTACTTCTTTTTAATTAGACTTGAAATTTAGTAAATTCCATTTTGAAATAGTTTTGTATTGGTGCAAAACGCAGAAAATGCATATGAGAAATCTAAATATTCTTCTCATGGAAATTTAAGAAAAAAATTCAAAGAGTTAAATGAAATGAAGTGTAAAAGACTTTTGAAAGTATATATCTTCGCTTTTTTGTTTTTTTTCCTAACATATAAAACGTAAAATCTTCCGCATATTTTGATTTTAATTCATTTTAATTTCATTATTTGGGGCATCCTTTCTGTGGTGTTGCTATTTAAAATCTTTTTAACGATTTAAATTCCCCGGTGACCTGTCTTTACAAGAAATTTTATCTTTATTCTTGTGATGGTTAAAGAGTGAAAAGCAAGGGAGATAAATGTAGTGGCTTGTGTAAACTGGGAAAATTTAATGTTATTTACCCATAGCTGGGGAGAATGAAGGATTCATACCTTTTTCCGATAGCATAAGCTCGATTTGAAACGTAAACAGGATTTGAACTCGGACCGTTGATTTCATTTCCTACTACGATAATTGTTACTCTGAGCGCGTCTCGTTCCTAAAAAGCATATCTAATGGCTAACACCAACCCAAGTCTCATACACATAGTAACAACAAGCGGATCAAAGATCCCAATATTTACTGGAATGCCGACTGACCTGAAACCATGGCTAGCAGCGTTACAAAAAGAAGCAACAGATCTACAAGCTAACTAATTCGGGGTTGATAAACCTAGCCTGATTTTTCAAATTGTATTGTGTCGGAATTGATCGGAAACTGTCTTGACTATTACCCAGGCATTCCTAGTAAAGACTTGTTCGATGAACTAACGGCACTGTATGGAGAGTTTGTTAACTCTACTGACGCCGCTAGGGCTTTGATGAAAGTGAAACAAAAAAAGACGAATCTCTCACCAAATTAGCGAGCAGAATGTCGAATCTTGCAAATTTAGCGTATCGGTACTCGGAGTTAAGGGAAGGATCAGCTGTGCAAGTACGACTATCTGAATTTTTCATTGATGGAGTTAGTAATTCCTTTATCAAAGAGGGTATTGCGAGAGCTAATCCGATAACCTTGTTGGGGGCCTTGTCATCATCAAGGGAGAGTGAGCGACTTTGAGGCTGTCAAGAAATAAAAGAAAAAACATACTAATAGATTTCCGGGCAGAAATCATTTTAGTCCAGTTATTGATCTATAAAAATAGGATACTTAAACGAATCCTCTGAGAGGATTAGAAAAAGGGACCCAGAAGAAACTCAAGACTGCCAAAGAAGCATCTCTTCCATTGTAAACCCGAAGTACTCCGAACAACCTGCAGACGTTACAAAATTTTAAAGTCCCAGACTTTAGTGATGTTAGATTTACTTTAACCGCACCTCATTGCCACTCTTCCTCTCTCGATATTCTTTCGTCCTCTGTTTGCCAGGAAAGCAGAACTCGTTTGTTTGTTATTTTTTGTCTCACAAACGTGTTTCAATAAAAACGATTTTTGTTGTTTTTAAACAACGAGCTTTCTGTATTCTTTGAGACAATCTAGCCACTCATATTACTTGACTGTCAGAAGAAGATCCGGCTGAATTGTTTCAAATCCCCTCCGTGGATCTTTCAAACTCAACGTGGGCACGGAAGGATTTGACAAAGCAAACAGCCGGAAGCTGCTGTGGTAGTCACGAACACAATAGCCACAACAAGTACTGTGACTAGTAGTCACACCACATTGGGCTCCGTGACTAGCATAGAACCACATAGATAGCGTTTTGCTTCATTATTAATTTAAAACTTTCACAAGGCATCTGTCCATCAAAATTTTTACTTTATTTAGTCTCAGTCACTTATCATTTGAAAAATTGATATCACAATTAACATACGGTCGATATTAATATAATTTATCTCTAATTATTTATTTCACATATGATATGTTTTTTCTTTTTCTTTCCTTTCCTTTCTTCTCTTCTCTTCTCTTCTCTCTCTCTTTTGTTTATTTCTTTTCTTCTTTCTTTCTTTCTTTCTTTTTTTCTTTCTTTCTTTTGCCTTTTCCTTTTCCTTTTTTTCTTTTTTCTTTTGTTTTTCCTTTTTCTTTTCTATTCCTTCCTTTTTCTTTTCTTTCTTTTTCTGGAATGTTTTGACATTTATTGCTTTTATCATTTTTCAATCTGCTGTTTATCATAGAAATTCCATACATTTAAACATTATTGCCTGTTCCAATCACGTGACAGTTTTTCAAAAATGAACGCCGATGGAATTATATAACAGTTAGATGATCTTACTTTATATATATATATATATATATATATAGGTGTGTGTGTGTGTGTGTGTGTGTGTGTGTGTGTATTTTCCCCTGGTGGGGGTGTTCACGTAATGGTTAAAGCAAGTTTGAACTCCAGTCGCTCTATTACGTTCACTTTCGGACAAATACCCTTGGGAGAGGTATAAAACCTCTTCTTCTCAAAGCTCTGGGTTAAATATTAAAACTACGGTTCTTCAAGAAGGATGGATTTGGCATCACACAAACCCAAGTAGGATGATATGCCATTAAACAAACAAACTTGGTAAACCAAGCCCCCCCACCCCGTTGTTGTATTCTACTAACACATCCATCGTAATTCTAACAACACTTGTTTCACCATCTTAAATTCCCGATGAAGTTTTACTAAAACCGAAACGTTTTAACGTTGACGCTCCTTTATAATAAATTCACCCCTTTTAGATTACATTTTTTTCTGTTTTCTTCATAATCTGCCATGCAACAGCAGAGGGTATAGTTATCAGTCAGTATGCATGTTTGTTTTCTGGCTTCTGATACCCAAAGTACCAGTATGTATTGTCCTTCATATTCTGTATGTACGATTGTATTCATAAAAATGCTTTCTTCTGTTTTACTTTTACGACACGCTTCAAACATTTGCCAATTACAAAAAAAAATATATTAAAATGCAATATTCTTGTTGTTTCAGTATCATCTTTCTCATTTTATTATTCTTAACACAAAGTAGCGTTTTGCTAACACATTTCCTAAGCAAAGTTGGTTTTATTTTTTACAGCGTCTTATCATAGGATGGCGAGACAGGAAGTTATAACGCCCCAGAGAATTAACGAATTTTATTATCAGAATAACCATGTTTTGTCACATGCACTAAACGTACTCCTTTGTTGGTGAATCATTCTTTAACGTTAACTAACCTTCCGGACACTTTTTTTTCCTTTTTATCTTCTTTACTTTCTTTCTACCTACTTGTTTAGCACATTTCTTTCTTCTTCAGTATTTTCGACTTATTTTGATGCGTCTTTTTACCGCATTTTTTCTGTTTCTTCTTTTTGCTTCTTTTTTTTTTTTCTCGTTTACGCTCTTGTGCGTTATTTTCCTAAATTCTATATCTTTCCTTCTTTTTTTCTTTTTTCTTTCTTTCTTTCTTTCTTTCTTTCTTTCTTTCTTTCTTTCTTTCATTTTCTTATTTTCTTCTACTATGCATTTGTTCTTTCTTTTCAAATTCCTGTTTCTTTTTTTCTTTCCTTTTGTTTTGAGATTTCTTTCTTCCTTTCCATTTTCCGTATATAGTTTTCTATAGTTCATTATTTTGCTTGCTTTTTTCCTTTCTTTACGCCTTTTACCTTGTTTCTTTCTTTCTTTCTTTCTTCCTTTCTTTCTTCTGACATTCTTCTTCCTCGTTTTTTTTTTCTCGGCTTTTTTTCTTTTAGAATTTTCCAGAATTCATCGTTTTGCTTAATTTTTTTTTCCTTATTTGCTTCTTTATATTTTGTTTTTTTCCGCTAATTTGGTCTTTCTTTCTTTTTTATTTCTCCAATCATTTCTTTCATTCTCTCTTTCTTTCTTTCTTTTTCCTGCTCAGTTATGTGTTTCTTTCTTTCTTTCTTTCTATGTCTTTGTTTCTACCATACTAAAATATATCTATTCATGAATTTATTGTAGCTAATCTATTATTTCTTTTACGTCTTTATCATATCTTTCTTTCTTTTCTTTTTTTTCTGAATAACTTTTTCCTTTCTTTCTTTTTATCTTAAGGCTTTAATTCTGTCCTTCTGACTTTCTTTACTTCTTTTAGAACATTTCTCTTTTTCTTTCCTTTCTCTACTCATCAAATATGTATTTCTTTTTTTTTTCTTTTACTAAATTAGATTTTCTTTTCTTTTCTTCACATCTTCAATTTCGTTTTTGAATTTTATTTATTTTCCATTCATTTCTTCATTTATTCATTCAATCTATATATTTCTTTCTTTTACTTCTCTTATCTATTTTTTTTTTCTTTTTTATATATATTTTTTCGTTAACTATATTTCATGTTCCCTTCTTTTTTATTATCTACTTATAACCTTCTTTCTTTCTTTCTTTCTTTCTTTTCTCTTGGTCATTTCTTGTTTTCGAGTTCTTTCCATTTATTGTTCTCTGTAAACACTGTCGTTATTTCCATCTTAGAATCATGTTCTGTTGTGTAGCATATATTTACAGTTGACATTGACGCCAAGAAGAACTCTTAAGTGATGCTTCAAGTAGGTTTTGTCAAGTCTGAAAAATATTACATTCAATGCAACAAATCAGTTGGAGTGCTTCTTAACTGAAGTTATTATGAACATTTCATACTGGTAATGTGAGTCGGTGTTCAAACCTTGGTAAAAGAGCAGCTTATCAAATAATGAGTTTCCTAGTAGACAGCGCACACTTGATGGTATAATGAGACTAGCCAATCTATCTTTATCTCGTTCCTTTCATTTTCCTTGTCATAATAAGCTAAATTCATAAACAATGATTTATCGAAAGAACACACATAATTGTGATATGTATATTAAAACATGAGAAGAGTATGACTGTCTGTCCTCCAAAAAGAAACCATACGGTTCGATATAGGAATACTGCATTCAGTAAATATGCCTTTTTCGTTTGGTTTTCTCGATATGTTTAATGGCATATCAATGTCTTATCTGTGATTTTATATCCTGCTTGGTTTTATTTGTAAATATTCAGTCGTAATCATTACTATATTTATTTTAATTTTTAATTGCAAATAAAGCTTGAATTTTGTTCGTCTACCATTTGATTTGCACAATTATGTATCAAGAACTCCTTGTACGAATAATTTACACTCAACTGCACAGTACCAGGTATTGCTATGAAATATAAATACTTTTTACATCATTATGATACGACTCTGACTAGTATTACCACTTTGAGTCAGAGTGAACATGTAAGTAATGAAATAAAGGGATGTTCCCCACTTCCTACTCCTCCAAATCTAGAGCCTTACTACCAGATGCTGTTGTCATATGCAGAAGACGTATGCATTATACCTAAGGAGGAATTTTAACAGATTTATAATTTTTCATGGAGTAACAGGGGTTCTCATTAAGAATGATTTTCTCATAATAAACCATAATCAAAGAGGAGCCATGTTGCTGCAAGGTATAATTAACACAATTTAAATTCATCAACGACAAAAGACAAAATATCAATATTTGTCATCAAAATAATTTTTCGCCTCTAATTAAACATTGCTAATTGGATTTATATGAGGTTGTTCAATCTGAAAATGTAAGATAATTACATTGCATGTTTGCTAAGAATTGACAATAGGGAAACAAAATGTTAAAATGGCTAAATCTCTAAAGTCTCATTCATGAAATTAATAATTACCATAAAAACACACATTTTTGTTTTTTGTTTTTTTTGCTTTTTAATGAAACGTTATTTTAAACAGTAAAAAAAAAAAACATAATTAATAATTTTTTTTTTTTGAGTTGAATGGAATCGACGGACCGAGATCAAATTCTCGCAAGAATCGATTTGTCGTCCTCCTTGTCTCTATGTATAAGTATATTGTCGAAGAGAGTGGGCTCCTTAGCCTTTCTAAGACATTCTGGCATGGAGAAAAGACAAACTCTCAATCAAAAAAAGCTGTCATCCAGGAAGCCCCTTTAACTTCGAGCTGAACTGCTTGATCGCACTAAGCGAGTTCGAAATTCAATCATGCTATTAAAGGAATTCATATAAAATTTAAATTCATTTCAATGCATATATATATATATATATATATATATATATATATATATATATATATATATATATGCGTGTGTGTGTGTGTGTGTGTGTGTACATTCATCTATATATATATGTGGGTAAACATATATAATATGTACTTATAACAACACACCATAGTGTAGCTATAATCACTTTCTGCCACCTGGTTACTCTATATGAGAAACCAAACTCTTCAGATAGCCATCACATAATGGACAGATAAATTATTAAAATTCTCTTTCAATGAATTGTTACTCGTTAAAAAAACATTTTTAAGGAATAAAAGAGAAAGAAAGGAGGGATAGCAAAAAGATATGGGCTACAAGTCGGTATCAAAACTGGATAATATCAATGCCTGCTTTCATTTCTTCTTATATTTAAAAAAAATTAACAAGATTCACAAACATTTCAGTAAACCTTTTTTTCAATAAGTTAACCAACTTTAATTTAAGAAAAATCCGTCTATTCATTGATTTACTCTTTCATGAAAACATGCTGATAAATAATATTATTAATATCAAAGTAATTTTTACTCAATTTATTAAGAGTTTTAACTAATTTCTTTTTAAGATTGAAATTTAGTTTTAAGTAATGTTTTAATATTTTTATAAATTTATTTATTTTGAATACTGCCATTCTAATTACCGTTAAAATCATTAATTTAATGATTATATATATATATATATATATATATATATATATATATATATATATATATATAGTCATACGTGCATGTATGCATATATATATTAGAGTATGCATGCATGTATAAATATGTATGTATATATATATATATATGCATGTATCTATAAATGCATATATATATATATATATATGAAATGTGTGTGTGTGTGTGTGTGTGTGTGTGTGTGTGTGTGTGTGTGTGTGTGTGTGTGTGTGTGTGTGTGTGTGCATATACGTCGTGCCTTCAATAGGTTTCCAAACTATCTTTGTATAAGCTTTGAAAATTGTCGTAGACTCTTGAAAATTCAGTATGCGATTGCTATACATCTTATAAAATGACTGACTAATTCATATGATATCAGGTTCAAATGAACAGCAACATCAGGAATCGGAATACACCCTCTTAAAGCCTGATTGTCACAGCTGGTGAATTTCAAAAATGCAGCATATACATATAGTCAGAATTTGGCGTTAAATAACCTACAAAGGTTGATACGTCATAAAACCCAAACAACCAACTAACCAACAAAAAATGCAATCTGGACATGAGGACATTTTCGAAGAATGATATGCAATAAAATTTTGTTTTAAACTTTGATAAAATGCCACTGAAATATATGGAATACTTCAGACTGCTTTTGGAGCATATTGCATGAATCGAGCATCAGTTTTGGGTGACATAAGAGATTCAAGGAAGCCAGGGAGTCTGTGAGGGTTGATTAGAGGTGTGTGAGGAGTAAGGAAATCAATACACCAGAGTTGATTGGCCAAAGGATTAGGGTAAGGGTTACTATGTTGAGGTTTTAAGGGAGTTTAGGAAGAGATTCCTAAGGAAGAGGCCAGCACTCTCCAAATCAGGTCAGTTGCATTTCCACCAGGATAATTCACCAGTCCACAACTCCATCTTTGACACAGACTATTTAAGCAACATGGGCATCAAGACAGTTCCTTCCCCTCCCTATAGTCCAGACCTTGCTCGCTGTGACTTTTAGTTATTCCCTAAGCTCAGTTATGAGACAATTGAGGAGATGAAAGAGGTTGTGACGAAGGTCATTGACACGCTCACACAAGAGGACTCCCATGGGGCATTCAAGAAGTTGTTGGAACTGTACAACAAGAGCATTGCTTCCGGAGGAGATTTCTTCGAAGGGGACTTGAGTTTCATGTGTGTACTTTCTATAAAAGTGCTCATACTAAAAAGTCTGGAAACTTTTTTAATGATCCTCGTATATATGTATGCATGCATATATATGAGTGTATGTACACATATATATGTATGTATGCATGTATATATTTGTATATATGCATATATAAATAAAGTACAATTGGTGACCGTAATCGAGTACGACCCAAAGCCTTCCTTGTCAATAGCTACTACACCGCAGTGTTAGGGAGGGGACAACTCCTTTCCCTTGGTTTTCTCTACCGTTGATAAGTACCTTATAATGCTGAGTGTTGAACAAGCAGGTATCAAGTACAATTTTGAGAGTATTTGGTATGACTTGACCTGGGATTTAATCCCGGTCTCCCCGGACATTGGCGAACACTCTGTCAAGACGGCAAATTATTGTATATATTTTTATGCACTCGAACGCACGCACGCACACACCAACATGCACACATATTCCCCACCCACAACCACCCCCGTACACACACACACACTCCCCCCACACACAAGTACACACACACACACACACGCATGTTTATATATATATATATACATATATATATATATATATTCAAAATTTTGTGGATTATTTTTTTTTTTAGTTTACACTGATTTAGTGCTTTAGAGCTTGATAAAAAGTATTACTCGATATTTTACTTACACTAAAACCAAATATTACAATGAGAATAAAATCGATTAATTTTCTCATCAGATTATTGTAAAATTAGCAATATTTTAAAGTTATTCAATTATATATATATATATATATATATATATATATATATATATATATATATATATATATATATTCGAATGACTTGGAAATAACGATAATCTAACAATATATATCGAAACACTACTGCATAGTTTGGAACGAGCCACTGCAGGCATTGGACTCCATGTTAATGCACACAATACTGAATTTATGTGCTTTAAGCAGAAAGGTGACATCTCCACACTAGACGGAACCTCTCTGAAACTGGTTGACAAATTCACCTACCTAGGAAGCAGCGTCTCATCAACCGAAAAAGACATCGACACACGGCTAACGAAGGCATGGACAGCTATCGATAGGCTTTCGATCCTATGGAAATCAAACCTGACCGATAAAATGAAACGCAGTTTCTTCCGGGCTGCGGTCGTGTCGATACTGCTATATGGATGCACTACTTGGACGCTGACTAAACGGTTGGAAAAGAAGCTAGACGGCAATTATACAAGAATGTTAAGAGCAATATTGAACAAGTCCTGACAGCAACACCCCACAAGGCACCAACTATACGGTCACCTACCACCTATCACGAAAACTATCCAAGCTAGACCAATCAGACATGCTGGACACTGCTGGAGAAGCAAGGCCGAGCTCGTAAGTGATGTACTCCTGTGGACCCCCGCATATGGCCAATCAAAAGCAGGACGACCAGCTCGAACACACATACAGCAACTATGTGATGATACGGGATGTAACCCTGAAGACCTGCCAGAAGCGATGAATGATAGGGAGACGTGGAGAGAGGAGGTCAGGGATATCCGTGCTAGCCGCACAACATGATGATATGTATATATATTACTAATTCAGTTTTCTTGAATTGATTATCTTGTGACTTTCTTTGGACATAGAAAGTTGCAATTGCTTTTTAAAATCTACCACGTATTTATTAATTTTATTTTCGATTTGAAGAATTTCTGTTCTTTAGAAAATTTACTTCTCTGAATAGCGGCCAAAGAGGAATTTTTCTTTGTAGTGTCACCGTCATGTTCCATGTTTTGTTTTGTTTTTTTCTATTCCCCAGCAAGGTCGAGGTAATTAACATTCTTTTCACATTCTATCAGTTTTATTCTGTGGGCAGGCGGGACAGCAAAGTCGACAATTTTGCAAATTCCCTTTTTTTAATTGATTCTTATTTGATCTGGTCTTCTGGCCAAGATTGGCTTATCCTTGTGTATGTGAAAGTCGCATAGTAGTTTATGTGTGTCATTTTCTATGACAGATGGTGGGTTGAGCATATACCATTTGTTTGTATGGTAAAGTTTAAATTTCTTGCACATCTCACAGTAGATCACCTTGCCCAACCAGTCGTGTCTAGTGTGATACTACTTCTGTGCAAATTTGCTGGATTTGCTTATTATGTGATTGATCGTTTCGTCTCTGTCACCGCATCGCCTACATTTGCTATTTTATTGAGTCTTATCTATTCTTAATTCGATATGATCAGTTCTTACGGCGTTGTTTGTGCGACTATTAGAAGAGATTCAGTTTCTCTCTTAAAGTTTCCTTTTCTTAGCCAGGTCCAGGATTTTTCGAATGGGATGTTGTTTATTAGTCTTTTAAAAGGCCCTTAGATTTGTTTTTCTTCCGAATTCTGTTTTCTGTTGTCATTCTGATGTCAAATATTCAATAATGTGGCAGTTTGGATGATCCTTTCTCGTCCTTTTATTTCTAAGTCCTCCTGTCCTTTTAATAATTAATTGGTGACTGTACCAAAAGCACCAATCACGATTGGTATAATTGTCACGTTCATGTTCCATATTTTTTTCCAATTTCCAAGCAAGGTCTAAGTAATTATCCTTCTTTTCATAAATATTATTATTATTACTCCTCTAGAGTTTTTCACATCAGTGTAAGCTGATGGTTTTTCACCGGAGTTTGAGTGACAGCAAGTCTCCTCAAGTCTCCAGGACTCGTCTTAGGATTCTGGCCGTCCTCAGCAATGCTGTTGTTTGGAGTGTCTCTACCCGACCGCCAACTTCCAAGTCCTCCAGGCCCTTTAATAATCCTTTAGTTACTGTGCCTAATGCACCTATCACAATTGGCACAATCGTTACTTTCATGTTCCACAGCTTTTTCAATTCTCTAGCAAGGTCGAGGTACGTATAATTCTTTTCACTTTCCTTCAGATTTATTCTGTGGTCCTCCGGGACAGCAAAGTCGACAATTTTGCAGATTCACTTTCTTTTGTTGATTATTATGAGGTCTGGTCTTCTGGCCGGGATTAGGTGATCCTTTTGTATGTTAAAGTCCCATAGGAGTTCATGCGAGTCATTTTCTAGGACAGGCGCCGGGTTGTGCATGTACCATTTGTTTGTATGGTCGAATTGAAATTTCCTGCACATTTCCCAGTGGATTACCTTGCCGACCCAGTCGTGTCTCGCCTTGTACTCCTTCTATGCTAATTTGCTGCATTCGCTTATAATGTGATTGATCGTTTCGTCTCTGTCACCGCATAGCCTACATTTACTGTTTTGTTGCGTCTTATCTATTCTCGCTTTGATATGATTGGTTCTTCTGGCGTTGTCCTGTGCAGCTATTAGGAGGGATTCCGTTTCTTTCTGAAGGTTTCATTTTCTTAGCCAGGTCCAGGTTTTCTGGTGCGAAATGTTGTTTATTAGACGCTTAAAGCGGCCATAGAGTTGTTTTCCTTCCAATTTTTGTTTCCTAGTTGTTGTCATTCTTTCGTTTATCGTGTTGTCCGTATCGACTTTGATGGTTGTAATTAGTCCTCGTTCGTGTTTTTCTATGTAGTCTTCGAGCCGTTGTAAGGATGCGTCAACGGTGTCTTCGATGCTGGCAAGTCATATTCCTCCCTCTTTTCTAGATACATATAGTCTGTCAACGTTGTCTCTGGGGTGTAATGCCTTATGCATGGTCGTTAGTTTTCTTGCCCTTAGGTCCATTTGTTTAAGCTCCTCTCGGGTCCACTTGAGAAAGGTTCCCGAGTATCTGACTAGTGGCACAGCCCAAGTATTTATTCCTTTGATGAGGTTTCTGATGGAGAGTTTTGTCTCGAGTAGTTTTTGCGTTCTCCAGAAATATTCTTTTCGGATCATGTCTTTCATTTGCACTTGTTTGATGGTGTCAGCCTCCAAGATGCCCAAGTATTTGTAGGTTTCATTTTCTTCAAGCGTCCTAATTCTGTCGTGATTTGGTAGTTCCATTCAGTCAGTCATATGTCGTTTTCCACTTTTCATGACGAGCATGACACATTTTTCTTACTCCTTTAGAGTTTTCACATCAGTGTTAACTGATGGTTTTTCACAGGAGTTTGTGTGACAGCAAGTCTCCTCAAGTCTCAAGGATTCTGGCCGTTCTCAGCAATGCTGTTATTGGGATGGTCTCTTCTCGTTCGCCAAATTCCAAATCCTCCAGGCCTTTCAATAATCCTTTAGTTATTGTGCCTTAAGCACTAATCACAATTGGCACAATTATTATTATTATTATTATTATTATTATTATTATTATTATTATTATTATTATTTCATTGTTGACGAGTTTTTCCCACCAGCGTTAGCTCGTGGTCTTTTACTGGAGCCCGAGTCTCCAGAGGTCTCCGAGGAGTTGTCTCAATATTTTGACTGTTCTCAAATCGGTGATATGGATCATTTTGACTGCTCCACTTATTCACAGTTATTATTATTATTATCATTATTATTGAGTTTTTTTTTTTACAAGACTGGAAACTAATATCAATTCGAATCTCCACGCCTCTCCCAAGAATTGTTGCTAATATCTGGATTGCTGTAGAGTGGAAAAACTTAATTCTGCCTCTGATCTTCAGTTTACCCACTTTCTTTTCTAGTTTCTTTGAGACTTATCCAAGTGCTCTCACTACAATCAGCATCCCTCTCACATCCGTGTTTCATAATTTCTTCAACTCAACCGGCAAGTTCCATGTATTTGCCCTATTTTTTAAAAACTTTTTTTTGTATTTTAAGTCGATGGTCTGTTGCAATTACAAAATCCAATCATGTTCTACTTGTTAATTCAAAATTAGGGTTTTTCACATCAGCGTTAGCTGGTGGTTAGTTACTGGAGTTTGAGTGACAGCAAGTCTCCTCAAGTATCCAGGACTTGCCTCAGTATTCTGACCATTCTCAATAATGCTGTCGTTTGAATGGTCTCCACTCGTCCGCCAACTTCCAACTCCTCCACTCCCTTCAGTAATACTTTAGTTACTATTCCAAATTCACTAATTACAATTGGTATACTTATCACCTGCCTGTTTCACAGTTTTTTCAATTCCCTAGCATGGTCGAGATACTTATCCTTCTTTTCACATTCTTTCAGTTTTATTCTGTGGTCAGCCGGGACACCAAAGTCGACAATTTTGCAAATTCTATTTTTTAAATCTTTTTATTATTATTAAGTCTGGTCTTCTGGCCGAGATTAGGTAATCTGTGTGTATGTCAAAGTCGCATAGTAGTTTATGTGTGTCATTTTCTAGGGCGGATGCTGGGTTGTGCATATAACATTTGTTTGTATGGCCAAATTTTAATTTCTTGCACATCTCCCAGTGGATCACTTTGCCGACACAATCATGTCTACTCTTATATTCCTTCTGTGCTAATTTGCGGCATTTGCTTAGTAAGTGATTAATGGTTCCATCTCTGTCACCGCATAGTCTACATTTGCTATTTTGCTGCGTCTTATCTATTCTCGCTTTGATAGGATTGGTTCTTCCAGCGTTGTTTTGTGCTGCTATTAGGAGAGATTCTGTTTCTCTCTTAAAGTTCCCTTTTCTTAGCCACGTCCAGGTTTGGTCGTGTGAGATGTTGTTTATTAGTTGTTTAAAAACGCCCATAAATTTGTTTTCCTTCCTATTTTCGTTTCCAAGTTATTGTTATTCTGTTGTCCATCGTGTTATCAGTATCATTTCTGATGGCTGTAATGAGTACTCTATTGTGTTTTTGTATATAGTCTTCGAGTCGTTGTATCAATCCGTCAACGCCGTCTTCAATGCTGGCAAATCCTTTACCTCCCTCTTTTCTTGGAACATATTATCTGTCAACATCATCTCTTATGCATTGTCCTTCGTTTTCTTGTTCTTTGGTCCATTTGTTTAAGTTCGTCTCTGGTCCACTTGAGAAGGGGTCCGGAATATCTAACGAGTGGTACAGCCCAGGTATTTATTCCTTTGATAAGGTTTCTACAATTGAGTTTTGTCTCGAGTAGTTTTATAGTTCTCCTGAGATATTCTTTTTGAATTTTTTATTTCATTTCCACTTGTTTGATGGTGTCAGCCTCCAAGATGCCCAAATATTTGTAGGTTTCGTTTTCTGCGAGCGTTTTAATCTTATATTGCATTTGGTATTTCCATTTCGCCAGTTAGATGTCGTTTGCCACTTTTGATTACAAGCATTGCACATTTTTTATGCCATTATCTATTATTATTATTAATATTAATATTATTATTATTATTATTATTATTATTATTATTATTATTATTATTTTGCGCCTTGCGACTTTTTCTTAACCCCAGCTTGAGAAGATGGTCTTTCTAAAGAGTCTTATAGTCAACATGTCTCCTCAGGTTTCCAGGACTTTCCTCAGATTTCAGTCAGACCTCAACAGTACTGTAGTTTGGATGGTCTCAGCTTGCCCTCCGATTTTTTGCTCCTTCAACCATCTTACTAAGCCTTTAGGGAATCTGTTCAAGTACACCTATTACGATTGGTATCAACAAAAAAGCTACGTAACATGAATGTGACCCTTCACGTTATGTAGCTTTTTTGTTGCCTGGCACGGTTTAAGTATTTATCACTGTTTTCGTTTTCTTTGATTTTCACTCGGTGGTCAGCTCTGACGGCCAAGTCCTCTATTCAGCAGGTTTTCTTTCTGTTTTTTCTTCTTTTTTTTAAAACTATCACTATGTCTGGTCTTCTAGCCGGAATTACGTGAGTGGTTTTATAACTATAATGATAATTTTTGGCTCCTTGAGAGTTTTTCACATAAGTCTTAGCTGATGGTCTTTCATTGGAGTTTGAGTGACAACAAGTCTCTTCAAGTTTCCAAGACTCTTCCCGGTATTCGAGTCGTTCTCAATAATGTAGTAGTTTGAATGGTTTCTACTCGTCCGCCTATTTCCAAGTCATCCAGTCACTTTAATGATCCAATCAGGTTTGGTGTAATTGTCATCTTCATGTTCATAGTTTTTTCAATACCCTAGCAATGTTCAGATACTTATCCTTCTTTTCACTTACTTTCAGTTTTATTCTGTGGTCAGCCGGGACAGCAAAATCCATAATTTTGCGAGTTCTCTCTTATTTTTTTAAAATCATTATAAGGTCTGGTCTTTAGGCCGAGATTATTATTATTATTATTATTATACAAAGTAAATAACTATTCTAAATAATCTCAAGTATATAAGTTTGACAAAGGAAACATTTTCTTGCATACAACATTAAAACACAGCATGAGGGAAGCCATTATGACTCATTTCAAAAACTACTGACTCATGCGCTTTTCTATAAACACGCACTCACGCAGATAGGAATACACAACATTTTCGTGTTTACACTCTCCCTCCCTCCCCCCCAACACAACATCGAACTTGCTTATTTAAAGATGAACACGCAGTGTGTGGAGGGGTATCGCTCATAATCACAGATATGAACACGTGCCACGATTATACCTTGTTTCCATGACAACTGTTGCTAGGTGAACCTTTCTCAACTTATAGAATAAAAGGTTGACAACTGTTCTTCATCTATTTCAACCATTTTCCCTTTTCTTTTTCTTTCCTTCTTATTTTAACAACTCCATATACACGCACACGAAAGCAGACATACTCACATACAGATGCCCACACCAAATGGTGTCATACTTTCATCTTAGCTAAACTAAAATATGATGTATCGAGTAAGAAGGGAACTCACACAAAATAACTTACTGGTGAAACTCGCTAACCACCCGGTTATGTGATGCACTTTCGCAAACGTAGAATGTAATTGAAAGGAAATAAAATGCATAAAAATGCAACATATACGTTGGTTTTTACTTAGAATATAAAGATAAAAAATAGCAATTACAAGAATAATTCCCATTTTAAGGCACACTTACAGAAACAGTTTTATCGCGGGAAATGGAATCGATTATCCTAGTTCAAATCCTAGAAGGGGCTACTTGCTTTCCATTGCGTGCTAATTAATACTTCTCTTCTATCCATTCCTATAGGTTAATTGTTAGAGAGACTGTTCTTTAGACTATGTTGAGCAACTTGTCTAGAAAAAGGGAAACACTCAATAAATGAATATATAAATACACACACACACACACACACACATACATATATATATATATATATATATATATATATATATATATATATATATATATATGTGTGTGTGTGTGTGTGTGTGTGTGTGTGTATATATATATGTTCTCTTTATCTATTGTAAATTTGCGTTATTAACATTAAGATATCTTAAGTTTTCTAAAAGAAAGATATAATGAGAAGTCCTTGTAAATCAAAATGTTAACGGCTTGGTTTGTTTGTGTAATGACATATCATCCTTTGTAGGTTATTTAATGCTAAAGCTATCCTTGTAGAAGGAGAGTTGTGGTTCTATTTGACCAATAGCTGTGGCAATAAGGGAGTTCATGACTTTCTCATGGGTACTAATTCGAAAGTTAATGTAATCCCGTGACTACAGTTCGAACTTACCTACTAACATGTCACATAACAAAAAGTTAAACATTACAACTTTGAAACACTCCACCCGCTTAAAATGTTCAAAAGATAATTTATGTGTAAAATATTTGTGTCCTTCCCTTCTATAATCTTCAACAAGACAGCCTACACACATAATTATACTACTATACTATTTATCAACTTTTCACTGTGTATCATAATTACTATTACTGTTTATTTGGGTAACAGGTATACGGAATAGACATTAGGACTTTTAAAAGCGGTTTTTGATTAAATAAAATGATTAAGCTGTGTAATTAATGTAATTGTTTGAGTTTATCTTTTATATAAAATAAATTTTATAATAAAATAATTGCGGTGTAAGCATAAAAAGAAATTGTTATTTGGAAGACTGTGTGATTTGAACACGGATCTCAAGACCACAAACAAAAGAGAGACAGGTGCGTACGCCAAATAGATGGGAAATATAACATTGCTAGTTAATATTGTTTAGGATTTCAGACTCAACATTCAGTACTGTACGAGAGGGAAAAGATTTTTAAGTGTTGGCCAAAATTACCCACCTCACAGAACATTAAAAAGTGCCGACGAAGAATTAGTTTCAAACTTAAAATAAAAAGAGATAATCATAACTTATTATTTCTACCTTCTAATTTTTTCTTTAATCCATAATTTCATATTCATGAAGACAACACTCTCTTTGTGTTAGCATAATAAATCGGAAGAAAATGGATATTTTAATTTTTGGATATTCACTCGATATATTTCACCAAAAATTAATATTTGTCTTTATCTAAAAAAAAAAATGTCCAGACATAAGAAATTCAAGTGAAATAATTGTGGGGAAATATTCTACATAGAGAAAACTTGTGAATGTTTGACCACAATTGTAAATTGAAATGAAGACACTTGTTATACTAATATATATATATATATATATATATATATATATATATATATATATATATATATATATATATATTTATCATACAACGTATGAAAGCACGTGCGATACCCTAGCCTCATCAGCCGCCAAGCAGGGTGATAACACAGTTTCGGTAGCTCAAGGCTATATTGTTATACTAATATATATATATATATATATATATATATATAATAAATCGGCTTGGTGTTTACTTATTAATAGAAGATACTGAATATTTATGATCCAATATTTTTTTTTTCGATTTCAGAGTAAAAATATAATTGAATTAGAATTATATTGGTACATTTGTGTTGATATACATGTTCTGCTTCAGATTGACAGAATTTTAACAGAGGTTTAATAATAATATGTCAAATGCAAATTTAAAAAAAAGAATATTAAAAATGTTGGCTGTATAAAAGATTTGATGATTTGTTTTTATTTAAGAAGTTTTGTATCGTCTGGAGCATCAGCCACAGTTTTCTTCTAGTATATGTGGTTACTCAGTTGTCAGCTTCTGTGTACGTAATAAACTTCGGTAATCCGACGAGAAGTATCGTCTGATTGATTGAGTGATTGGTTGATTTTAACAGCATCTTAAACATCATAGGGTTATTTTATGCGTCGAACAAAGGAAATTGCGCTCAAAGAACAATTAGATTTACATTTTTTTAGTTGTTACTTCAGAAATTTTTCACACAGTTAAATAATATCAAGTATTTATATCAAATAAAGTAAATTTTCACACAGTTTTATGGTATTATTTATACCTATCTTATTCTAACTATATGACTTAAAGTAAATATTTCTATTTATTAACAAACACTTTGATTACAAAGTTATACTGTTTCAAAGAAATGAATGCTAATCAATTTTTGTATCGTGGTTTCTTTAAAAACATCCACACCGTTCTATTGAATAAGTAATCTGTTCAAATATATCTATTGGATCTATATATGGGACTCTAACAAGTACTACCAATCCTAGTCAGAGTGGATCTGAAATATTGGCAATGTAGGGGTACTGTACACACCCCAGGTCTCCCGATATGGAGACAGGCCCTCAGATGCAGTTTAATGTTATACTCAACATACCCCTTACCTCTTTGTAGGGAAAATGTCAGTTTAAGGCACCTCGTTAAAAACAACTAAGAAGAATTTATCTCGCTGCTTAGCTTATTTATATAGCCGCCATCGAAGATGAGTGTATTCCTATTTACCAACCCCTCCGCTCGGGCAGGATATGACACAAGGTCAATTTTTAAGCGGAGTTTAACAGGTTTGAATTCAGAGTTTTCCTTCTCCTAAAATAGTTGCCTAACCAAGGCTGAAGAACCTAGTCTGCCCTACTATTTACCCATAGCTGGAGGGAGAATAATTGGATTCATACCTTTCCCAAGGGTATTAGTGCTATGTGAAATGCAATGAGTTTCGTCCAGGATTTGAACTCGTGTCGCCGTGTTCGTTTCCTACGATGATCACAATTACACCACGGGCACGAAGATGAGTGTAATATTCTCACGTAGAAATTCATTTTTATAACGATGTGCAATAACGAAAACAGGGAGTGATGATTAAGAGTTATACTTTTCAGGGCTTTCACAGTAGTAGCTCGTCTCGCAACACTTCCCTATGGTACAGAGATCGATATCTGTCTAGTGCTCTACAGTTGTTGACATCTGAGAGAATAAGCTGAAAGTAAAACGCTGTGGTGACTAAGCGTTCTTTGAGGATCGATTTTTTGGAGTTGATGAGATCTTAACAAAATGGCCGAAATACTCTGATATTTGTACCTAGCTAATTATTACTACCTCTGTTCAATTACAGTAGTCACAATAAGCGAAGAAAGTTTAAAGGATACATGTCTAATAAATACAGGAATTTTAACCATAAATAGCATTCACTTCTATTCAAAAACTGGCTAAATTCATAACAAAACGTATTTTTTTAGATATTCCAGCCATGAGGCCACGTCTACACCGTATATACGATGATACAGCATTTGGTTATTTATTCACTTATTAAACTTTTTCATTTTTTGTCGTTTTCTATCAATTCATTTACCTATTTTTTCACTAATGCTAAAAATTCCATATACATATTTATCCATAGCTGATAATAGAAAAGAGTGACTCATGTCTTTTCCAAGGTAACTAGATTACAAGGAAAACACAAAGAACTTTTTTTCTAGATTTAAAATACAGACTTACAATATATATATATATATATATATATATATATATATATATATATATATATACATATATACATATATATATATACATATATGTATATACACATATATATATATATATATACATGTATATATACACATATATATATATATATATATATATACATATACATATATATATATACATATATATATATACATATATATATACATATATATATATATACATATATATATATATTCATATAAACATATATATATACATATATATATATATATACACGTACAAATTTAAGCTAAGAGGTGGCCTCGTGGTGTAATAGTTAAAGCTATGGACTGCGAAATCGAAGTAAGCTAGTTCAAACCCCCGTCGCGCCATTGCATTCACTTTCGCACAAATATCCTTGGGAAAGGTATGAACCCCCTCATCCTACCAGCTATGGGTTAAATAGTACCGCTTCTGGCAGAAAAGCTTTGGCATTAAATAACATACAAGGGTTGATATGCCATTAAACAAAGACTAAATTTTAGCGACATATATGGATTGGAGAAGTATGTGATTCACTTATTAGGATGTATTTTTGTCCTTATTTTTACGGAAAAAGGATTTAACATTTGAAGTTTTCAATTCGATTCACATAAATAAAAAGAGCAGATTTGGCCTGGATTTGATCTTGTCTCGGCAAGTCTTTTTCCATACACGATAACCATTAAGCTTCGAGTCACTTACTGTAAAACTATATATATGTATATATATATTTATATATATAATTGGAAGATATATATATATATATATATATATATATATATATATATATATATATATATATATATATATATATATATATATATATATATATATATATATAATTTGAAGTTTTATATATATATATATATATATATATATATATATATATATATATATATATATATATGAAGATTGAAGATTTGTATTTGTGAAGTAGGTAATCCACTTTTTAAGACGTTTTCTTGTTATTTTTGCAGTAAGAACTACTGACATGCGAGGTGTGTAATTTTATTTATGATAATATGAATGTGAAACAAAAGCAAAATCAAAAACTGTCCATGCCTTTATTCATCGATTGGATTAAAGTATTTTCCTATACACGATAAGCGTTTCGCCGCGATTCTCTAACAATAAAGCGTTTGCATAAAATATATAAAATGATGAGAGATCTTGATATATATATATATATATATATATATTATAAACCACCCCATATATATATATATATATATATATATATATATATATATATATATATATATACATATAATTTTAGAATATATTAGTATTACCGGTTAACAAATAACCAAGATTAATAATATCACTTTGTATTATAATACAAAAAACAATCAATAAGCAATCACATATTAAAGAGATAAATGAAAACAATTATAAAAAATATAGTACATAATTTACCAAAATAATTAAATTTTAATCATATTTCAATGTTTTTTTTTTTTATTTATACCTTTCCAATTTTAAAGGTAAATATATAAATTATCAAATCCCATTAAGTAGAATCTTTAACTTTGTTATGTGATTTCTTTTTTGAGTCGCGAAGAAATGGCTATTTTGACTATTGATGTATCGGCAACAAACAGCTCTGAACAAAAGAAGAGACAAGAGTTTTATATACAAATATGTAACAACTAGCCCTGAATAGATTGTATACGATTCTATTCTTAATATAAATTGGTTTTCTTCCTATCTATCTGTTCTTTACCTTTTCATCGCATTCTCTTCACTTTTTTCTAAATTAGTCAAGTATGCTTACTTTTTCTTTCCTCTCTTTTGTTACCGTCAACTAATATGTCCCAGTTTCCATTATGGCTCTCTCTTTCCTTCTGTCTCTCTCTTTCTCTTGTTTTACCCAAAGTTTTATCATTGTGTTCGAATTACCAGAACGGTAATCTACAACGCATGTGCTGTAAGAACAAAGAAACACAATGAGGTGTCCATTCAGATCATCTACGTTGATATGACGAGTGGACTCATTTTAATATGATATATGTTTGCTGGAAACAAAAACGGTAAAAATAACATTTGATTGCAAATGTACGCTTAAATTTTCGGCATATTAGAGAAATATGTTCTCATGAAAAATAAACAAAATACTTTGAGATTTTTAATCCTGTACGACTACCCTAGAAATTATTCCATTTTTTTTTCTGTTCCTTTTTAATAAAAATTGTCATCCTTGAGCTATGTTGCATGAATCATCAGGACTATTTACTTTGAAAATAATCTTTCTTTCAGAGATGTTTTTGTAGTAAATTTTATTTTAAGGTTCAAAACTATTTTTTTTTTTCCAGGTTTCAAATTGTGCACCGCTGAGTTCTTTATCTCATTCCTACCTTCACTGTTCGTTTCACCTTTTCGTTATTTCTCTGTTTTCTCTATTTTCTTATATATATATATATATATATATATATATATATATATATATATATATATATATATATATATATATGTGTGTGTGTGTGTGTGTGTGTGTGTGTGTGTGTGTGTGAGTGTGTGTGTATATATATATATATATTTTTTTTTTTTTACACATTTTTGTATATATACATATATATATATATATATGTCTCTGTGTGTGAATAATATATAAATATATATGCATAGATATTCATATATATATATATACATATATATATATATATATATATATATATATATATATAATCACATGTTTATTTATATACACTCATATAGATATATTTATGAATAAATGAATGAATTCACGAATATATATGTACACATGTATGTAATGACTCACAGAGATACACACACACGCACACACACACACAAACACACACACAAACACACATATACATAAATATATATACATACGTAAATATATATATATATATATATATATATATATATATATATATATATATATATATATATATATATATATATATATATATAATTTCTTCACCAGGTATGGGAATAAATAAATTTGTCAAAGCAACTTAAAAGGAAAATTCAAAGCTTCTTAACTGAAAATGCCATCACTTTTGTGGTAATGACTAACAACACTTTAACAAAGAAAAGCGACAGGTTTTCTTTACTTTGTAATTATAAAAAGGGGAGGTAATTATATCCTTAATTCTAAAGGGTCAGCAAATAGCTTTGTCATTCGGTATTTGATAGAAGTCTTCTTCACCGCAAACCATTGGAATAGATAAATCTAAGAATTGAACAACCTTAAAAGAAAAATGATTTATGTCTGTAAAACGAAAATGTCGATTTTCTCTTAATTCGAGCAATTTTCTCTTGGAAACAGCAACGTGTATACCTACCTCATGATAACCTTGGCATTGTTAATATAAATATAAATAATATACCATAAATACTGCAACTACTTTATGTATTTCACAAACAAAACATAAATGAAACGTTTTGGTATAGGGTAATGTTTTTTTTTAATAAGTTTTAAACTTGTTATATTTTTTCTTTTGCTCACATTACAGAAGTTGTGAACGACATGAAGCAATGGAATTCAATTTACAAGGTATATATAGAACCTAACAAAAAAAAATATTTACTTTGCTTCGAAGGTACCCAGCCTTAGCTGGGCCACCTGACAATCGTGCTGGGTGGGTATCAGTGACAGGAAAAGATTCCCATTGCACTTGTCGGTTTAGCCTCGTAAATTATTGACAAGCATTGATTCACACTGCCCTATATCTTCGACTTGAGTGGATCTATAAGCAGCAATGTCACCCAAATTCGTGCCGGGAGACTTAACAATGACTAGCATAGTTCACATTGCACAAGCATTGACCAGCAACACTTGAGTTTAAATTCGTGAGCAATCTCCTCCATCTCTATTATCCTAAAAAAGACCTTGTGTCAAATCTGGCCAGGTACGAGGTACGAGGTATGAGTAAATACTCTAACCTTTCTTGAAGGAACCCAGCCTCAGCTAGGCCTCCTGTGATTCGTGCTGGGTGAGTATCAATGATAAGCAATGATTTCTATTACACTTGGCCGTTTAGCCTCATGAATAATTGACAAGAATTGACAAGCATTGATTCACGTTACACCTAGTGAATCAATGGCAAAAAATGACCCACTTGTACCTGGCTTTCGGTTTTGGGGAACTTATGACCAGTAGTTCATGCTCAACCTTCCCCTACCATAATCCCCACTCTGAAAACTGACCATTCGCTAAATCCTTCCTGATGAGAGATTCGGAAAAATATCACTTGCCGAGTTTAGAATGTACAGCGATCATTAAGTCTGATCTTCCAAGCGAAACTTTTACCTTTCACTCTGAATAAGTTGACCTCGACGACTGTCCCAAATGTGGTCGACTCGGAAACGCTATTTCTGTCGAGTCTACGTTTGCGCTTAGCCTAATAATAAAAACAAAATAGATTTGTTTTGAGAAAAGATAAAGCAAGCAAAATCCTTATCTCACGTACTTATTTTGCGAATTAATTTGGCTATGTTGATATTTGCAATTTTTTAACGAGTCAATGCAGCAATTCGCGGTTGACAGCTCATCCGGCATATTTACATATATGTAGGAGATAGGTATATAGAAAGATATATTAGTTTTGCTCTATGGATGGTTGGTTTATCAACTCATTGATTGTTATCTAATGCCAAATTCCACTCATACATAAGATTTTTATGTGAATAGTTCATAGTTTCAACCCTTAATGGTAACTTAATGCCAAATTCCGTTAATACAAATGATATTTAAGGGAATTGTTCGTAGGTATCATTTTTAACAAGTCTAAAAATGTAGTTGAAGATATGGATTAATGTAATAACTACACTCTTCGAGTTTTGAATGAAAACAAAGGTAGTTGCCGGCCTAAATCTATATCAGACAGCTCTATTATTTCTCTGAGGAGATAAGAGACGTGTTTGGTTTTATGTTTTAAGGTATATCAATTCTTGTGCGAGATTTAATGCCAAATATTGTCTATATTGTTAATGTTTACATAGGTAATGTTTACATTGGTAATGTTTATATATATATATATATATATATATATATATATATATATATATATATATATATATATATATGAGTGTGTGAGAAAGAAAGAAAGAAAGAAAGAAAGAAAGAAAGAAAGAAAAAAAGAAAGACTGTGTGTGGCGCGATTTGTAATTAAACAGTTAGAAGATAACTTTATTTTGACATAAGTTGTTAAATGTGATTTGTTTGCACACAGTTGAATGATTTCAAATTCTGCATGAATAATTATATTCAATAATAGTTAATCATTGTTTGCACACACTTGAACGTTTTCAACGATCGTTATATCGAATTAGAATTAAAATAACGCATAAAAGAATATGAAAGTATCCTTTTCAAGCTTGTTTTCATTTTTTATAATAGAATAGATCCTAAATTCCAGTGTGGAAAAGTTAATAAATGAACTAACATTTTCAGCAAGCGAACCGCAATTTGAGCCGTGTTGAAGTTTTGTTTGAAGTTTTCAACAGTTTTGATTTATTTCTGACAAGCCACGCCCCCTTTTTCTGAAGTATGGGGATTAAAAACGTAATAATCCGTGTTTTCTTATGTCAGTAAACTTTCAAAGATGATTATCTTCTTCAAGTGACGCCTTTTATATGGGTTCTCTTGCGAACATATATAAAAAAATGTTGTCCTGTGAAAAACCACACTTAAAACACAAAGACTACAATGCGTCATTCAGATAAAACTGTCTTTTTTTTTTTTTATCTTATCAGTCAGTTTATTTATTTAGAGTTTTAACATTAACGAAATTCCAGTCACTTGCAATATGTGGAAGACTTCAATCTATGGATGTAAGTTTGAAACAGTTAAAAGAAACTATAACCAGGCGAGCTGTAGAATACATTTTTTAATTTATTTTCCAAGTAATATTTAAAAAGTTTTAAATGTTCTTCGCCCATCGACATGTTAGCTTCGCTTTTATTCCCTTTCAAGTTGCCTGTTTTTTGAAGAAACAGAATAATTGACTTAATACTGTAACTTATACAAAATAAATAAATCATTAAATGTAAATACAAAGCTAACAGATTGCGATAAAAATGGCTAGCCGAATAAGTCTAATCGGAAAGAGTTACTAATAGTTTTAAGAACTGGGGGGGGGATAGAAAGAAGTAGTACAAATAAGTATGTAAGATTAAGACTGAAACACTGAGTTTCACTTTCACAATTTAAAACTTTAAGTTAAAAAGCAAGTATGAATATTTTTGTGACACACTAGAGTGAATCCTTCCTTGAATGATTACCAGCTCACATATGTGACTGGAACACGGAAAATAATCAGCCACCTCATCTTAAAGAATGACGTAGGTTGATAAGAAAAAAAAACGGCCAGCGAAATATAACCATGATTTTTTGTCAGAGAACTCCGTATTCTCAGCATAACGTTATGATACTTCCCTACCCCCGTGGGGTTGAGTTCTCTGGCGAAGAAGTAATCGTGTTGCCATTAGCGTCTATTGCAAGCCTCTTCGTAGATGAATTGAGGTTTCAGCAACCGTTCAACGGATGTATGTAAAACAATAGTAATTGTGATTCATAACCGTTTAAAATTTACTTCGCAACTAATATCTCCTCGTGGCTAAATGGTTAGAAGCTTTGGTTTGGCGTTTGAGTCAACCGGGTTTCGATCTCAGCTACGGGAAGATACTGTCTAGCCACACTGATGAGTTCTGATAGAACGAAACAGATCTGTCTGTGGATGACTATATATATATATATATATATATATATAATGTTACGCTGCCAGCACGGATATCCCTGACCATCTCTTGGTACTCACCTCCATCGTTCATCGCTCCCAGGAGGTCTTCAAGGCTACATCCTGTATCGGCATAGAGCTGTTATATATAGGTTCTAGCTGGTCGTCCTGCCTTTGCTCTGTCATGTGAAGGGGTCCACAGGAGTATGTTACTTATGAGTTCGTCCTTACTTCTCCGGCAGTATCCCGCATGTCTCGTTCATCTAACTTGGATAGTTTTCTTGATGGGAGGTATGTGGCCGTACAGCTACTGTTTTGGCTAGGGTGGGTGTATTTGCAAGAAGCGTTCTGTCATCGGCGTAGCCCGCCTCCGTAATTGTTTGTGTGGGGTATTTTCAGCTTCTTTCCTTCACCAGCTTGAAACTGTTATCTTTTATTATATCAATAGACGTTCTAAGCACGTAGTCTAGGCAGATGACAAATAGGTATGGGGCTAATGTATCTCCTTGCAGCATGCCTGCTACAAAGTCAAAGTAATCTGTGTCTCCATCTGGTGGGTGTGGACTTTGGCGACACGAAGTCTTTTCAATAGTTACTATACTGCGATGTAGGGGAAGGGTTTACTCCTATCCCTGGATCGCTCCACTTTACCTTTGATACGCACCTTTTAGTACTGAATGTTAATCAAGTAACATTTTTTGAGTCTTTCGAATGACATGACTTGGCATCGAACACCAGTCTCCCTGGCCATTGGCGAACACTCTACTCACTAACATATTCACATACATACATGTGGGTAGATATAGACGTACGCATATATATATATATATATATATATATATTCACGTACCCACACATATGTAAATATTATAATCACACACACACACACACATACATGATCACATACACACGACGATATATAATCACATATACAGACAGATGGACAGAGAGAGAGAGAGAGAGAGAGAGAGAGAGAGAGAGAGAGAGAGAGAGAGAGACTACACAGACACACACAGACATATATTAATATAGAGTATAATTAGAAGGAAACTCAAACGTCATTATAAATTTATTTCACCGGAGAATATTATAATACTCTCCGTCTCGTCAGATGACTTTTATATGTTAGACTTGAGGCTGCAAAACAGCAAATGTGGATTACAGTCAATATGTGTTTGAAAAAAAGAAGACCTATATAAATTTTAAATTCTCAAGCGAAGGCAAAGAGTGTCAAAACAATAAAGGTGTTAGAAACATTAATAAACAAGAACAGGATGTCCCTGTAAATCGACCTATCCTAATTTGAACACATGCCAGATCTTCTATAGCAGGTGGAATATTCTGAATAACCTCAGCTTGTAAAATAAATGATTATCTCAACATATTCTTCGTTTACTTCTAATACATATGTTAATTTTCTTAGCTAATGTGGTCTTAGACTTTTTCCTTAAAATAAATTAGAATAAAAATGAAAATAAAAAAATTAAGTATAAAAACCTTTTTGGCAACCACCAGGTCCCTTTAATTAACCCTAAAAATGGTCAAGGGAAATTAACTACTCTAGACATCAAGACCTTAAATTTGAATTAATATCTGAAGTTCACAGAATCTCCTCCTATACATAAATCTCCCCGTCAAAATAATATCAACTACTGAATTAAATGTTATTGATTCTAATAAAAATCCTCATCAATATCCCAGTTATTGCCTAGAGTCGGGGCCTCAGTGGCCTCCAGTCAGGGTAATTTAAATTTTCCATTATGTCTACATACGCACACAAAGAAGGCCCCATTATATCATTAAATTTTTAAATAAATTTTTAATATTTTTATGGACAAATTATCATAGGATTTTTAATATATATATATATTTAATTTTAGAGGAATTTTATACAGTAAATACAAACATTCTTTGGTATTATCTATTATCAAATACTAAATTATTTTAGCTCCGTATCGAAAACAATGAATATCAATCACTCCAGAAATACATAGATCTTCAATATACATTCATGCAGTTCCATATTTCATTACACAGGTGTATCAAATTCATTTAGTTACTGTTACAATGCAGTTGTTTTTGATAATAAAAAATATGAATGCAGTGTCCGTTCTCACAAGAAATTATAAGATTAGTATATATTTGGTTAAGAAGAAAATTTACATGATTAAAAGCTGATACAAAATATCCTTTGAAAAAACATTAATTAATCCTCATACACAGCAGAAGAGTAACATATCAGAGAAATAAATGATTTTCTCAAATAATTCACTACCATTTGTCATATTTCTTCTTAACGTGGTCTGATATCCTTATCCTTATTATATATATATCATCATCATCACCATCATGTCGTGCCGCAAGCACGGATATCCCAGACCCTCTCTCGCCACTTCTCCCTATCATTCATCGCCTCTGGCAGGTATTCTGGGCTACATCCTATATCCTCACATATGTTCAAGCTGGTCGTCCTGATTTTGCTTGGCCATATGCGGTGGTCCATAGGAGTACGTCACTTATGAGCTCGTCCTTGCTTCTCCAGCAGTGTCCTGCGTGTCTGGTTCGTCTAACTTGGATAGTTATCGTGATGGGAGGTAGGTACTATTTACCAACCCCTCCGCTCGGGCAGGATATGACACAAGGTCAATTTTTAAGCGGTGTTTAACAGGTTTTGAATTCAGAGTTTTCCTTCTCCTAGACTAGTTGCCTCACCAAGGCTGAAGAACCTAGTCCGTCCTACTATTTACCCATAGCTGGAGGGAGAATAAGGGGGTTATTTGCCCGAAAGTGAAAGTAATAGCGCGACTGGAGTACGAACTCGCGTACTACGATTCCGCAGTGCATCGCTTTAACCATTACACCACGAGGACACCCCACTTACACCACGAGGACACCCCACTATATATATATATAACGGATGCATGTAAAACAATAGTAATTGTGATTCATAACCGTTTAAAATTTCGTTCCCAGCTAATGGCTTCTCGTGGGATAATGGTTAGAAATTTGGCTTGACGTTTGAGTGAACCGGTTTTCGATCCCAGCTACGGTAAGCTAATGTCTAGCCACACTGATGAGTTCTGATAGAACGAAACAGATCTGTTTGTGGATGACTATATATATATATATATATAAGAAAGAGAGAGAGATTATATGCACTGACTATTCCGAGTATAATGCGGAAATTCTCATTCAAAACTCCATTCCATAAAATCCAAAAATCCCGCAAGGAAGATATTTTCCTCTCCTGTCTACGAATTGGACACACAGACACACAGACATCACTCACTCATATATACTCAAACAAAAACAACCACCATAGCATGTGGGATGTCACGCTTCATAGTTAGTAAAATACCTCTTGATAGATTGCATTGACCTTACACCAAAGACAATACTTCTACACTGTAAACAATATGAAAGAACAAGACAAAATACCAGCATTTCTAAAAACAGTAGGTCTATCTAAAGGAATTTAAACCTTCAACGTTTCATTGATGTATATAATGCAAACACTAAATAAACAAATCAACAGAAATTGCTTTAGATCACCTGAAAAAGTTTTGATATGACATAAAACAAAACAATCAATCAATCATTAAAACAAATACTGTGACAAATAATTTTTCTTTCCCAGTCGAATGTTGCTGTAGAATAAACCAACTGCAACTCTCCTGAGGGTTAAGACTCTTCCCCAAACGGATGTCCTGGATATTACTCTAAACAATCTGATGGCGAGGTTCCAGTGATGCTGGGGCTTTGAGGAATGCGGAGCACCCCTTCATTGCCATTGCTCCCAGGACTACTCTGGCCCGGAAATGTAGCACCTGACGGGGCCCTAACTAAGGGTTAAATATAACTAAACTGCATAAGTATGCTAAACTTGATTGTTTGAATTAGAACTGTTTAACTAAACTGAATGGCTTGGTTTGAAAATGTTTTTGACAATTAAACTTTGTACTTATGTTGAACTGAATTGCTTGAAATGGGGCTGTTTTTGACTTTGAAACTGGACAGAGAGTAAACTGAATTGTTTGATATGGAATTGTTTTAACATTTAGCAGTGTGTGAAAAGAAATTTATACTTATACTAAACTGAATTGGCTGAATTAGAACTATTAAACAAAACCGAATAGCTTGAAATAGAAATATTTTTTGCTATTAAACTGCGTATTTATACTGGGCTGAACTGCTTGAAATAGAACTGTTTTGACATCGAAACTGCGATATCAAGCTGAACTGAATTGTTTGAAATAAAACTGTTTGACTGAACTGGGTGGCTTAAAATGGAAATGTTTTGACTGTTAAATTGTATACTCATGTTAAACTGAATTATTTGAAATAGAACTGAATATTTGGATAAAAATGGATTTTGTGTTAAATAACCTACAAAGTTGATATGATATAAAACTCAACCAACCAACCAACCAGCTAAATAATTATTCGAAATTCTCATTAAAGTTGCACACAATTATATACTATTAAAAGTTATTTTCTGATACAAATGATCGATACAAACTTATAGGATTTTAGATTATTAGTATTCCTATTTATTAATGATAATTATTTGTTTGCACACAATTATAAGGTTTCAAGTATTCCTATCAAATAGTAATAATCTGCATACAGTTATATGGTATCATGTAATATCATGTAAACTACATTATAATTCTACTTGTCCGTTTGTTCGCGCGTTAATCTCATTCACATGCCATCTTTGCGGGCAAGTATCTATCCTTCGAAGCAAACTGTTATATTCTTCCACCCTCTCTCTTAATTAATTATGATTTTCTTAAAATTTGAAGCTTGCCGAAGCTTTTCTGTGGCAAGAAGGTAGGGGTCGTTCATTGTAAGTGTATATCAGGTAATTATTACTTCTAGCAAGGCCGGCGGAAATTCAACGGACAGAAAAAAATCAAGTGCAGCCATTTAAGCAAAAAGGATGATTTGCAATTTTATTACATCTAAATCATATTGTTGATTTTTCAATAAATAATACAGAAAATATGCCATAACATCCTTGGATCTCATCAGATCTTCTGCGAACCAATATACAATAATTCATGTTTATTATGATTCTCAATGAGGATAGATGAAGTTATCACAAGGAAAATTCGTCGGAGTTAAACACAGTGTTTGATATGGTGAAAATCAATATTCCTTGCTTAAATATCTCCTTTTGAATATTTTCGTTCTGGGGAATATCCACGGGTCTTACAAGTATTTATAATTTTTAAACAGACCTATTTTACTCATAGATTAGAAACTAGTAGGTACTACCACAGCAAATCATACTGAAACATGGTATAATGTCAATGAAAATGTAACTACTAACTCCCTAGAGATCAAGAAATGGAGTCTCACCACAGGATGCAGTTTAGTCTCATATTCAGTACACAAGGAATAAGTTGAAAAGCCGCTGTAATCGTCTTGTTTTTATTTTCATTCAACAACTTTAAATTTGACCCCCCTCATATTTATTCCAATTTCTGGCCAATTTGTCAGTCTATCACAAACTAACTAAAATCCAACGTCTGGGAGTCTTCCCAAAAGGCTGATTTTACCTCGTTACACAAAAAAGTAACTAGGAAGAGTGTCAACCCCCGTTGTCTGTGGTGCCCTTAATAGGTTAATGCCAACGGGGCTCGAATATGTTTTCTCACCACTCTCCTGGGAGTGGGGAGTGTCCTACATAAAACTTAACCTCGTTTCATAAGCTGCCAACACAAGAAGTGAATAAATCAACTTAAATTTTTATTGCAACGGTAAACACAAGCATGATACCGCCCTATGTGTTGTCAAGACTTATAAGTAAGAAACGTTGTTAAGATGTCAATATATATGACACCAAGTGTTCAAAGCTTACACTAGAAATGTTAAGGCAGCAATATTTTTTTATTTCAGGGTTTCATAAATTATTGTGAAAATTCTGAAGAAATAAGGACATTTTTTCGAGAAATCTTTATTTATACAATTTTAAAAAAACTTCGCTTTTGCGTAAAGAAACGACCAGTGAAGATTTTGCTTAGCGTTTTAGCTTATACATATATATATATATATATATATATATATATATATATATATATATATATAGAGAGAGAGAGAGAGAGAGTGACAGAGAGAGAGAGAGACAGAGAGTAAACTGATTCAATCAGCTAAGAGTGATTTTTCAATGCTTAAATGCGACAAACATGCATGCAAGACTCATTGATATCGAAAGCGACAATTATTTTATCTGGAAAAAATTCAAGTAATATATTTGGTTTCTTTCTTTATTTGCATATTGATATTCGTTGGTAAATGCCAAAGCCATCTTTGAAGAAGAACAGTAGTGGTTCAATTTAACCATTACCTTGAGGATATGGGAGTTCATACGTTTTCCAAGGATATTTGTCGGAAAGTAAATACGGTTAATGTGGACGAAAAAACATACAGGCTGTTTCATTTGATTTCACATCAACGTTTTGAGAAAGGCATGAATCCACTCTCCTCCCGGCTCCAAATACGGGTAATTACAAAGAAACAATAGGCTATTTAACCATAAAACGGCAACCAATCAGAGAGAAGGTTAACTCTGAATTCAAACTACTTATACTCTACTTAAAACAGTCTTTGTTTTGCTTTCTACCCAAAGTAGAGGGAATAGAAAAATGCACACTTACAAACAACCAAGTTTGTGTCTTCTCGTTATACCTTTAAGAGAAGATGGTTTATTTGGCTTTATTTGTTTAACAGCCAACCTATTCCTAATTGATTATTTAATACTGAAAATTGATTCATTTGTAAATGTAATTAGAACTATATTTTCTATGTTCCATTCCATATTTTTTATTTGTCTATAATTATTCATTTATAAACAGTGATATCAGGTATTACTATCTAATTGAATTTACTCATAGTTGTATGGTTTCAAGCGTTTCTTAGACAGATAGTTTATGCACAATTATACGTGCTCGTAGCGTAATGAATATAGAAAAAGAACCAGCGACCCGAGTTCAGATCGTGGATGAGGATTTTTTCATTTCCCATATTACTCTTTGGAGAGTCGTGGATCCAGCTAATCTTCCTCATGCTAATGGTAATTGGAAGGGCTCTTTAACGTTGGATTTACAATCATTCTGGAAAATGGAATTCCTGAATCCAAGTCAGTTGTATTTGTCTACATTTATTTGGTTTCAAGCATTCATATCCGATACTAATGATTTTCAAGTAGACCTACAGAGCTACCCAAACAGATACCACAACTCCTGGAGAGGATGGTTTGGTTTGGTTTCTTTTGTAAATTGGCTTATCAACCTTCGTGGGTTACTTAATGCCAAAGCCAACCTTCTCATAGAACAGCAGTGATATCTGGGAGGATAAGGGGTTCATACCTTTCCCTAGGGTATTTGTCCGAAAGGGATTATAATAGCGTAACTGGAGTTCGAACTCGCTTACTACGATACCGGAGTCCAGCGCTTTAACCGGTATACCACGAGAACACTTCCCTGGATAGGATGGAAGTGAAGAAGTACACTGGAGCGTAATCAACGAATAATTATAAGTGTAAAACCCCGGACATGCTGTGATTAAAAGGTGATATATGTTGACCTCCTTTGGGCTTTTGTTCTTTGAACAAAACCCGCACATAAAAGAGAGAAATTTATAGTGGTTAAGGGGTGTCTGATATCAGAGCAGCACCTCCCTCAAGGCAACTAATGTAGAGATATTCAAAGAGACAAGAGAATTTGATGCAGTTGCTAAATGGAGCCATCATTTAGCAACCACATAAAATCCTCTTGTCTGTCTTTGCTTATTTAATAGAAGATGCATGAAGCAATGAATAAACTCTCTGTTTGTATTTTTAAATTTCTGTTTTTTCCCTACGTTGTTTCAAGTCTTGTATCGGCTCATTGCTCTCTCTCTCTCTCTCTCTCTCTTCTTCTTCTTCTTCTTCTTCTTCTTCTAGCTTTCCTCCCGTAGCCTTAGAAACGATGTTTGTATTCAGACACTTTGTTTTCAAAATGAGATTACCTGACCTCGGGCAAATACAAGCAAAAAAAGCGGTACTAAGAAAATCAAGGTCGGTTAGTGAAGGGAAAGAAGAAAGACATCACGTAAAAAACGTGGTAGGTAAGGAATGGATGCAGATGAGGACTAAAGAGACAATTACAGATCTCAAGGGAGGTAATTACCTTCTCCTTGTGCGTTTTTCCGACGTGTTTCCTTCCAACTGTGCCTTACTACACAACACATGTGTCTCTACCACCCACTTTCAGATTTTTTCTTCTTCACTTTCTTCTTGTAGGAGTAGCTTACTTGCGTGGCAAGCCCTGTGAATGGTTGTTTCACGATAGCATTAAAAGTAGAAATTCCCGGAGCCATGACAGATTCCCTTGGGGTCTTTTTTGACAATGCGATGTCGATTCGTGCCGAGTTCAAGGGAAAGCTGCATCAGGCAAAGATGATAAAAGCAGGGTCTATGGGTACAAGACAACGTTGGATTATAACAAACAGAAGATGTAATGAAACGTGGCCGCGTGGATTTGGAATTAAGCATGGGTGGCCGGTGTTTTGAAGAACTGAAACTAAAGGAAAATAATTGTGAAAAAAACGAGATACGAAAGAAAAAATATCAAAGGAAAGAAGATGAAGAAAAAATATCAAAGAGATGAAATGAGGAATAAACGTTGTTATAATTGTGGGAAAAACGAATCCACGAAAACAGCAGAACAACTGGCTTGATGTTAATATTACGTAAGGAAAAGACTTAGTAATATATATTTGGGGGTCACAAACGGACATTACTTTACTAATTCATACATTGGTTGGTTAGTTGTTTTTTTTTATTTAAAAGCATATCAACCATCATGGGTTATTTAATGCAAAAGCCATTCTTGGATAAGAAAAGCAGGGATATTATTAAACCCATAGCTGAGGGATACCTTTCCAAGGTTATCAGACAAGTGAACAAAATAGCTTAAACGACACTTTAGACATCACACCGCATAGATTAGCTCTTATTCATATTAAATGTGAAGAACAGACAAACAAGGAAACGTATATACATTTGCAATCAGTAATGATTACATCTGACTACTTTTTGATAAAAGCAGGTATTTTTTTCTTTTAAACCAGAGACACAGATTTTATATCTAGTGAAATATTACACAATCAAAACGGTTATCATAGGATATTATCACTTACGAAGCTTTATAACACAGAATCGATACCACAAAAATAAATGGAGATTATGAGAATGCATGTCAGTAACAGAAACTGTGTCACTACCGACATCATAAATCTTTTAATCATTTAAGTTTTGATCTCAATGATTATCAAATAAACATTATTAGTTAATTAGCATCTTATTTATGAATAAGGTTTTAACTAGAATATTTCATTAGCTTTTTTTTATATTGGGTTGTTGGTTATATCGTTGGTTTTTACGGCGTATCATCCCTAGTAGGTAATTTAATGCCAGAAGTGTTCGCTAATGGTCCGTGATACCGGGGTTCAATCCCAGGTTAAGTCATACCAAAGACTCAAAAAATGGTACTCGATGCCGCCTTACTTAACACTCAGCATTATAAGGTACGCATCAAGGGTAAAGTGGAGCAATCCAGGGAAATGAGTAGTGACCTCCCCTACACCTCAGTGTAGTAGCTATTGAAAGGGGAGCCTTCGCGTCGCCCTCGACTAAAGTCGCCAACTTTACTTTACTTCTTGTTTATACATACATACATACACACGTACATACGTTTCTATTTGATCAGTAGATGAGGCCCTAGCAGGAAGTATCACTCCTGGTCAAAGTGAATCTGGGGGTAACAGCAGTAAAGGAGTACTCCACATTACACCTAGCTTCAGGACTAGAGCCTCACCATTGGATGATTTAGTGTCACATCCAAGACATTCCGTGAGGAGAGGTTACCCCTCTACTGAAATGTAGTCCAGTGTATTCTACAACTTCAAATGACTGGGGTTGGATTGATGGAATAGGTTCAGTGTATTCTTCTCACTCTCATGCAGATAGATAGATCCTATTTACCAACCCCTTCGCTCGGGCAGGATATGACACAAGGTCAGTTTTTAAGCGGAGTTTAACAGGTTTGAATTCAGAGTTTTCCTTCTCCTAGACTAGTTGCCTAACCAAGGCAGAAGAACCTAGTCTGTCCTACTATTTACCCATAGCTGAAGGGAGAATAATTGGATTCATACCTTTCCCAAGGGTGCTATGTGAAATGCAATCAGTCAGGTCCAGGTTTTGAACTCGTGTCGCCGTGTTAATTTCCTACGGCGATAACAATTACACCACGGGCACCTCCATCATGCAGATAGATAGATAGATATGAATAGGCCAAGATTATATATAAATTAATAGATATAAAAAATGAAAAAGGATGTAAACAAATATAAAGCCGAGTTAAATAAAAAATATATGTGATCTATACAAAGCAACTGGAATACATTATACACTAATATATATGAATGGAAATATTAACCCACACACAGGGACAGATGTATATACAAGAATGTATATGTGTGTGTGCGCGTGCGTGAGTGATCGTTTGCGTGTTTCTATTCATATATATTATTCAATAATATATGTCTTATTATAATGGAAATTAGGTATCTGTCTGTAAACAATTCCATCATTACCGATGTCACAATTCCATCTGTTATTTACGTTTTATTCTCAATGATTCCGAGATATTCATTAATTAATCTTAAATCGTATTTTTTATTTACAAAAGTTCCATTAAACCCTGGACGATGATACTAAGGTATTTAACCGATTTCCCACCTTGACGGTAACATTTTCTTGATCCTTTCAGCGATCTCCATATTGTGGCGCCTGAGGCACGGGTAATGAAGCCAGCTCTGCCAAGCAGCTATAGTCTCTCGGTGAATGCCCTATTGGACCAAGCGGTTATTATAATAAAACCTACCTGATACGAACACTAGATGGCTCCCCGAAAACCTGATTGGAAAATGGTGGTATCAATGCATTTAAAATCCTGTGACCACTGAGGAATAAAAATGTACAAACTGTATGGTATTGTTATCAAGCATACTGGTTTCAACAAAACTGAAGTTAATAAATAATTTTCGGTGTCATTGATCTCTGATATCACTGTTTTATTCTCAAACGTATTAAAAACAATGCTTTGTATAATTTCATATTAAAATTAATTAAATTAAGATAAAACGCCATCTTTTTTGCGTTCTTTTATAATTTCTTTAGTTTTTTGTAATTCAATATAACATTTTATTATATTAAAATTTGAATACTTAAGCTCATATATAATTGTTATTTCATTTTGAGTTAGGGATTTATTGCAATTGATTTTTGAGGTAGGTTATAAATTTTAACGTCACAATATTCGATTTATTTGTATGTTATTCGATTAAAATAGAACAATATATTGGTTGATTATCCGGTTGATTTGTTGGTTGGATTTTATGGTATATCAACCTTTGTACGTTATTTAATGCCAAATCCATTTTTATACAAATAATCAGTTCTATTTCAAACAATTCTGTTTTGCATGCAAAACAAATTCATTTCAAACAATTCAGTTTAGCATAAGTAAGCAATTTGAATGTAAAGTACACAGTTTAATTGTCAAAACATTTCTATTTCAAGTTATTCAATTTAGTCAAACAGTTCTAATTCAAACAATTCAGTTTAGCATAAGTACGCAGTTTAGTTCTATTTGACCCATTTAGAGTGCACTACTAGATGCTACCACTCCGCGTCATTCACCAAAGCTCCAGCATCACTGGATCGTCACCACAAAATTCTTTCGTGTTATAGCCAGGACACTTGTTGGGAGAGTCTTCTCCCTCAGCAGAAAATCAGTTGGTGTATTCTACAGTCCAAGCCCACTAGGCAATACACAGAGATTAATGTAAAAAACCGTTTTTTTCAGATAATTCAGTTTAGCATAAGTACGTAGTTTAGATGTCAAAATAGTTCTATTCCTAGCAATTCTGTTTAACATAAGTACTCAATTTAAATGTCAAAACAGATTTATTTTAAACAATTCAATTTAGCATAAATACACAGTTTAAATACCAAAAACAGTAAACTCGAAACCACAGTTAAGTCCTATTTCACCCGTAAAGAGGACCCTATGAGATGCTACTACTCCAGGCCAGATTGAACCTGGGAGCGATGGCAATGAAGGGATACTCTGCATTCTCCAAAGCTCCAGCATTACCAGAACCTCCCCATCAGATTGTGTTATGTCATATTCAGGACACTCATTTGGGCAGTTTTACCCATCTGCAGAGATTCACTCGGTGTATTTTACAGCCCCAGCCAACTGAGCAATAGAACAATACGTGCTGATGAGCTACAGAGTTAAGGATTCATATTTCGTTAAATATTTATTATCTTTTTTATGGGAATTGTCAGAGAGGGCACTTTATGTGGTATAATGGTTAGCAAGCATAAATTCAGCCAGAAGTCGTTAGACATTTCGATTTTTACTGTGTGCCCCAAATGTCTGGCTTTGTGTCACATCTAAGCAAAGCTTAGTAAAAAAAATTAGACAGATTGGTTCGTCGTACAACTGTTCTTGCTTTATGAAATGGACTGAACGGGCCCAATTCAATCATCGACGAGGCTGTGTACATTTCATTTTTGGGCTTATTTTCTTGGGAAAAACATGAATCCAACTTTCCCCCAGGTATAGATAAATAGTAGGAGAGAATGGAATCATAGGCCTTGCAAGTCAACTGATCTAGAAGAAAAACAACTTTGAAATCAGATTCAGAAGTGGTGCAAGTAACTCTGGCACATAACCATCCACATGCTACGAAACTGCAGGACAATCAATTCCTGGATTGACTCCTCAAAGTGCCTGGATATTTTCATTTACAGCAGAATAATATCCATCTTAGCGAAAGGGAAATTAGCTGAGTCTGATGATGGTTTGAAATAACATTGAAATATCAACAAAACTAGCCTTGACGCCTGTATGTTATGTAGGAGTTGTTGACATACTAAGTTATTGGTTGAAGAGTTTGGTTTTCCTTCTTTTCTTTTTTTTTTTTTTTTTTTTTGAAGAAGAAAAAGCCTTTCACTTCAGTTACTGGGTCGGAAGTTTTTGTTGACAACTGTATTTTTACAATGTATAATCCGGCCTATCAGCTCTGATATGGCATCCAAATTCCTAAGACAACAACAACACTTAATCAGTTGGACTTGCCTCTTCCCAACCGGAATAAGGAGGTCGTAAATGTCAAGTTGTTATCTTCCTGTTATGATAAACAGAAGGGAAGATACTCTTTCGCATTCTTGAAAAATTATAGTTTGGTCACTTGATGAATGGTAATAGACCTTCCATCTACATAAATTTCACTTATAACAGAAAAAAATGTCGAGTGTCTGTACAGAATCATACCTTCTTTGTCTCAATATATATGGTATGAATTCTATTGGAAGGTATGTGTTTATCCAATTCTTCTAGCATGAAAAGAATGTGACAAAAGGTCAATTTTTAAACGTTTTACGGATAATTTGAATTCAGTTTTCCTTCTAGCAAAGCTAAAGTGTCCATCCTTGTCAAACTTTTACTCGGAGCTGACAGAAATGAGTTGAGTTCATGCAAACAGCCTAGTTCAGGATTTGAAATCGAAGAGTCCATTTCTTATGAAGACGCCTGTAATTAAACGAGAATTTAATTTCCGCTGTTTTTTGTCAGCACACATGATATGTGTATCTAACTATCTATCTATCTAGCGGGGGAGAGAGAGAAAAAGAGAGAGAGAGAGAGAGAGAGAGAGAAGGAAGACGGCATTGTCCAGGTTGAAAAATAATAATAATAAAGTTGCTCTAATCGTTTTTAGTATGAATGAAACGTCCTTATTTTCTTCTTCTCTCTGCAAGTGTTTCGGAGGAGAGTTCCTATAGATGGAACTGTTATTTTCTTTCTGCAGAATTAGACTTTCTTATCAAATTTTTACTTAAAATGTCCCGGGCACCTCTTTATAAGAGTAGGGGCTTCGCTATATTCACCCACTGCTTTACTCTTTCCTGAAAAACCAAGAAAACACTCTCTGCTCAAGGAAGTTTGCATTCAAAATTTCATCAGGATTTCCCCTTCAGCTAAAAGTTCATGGATCAGATTTTTCTCCCATATGATCCAGCACACCTTCACGGTGTGTCGGTACTCTTGCAGATACTAATTTTATTTGCTTCCTAGATAAATGTGACCTTGCTTGTCAATTTTAGTATAAAATCACCCGGAAACACTCCCCTATTCGCTGGAACGTTAATAAATGCAAAATATGGTATTAAGAATATTTATTTTATAGCAATATTTGGTTTACAAAGGAATATTATTAGTTACTTGAAAGTACATACTTGATTGAAATATTTTAAGCCAGAGAATTGTGTGTTAATGAATTTTTGTTATAATGTAGGAATAGTTCTTTGAAAAGAAAATTTTGTCAAAATTATCAATATTAAGAATAGTTATTTAAATCCTATATCTATTTCAAATTATTAGCCTGAAATTATACATTCTTAAGAGAAAATGAATTCGGCTTAAAATAAACCAGCAAGTGTTGACCTGCAATAAATCGAAAAAACAACAGACTAACCAATCATTATTGCTTGTCAGGAGAGTGAAATAAATTATATCTATATGTAACATACTGATATGCATGCAGAAACATAGTCAACACAATTATGACGAACGAAACACAGTTCTTTAGAAAAATACACCTCTCACACTTTTTTCGAAATGGTACGAATGGGTTACGAAAGGGTTATATGTGAGAGGTGATTTGGAGACTGAACGAAGACTGCAACATATTGACCTCCAGCTCTTCTGGCTATAGCAGCACTTCTTTCTCATCCTGCGGGGAAGCTCAACCGGGGGCCCAGAGGGCCCAGCTCTCTGCTGGGTCTGGTTCTCAATACTTTGAACTGACCACTGACTCCAAACTCTGATCTCCAACTAACTCGAACTTTCTGTAGCACCGGGTTATATAATTGTTTGACCACCCACCTGCGTCAGTGAGCGTCGCATCTGCACTCAATTCAACCTGTCCACAGTCAAGGTGATCCCCTGATATCTTTGACCGGATGCACCTATTGTTTACACAGGTGAATTTCTTATTTGACAGCTCGGCCCGGTCGGAGCTCAATATGTTATGTATATTTTGAGGTACTATTTACCAACCCCTCCGCTCGGGCAGGATATGACACAAGGTCAATTTTTAAGCGGAGTTTAACAGGTTTGAATTCAGAGTTTTCCTTCTCTTAGACTAGTTGCCTCACCAAGGCTGAAGAACCTAGTCCGTCCTACTATTTACCCATAGCTGGGGGGAGAATAAGGGGGTTCATACCTTTCCCAAGGGTATTTGCCCGAAAGTGAACGTAATAGCGCGACTGGAGTACGAACTCGCGTACTACGATTCCGCAGTTCATCGCTGTAACCATTACACCACGAGGACACCCCTCAAATATGTATATTTTGAGGTAGTTCATGAGACATTATCCTTACGGCTGTTACACATATAAAATAAACAATGTATTTCTTGGTTTTGCTCTCTCTCTCTCTCTCTCTCTCTCTCAGCGGATTCTTATGAAGTAGATGTGTACAATTATTTTTTTTTAATTTGGATTTCATATACCCTCATTGTTTTCGTGGGCCATTTTCTGGTTGGTCTTTACGAATATTGCAAGCCAATTCGTCGTTTTTTTCTCCTACGGGCTTTCAATGATTACATTTATTGACAAAAACAAATTTACATAATCGAATACTACATTTGTAGTAAAACAGTTATAAAATGTGTTCAACTACATATGAGATATGTATAATTCACATAGTCTTCCTCCTTGCCTCGTTGTTGCAATATAATTAACTATTTGTAGACCGATCAATGTTTCCAGAAGCAAACACTATTCATGCTCAAAAAAAAAAAAAAAATTTAAAAAGCCTGGCATATTTCGCGTAGGTTTGGAATTCTACCAGTAGCAAAAAATATGGAATCAGTAAACTTGGAGAATGTTCATCTTGCTTTCTTTAATTTAGCAGTAAGTAAATAAATAACACATAAGACGCAAAACGTGTTTATTTAATAGCTAAACGTTCTGGCTTCATAAAATACTCCTAAAGCAAACTAGATTTAATTATCTATATTAATGTTATATTTTTTTCAAAGCCATGCTAAGATTGATATTATTGAATGACTCAATGTTGAGAAAAAAATTCTGAAATTCATTAACAGAAAAATCTCAAGCTTTTATGACTGTTATGATCATTTTCGGAATGATTTCAATAGTTTAAAGCAATATTCTTTATGAAAGTGGTTCCAACTTTCTTAAATGGCAATTAAGGGGATTTTTTTGGTGGTTGAAGCCTTCCTATCAACAATCATTTTTTAAAACTTTCCATCATAATTTTTCATTTGAAGTTTGCTAGCTATTTCATTGATTTTATACGTCTTTCTTGAAGAAAACCATTCATTCTCTTTCGCTCTATGTCAATATGCATTATCCACCAGAAAAAGAATATTTTTAACATTACCAAACATATTTCCTATTAATGGAATGACAAATATATTCTGGAGTCCAATGAAGCCACATGCACTGATTCTTAAGGAAATGAATGCAAACCTCTTTGGGATTTTAAATGACATACAACATTATATTCTAACTTCAGTCGATGTATCGTGATGTAAGGGTTAACATCGTTGACACAAGTTCAAATCATCAGCAAGAGGGTTTGCATTTCGAATTACATTTATACCCTTTGGAAAGGTATGATTCGAGTAATTGTCCCTCTAGCTATTGGTAAATAGTAAAACTGACTGGGTTCTTTAAACTTAGTCAGACAGCTTGTCAAGGAGAAGCAAAATTCTGAATTCAAACCTGTTAAACTCCGCTTAAAAATTGACTTTGTGTAACATCCTGTTCGTGTAGAGACTTGATATATATAAACTTAGCTAAAATGCTTGTTTTCCTCTAGCAGTTTATAAATTTCCTTTGAACAGCAACAGGCTAAAGTTTCAGCATCCTCACCTTGTCCAATGCTCATTCTTAATATATCTCTGAATTTTACTTTCATTCCAATCTCCCAACATCATGATTGTTTCCCTATAGCCCACTTCAATCCCATTTTCTACAGTTTTAAGAATTAGTTTTTCTGTAAATCCTGTTTCCTTCAGCTGATTTTTGTTTGTTTGTCACGAACATTGATTCCTGTTTCGACTCATTTGTTTTGCTGCATCTTTTCTATTTTCTAGGAATATTGCTTTCAGCTTTTTTTTATCCTAACGTTTTGATGTGTTTCCTGGTCTACATGTTAGATCTTTTTTTTAACCTCTTAAAGAAATTCATATTTGCACCAGTTTTTGAACACAGATGAATGAGAAAAACTTCCTTCTTTAACCGGTCTACACTGTGGATTGCTTTCTTGAAAGCATTTTAAGATTCTTTCCATTGTTTCAATTGACAGTTCACTTGTTGAATCCAAGTTCCCTTTCAATTAAGTATTTCTAACAAGTTATTGACGTCTGAATGTCGACCAATTAGGCTTTTGTTGGTATTTCTATTGAGAATAAAATCATAAAATCAATACATAATTTTTCATCGATATTAGGATATTCAATAATATTTTCTTCTGCGTGGTATACTGTATCATATCACCCTTACAACATGAAATGGGATAGTCCAACGCAACTTTACATGAATGAAAGAACAAACGCTTGGACATTAACTTTACAATTACTGGTGTCTCGGGTAGCGCACTGGTTAGCAAGTTAGACTTGCAAACCTCCACAAGTGAGTTGGATGGTTTGGTTGGGTGTGGTTTCTTTGTTTAGTGGCATATCAACCTTTGTAAGTTATTTAATGCCAAAGCCATTCTCCGAGAATAACAGTAGAGGTATTATTTAACCCATAGCTGGGAGGATAAGGAGGTTCATACTTTTCCCAAGGGCATTTGATCGTAAGTGCACGTTATAGCGTGACTGGAATACGAACACGCTTACTACAATTCAGCAGTCCATCGCTTTAACCATTACACCACGAGGACACCCCGAGTGAGTTGGAGTCTCATTGCTTGCTCCATTCATATAGTCATGTGCCGCGTCTAAGTAAAAAGCTTAGCAAATTAGTACAATTACAGGGGGTCTGAGATAATGCACTGTTTGATAATCTAGACAAGCAAACCATCACAAAAGAGTTCAAGTATCATTGGGCTCTCCATTCATTCGGCACTGTGCCACATCTAAGCGATAAGCTTAATAAACCACTAAGTTTACAGTTACATCATATATGTGTAACTATTTAATAAAAAAGCAGGTACTGTGGATACATTGAGTCATGTGCGCCATATCTAAGCTAAGCTTAGTAAATAACTACCTATATTAAAATTGCATTTTTGTATACCACGAGACATACGTTTGAACTGTTGATCAGCAGGGAAAATACAAACATGCAAAACACCAAACATTACAGGGAAAAATAATGCCATTCATTTAAATCGTTTAATCTAGTTTGTTTAAGGAATATTATGTGATACTAGAATGTTCAGCATTTAAATAGAAAATAATTTTGCGTCTCATTTGTTCTTAGTCTATTTACTGGAACATAGTCGTATTTTGTCCATTGAATTAAGGGCAAATTGAAATGATTGGCTGGATGTTTAAAGCTTTATTTTGAGTGATACAAAAATATATGAAACCAAAATAAACCTTATATAGAATATTGTACTCACACAAATGCTTCAGTGCCTAGACATTGTAGTATAATATTGAAAATGAAGGGCATTTGTATGCCCTTCAATAAAAATCGTAAAAGACTACAGTTACAGGCAGAGATTATGGAAATTAGAATTAACTACTTTAAGGAAAGAAGAATGAGAGGGGATCTCACTGAAATTTCAAAATAATTGATAGAATTTCTAATTATGGTAGACATTCTTTTAACATTTCTTCCCGAACTGGAAATTAACTCTCGAAGCAGATTTCAATAATTAGGTCGATTTATCAACTGGATTTTTTGCTAATAAAGTAATATATTTTAGGAAAAATTTACTTGCTAAGATCAAAAACTGTAATCGTGTAAAAATATTTGGATTGAATTAAATAATTTCAGAAAAAAGTGGTTAGAAAACAGAATTTAAAACGGAGTTTTTGGGAACGATAGGACGAATTATTTATCATATTCTAATCCGCACATAAATGTTGTATTAATATTCTATATATTGCAGCAACAATTCTCTATTTATAAGGTTGATGTGAGAATATTTCATAAAGGGGAGATGCCCAAGGAGGTATAACAAAGAAATAATAAATAAAAAATCTTAGGGAACATCATGTAAATGAGCTAATACCCTAATTTCTGCCATGGGCAATATGTATATGTAACTATTAACTAAAGTAACTGAAATTCTCTAATAAACACAGGTCACATATTAGCAATGTCAAAAACAACAGTCAAGAAAAATAAAATCTGAAAATGCCCATCTCTGAAAGTTCTCCATAACGCCTCAGATTTGTTCTTTTGTATTTTTCTAATTAGTTTGTTTGGTTTTTTTTGTGTGTTTTTTTCTATATTGAGGTGCCCTGAGAAGTAGTAGGTAAAAATTGAGCACTTGAACAATCTGATTTTCTCTTTTTAGTTAAATTGAATAAAACGGGCACTGAACTATTTCGAATAAAATCTGAAGTCTATATAAAAAAACACCAAAAAATCAACGCAACGGTTACGTTTGTTTGAATGACACGAAAATGAATGTTGAAAAGATGTCGGGAATGTCTTAAAAGTCCAGTTTTTACGGTCAGTCGGTTAGTGTAGAAGATTTTATTTCATTTGTCGTGAGCACTGACGTACAAATTAAACGATATGCAAATCTATCTACTGTTAAAACACATTCCTTGCAAATCTTAACATTGAAAGGAAACATGGAAGCAAGAAAAAATTGTCAATTCAAACAATGGAAATAATAGAAAAACACACGCATGAAGAAAATTCACCGTGAAGTGTGGGGAAAGACGCTGATTATTCCCAATCAGCTGCGAGTAATATATGGGGAAAATATAAAAGATTTTTGGTGGTTAAAAAAAGAAAATAAACTAATACACCACGAAAGACATCAGAGCCCAAAGATAGAAAACCCAAGGCAAGATATCAGAAAAATATTCAGTTTATTTTCCCGTTTTTTTTATAAACATCAAGAAATGTAAATATGGATAAATTCTCTCAATCATTATTAATATAAGAAAGTTTAATGGTGTGTTTGAAAATGTTAAACGTCAATTGACAAGATGTATTGACATAATTTCCGGTCATGAAATTTCGCTATATAAAGTGGTTATACATTGCGTTCCTTTTCCGTCTTTTCTTTCACAGTGTCGATCATGCCAAAACATAAAAACCAAGCCTTTCTCCTCTAAGAGAGAAAAAAGACTTTGGTAACCTCTTGTGGTTATTCTGTCAAGCGAACAAGTTGAAGTAAGTAATTTTTAACGTTTTTAAAGCTTCCACCCAACCCTAAACTACTTCTGCAATGAATATGTTTTATTACGATCTAATTGGGGAATTTAAATGACAATTTAAATTTGATCAGGTCATTAAACTCTCATACTTTTTTTCGTTAAACGCGTCATGTATAGAAAGCAAGAATATTTATATTTTATTCATATTTCACTTTCGAACACAGATACAGAAAAAGATATGGCCACCTTAATAAATGTAATTCTCTAAGGTTTCTTATTTCTTAATTCGTAATCCAACATTTTCTCGTTACTTTTTTCTGTTAGCATATTTGCTTTCTCTTCTTCTCATCTCTGTCAATCTTTAAATGAAAAATGTTCTACGCTCACCTTAAAAAGTAAACATTTTTGATAGCACTTAACTATATTATTAAAGAAAAACACACTTCACCCACTATTTACTTAATGGTGAATGACTATCTCTCTTTTTCTTATTTATTTATTTATTTATTCTTTTTTTCTTATATACCCACAAGTAGTTGCCTCAGCTACTAATTACAGAACTTAAATTTCAGAGATAAAATATTTAAAAAGGCCCGCAGAGCAAGCTATGAAGAATTCAAGGCAAAACTTGAAACGTTTTATTTTTTTTCTTTAGTGCCTTTGCCTCGTCTCAAATCCACTCGGCGCAGTTAATAAGCAAGATTATAATCAAAAGGGATTTTCGAATTTTAATCTAGACAAGAATCTACTGTTAATTGTTTCTTCCACTTCTACAACTGGATAGGCAACTTTTAATCTTCGTGTCCTCTTATGGTAACACAATATCCTTCCCCCTCCCACCGATCTGCCTTCATTTCCCAATCTAGTTCATGTTCATCGCTTTCTTAATCATTCGATTTTCGGTAAAAGTTCTTTGACATTTTCTTCCTTTTTCTCATCATTAAACAAATATTGAAGTTTCATGAGTTTGTCATTTCTTTCTTCTTCACTTCTTTATAGAGGAACGAATAGCGCAATTATTATTATTCATTAGAAATGGCATGAGTGATTGGAGTTCAAATCCTGCATGAGTTTGTCTGTGTCTGAGGAAAGTCTTGAATCTACATGTTCTCCCACCAGCTATGGACAAATAGTAGGTAATACTGGGATCTTAAGCATTGGTAAGGCAACCAGCCAAGAAGGGCCATTTTTAAGCCAAAAAGTGCTCATGTTAAAAAATGGGAATCTTACGGCGTATAATGGGTAGCACAGCCGGATAAGCAAATCCTTGCTAGAGGGTTCTCACTGGGTGCTCTAGACTTTCGTCCTTGTACAAACACAATCTAAGCATAGTAAATAAATTTTGAACACCTAGCTTGATGTAATGGTTGACAAGCTTGAGTTGAAATCATGATACACATTAAAATTTTGATTAGATCAACTTGTAGAAATTATGTAACTTAATAAGCATACTCAAATGATATCTATCAATCTATCTATCTATCTATCTATAACGTGGTTATATATATATATATATATATATATATATATATGTATAAATTTATAACGTCGCTATATATATATATATATATATATATATATATATGTATTATATGTGCGTGTGTGTATGATGTGTATATGATTTGTATAAATATGAATAAATACATATATATGCATATACACGTATATATATATATATATATATATATATATATATATATATATATATATATATGCTAGCTCATATGTAATTGCTCTAATACGAAAAACAGCGCTAGATAGTGAAAACTGGAAACGATCTGTCATGTCATGTCGCACGAATTATGACTAATTAAAGGAAAGTGCCCACTACCAAATATACGTAAACTTGAATAGCACCAGGTCTAGAAAGACAAATTAAATCTTCAGAGCGTATTTGACCAGCAAGGAATATGTGTCAAAGAATGACTTTTTTTATATTAATCATTTTTAGTTAATTATATTTTATCGTTCAGTTTGGTTGGGCTTTGAACTATTCGGCTCTTAGTTCAGGGGAACAGACATTGGGTACAGTTTACGCTCCTGCACAGAGGATATGACAATCACAATAGTCATAATAAACCCCTGATAGGAAATAGGACTGGAGTGTGAATGATTTCATGGCCGGAAGCAATAGGGAGAGAATTTGGGGATTTTGAAAAAGACGTCAGTTTGGAGTTGACTGTGGACCAGTCGAATTGAGAGTTGACTTCGGGCCATGTAAGACAGACTATTTTGTCTTTGCCTTTAAACATAGAGAATTGAGTTCTCTGCCATGGAGTCAAGAACTGGAAAGTTGACTTGGGCCATGTAGACAGACAGCAGAAGTTGAGTTCCGACCATAGTGTTGAAAAGTTGGAGTTTCGACCGTTGAGGCATACGGTTAAGTTTTTCGGGTCCCAACCAGCGAAAATGAAAGGAGAACCAAAACTTCACGAGATGTGCCGAGCGTTTGAGTTTTGTTAGCATAGTATGATACGAAAGATTTTTAAAAATTGTCTTTCTCTCCTCGGGTCGAAGAACTGAAGTCAGAATTCAAGAAGTTAATAAATGTTCGTAGCTGAACAACGGAGTCGCTTGTGTATTTGAGTCTGCCTGTGTTTCTGCGTATGTATTTGCATTTGTATATGAACTGCTGGATTTATGTCCTAGTGGTGTAATGTTAAAGCGATGGAATGCGAAATCGTAGTACGCGAGTTCGTACTCCAGTCGCGCTATTGCGTTCACTTTCGGGCAAATACCCTGGGGAAAGGTATGAACCCCCTTATCCTCCCAGCTATTGGTTGAATAGTATCACTACTGTTAGTCTAGGAAAATTGCTTCGGCATTAAATAACCTAAAAAGAGTTGATATGCCATTAAACAAAGAAACCAAACCAAACCTCTGTTTGAGCAGAATGCGACATTAGTTCATTTTATGCAGATTAACAGATATGAATTCAGAGTTTCTTTTCTAACAGTCCTGTTGCAGTAACTTTGTTAAAGGGACCCATCTACCCGATACCCATAGAGAGAGAGAGAGAGAGAGAGAGAGAGAATATATTCGTATTCATGCCTTTTCCAAGGATATTAGAGCAAAGTAAAATATAAACAGCATCGTCTATGATTTGAACTCGGGTCACCGTTTTCTTATCCTATGACGATTACTGTTACACAATAAGCCCCTCCTACTCTTTCATGAAATCTGGTTTTATATTCGTTTTATCTTTCTTATAGCCATCTTTTTCCTTGAGCTATATTTTACTTTGGATTTTGAGAGTTGAATTTTTTTTCTTTCTTTTTTTTAAAGTTTTTTTGTTTTGTTTTAAAGAGAACATAGAAATTCTACTTCACTTTTTATATACTTTAATTTCTTTTACTTGTTCTGTTTTATCCTAGTGTTTGTATTTTCTATTAATTCTGTTTAAACTTTTTCATTTTCCTTTTCAGTTATTTGTTTTTTAATTTTTTAAAAATGTATTGTCTCTTTCGCTCTTTCGGTAATATTAGCTTTATTTTTTGTGTGTTTGTTTTGCATGCCATTTCTTCTGAGCATAATTCTTTCTTTCTTTCTTTCTTTCTTTCTTTCTTTCTTTTTTTTCTTTCTTTCTTTCTTTCTTTTCATATTTATTTTTTTTTTATTCATTCATCTATTTCATAATAGATTCTTTCTTTCCTTTTCTCATTTTTAATCAGCTTTTTTCATTCTTTCTTTTGCCATTTCTCTTTTTTCCTAAGAACTCTTCTCCGTTCTTTCTTTATTTCATTCATTTTCGAAAAAAAGTGTGAAGTTTACGTATTTCTTTCTTCATTTCATTCTATCTTTATTTCACTCTTTCTCTTTAACCATTTTTTCATCCGCTTCTTTCCATCCTATTTTTCCTTTTTTTTTTAAGGAAATATTTTTTCTTCTCCTTCTCTTTTCTTAACTTAGTTTCTTTTTCGCTCTTTCTTTCGTTCTCTCTTTCTTTTCCTTTATCTTAAATTTTCTGCTGATCATCTCTTTTGTTTTACTTTCTTTTATTGTTCTCATTCTCTCAATTTATAAAATCCATATCGTTGTTCTCTTTCAAATCGTCCATCTCATTGAATTATCCACCACTTTCAAGCCCTTCTTAGACTTTAAAGTCACCATTCAGCTAGGGCATTAAAATAGGAAGTAGTAATAGAAGGAATTTCACGCTGCGATGTCATTCGGTGTTGACTTCCGATCCTTTTTGTTGCTCCCGTATTCTCGTTTCGCATCAACATGCTTTGACATGACGACAGTTTATTTGATTCTCATCCAGTAATATGCGTATCTTCCGCTCATGGCGGATGTAGATTATGTCGCCATTATCTTGATATTGTTCGTTTGCACTTTGCTGATTTTTAAGTTTGTCATCTATCATTCTTTTTTCCCTCATCCTGCTCGTTCACCCCCCTTGCTACTTTTCGTTCTGTCATTTAAGTCGATTTGCCCTTTCAGCTTGTTCTCCTCTCTCTCTCTCTCTCTCTCTCTCTCTCTCTCTCTCTCTCTCTCTCTCTCTCTCTCTCTACATTTGATCTAAGATTAACTTGTTTGTTTTCCTTCCTTTCATACGTTTCTTTTTTCCTTACGGGTTATTAAAAAATACTTTTGGTAGTTTAGTCACTTATATAAAAAACACTTCGTTTTGTAACATACTGAAAGTTCATTGGTAACCTTTTCCGACCTCTGGTTTGGTTTCTGAAACTTAAGAAATCGTTGTCTTTGATGATTTTTGGTCTTCTAAAATTTATTTGAGTGATGATAGTTGGGTTCTCATATTCCTTAGAATTTAAACTATCAAACTAGAAGACGTTCACTTTGTCTTTTTTTTTTTTTTTTTTTTTTTTTTTTTGTTTATTTTGTTGTTTTTTAGCAATAAATAAACTAACCCCTAATACGATAGAAAGTAGTTTCTCTTCATTAGTTGAATATTTTAGTATCATAATATATTCCTTACACAAACTATATTGAATTGTTGAAATTAATGATATATAATACTGAGCAATGTTGACTAAAACTTATACTTATTTTAAATTATGAAATATGAAAATATAATCACTTATCTATTTTCCACTCTGAGTGTTTATTTTGTGTAGAAATAGATACCGATTGAGGGAGTTACAGTGGTTAACGTACTGAACTGCGACATCGTAGTAAGAGAGTTCGAATTCCAGTCGCACTCTAAGTTCACTTTCTGACTAATACCCTTTGGAAGTCCTAGCTGTGGGTTAAATAGTACCATGCAGTTTTCTCAACGAAGGCTTTAGCATTTAATAAGCCACGAAAGTTGATATGCCATCAAAAGATAAAGGCAACAACAAACTGACCGAATTTTAATTGGCAACAATTATTTAACAAATGACTTCCTTTTGATGACTGAAACAAAGAGAATAATAATTTTTTCTAAAAATTACGTATTAGAATCATTCTAAGCTCTTAGTCCTTGCACTTTGTCTGTCTAAACATGCATTTCATCTTATACAATTAATAATATACTGGGGTCTTTGTTTATATTTAAGAGTGTACCATAAAGCAACTTTTTGATTAAACATATTTAAAAACAATATAATTATTATTGTCGTTGTTTATGTGAGGTATAAGTTGAGATTATTAAACAAATACATAAAACAAAGAAACGTACTCTAATGGTGAAATTTAATTATCACTAATCAAATTCTGTTATGTAAAAACAAAATAAATTAGTGTATTTTTGTATTGACCTGCTATATCATTAGGAGATTCGGGTATCCCTTCCCTAAGAACATTTGGTATACCATGATTATGCCATTTAAGGAGCTGGTAGTCAATAATAAAATATCATTATTATTTTACCATTAAAAATGACCGAGTGGGTATAGTGTTCACCAATGGTGCGGGAGACCGGGGTTCAATCCCAGGTCGAGCCATAGCAAAGACATAAAAAATGGTACTTGATACTGCCTGGCTTAACACTCAGCATTATAAGGTAAGGATCAACGCTAAAGAGGAGCAATCCAGGGAAAGGAGTAGCGCCCTTCCCTACACCTCGGTATAGTAGCTACTGAAGAGGGAACCTTCAGGGCACCATCGACTACAGTCACCAACTTTACTTACTTTTATATCATATGAAGTAAAACCAACTACTAATTACCATATATATCCGATTATAGGTTGATTTCGAAGTATGGCATTTGAGGAAAAAATTATATAGATATGACAGTATTTTACTGCCGGCTCGCAATATCTTGGGAGTCTGTGGATATCTCTACAATAAGATCATAAGGGATATAATAACGCTGCCATTTAAGGTCTAGGTTATTATGATGAAAAATGATCATTATTCTACGACTAAAAAACTGCCTTCACATTATAATGTAAAGGTAGTTTTTAGTCGAAGAATAATATACGTCGAAAATAACCGCTAATTATCACAAACGTCCGTATATAGGTCAAGTTCTTTAGAGGGAAATGTAAGAAAGAAAATTGTGTAGATATCAGGATTAATTTTGTAAACTTGATATTCAATCATAATAAGAAGGGGTAGAAACAAATGTCAATATTCCAAAAATAAATGGTTTCGGGATAATAAATCAAGTCGACATTTACACGAGTATGTTCAGTGAAACATGATCTTTAATTCAATATAAAGTATTTAATCAATATTCTCTTAGTATGTTGAAAAAAAGCATCAGCTTTGATTGATATAGTTTTGTTCGATTTTAAATAGGAGAATCTCTTAGGGACATTTTACATATGCACTCAGTATCCGTCTCACAAGAAAGTTTAATCAACATTAATCATTGTTACGGTTTCAATAATCATTAAACCTTCACGTTCAATTACTATTTCTGAGCGGGAATATTTTATAACGAAGGATTGAAGAAACGAACTCAAATGTATCCTTTTAGCTAAACATTCGTACTGAAAAATAGACAAATGCAAAAAAAAAAAACATATCAGTGAACAGACCTTCCAATTTAACAAGAGATTTTCTTGTGTTATTATAGCTATTTAATAATTTTAGCCCATTCTGAAAAAAAGGTCATGATATGAGGCATCCAATTAGGAATGAGGGCCCAACAAAAACAAACCGTTCATTGCTGTGAAGTGCTATTTAACATTCACTCTATATTTAGATGTAGTGAATAGCAAAACATATTTTCTGATCTCGTTCTTATATATATATATATATATATATATATATATATATATATATATATATATATATATGTATATATATATGTGTGTGTGCGTGTGTGCGTGTGTGTGCGTGGGTGCGTGCGTGCGTTTGTGTGTGTGTATGTGTGTGTATGTGAATACATGAGTATATATATTATATATATGTATATATATATATATATATATATATATATATATGTTCATATACGTATGTGTGCATATATATAATTGTGTACATATATACATATACAAGTGTTTTTGTATATTTTTGTGTACATATGTATGTGTGTGTGCATATATATATATATATATATACATATATATATATATATATATATATATATATATATATATATATATATATGATAAAAGTAAGTGAAAAAGTGGATAAATCAAACACAACCGGTTTAGAAGTAACATTTTCTTCTTTATACTAAAAAATGTTTCGTCAGGTGAAGTTCTGTTAATAAACAGAATTTCATCTGACTAATCATAATTTAAGTTTTTCTACAATTTATTTGATATGGAAAAATATAAACTAATGGAGAATGTAAAAACGTATAAAGGGAGGGAAAGGGTGTAAAGAAAAGAATGAAAATAGATAGAGGTTTGAGTGACGGAGGTGGGATTAGTTTTGTTTTTCACTGTTACTGTCGGGGTAGATGGTCGTAGTTAAATGGCACTAAATGGAATTGGGTTTCATCACATATTTGACCAGACATCGGTGGAGAATTTCTGTGTGAAAGAGGAAAATATGAATGGCAGAAGAGAGAGGAAATAAAGGAGGGCAGGGATTCAGGCTAATTCTGTTTCATCAAAAACATTGATTCTAATGGAGTATCTAAGAGGAAAGGAAAAAGAAAGAAAAAGAAAAAAATCAGGAAAAACTTGTTCATAGTATAAATATATTGGATATATTACTGTTGTGCCAATACGTTCCAATAAATGATTATTAGTCATTAACGAAGAGTTCTTCTTGTCTTTGAGTCATCAGCACCCTGGCAACTTTGTTCCAACGAATCACCCTGACGGTTAGAAAAAAAAGTTCCGAATGAATTGAGTCATTCCCTATCTGTAGATCTTTCAAACATATCGTGGGCACAAAGTGTATTAATAAACAGACTACCTGTGAGCGCATGTGGTGGTCACGGAACGAAGGCCACAGGAAAGAACCGTTACAAACTTTAGTATCACGTTTGGTGCCGTTATCAGGATATGACCACAGTAAAAGTACCATGACAACTATGGTATCACATTTGGCGCCGTTACCAGGATAAGACCAAAGTAAAAACACCGTGAAAACTGTAGTATTACATTTGGTACCTAGGCGCTGGTATCGTTGAAAGGCAGTATCAGTGAACGCGATATTGTTAGTGATTCCAAGAGAGAATATTCTTTTATTTAGTTCTGTACTGCAGTATAGTGTTACAATTATTATAATTGGTGCCTCAGACCCAGGATTCGACCCAGAAAATCCATGGCACAGCCAAACGCAGGATTCGACCCTGAAAACTAACGGCACAGACACGCCGGCAAGATATGGTTAATTTCGAAACTGAAAGTTAAACACTGGACAATCAAAGATAGCAACCGCGAAGAAAATGAAAAAGGAAAGAAATAACGGAGAAAAACAAAAAAAACAAAAAATAAAACAACCAAACTCCAAAAACATGCAAGACAAAAGCCGAACACAGCGTCCCGAGAAGTAGAGGGACCCCGAACGACGAAGGAAAAATAAATAAATAAATAAAACAAAACAAACAAACAAATAAAAAAAAGAATCTTGCGCTAAGTAAATGTAGAATTTAACTAATAAAGAAGAAAGGAAAAATAAAACGTTTGCTAACTGACCTCAAACAAAAGGAAAAAGTAACGAACAAGTGAAATGAGAGAGAGAGGCGGGGGGAGAATATAATGTTTGATGACTGACCCCAAGCAAAAAGAAAAAGAAATGAACAAGTAATATATGAAAGAAAAATTCCACTCATCAAGAGAAGTGAAAATAAAAAAAAAACCTGAAAGAAACAAAGGCTTGCTGAAAGTAAATGAAGATATTTAACTAATAAAGTGATAACAGAGAAAGAAAAACATTACTTTGCTAACCGACCGAAACTAGAAAAAGAAATGAACGTGTGAAATGAGAAAGAAAAGAAGAAAAATTCAACACATCTAGAGAAGTGAAAATGAAGAAGCTGGAAAGAAAAAAAAAAGATTCAAGGGGTAAGTATATTGCTCATTCTAAAAATAGAAAAAAAATAGTGTTTTTTTGGTATATCTGTCTTTCAAGGGTTTAAGAGTTTTCGTCGATAAAAATGTGCTAATTACAAAAAAATATTTGGTTTTATCTGTCTTTCAAGGGTTTAAGAGACAATAGAATTTAAATAATTAGAAAAGAAAATTGGAAATCGGTGATAAAGTCCAGTATATTTTACATAAGTTGATACTGAAAACTGCTTGATTTTGGGTTAACCGAGGAAAGAGAAGAGAAAGAAAAAAAGGAGAAAGACAAATAGACAGTTGTCATTTGAACAACAGAAAATATTGTTTCTCTGATGTCATAAAAATAGCAGCTTTCATAACAAAGCTTCGAATTTGAAGGACATATGAATTTTTCACGAATGGACTTTGATAATAAACACATTTTTAGAATGGATTTTAATAGTGTATAGAAAATGCGTGTTTTTTATATTACGTAAGCATTTTTTTTTTATGAATGAAATTTTGTAGTAACTCGTAAACGCTAATCGTACGCGTAGTGATTTGATTGATATCTGTTTTTTCTGATAAGTGTTCGATTCTCGGTTTCTGCGTAATTCTGGTCTGTCATGGGATGTTGTCAAGACGATACTCACGTGCCTTTGGATCCGTAGTTAGGTGAATGGGGTTGAAAATTTTGGGGTGTTGGTTAGAGGCCAGCATTTTGTGAGGCTTCCCCAAGAAAAGGGTCGAGAATTTGTAACACTTCGCACCCATGAGTTCATGTGTTGAAGAGGATATTTTGAAAGAAGGGTTTGGAAATGTTATTAAAGAAAGGAATATAAACTAATAGCTATGATGAATCACTTATTCATCAATTATTTCATGATCTAGTTTGGTCTGGCCGCGAGTATTTTAGCTGAGAAGTTAGGTAAAATCTTTGCGCGGAAATATCAGTAAAATTTGAAAGTTCAAGCGAGTGCACCAGTGACCAGGACAGGAAGACCAAATGTAAACAAAATAAATATATTTCTTGTCACAATTTTGATTGAAGAAGTGAAAACCATGGTAAAAAAAAAATTGGGGGCATGTGTGAGATGACGCAATAATTTAGTGAGATGACATCACACTAACGATATCCTGAATATAGATATATAAAGATAAGCGAATTTTGAAAAAGTCTGATTGAAGTTAGCATTCAGGGAGTTCAGTTGGGGTTAGACGTCAGTTAGGTCAGCGGGGGTGTATATTTGCGTCTCTGTTCATAGACCATCTCTCTCTCTCTCTCTCTCTCTCTCTCTCTCTCTCTCTCTCTCTCTCTCGTATCCAGTCTGAAGATTAAACAGAATATCTGGGTAATAAAGCAAAAATTGTATGATTTAGGAATGACTTGACTTTTTTTTTACTCCAACCAGAAGAGCAAAATCAAAAGAGGCCTCGTAATTGGTTTTTATCTACAAGGATTTGGGATATGTGGCTCACAACACACAGATGAAACATTTAATTACATTGAACATTCCCTTAAAAGTATGAAATACCCTAAATCTTTCATATTAAACGCTAGAAAAAAGCTCTCAGTATAAACTCATCTAATAAACTCAAGAAAAACACTCATTATCCCCATTACCGACAGACCTGCCTCTCTACCCACAAGCACGCATAACAAACCTCTCCACAACAAATTAACTTAATTAGGAATACCAATCATTTAAACCACATCACAAACTCTTAAGAATCTCACAAAGATCTCGAAACGAGCCAACAACGCAACCACTTCTCACACAGGTATATATTCGATTCCATGCAGATTGCAACAAACATTACATTAGCGAAACCCGACACAATCTAGAAAAAAAAAAAGAATCTACACACTCAAACGATCAATCAAATTAAATGACGACCGAAATGCCCTTTTCTCCCACATGTGAGATCTCAAACACATTTCTGATTTTTCCAAAGCGACTCTAGTCAAACCCATACATTGCAAAAAATCCCGCAGATTGTGAGAGTTTGCTGTAATTTCCAAACCAAACCACATAATGTAACGTCCTGGGCTCGATCAGATTTCACCTTACTTTGCAGGCATTATGTTAAATGAAAACAATATCAGACTGGATAATAAAAAAAATAAAAAATAAAGAAATGGTAATTTTTAGCAAAAGATCAGACATTTTTACAAACAATACTACCATCCGATGAACAAATTTTTTCATGATTTTCTTTCTTTCGTCTTTTTCCTTTCCTTTTAGATACCCATTATAGACAATATCTTTCATGAAACAGAATAGGGCTGAACACTTACCCGCCTTTATTTTCTCTCTCTTCTTTTTCTTTTCATATTCTCAAAAAAAACCCCCTCTTCTATTCATATTTCCCTCTTTCTCACTGAAATTAATTCACCGATATCAGGTCAAATCTCTGATGAAACCTGAATTAATTTGGTGCCACCTAGCTACGACCATCAACCCAGACATTTACAGTCAAAAACTAAAGTAACCCTGTCACTTATATCTATTTCCTGTCTTGTCTTCAGACCCTTATCCTCACTTGATACCTTTTTAAATTGTCCATTAGTTTATATTTTTTCACATTTGCCAAATAAGGAATGAAATATTAACCATAAAGCTATTTTAAGCGCTTGATTTATCCCCTTTTTTTATTTATTTTTATCACTTTGTCAGCTTCAAAGAAATCTACCATCTATCTATCTATCTATCTATCTATCTATCTATCTATATATATATATATACGAACTTGGATGTCATTCGTTTTAAGTCACTTCTAAATTTTAGATTATTCGCACATCTCTCATTTTATATGGACTTCACCAGTATAAAATTTCATTTAGTTTTTCTAGTTTTTTCTAGTGTGTTATCACGACAAAAATATTCGCTTATGGCTCTTATTTTGGGTTGAAAATTGTTATAGGACACTTGCATATATATATATATATATATATATAATTAACAGATCACCAATATTTTGCCATTAACCTCAGAAAAATGCAAAACAAATGAAAACCAACAAAGAATTCACTTAAGGTGTGGTTATACAACGTTATCAGTTGATTTTTATAGCATATCAAGTTTTTCATAAACTATTTCTAAAAATGTAAACCGAACGTTGACATTTGTTAAGATGTATGAATTAAAAATAACTATGAATAGATATTCCTATTGCTTTTATCCTTTTTGTGCAGCCCTCTCCTTCTCTCTATCACTCTTTCCGTCTATCCATTCCTCTCTCTCTCTCTTTCTCTCTCTCTCTCTCTTTTTCTCTTTCTCTCTCTGAATGTATATATATATATATATGTATGTCTTTGAGAGTACTTAACCACCTTTGTTCTACGGATTTGATGCTGGCAAGCTTAAATGTAAAGGGGATAGATGGACTAAGCTTAGTGATTACTGAATGTCCAAGGAGTTTACGAGATGATGGAGTCGTTATATCGGTATATTAATCTATTAACTTTCCAGAGCTATATAAAATTTAATGGGGTTACCGATGTGGCCGCGAGGTATTTAGTGATATCTGCGGCATATACTGGATATGCTAAATGGAACCGTTGAAGCCTTTATGGAAGCCACAAAATGAATATAAAAATGAAATATATTGTCTCCTCTCGACATTGAGATTTTTAATAGCTCTTCTGAAGATTATTAAATATCTTTTCTGTGTGTACACCAATACTAGATCCGTTCTTAAAGCATCGAGCATTAACTAAGTCTGGAAATGGCAAGGAATTATACGGTTATTTTCTTCAGAATAGACACCTTGTTCCAACGAGCTTTATATTGGTCAAATTACATCTGGAATTTCTCTTTTAAGATCGTCTGCAATTGCGCCGTCTTATATCTTACAATGTTATCAAAACTTACAAATTTTACGCTTGAGTTGAATTTCTTGTTGAAAATTCAAGCAAAATATGTTCGGGCTTGAATGTGGTATGTTATGGGCTGCACTTGAACAATCCTGTGTTTCAGCTGATAATATAGTTCAAAAAATAAAGAGACAGACTTCAGTGTTTGTTTTAAAATCGCATTGAATTGTTTAGTTGATAATTTTACAACAGTCTTGAAGTGGAGTCATCATCACGGTAGCTTTCTCAGCAGTTAATACATCTTACAATATTACAAACTTCGGTCTTGATACTTACATCTTGTATATGAGCATCATAATTCTTATATTCTGTGGCAATTCTTTGTCGGAGATAAAGCTACAAGATGGTATGTTACCCTTTCTTTATCAACATTGATTAATTCAAAGAATAATTCGAACTCATTCCAGTTTTATTGTGGACACAAAGTATCTCTCTATGATTCAAGTATAACATCCACATATGTGCGTAAAGAATGCGTGTTCTGATCTTTCTTCGATAGTAAAAGGTAAAAACAGAATAGTTATCGGATATTTTCATTGAAATCAATAAAACTAGAATCAAAAAAGATAAGAACGAGTTCAATTGTCTTGATGATTCGTCAAATATGATTGGTTCCTCTCAAAGCTATAGAATTTACGTGATTTATGTAATCTAATTCATTGTCTTTAGTTTGATGACCTGTTGTTCCATTGTGGCCACACCTATAAATATATATATATATATATATATATATATATATATATATATATATATATATATATACAGGTTGTGAAACAGGGTAAAAATTTTGCGAAGATTATAACAGATTTGAATATGGTTTATCTTCTCATAGGCCGGTTGCTATACCAAGGTTAAAAAGCACATTCTGCTTTACAATTTACTCCTAGCTGGAGAGAGTATAGATGGATTCAAGCCTTTTCCAACAGTATTAGCACTATGTAAAATGCACACGCCCTAGGCCGGGATCTGAACTCGGGTCACTGTATCCATTTCCTATAACAGTAACCATTAAACCATGAGCTTAACTGTATACATGCACATTATTAAGTTTACGGAAATACAGCTGATTTCCGGGGTTGTCTCATAGGTTGATAAAAGAGTATTTTCACAAGTCAAATTCTTGTGAAAAGTCTAACCATGTTCCTGATTAGAGGCTGTTTGCCGAACACGGTAGGGTTCTCTTTTAAAATAATTTTTGAAGCATTTACCATACTTACCAACCCCTCCACCCGGATAGGATATGACACAAGGTCAGTTTTTAAGCGGAGTTTAACAGGTTTGAATTCAGAGTTTTCCTTCTCCTATACTAGCTGCCTCACCAAGACCGAAGACCTCAGTCTGCCCCACTATTTACCCATAACGGGCGGGAGAATATTTGGATTCATACCTTTCCCAAGGGTATTAGTGCCATGTGAAATGCAATCAGTCTCATCCAGGATTTGAACTCGTGTATCCGTGTCCATTTCCTACGACAATAACCATTACCCCATGGACACCTCCTTTTGAAGCATTTACGTTCAAGAGAAGACCGGCGTTTTAAGCGTAAATTGATTGTAAGGATTGAAACTGTTCTATAGATTGGGGTTAGGCAACTAATTTTCGAGAAGGAAAACTCCGAATTAAGACCGGCTTACCTTCCATTAAACTCTGACCCCGTGTCACGTCCCGTCATGGCAGAGGTGTTCGTTAAATGCAAGTTTTCTGTTAGTGGATACACATGAAAAACCATACACTAACACAGGAGCATCAACACACAGACACAAACTCACACACTCTAACTGTCAAATACAGCTCATGACTTCATATTTTACACACAGATGTCTGCTCGTTTATAATATATATATATATATTCAGAAAGAAATTTATATCTTTTCAAAAATATTCCTTTAGTTCTTACGTACGTTTCCAGTATGTTGCTTTCTTCAGAGAACCTTTAATGTTTTTCAGGCGTGGTATTAAGTTTATACAGAGGTCTCTGTTTGAATAGACTGTTTGTTTTAATTTCTGAGAGATTCCTTACATGGGTTTGATTCTTTCTTTATCTTTTCCTGTCTTTCTCTTTCTATCACGAAATTAAAAGAAACAGTAAGCCCATCGAAACAGTGACCTCTTTTTTAAATTAATATCACTCATGAAAGAAATTATATGTTCTGAAAAAAAAAAAGCAGCACGCAAGAAACTTACGTAAAAACTAAATAAATATTTTTTTTAAGATATACTTTCCTTTATGGACCTATTCATTTTGAAATATTTACTTTACTCTCTTAGGACCGACAAAAAAAGATAAAATAACCCCCCCATATATATATATATATATATATATATATATATATATATATATATATATATATATCAGCAAATGATCAGCATCCATTTCATTACATTTTATTAGTTTGCTCAGAAAATATTATCTGATTTTTGTATAAACTGTTTTTATGAGGTTTTAATGAATGATTTTAATAGTAGAGGTAGAAAAACTCGCATTACTATTGAATAAAGTGTCGTCTTTGTTAATTTTCTGTCTACTCTGTCTGAATTCGATTTTGAAAGTTATCTGTCTTTAATCATGAACAAAATCAAGTGATACATTTACTCTTTTTTTACATAAGTTAAGGCTTGGTCATCATTTCTCTCAAGCAGCTTCCGGTATCAACAGAACAAAGGGTGAATTATCCACTTGTGATCGGACAATACAACGCTGGTTTCAGAAGTTCCTATGTCAAATTTTGCTTCATAACAATATCCGTCTACATGCTACCTGGTTAACACTGCATGGGATATGATTTTCTGGTTCATCCACCCTATTTTCCTGATTTATCTCCCACTGACTACTTTTTTTTCCAAACATTTGGGATTTTTTTACGGCAGAAAACTTAAATATCAAATAGAAAATACAATTTAAGATTACTTGATATCAAAACCTTTAGAGTTTAATCATATTGGCAAAAATAACCATTTCAAACGGTGTTAGAAATGCATAGATATATACACGGATTGTATTTTCACAGTTTAGATCCTTCAATTTGTCAATAAAATTTTATTTTGAAATTAGACATTATCTTTCAAACAATCAAATATTTCAATCAGTTTCAGGTAGTATAGGTAGATCTTGTGAAAAGTAGGGTGACCAACGAAAATTGGACCTATTACTTATTTAGCTGCAAGGGTGGATTGATTGTCATGAAACCACTCTGCAAATCTGCAGACAATAATTATATATATACTTTTTTAATTGCCATTGTTCGTTGTTTGTTGGTGAGTCATTTACTTGTAAAAACTTTTTTGGCACATTGGGAACAGACATCGAATAATTTCTTTGTCAGGAATGATTTTTTTAATACCTCAATTAAAAAAAAATATCTGATGTGTTAACAAAGCAAATGTGTCCTTTTTTTTTTTTGGTGTCTCCAAGTTTTTTAATGCTTTATTTATTTTTTTTTTTTTTGGTTAAGTTCACCAATGGAGTTTTGGAAATGGAAAAATATCCTCATTTTACTCTTCCTACTGATATATTTACAGCTTTTACTTTACTTTTTCTTATTTTATTTTCCATTTCTTTTCTAGTAAATTTAGTGTTACTAGTATTAAGTATTTTTACTATTATGGTGTTTGTCTTCTAAGTAAAGTATTATTATTATTATTATTATTATTATTATTATTATTATTATTCATTAGAGTTTTTCACATCAGCGTTAGTTGATGGTCTTTCATTGGAGATTGTGTGACAGCAAGTCTCCTCAAGTCTCCAGGATTATTCTCAGTATTCTGGCCGTTTTCAATAATGCTGTTGTTTGGATGGTCTCCACTTGGCCGCCAACTTTCAAATCTTCCAGGCCCTTTAATAATCCTTTAGTTACCGTGCCAAAAGCACCAATCACAATTGGTATAATTGTCACCTTCATGTTCCATAGTTTTTTCAATTCCCTAGCAAGGTCGAGATACTTATCTCTCTTTTCACATTCTTTCAGTTTTATTCTGTGGTCTGCCGGGACAGCAAAGTCGACAATTTTGCAGATTTTCTTTTTTTTTTTTTTTGTTGATTATTATACGGTCTGGTCTTCTGGCCGAGATTAGGTGATCTGTTTTTATATCAAAGTCTCATAGGAGTTTGTGTGTGTCATTTTCTAGGACAGGTGCTGGGTTGTGCATATACCATTTGTTGGCATGGTCAAATTTAAATTTCTTGCACATTTCCCAGTGGATCACCTTGCCCACCCAGTTGTATCTAGCCTTGTACTCCTTCTGTGCCAATTTGCTGTATTCGCTTATTATGTGATAGATAGTTCCATCTCTGTCACCGCATAGTCTGCATTTGCTATTTTGTTGCGTCTTATCTATTCTCGCTTTGATATGATTGGTTTTTATGGCGCTGTTTTGTGCTGCCATTAGGAGAGATTTTGTTTCTCTCTTAAAGTTTCCTTTTTTTAGCCTTGTCCAGGTTTTGTCGTGTGAGATTTTGTTTATTAGTCGTTTAAAGCGCCGATGGAGTTGTTTTCCTTCCCAGTTTTGTTTCCTATTATTATTATTATTATTATTATTTACTCCTTTAGAGTTTTTCACATCAGTGTTAGCTAATGATTTTTCACTAGAGTTTGAGGGACAGCAAGTCTCCTCAAGTCTGCAGGACTCGTCTCAGGATTCTGGCCGTTCTTAGCAATGCTGTCGTTTGGATAGTCTCTACCCGTCCACCAACTTCCAAATCCTCCAGGCCTTTTAATAATCCTTTAGTTATTGTGCCTATCGCACCAATCTCAATTGGCACAATCGTTACTTTCATGTTCCACAGCTTTTTCAATTCTCTAGCAAGGTCGAGGTACTCGTGCTTCTTTTTACTTTCCTTCAGATATTTTCTATGGTCCGCCGTGACAGCAAAGTATACAATTTTGCAGATTCCTTTTCTGTTGATTATTATGAGATCTGGTTTTCTGGCCGGGATTAGGTGATCCGTTTGTATATTAAAGTCCCATAGGAGTTGATGCGAATCTATTGCTAACTTTGTTATCGAGGTTTTAAATGTTTTTACAATATTTACGTTGTCATAGACGTTGAGTTCTTTTTTTAAAAATTATTTCTTCAAAGCTAGTAAGATAGAGAAGGGTGTGAGTGAGCGTTTGAGTGGGCACAAGCGTGTTTGTATAAAGAAGAGAAATCAATGTATCAGTATAGCAAATGATATCAACAATACAGAGGAACAAATTGTAAAAGAGAAAATTAATCAATGAAAAATTTACACGACAAAATTGAGAGACGACTGCATCTCAGTATATATATATATATATATATATATATATATATATATATATATTGTCACCTTCAGACAGATTGCTTCATTTGCATTTATTTCATCCAAAAGAATTCGTAGTAAGCGAGTTTGAACTCCCGTCGCGCTATTACGTTCACTTTCCGAAAAATAACCTTGGGAAAGGTATGAATCCCCTTATCATCACATCTATGGGTTAAATAGAACCACTACTGTCCTTCTGAAGAAAAAAAAAATTTGATTTTGTATTTAATAACATCAGAATATTTATATGCCATTAAATAACAATCAAACTAATGAGTTCGTCCTAACTTCTTCAGTAGTGCGGTGTTCATGCTTTTTAAATGGAGCAATCTCTACATAAAATAACAAATATCAGATTTTATAAGAATTGTTCATATACATCGGCAACAATATTTCATCTAATGAGAGCGATGTTAATATGCATTTAGAGAAGATGAGACTGACATTTACATGACGTCGATCATGTATGGAATTCTGATTTGCTTGAGAAAGTTTAACAGGATTACTTCGATGTTGTGACCTTGTTAGTACTGCTGTATAATACTACCCACTGGACTCCAAACGAAACGCTTTAAGAAAAAGCTACATGCTATTTTGAATATATCCTGAAAGCAGCACCACACAAAACAGCAACTGTATGGCCAATTGACTCCAATCATACATTCATCCAAGTATGATGAACGAGATATGCTTGGCACTGATAGAAAGTAAGGATGAACTTATATATATATATATATATATATATATATATGTGTGTGTGTGTGTGTGTGTGTGTGTGTTAACACGCATATTGGCCCAGACACCTGAGCCTGAAGACTACATCTAAAAACCTTTTACTGCGTGCAAGCAAATAAGCTAAGGCTAGTTTTAAAATATTATATACGAAGCATGTTTAAAAATCACATGTTTAATATATTTGTTTAAAAAGGATGAGGCATTCAATAACCTACAATAGTTGATATGCCATAAAACCAAGCCAAACCAAACGTAACTATACTCATACGTCCACCCATATCCACATACACACACTCACACACATATACTTGGCTAGTTGGTTGGTTTTTTTGGCATATCAACCTGTGTCGGTTGCTTGATGTCAAACCCTTATATATGATTTGTAAACGAATTATTTGTTGGTAATATTTTTAACAGTGTAGAGCTCATCTGTTTGAACACTGTTAAATGCGTTTAAGTATTTCAATCACGCACTACCAATTCAATTTAACGTCAGTACTTTCTTTGCGCTTAGGGAAGTGGTTAAACAGTTATATTTTACCCATTGATGCGACTGTAACAGGGTCAGTGTGGACCTGGGAGTAATAGCTATGAATGGGTACTCCACATTCACTAATCTCCAGGATTGAACTTTTACCATCAGATGCAGTTTAGTGTCATACCAAGGAAACAAAAGCATACTTACTCATACACACACATACATATATATGTTGAAAAGCTAGATTTGTAGCGAATCTGACGGTATGATGGAAATATGTGGAAAGTTGGATAAATCAAACACTTAACTTAAATTTAGATGTGTAATATTTCATTCGTTTTATTTTATCTCAAACTTCTTCAGAGAGAGTCTGTTTTCAGAGTGTTTCTATTTAAAACCAATTCAAAAGAAATGATAAGATAGTGGACTGGGTATAGTTATAGCAATAAAGCTGGGAGGGATTTAAAGTCAGATGAATCAGGTTTCATTAAAGTTTTTTTTTTTTTGTTTTGAAATTGGAGAAAGATTTTAGGGAGCTGATAAAAAAATGTAGGGAAGGGTTTGGGTGAAAGTGGTTTTGCCATATCTTGTTTCATGGCAAGATATTGACGCTCATGTGGTGATACAGAAAATTGTTTATATTGTGGTGTCTAGGTTGTACTTGGGGAGAGGAAGGGCAAAGAGATAAAGTCATAAGAAAAAGGAAAAGGAAAGGATTATCAAAAGTATGGTGGCACAGAGTGAAAAATTTTTTTTTTCCTATGCGATTTCTATGTTCATTTTGCTTTCGTTTATTTTGCTTGATCCTTTGTGTTCGTAAATTCTTTTTTCAAGATTGCGTTGGGTTTCGCCGATATATACAAATATATATATATATATATATATATATATATATATATATATATATATATATATATATATATATATATATATCAGCAGGCAAAACTGAATTACTAGAGAAGCATTTCCGTTACCGTTGCTGTAGTCAGTATCTGCTTTTAGACAAGAGATTTATCTACAGACACACACACACGCACACGCACACGCACACACATTCACAGAAAAAAAGGAGTAAACGAAATATTGTGTGATCTATTAGCAACCTGAATAAGGAAAAGTAGCGTTAATACGTTTACATGATTATAAATTTGTTTATTCTTATTAATCCTTGGTACATTTTTCCCAGTTTGAATTTGTACACGTAGGTTAACATGCAATAATTTTATTAATTTATTCTTTACATCCATACGATTTATTTTTCTTAATTTAATTTTTTTTCTTATATCTTTATATTCGTAAAATGATCATCGAATTTCTATGGGTACACGTATCGAAGTTTTGAGTAGCAACACTGACACAGTATATTCATGTCATTCCGGTGCCTATAGAAGAGGAGATCTATATAATATCAAAAATGTCAAAAACGGTGATTCTGTCAAATAAAAAGACACAGGTTGGACATCTATCTATCTATCTGGTGCGTAGACCTGGGTTCAATCCCATATCGCGTCATACCAAAGACTTTAAAAATGGTACTTGATACCTCTTTGCTTAACACTCGGCAATATAATGTACGTATCAAGGGTAAAGTGGAGCAATCCATAGAAAGAAGTACCGCCCTTCCCTACACTGCGGTGTAGTAGCTATTGAAAAGGAAGCCTTCTGGTCGCCCTCGACTAAAGGGAGACAACTTTACTTACTTATTACCAAAAGCAAATACTCTTCTTATATATTTATATGCAATTTTATTTCAGGTCGCATCAACATTGCTACTAAATATAATATTACCCGTGAATAAAGTTTGGTTTCACTGTTTAATGGCATATCAACCTTCTTGGGTTATTCAATATGAAATCCATTCTTTTAGAAAAACAGTAGTGATACTATTTAGCCCATGGCTGTAGGTATAAATAGGTTCATACCTTTACCAAGAATATTAGTCCGAAGGTGAACCTAATTTCGAATTCGCTCTCTTGATCCTGCAGTTCAAAACTTAATCTATCAAGCTACAATCACCGCACGAACCCATGAAAATACAGGTAACATTTTTTATGAAAATAATGTTCTTCTAAACCAAGCATGCCAGGATTTTATTATTTACTAAATCTCCGAAGCAAAAATTTAAATACACATCCAAACACTCACATACATTTAGATTGAAACACTCTAAGCAGAAATATATATATATATATATATATATATATATATATATATATATATATATATATATATATATATATATATATATATGCGTGTGTGTGTGAGTGTGTGTGTGCACACACAAGTCTGTGTGTGAATTTATGTATAATCTATATATTCATATTCCTGCTTACAGTGTTTCACTGTCGTGACATATGGTAATATATTTAAATTTGGTTGCATATGTTTCGAAAAATACCAACCATTGATGCGTGATTATTGATGAACGACATTTAAATACTTTTATTTCGTTTTTGTATTAATTAGAATAAATACATTAGTTGAGACTTTTTGGTCCGATGTTTTTGTACAGGCATCTAAAATTGTCGTAGACTCTTGAAAATTCAGTAGGTTATTGCTATATACCTTGTGTGATGACTGACCATTTTTTATGATTTCAGGTTTAAATCAACAGCTACAGCAGGAATTGGAATACATCCTACTAAAGCCTGATTGTCACAGCTGGTGAATTTCAAAAATGCAATCTGAACGTGAGGACACTTTAGAAGAACGATATGCAATAAAATTCTGTGTAAACTTCGAAAAAATGCCACAGAAACGTATGGAATGCTTCAGACTGCTTTTGGAGCGTCTTGCATGAATCGAGCGTCAGTTTTTGAGTGGCATAAGAGATTCAAGGAAGACAGGGAGTCTGTGAGGGTTAGGGTTACCATGTTGAGGTTTTAAGGGAGTTCAGGAAGAGATTCCGTCGGAAGAGGCCAGCACTCTTTGAATCGGTTCAGTAGCATTTTCACCAGGACAATGCACCAGTCCACAACTCCATCATTGTCACAGACTATTTGAGCATCAAGACAGTTGCTCACCCTCCCTATAGTCCAGACCTTGCTTCCTGTGACTTTTGGTTATTCCCTAAGCTCAGAGGCTGTCGAAACAATTGAGGAGATGAAAGAGGCTTTGACGAAAGTCATTGACATGCTCACAGAAGAGGACTTCAATGGGGCCTTCCAGAAGTTGTTGGAACGGTACAACAAGTGCATTGCAACCGGAGGAGATTACTTCAAAGGGGATTAGTTCAATGTGTGTACTATCAATAAAAGTGCCCATACAAAAAAGTCGGGAAACTTATTTAATGATCCTCGTAATTATCACATCAACTTGGCAAGGTCCAAGCTTTGGATTGTTAAACGATTATCTGATATTGATCAGTTTTTACCACCAGGTTTTTTTGTAACAGAATAAATAGTTTCTGTGACACGTGAACAGACTATAGGTCAGGGTATACTATTTACCAACCCCTCCGCTCGGGCAGGATATGACACAAGGTCAATTTTTAAGCGGAGTTTAACAGGTTTGAATTCAGAGTTTTCCTTCTCCTAGACTAGTTGCCTCACCAAGACTGAAGAACCTAGTCTGTCCTACTATTTACCCACAGCTGGAGGGAGAATAATTGGATTCATACCTTCCCCAAATGTATTAGTGCTATGTGAAATGCAATCAGTCTCGTCCAGGATTTGAACTCGTGTCGCCGTGTCCATATCCTACGACGATAACGACTACACCATGGGCAGGGTATAATATCACCAAATGTCAATTACTGTATTCTTGTCTATTCAACCATATCGATATAAAATGAAAAGTTCTGAACGTGACATTAAATACACTGTCTAAAAACTACATGTTAAAGTTCCTACTCGAATTTACGGAAATCACAGGACAACCGAGATGCATTCAAGAAATAGGTCAGGAATACTTATTCATATAGACGTAGAATTTTATTATCTTCCCTTGTTAGACATACTTAAATATCCTTAAATACACATCCTGAAATATATCTTTGATCGCTTATTATTGACTTGTCTCTAAATAGATTTATTATCATCCATTACCAAAAGAGGGATTTCGACCTTCTATGGACGTAGAAAATAACAATTTATCTCCTGTCTTAATTTTTAAGGACACAAGTGAATGTCCACTTCATTCCCCTGAGCTTTTAAACGGGGACCTTTCAGACAATTATTATGAATAATACGCGCGCGCGTGTGTGTTTGCGAGCGCTCGCAACTGTAAGCTTTTTTGAGTATATATAATGTATGTTGACTCTATTAGTTTTTACTGGGTTTGGTGTTTTGGTTCGCAAGTGTATCTATTGAAGCAAGTATGTTTGTTGACATATTAAATATACATAGATCTTATGGCAAATGATTCTAATTTTTAGCATGTGACACAGCGTAGGCGCCAGTAGCGTAGCCGGTATCAGTGTAAGGTGATTGTCTAGGAGAGCCGAGTTAAGACCTTGGAAAAAGCTTTTTGCTCTTCCCTTCTAGTTACTGCCCTTTAGAAAAGTATAAATAGAAAAAATATGGGTAGATAGTAAAATACGTTCGGTTCTTTGATCTTGTAAGTAGTCAAACCAGTATATATTAGAAGGAAACAATCTGATTTCAAAACTAGGTGAAGTGGGGTTTGGAATTCACTTCACATAAACGTATCGTAAATAACGGTTTATTGATGGACTTTTTAAGCCTGAAAAATCTTTATGAACCTAGAGGTAAACTTACACGGCCAAGTGAAAATCCAAATCTTTACCCCCACAGAGTGATCAACCGGGGGGTCATGCCCTCCTAACAATCGTTATACACCACTTACTGTGGCTTCGGCTGTCAGTCACAAAGATCTCCTGCTGAAACTCGTGTTTGGTGAACATATTAGCAAATTACCACAGATATTAATATTAATTATTGGAGGTGCCCGTGGTGTAATGGTTATTGTCGGCGACACGAGTTCAAATCCTGGACGAGACTGATTGCATTTCACATTGCACTAATACCCTTGGGAAAGGTATGAATCCAGATATACTCCCTCCAGATATGGGTAAATAGTAGGACAGACTGGGTTCTTCAGCCTTGGTGAAGCAACTAGTCTAGGAGAAGGAAAACTCTGAATTCAAACCTGTTAAACTCTGCTTAAAAATTGACCTTGTGTCATATCCTGCCCGAGTGGAGGGGTTGGTAAATAGGACCACAGATATTAATACAAAATAAGAAAATAGAAATAAAAGTTTAATATTATGTCAACACTAAATTACACGTCGGTTCCAACAGTTAATGAGCTGTCTGTTAACACTGACCGAATCTTAACAGTCCCCAGCCAACCTGTCAGACAAATTAGGTATGGTGTTTATCTACGCAATTTCCTGACCGCTTAATATACATAAGGTATATATGAAACATGAAAATCCTCGCACAACATACACAACTAGAGTATTGACCATTAAATGAGACATAATGGTTGTTTATTAAATATACTATAATGCTAAGATTAGAGTCAAAGGTTGACTTTCAATACCAAATTAAATCACATTACTTTTGATAAGGTAGTGTAAAAAAGGCTCGTCATAAGAATTATTATATTGTTGCTTCAATACAAGTTTGGGGTCGTTTAGTTTGAATTATTAAAATATAACAATTTTGAAAAAGGCATTGTTTTAATTTTGACTTTGGGTGCAGGAAAATGATTCGTTTGAAAGGTCAGGGTTGAGGAAGTATTAGAACCATTGAAACTTGGCTTTTTTCTAAAGGTGTCACAAGGTCATGATATATTTATAGAATGTTATTGATTGGTTTACCAATCAAACAAAAGAGTGGTGGAGCTTTTACCCCTCCCCGACAAGTGCAACACAAGGCCACAATTTCAATTGGTTGACCAATCAAATGTGGCCCCTGAGTGTTTTTTCTTTCCTTCTTTTTCGATTACGATTCAAGGTGATCCGTTTGTATCTCAAAATGTCAGAGGAGTTTGTGTGTCTCATTCTCCAGGAGAGAATCTGGGTTGTGCATATACCATTTGTACGTATGGTCAAATTTCAATTTCTTGCACAATTCCCAGTGGATCACCTTAGCCATTCAGCGGTGTCTAGTCTAATACTCTTTCTGAGCTAGTTTGTTTCACTCGCTTATTATATGATTGATCGTTTTGTCTCTATCACCACATAATCTACATCTTCTGTTTTGTCGCATCTTTTATATTCTTGCTTTGATATGATTGGTACTTATAGCGTTGTTTTGTGCCACTACTAGAAGAGATTCGGTTTCGCTCTTTATGTTTCCCTTTTCTTTCCTACGTCCATTTTTTTTATTCATTTTTTTTTCTTTTTGTCGCTTGTTAGTCGCTTAAAGCACCCATAGAGTTGTTTTTCTTCCCACTTTAGTTTTCTGGTTATTTCCGTTCTGTTGAACCTCGTGTCTTCAGTATTGTTTCTGGTGGTTGTGATCAGTCTTGGTCCGCGCTTTTCTTTGTAGTCTTCAAGTCGTTGTATGGATGCATCAATGTTATCTTCAATGCTGGCAAGTCCTCTTCCTTCCTCTTTTCTTGACACATATAGTCTGTCAACGTCACCTGTGGTATACAAGACCTTATGAATGGTTATTATTTTTCTTATTCTTAGACCCTTTGGTTAAATTCTTCTCTGGTTCTCTTCAAGAATGGTTCCGAGTATCTTACTCAGGGGACAGCCCAAGTATTTATTCCTTTGATAAGGTTCCTGCTATATAGTTTTGTCTCGAATACTTTTCTCGTTCTCCTAAAATAGTCTTTCTTAATTTTTTTCTTTCATGTCCTCTTGTTTGATGGTGTCAGTTTCAAATATACCCAAATATTAATAGGTTATTTTCTCTGGGCGTTCTGATTTTTTTCTTGATTTGGTAGTTCAATTCCTTCCCTCATGAGTCGTTTACTGCTCTTTATTAGGAGCATGTTCCAATTTTCTATATTAAATTCCATTCATATATTTTGAATGTATATTCTCACTGTCTGTATCAGGGTTTCCAATCTTTTGTTTTGGGCAAACAGTTTGATGTCGTCCATGTGATTGATCTTTCCTTGCGAATTATTAACATTGTATCCGGCTGTGCATTTCCTGCGGATGTGATTGAATGGTATCATCGCTATTATTTGTAATAGTGGTGATTGTGTATCTTCCTGGAATATGCCTCTCTAGATCTTTACTTTTGCTAAGTTTTTTTCTTCCACTATCCAAGTTTCCATGGTCTTCTCGATAAGCTGTACTACTTCGTCGGGGATTTTATAAGTTTTCAAACAGTACAATATCTATCTTTAAGGGGTCATATCGTAAGTCTTTTTGTAGTCAATCCTGGTCATAGCAAGATTTTTCCAAGTTTTACTTTCGTTGAGGATGTTTTGATCTGTATGTAATAGTTCTCTGGTTCCTCAGGTTCCCTTGCGGCATCGTTTTTGTTCCTCGGAGAATAATCTGCGGTTTTTCAGTGAGTAGTAGATTTCTTCCGTAATTGGTACCATTAGTATTTTCCACATCATCAGTAGGCACGTTGTCTATAGTCTATATGCAGTCTATAGTTGTTTGGGGCGATTCCTTTGACCGGAGGGGGGTCTTTCCTTTGTTTTTTTATTCGCGTATCTCAGTTTTCGGTATGCATTTATTCATTTCGTTAGCCAACTGTCGTGGATGGAGGTGACTTTTTTAAACCGAAATCTGTGTATGCCATCTAGGCCAGTGGTTTTCCAATTCGGTATATTTTTAGTGTTGACTTGAAATCGTTGAGGTGTATTTCCAACTTAGGGCCTTCTTCGATTATTGAAAACTCTGTTTCCATGTTGTTTGCCCATTCGGACTTTTTGTTATGATCTCTCCGTGCCCATATTTTTCTCCAAAATCTTTTTGCCTCGTTTGCATCCGGTTGCTGGTTGGATGTCGCCCATTCTCCCTCTACTTGTTAGTAGAATTTTCTTTCGTTATTTTGGAAAGTCCTGTTTTGTTTGTACAGTTTGTCCTATCTCGGTATCTTTTTAGTCTTCCTTCTTTAACCAATATGATAAAACCTTTTTGATGCTAAAGAATCTTTAAATGCAGTTTCAACATATCCTTTGAATGGAATGTATTTTGACGTTAAAAATGTATTTAGATGCTTGAGAAAATGGTAGTCAGTGGGTAAGAGATGAAGAGAATATGGTGGATGAGATAACATCTCCAATTTAAAATCAGTGTGCTTCCAAAGTGTCATCATGGAAACACGTGGACGGGCATTTCATGAAGCAAAATTATGACCCGAAATTAAAAGTAAACGTATCACTTTTTTTCCTGTTTATGATTAGGGGCATATAACCTTCAAAATTCAACTCTGAAAGAAGTGATAGAAAATTAAGAACGAAGATATTTTTATCTCTAGGAATGAATTGTTTATTCAAATAGGATTTTAAAATATGTTAGAACAGAATGTAAATGGTTTATACTAAAATTGGACAATATTTTCTGAATAATCTGATATATATATATATATATATATATATATATATATATATATATATATATATATATATATATATATATATATATAAAATTCTCCAGGTGTTCGAGTATATTGCAGTCCAGTTTAAAACCTAACAATTTTCTTGACTGTAGAATTTTCAGGATTATATATATATATATATATATATACATTGACTAGGTTATTCATGCCGGAATGATAAATCTATTACAGTTGTGATGTAAAGACATATTATAAGGCAGTTTTTACTTATCCTTTGGAATAAATATTTCTAAAGTAAAAATGTGTCCAGATGGTGAGAGACCATGAGAATATCTTGGATGTGTTAAAGTTTTATATTATATATAATCGTACCATATATTATCCCCGTTTATCTTCTCTATTCTCTCTCTCTCTCTCTCTCCCTCTCTCTCTTTCTCTCACACACACACACTTATATATATATATAGATTTAAACTTCCTCATAATTATTATAAATTGATTTTAGAATTTAGTAAGAGTGAAGAAGAGGTCTTGAATTCCAAAACAAAGATTGCATATATTGCAGGAAAAGTTAAAGCCGCTAGACATATAAAATATAGAGGAAACATTATCTTGAAAGACCTTTACAACCTCATATTATATTTATGTTAAATAACAGTCTTAAATCTAGAATTTTCAGGATTTTGTTTTTTCAAACGGAATACTATACAATTTAAACTAATATTACCAGTTATTAAATATTGCTATATCCTTCGTCACTGACATTATATAAACACATATATGAATATATTGCAGCCTACACAAAAATACACCCATTTTATTTTTTATTACAGGAATCAAAATATTTAGAGTTTGATAAAAATTATATCTCAAAATACTCGATTGATTTTCGAAATATTTTCCGAGAGAGGATAGATTTCTGATATCCTTAGTTAAGGAGAAAGTTACTTTATAAAAATTATTAAGTAAGTAATTTTAAAGGCTTGTCAACTCGTCTAGGGCTATTTTATACTCGGAGTTTATGGAATATCGTCAACAGTACATTTATATTTGCATTTTTATAGTTAATTTTTTTCTTTGCATTCTCCCATTTATATGGTATCAAGTATTTTGATCTAATACAAATAATTTTCAAATAGATCTAATTTACCCTTGGAAGGGACCCAAACAGGTGCTATCACTCCGTGTCAGATTCGACCTGGGAGTAATAACAATGAAGCGTTACTCTACACTCCTCAAATCTCCAGAATTGGAGACTCATCATCAGATAAAATTTAGTCTCATACACAGGAAACTATATTTGGGGGTCTTACGCCTCTGCACTTTAATGAATCACCGTATTCTAAGGCTTATCGACTGAAGGACTTTTTTATTATTAGAAATACAATGTGGTAAGGTTTACATATTTTGTGGTTGTTAACTTATGTAGAGTGCATAATTTTCAAATAGAAATTATACAGTCCTGAATATCTTCTGAAAGACAAGCGCGTCACTATTTTTAAATGATAGGCAACCGTACTAAATATTGTTTATTTTTTAGCCATAAATATTAGCAATAACGATTTTACAGGATTCTTTTCCCTCTTATATATCGAACAGAGAAAACTATATCCAACCTCATTATGCTACATTGGATATTTGAAACAATCAGGCAAACATTATTTGCACCGTGAAACTGTCTACTCTTATCTTTCTTCATTGTTTTATATAACATTTTACGTCTCTTTCCCATCTCCTTAAAAAGCTATGCACTGACATAATAACTAACGATTTATCTTCTCTCCATCGACTTCATTTGCTTCTTTATTGTTTTTATCGGTAAGGAAAGGTTATTTCTAATATCCCCAGTCAAACAAAATGGCAAGGTCAGTTTCTTTGGCTTGTGAGAAACGTAGACTGACATAAGTGGCGCTGTCTGGATGTTAAACTTCCGGCTTCCGTTTCTCCAAGCAACGCCCACTTCCCTCGTCGATATGAGATGATCAATGACTTAAGTGCTGGATAGTTGATAGACTAGCACCAAGGTTGTTCATAACTAGGATCAACTCGTGTCAAACAATATAACGTTTCTCCGTCTACGGAACAGAAAGATTTGAATTTGAGAACATAAAAGCTTATACTTTTTCACACACGCACATACACATACACACATAAACACATTTACACTGAGCTTTTTATGTGTGCATATAAAACACATACAATACGTTTGTATATATATATATATATATATGTATGTGTGTGTGTGTGTGTGTGTGTGTGTTCGCAAATGTATGTGTGTATGTGTAGTCAATTGCAATATTTCTTAATCAGATTAAACATATATATATATATATATATATATATGAAGATATTTTTATACATTTTCGCAAATATATATATATATATATATATATATATGTATGCTTATATATATGTAGATATGTATGTGTAAATATATGTATACATAAGTTATCATGTCTATATATTTATCTCTCTCTCTATATATATATATATATGTGTGTGTGTGTGTGTGTGTGTGTGCACGCGCTAACATGTACATGTATGTATATGTGTATACTAATACAAGGAAATGATATCACATAAAATTCACAAAATGCTGCAGAATACTAAATGAAAGATTAACTATAAAAAGAAAATTACTTCCTGACTTCCTAAAAACAACACTTTTAAGGATTACAAAAAGTCCACAATTCGAGTTAATAAAAAGTGCTCTAAGAACAGAAAAAAATTAATATATATAAATTCCAAACACCAGTAATCACAAATTTAGACCTAAAATAACAGACCCATCATGCCCCAAGATGTAACAAAAAAATTATCACTCATAGTATTGAACTAATCTTATACAATAACTATTTCCCAGTCGACTACATGAATTAGTAGTTAATTGTATTAATCATTTTATTATTTAGTTTGGTAAGGTCACACATTATTGAGGTGTCTTTTAGTTAGCAGAAGTCTTTGAGTCGAAATATGTCAAATTGGAAATGTCAAGTACGTGTAAACATATGACAGAACACCTCTAATCTTTTGGCAGGAAGGCCAAATTTAAATAAAATGGATTGATTGAGGTAAAAATAAAAACATAACGAAACTTAAGGATACGTGTGATGATCATAAAGATATGTCGCATTAACTTAGTAATAATTTACAGAGTTTTTGAACATATAAAAATTTGCGTATTTTGAAATGTAGTCAGTTGGGAGTTGATTGTCAGTTGAATCAAGTCGAGTCGGTTACAAAGCCCTTTGGGTCGGCGACAGAGTGTGGTGGGTGTCTCTGTTCATATACACTCACAATTTCTTTCTCTGTCTCTTGTGCTTCGAAGACAGCTAGGGAATTGTACGCAGTCTGGATAATAAAGTGACAATTTCTCTATAAATATACTGGATATATTATTGTTACACCAATGTGTTCTAATAAATAATTATCACATTGTTGACGGAGAGTTTTTCTTGTCTTTGAGCTGTCAACTTGCTCCATCTAACCACACTGACCGCCAGAAGAAGTTCTGGATTGATTGTATCATACCCCATTAGTGGATCTTTCAAACACAACGTGGGCACAGGGAGAAATGATAAACAAACAACCCGGAAACGCATGTGATAGTCACGGAACCAATGCCACAGTAGTACCACATTTGGTACCGTTACCAGCCATAGTATCACATTTGGTACTGTGACATACACTTCTAGTATCCTACTTGGCACCGTTGTTGGATGATATTACTTATATCTATATAAAATTTAAAAAAATATATCAAAAATGAAATTCACATTTTAAACTCAATACCACAAAAAAACTGATCCAAATACACTCATGGAAATATACAGGAATTGGTCAAACGGACAATTTAGTTTGGGATAGAAAAATACCTGGAAATGTTCCACCCAAGATGTAACAAAAATGTATCACTGATAGTGTAGAACTAATCTTAAACAATAACTATTTATCATTCGACATCATAAATTACATCCAAATCCTACAAACTATGGAAACTGAAATGGTACCAATGCACACAACCTTAACAATAATATACTTTGAAGAAAATCTATTTGAAAGCAATGAGAAAAACATAGCAACTATTTTATTAGATACTATTTACCCAACCCCTCCGCTCGGGCAGGATATGACACAAGGTCAATTTTTAAGCGGAGTTTAACAGGTTTGAATTCAGAGTTTTCCTTCTCCTAGACTAGTTGCCTGACCAAGGCTGAAGAACCTAGTCTGCCCTACTATTTACCCATAGCTGGAGGGAGAATAATTGGATTCATATCTTTCCCAAGGGTATTAGTGCTATGTGAAATGCAATCAGTCTCGTCCAGGATTTGAACTCGTGTCGCCGTGTCCATTTCCTACGACGATAACGACTACAGCACGGGCACCTCCAGATTCTATTTACCAACCCCTCCGCTCGGGCAGGATATGACACAAGGTCAATTTTTAAGCGGAGTTTAACAGGTTTGAATTCAGAGTTTTCCTTCTCCTAGACTAGTTGCCTAACCAAGGCAAATATTTTATAAGATAGAAAGGATATCTGGATGATTGTTTCATGGAAATTTTCATGGAGCAACAGTAACAATTTGCATAACATACACCAAAACGCACACCCCAAAAATAAAATTTACCATGAAGCACATAATAAAAAAATATAATTTTTAAACATCGTCATGAAAACTAAAATTGCCAAATAATCAAAGATATTTACTAAATACCGACTGGCACCAAACAATACCGCCAATTCAAGAGCCACCACTACAAATGTAGCGTAAAATCCGTCTCTCTCACCACAGTACGTATAATCTGTACCATAGTCGATGATAAAAACATTCGACAAGTCTGCCTTCTACTAGACAGGATATCCCGGAACACTCAAAAATAAGGAATACGAATTGGTAACAAATTACCATTAGAAGAACTACGAACCCTCCAAGAAAATAGCAACGAAAAACATTCGCATATGTCTCAAAGTACACCAAAACAACCTCAATATTTCTGCACGAATATCAAAGAACAAAGATCCACTAAAACCCCAATAGCTTCAGAATCTGAAAACAATATTCACAAGAAATAGAAAATCAAGTTGCAATTAATAAAATGTTGCTGAAAAAATCAAAAAGTACAAACTGCAACGACATTTACATAAGGTGCAGACTGATACTAAACAATAGAGTATTTTTACATAAAAGCATTACAAGAAAATAAACGATTTTATATACCAAAACTCCTTCATGAATGCAGCAAGGTAATTTTAAAATAATATCAATAAACAAAACCGATGACTACTCATCGATGTAAACAAAAAATTATCCATAGATTCAAACCGACACGTACACAAGCATATAAACCTGCGGACTACCATAAAAACACACTTATGTATGAGGACAAATACATCCTAACGCACATTAAATCTACCCAATACCCCAGAATATACATATATGTACAAGCATATGTATACATTACATGACATAGATTTTATACTTGTTTAAAACACACAAGTACACAGAGAACTGATACAATTGTATAAACAAATATCAGAATGCATACACATTTAAGATGACAAGAAGCAAAAGAATGGAAAGAAAAAGCCCTAATAAACTAAACAACCCAAAAATGATTTTAAAAAACGTCCTAAATAATCTTTACTATGAATGAATCTTAACACTCAGCTAATATTAAACACCTGAAGAGGAAACGTCCGAAATACGTCGAGTGTCAATCACCAAAGGATTGATGTAAGGACTGGAGGATTTTGACATTAAGGGGCGGGTAGAGACTGTGCAAACTACAGCATTTTTGAGAACGGCCAGAATACTGAGAAGAGTCCTGGAGACTTGCTGTCACTCAAACTCCAGTGGAAAACCATCAGTTAACGCTGATGTGAAAAACTCTCAAAGAATTATTATAATAATGAATTGTAAATTTAAAATCATTCGCAGTGCTATTCATTTAAAGACATTCATTTGTCTTTCGTTGGACCAACAACACTATCCATACGTTCATACATACGTATACACATCTATACACACACACACACACACACACTTATATATATATATATATATATAAAGATTGTTTTTGGTCGGACAAGAGAAAAGGAAATACTTTTAAATGAATACCATCGCAAATGATTCTGAATTTGGAACTTAGGTTTTTATTATTTCAGAGACTTAAGTTCTAAACGTGTTTCAGACTTTGCGTCTCCCTCAGAAGATCTGTAATGGTTTGGATAATCGATGACTGCTGTTTCTACAGTCAAGATTATTTTGATAATAATGTACTCCTTTTTAATTCCAGGATTTGTGTCCTTTTACATTTTATTGTTTACTGATATTTTGGTATATATAAAATTATATATATATATATATATATATATAATCATCCACAGACATACTGTTTCGTTGTATTACTGATCTTCCGTGTGGCTAAACAAATAGGACGCATGAAACTGGGATCGAAATCTGCCCAATTTTACGTTGACTTAGTATCATATCCCTCAGCCAACAAGCAAACCACGTCAGTTCGGGAATTATAAGGGATTTAGTTGTAGCTTTCGTTTGTTTACAAGTGCATCATTATCAAAACCTGGATACTACAGTGCACAATTGATTTAAAGAGCATTACATTATGTGAGAGGCAGCCGTAAATTCCTTCGCCAGAGTGCTCAACCACCATGGGGGAGCGTTACAAAAACACGCACACTTATATATATATATATATAAGTGTGAGTGTGTGAGTGTGTGTCTTTCTTCTGTGTGTGTACACCTGAAAACATTTACACCAATGTGCTCAAAGATTTAAAAGTTTATTATTTATTCCCCCCCTCTCTCTCTCTCTCTCTTTCTCTGAGTATATAAATATATATTGTGTGTGTGCGCGCGTGTGTGTGTGTGTGAGTGTGTGTGTGTGTGTGTGTGTGTTTCAATCACATAATTGACTCAGCACAGATATATTTTAAGCTAGTTTGTCTTTTTATATGTGAGTGAGTGAGTGTGTGTGTGTGTGTGTGTGTTAGGCGCTGTTTAATGATGGTTTCAATTTCTCAATGCATTTCTTTTCTTTTACTTGGAGTAAGTAGTAGTCATCAGTCTGATATATGTTGCCATTATTTTAAAGTTTCCCTGGCTGCATTCATAAAGCTTATTTGATACTTAGAGTTTTCTATTTTCTGATAATTTAACATTGCTTTTATGTAAAAAGACTCTATTGTTCAGTGCTTGAGTACAGCCCGAGCATAATCTTTTAGTGTTATAACAATCGATGAGGTAGACTACGTTTTATGTATTTCAAGTTAAACTTCTTTTTATTATAAATATTTTTTGGGGGGTTCTAGGTGTAGGATTTTCCTGTAATGGTTATGTTACATAAACCACATCTTTTATTTTACATTTTCGTTGTTTGTTTGGGTTTTATAGCGTATCAACATTTGTAGGTGATTTAATGTCAAATCCATTTTATACTAATAATCAGTTCCATTTCTGACAATTCAGCTTAGCATGAGTACACAGTTTAATTGTCGAAAACATTTCTATTTCACGCTATTCAGTTTATTGAAGTAGTTTTAATTCAGCCAACTCAGTTTAGTATAAGTATAGATTTCGTTTACACACTATCAAATGACAAAACAGTTCTATATGAAACAATTCAGTTAAGGGTAAGTACAGTTTCAATGACAAAACCAGGTCCATTTCAAAGAATTCAGTTGAGTATAAGTACGCAGTTTAAAAGCAAATACATAAGTTTAATTGTCAAAAACATTTTTATTTCAAGTTATCCAGTTTAGTCAACCAATTCTAATTCAAAAAATTCAGTTTAGCATAAGTATGTAGTTTAGTTCTATTTAACCCATAGATAAGACCCTCTCAGGTGCAACCATTTCGGGCCTGAGTGGACATGGAAGCGATGGCAATGAAGGGGTGCCCTACATTCCCCAAAGACCCACATTAACTGGAACCTCACCATCATATTGTTTAGTGTCATATCTAGGACACTTGTTGAGTGGTTTTATTCTACAGCCCGAACTGACTGCACAATGCACAGAGTTAATGTCAAAACTGTTTTATTTAAAATAATTCAGTTTAGCATAAGTACACAGTTTACATGTCAAAACAGTTCTATTTCGAGCAATTCAGTTTAGCATAAGTAGGCAGTTTGAATGCAAACAAATGTTAACTCAAGAAACCACGGTTTAGTTCTATTTAACAAATATATAAGACCCTTATAAGTTGTTACCACTCTAGGCCAGAGTGGACCTGGGAGCGATGGCAATGAAAGGGTACACCGCTTTCCCCTAAGCTCCAACATTACTGGAAGCTCACCATCAGGTTGCTTAGTGTCATATCCTGAACACACATTGGTGGGAGGTCTTACCCCACTGCAGAAAAGCAGTCGGTGTATTCTACCATCTCAGCCGACTGGGCATTTTACATTTTGAGACTCCATACAATGTATCTTCCCCAAATTTTGATGAGGTTGGTGTGTGTTTTAAGATTTTTCGTTTTCGTTTTCTTTTAATGATTCTTGTGCGCCTATTATGTTCTTAATTCTGTCGTTGCTTTTAAGTTGTTCTTGATAATTTGATTATTCTGTGAGTAGTTCGGAGTCGTTTTTCTTGTATGTCGAGAAATTTGCTAAGGGTTGTTCGTTACTATGTTTTTTTGATTGGGTTTGTAGTTTTTTTAACGGTGTATTTTCTGCCAACTAGAATCTTGTATTTTTCTACGATGCAGTGTATCTCAACTGATAGTTTTGGCCATTTTGATTTTTCTTTGAATTTGTGTTATATGGTGAGTTTTGTTTTAAGGTGTAGGTGTTGATGCAAGTTATATAAATTGTTAATGTTGCCCCTTAAGCATTTTTAAAATATGAAACTGTCATCGAGGTACCCAATCTAATAAAATCTCTGTCGATATTTTTGCTGTATTTTTTCCTGATTTCATATGGTTAGAGTGTTCACCGATGGCCCAGGAGACCTGGATTCAATCCCAGGTCGAGTCATACCAAAGAAAAAAAATGGTACTTGATGCCTCCTTGCTTAACACTCAGCATTATAAGGTACGGATCAAGGGTAAAGTGGAGAAATCCAGGGAAAGGTGTAGCGCCCTCCCCTACACTTTGGTGTAGTAGCTATTGAAAAGGGTGCCTTCGGGTCTCCCTCGACTTCGGTCGCCAACTTTACTTTATTTTTAGATAAGGGTTACGCATCTTGGGGCTATTTAAGTTCCTATAGGTATTCTTAGCGTTTATTTATTACTTATGTTGTTGAATCAGAAATATCTATTTATTAATTCTATGCATCAGTTCCTTAAATCTTGAATTTAATGTTTCTGGTATATTTCAATGGCAAAATAAATTACCTGTTTTCCTAATTCATGAAGGATATTATCACATCGGTTGGTGACGATCAGTGTTTCCATGAATGTATATTTGGAAGAGTTTTTTCATGGTATGAATCTTAAAAAGAGAATTTCCTCTCTAATGTAGCTTTTTTATCTTATATAAGAATGGTTTTAGTAGAATATTGACTAGTTTGCTGAGTCTGTTTATAGGGCATGATAAGTCTGCTATAAAAGGTCTAAATTTGAGGTCACGGGAGTTTGGGAATTCTATAAATTAAGATTTTTGTACTTATACAGCCATTTTAGATTCTTCAGTGTTTTGAGTTTTTGGTCAAACAAAAAGACTACTCGTTTTTCGGAAGCCAGAAAGCATTATAACACAAGAACCTGAAATAATGAAACTAAAAACAAATGAAACTAAAATCATTTGTTGACCAATTTATTATATATATATATATATATATATATACATATATTGTAAGCCCATATTTCCATATATTTAGGTGTATAAATAAATAACTCTCTGTATATGTATGTATGTATACCAATGTAAATATTTGTCTGATAAATATGTATCTATAAATGTTTATATATATATACATATATATATATATATATAAATGCGTGTGTGCAATTATCTATATATGGATATAGGTAAATATCCATTTATATAATTATGTGTTAATATATATATATATATATATATATATATATATATATATATATATATATATATATATATGTACATATGAATATATTTGTATATATATAGGCTTGTCCAGTAAGCTGTAGCTGTAGAATGCAACAACTGCTTTTCTGCAGAAGGGTAAGACCATTACAACAAGTGTCCTGGATATAACACTAAACAAGCTGAAGATGAGGTTCCTGTAATGCTGGAGCTTTAAGGAATGCGGAGTACTCCTTCATTGCCATCACTCCCGGGTCCACTCTGGCCCAGAATGGAAACACTTGATAGGGTCCTATCAATGGGTTAAATAGAAGAAAACGGCATACTTATGCTAAACTGAATTACTTAAACAAAAACTGTTTGACTAAACAAAAAGCTTGAAATTAAAAAGGTTTTGATAATTAAACTGCGTATGCATCCTATACTGAATTGTTTGAAATGGAATTGCTTGTTTGTTTTTTTTACATTGAAACTGTTCCTACACTAAACTGAATTGTTTAATATAGTACTGTTTTGACATTTAACTGTGTGTAAGCAGTATCTATACTAATACTAAACTGAGTTGGCTGAATTAGAACTTTTTGAATAAACTGAATACCTTGAAATAGAAATGTTGAGAAAATGTGTACTCACGCTAAATTGAATTGTTTGAAATAGAATAGATTATTTGTATGAAATGGATTTGGCATTAAATAACCTACAAATGCCATAAAACTCAAACAAATAACCCGCCATATGTAGTTATATATATATATATATATATATATATATATATATATATATATATATATATATATATATGTACGTTAATAATATAAAGAAAAGTCAATAGATATAAATCATTTCAAATTCTTTTCACCAGCTACATGAAATAACTGGTTCACCAGATGGAGATTCAAACAGATATTGGAATTATTTTAACCGTTAATCATCGAGGAATACATCTAAACTTAAGTAAGATTTTTAAGGAAGTATAATCTAAATATAGAAAATATACATATACCAATATATATATATATATATATATATATATATATATATAGCATAACCGGAAGTAACGGGATAGAATTTTTTTAGGTTATGCTTCAGTATTTTTTTCCATAATAATAGATTTCCCGATTTAAAATTTTTGTTAAAAATCATTTTAAATTTTCTTTCTTAAATTTAAAAATTTTGTTTTTAATTTCTCTACTTTGGATATATATAAAATTTATATTTCGGTTTGATTCTTTTTATTCTTTATTAATAAATAGATTTTTGACTGAAAATGTTTGTTCAAAATTATTTCAAAAGTTTATTTTTTAGAATTATTTTTAATTTTTTTTTCTTCTATTTTTAATATATTTTAAGAATCTAATAGTATTATTTTAATTCTAGTGGTATTCTAATTCAAATTTAAACAAAATTTTAATTGTGCATATTTCGGTTATGTTTCAGTGTTATTCTTTTAATAGATTTCTGGCTTAAAAGATTTTATTGAAAAAAATTATTACAAAATTTTATTTCTAAGAATTATTTAAAAATTTTACATTTTTCTATTTTAATGTTATAAGAATCTAATAGTATTAATTTTATTCAACTAATATTTTAATTCAAATCTAATCAAAAGTTTGATTGTTTACCGATATCTAGTGGTTTATTCAATAAGTTTCCAGATTTTTTCGTACAGGCATTTACGATTGTCATAGACTCTTGAAAATTCAGTATGCTATTGCTATATATCTTATGAGATGATTGACCAATTTTTATGATTTCAGGTTTAGATGAACAGCTACAGCAGGAATTGGAACACACCCTACTAAAGCCTGATTGTCACAGCCTGGAATTTCAAAAATGCAATCTGGACGTGAGGACAATTTAGAAGAACGATATGCAATAAAATTCTGTTTTAAACTTTAAAAAAATGCCACAGAAACATATGGAATGCTTCAGACTGCTTTTCAACCATCTTGCTTGAATCGTTCATCAGTTTTTGAGTGGCATAAGAGATTCAAGGAAGGCAGGGAGTCTTTGAGGGATGATTAGAGGTGTGGGATGAGTAAGAAAGTCAAACACCAGAGTTGATTGGCCAGAGGGTTAGGTTTAGGGTTACTGTTGAGGTTTTAAGGGAGTTTAGGTAGAGATTCCGTCGGAAGAGGCGAGCACTCTTCAAATCGGGTCAGAGCCATTTCCACCAGGACAATGCACCAGTCTACAACTCCATCCTTGTCACAGACTCTTTGACCAAGATAGGGATCAAGACAGTTCCTCAGCCTCCCTATAGTCCAGACCTTGCTTCCTGTGACTTTTGGTTATTCCCTAAGCTAAGAGGCTGTCGTTTTGAGAAAATTGAGGAGATGAAAGAGGCTGTGACGACGGTCATTAACACGCTCACATAAGAGGACTTCTATGGGGCCTTCCAGAAGATGTTCGAACGGTACAACACTCCATTGCAGCCGGAGGACATTACTTCGAAGGAGACTACAGTTTCATGTGTGTACTATCAACAAAAGAGCCCATACAAAAAAAGTCTGGAAACTTATTTTATGATCCTCGTACGTCTATTTAAATTTCTGAATATCATCAGATGATATTGGACTTTTATGTTCACCATCTTAATCAGTTAATACAACCATTATTCAAATAATGTACATTCACGATAACATTATACTTATTTAGTAGAATTTCTCTTATTCAAGACAGGTACTATTTACTAACCCCTCTGCTCGGGCAGGATATAACACAAGGTCAATTTTTAAGCGGGGTTTAACAGGTTTGAATTCAGAGTTTTCCTTCTCCTAGACTAGTTGCCTCACCAAGGCTGAAGAACCTAGTCTTTCCTACTATTTATCCATAGCTGGAGGGAGAATAATGTGAAATGCAATTAGTCTCGTCCAGGATTTGCACTCGTATCGCCGTGTTCATTTCCTACGGCGATAACGACTACACCATGGGCACCTCCTATTTCAAGACAGGTGAATCTTAATATTCATCTCCTTTTTTAAGAAATAAAATTTCTTAATGTTGATATATGATATTTATGCGTAATTATGTGATAAAATATTTATATAGAAATTTAAATTTCTTATTGTTACTTTCATCATCATCATCATTTTGCGCTAATTTTTAACAAGGGTTAAAAATTTAGATACATTTAGGAATATATTTATAGGCTTAAATCTAAATAAAAATTGTACCGGGTTATACACTATTTTAAGGTACAATCCTATATTAATCACTATAGAGAGCGTAAATTTGAAATAACAAAGATATTCTATTTTTTTTTCAACTAAAAACTCTTTTAATAATCCTAATGTTGTAGCATAACATATATGTAATTTTCCAAAAGATATCTTAGTTTAAACATATTCTTATACTTGTTTATAAATAGATCCTTACAAAAAAAAAAAGAAAAAGGAAAAAGGAATTATTATTTATGTATTTGTTTAACAAATCGCAATGATAAAGATTACAATTTAATATCATATTATGAATTTACTTCTGTGACTATATTTAAATATAAATTCTTTTCTTTCATTTGATAAATTAATTGTATCTTCATATTTCAAAATACTATTTTTTTCTTCCGGGCATAAATAGCTTCTACCATGTAAACTATTGTTGAAGAGGACTTTCTTAAGACTTTCCGATTTATTATTGGGGTTAATACTTAGTCTTTTAGTTTCCAGCAGTATTTCGATAAGGCAGTTTAGTTCCTAAGTAAAGAGTTATTAAAACATTGTCTATGGTTATATTATCGAAACTTCCACTTTAATGATAAAATCCCAATATAAACCTAATAATTTAATTTATCTTCTTTCGGGTATCTACTGACCTGTAAAACTACATTTTCTAGGTAATACTTTCCTTCTGTAAGGCACTCTTATTTAATCCTACAGTTAAACGGGGGTTTAATTCTTTCTTTATTTCTATTATTTTTATATGTTGTTAGTGCATGAATAGTTGATTTTCAAGGTGTTTCTATAAAAGATTTTATCTAGAGGATTGTTTTTTCTTGAAATAAAAGTAATACTATTAAATTCTTTGAATATTACTTACACAAAAATGTAAAATGTTAAAACAAATGTTTAGAATAATTTTTTAATAAAAACTTTTAAACTCAAAATCTATTTATTTACAAGTAATATAAAAGAATAACACCGAAGCAAATGTGGATATAAACAATTTAAACTTTGGATTAAATTTAAATTAAAATACAACTAGAGTTGAAATAATACTATTAGATTCTTAAAGTTTATTAAAGACAGATTTTTAAAAAATCTTTTAAATAGATTTAGGAATTAAAATTTTAAAATAGTTTTTGATAAAAACTTTTAAGCCGGAAATATCTTTATTAATAAGGAATAATAAAGAATAATACCAAAACATAACCGGAGGTACCGGGCTAGAATTTTTTAAAGTAAGATATATTTATTCATATGTATATATATATATAGTTCCTTAAATAACTTACTTAAGATGAAATGCATTCCTCGTTGTTTAACAGTTAAAAATAATTCCATTTCGTTTTCGTATCTCTATCTGATGAATCTGTTACTTTATGTAGCAAGTGAAATGAATTTATAAAGGATTATATGTAATGATTTTTTTATAGTAATAATGCTTTTGGTCCACATTTGATTTCTTTATAGATATGTTGCAACATTTTATGAATATCCGTGCATTGAGGAGTTTATTTGGATTAATCCTTTTAAGTATATTCGCATATTCAACTAAATAACTATATTGTTATCATATAGAGTTATATAGATGTAAGTAAATATATATATATATATATATATATATATATATATATATATATATATATATGTGTGTGTGTGTTTGTGTGTGTGTGTGTGCTCGCACATCTCTCCCTCTCCCTCTCTCTCTCCCTCTCTCTCTCTCTCACACACACACACACGCACTCTCTCTCTCTCTCTGTACTCATTGCCTATTATCTATAACGCCTGCCAAGAGTTCTATTTTCGATCCTTTGTCACACAGGGCTGAAGTATACTTTTGCTACTCGGTCAAAACTGGTATGTCCATGTGATGCATTCCCTCAGAGAAAGTCGGTTATGAGTTCGTCCTTGATTCTCTAGCAATGCTTGTTATATATGTATATTATATATTATGTACATATCCCTTAAATGTGTGTGTGTGTGTGTGTGAGAGAGAGAGAGAGAGAGAGAGAGAGAGAGATAGAGAGGGATAGATAGATAGATAGATAGATAGATAGAGAGTTATTCATGCTTATTTTCCATACTTTTTTCTGGATGAAATTATTCCCATTTTCCTTCCTGCAACAATGACGATTGATCAATCTCCCTCTATTCATGAAGGATTTGTAGCCCAACAGGCAACATCTAGTGTCTCCAGATGCAGAAGAAATAAGATAATTCTACAGCAGCTACATAGTACTGTACATTTGATTACAAACAAAATGACATTTTATTTTTTTCTTCCAGCTATACACCACTTCCGTTTTTATCGAGTCGTAGTTTTTTTCTTCTATGCTTTCTAATTCCTGTAATTTGCTTTTATCTTATTTTTTTTACTTCTCTCACACATTTTTGATTTTTCGTAGCCGTATTTTTCCTTCTGATTTTATATATTTCACTACAAATTCCTTCTTTCTTCTTTGTTTTAACTCTTTACTTACTTAATCAATTTTTACTCACCATTTTATATTTTCTTTCTTTCTTTTTCAGTTAGTATAGAACACGTCATTATTTCTTCTTTGGGTAATTTTTAATTTGTGTCAATTATGTCCCATCTATGGAAGTATTAATCTATGATAAACATTTAAATGAATAGTGTGTTTATATTGTTGTCTTCGAAAAAAATATAATTTCTCATAATTTTTAATCATTTTTTACTGTTGACTTGTTTAACATATGGTTTCACTTGATATGAAATTAAACTAGATTCCTTGGTTAACTACGCAAAATTTTTTCTATACCCTTAAGAGAAAATTGAGATACCGTCAAAATTACGATGCACCGTATTTTAATTGTATATCTAAAGAAGGTGATGTTTTAAGTAACAAGTTGTGTTAAAGATAAACTACTCTCTGAAAGAATAATTTTAAGAAAACATACGGAACACGGACAGAACAAGATTAAGCACCTCAATGATATGTCGATTCAAAATCCAAACGACTCTCTCTCACTACTCTCCCAACAAAGTTTAGAAGCTCTCCCAACAAAGAAGCTCGAAACAGGAACTCTATAACTAATTCAACCACAAGTTTCAATACATGAAACGCCCTGTCATCCAGGCTTAGAATACACTGACTTTAGCTTATTCAGGGGGTTACGCCACCCTATTTCCGAAAAAGAGGACTCCTGTGTATATCTCTAAACTCCATTTGGTAATAAGGTTCTTGTTCTAGCAAGTATCTTATCTTCGCTATTACTCCTAGGTTCACTCTTGTCATCAGTGGTAGTATCTATTGAGGTCTTGTCTTCAGGTCACCTAAATTAGCTTAAAAAATAGAATTTGATAAGAATACTTGGAATCATGTAACTGTAAATTATTTGTATTAAGAATACTTACTTGATGTTATCAATATTTATTTAGGATTAATATTAGTAGTAGTTTATCAAAATATATAATTTTCTGGACACAATTTATTATAATTAAATATAGATAGTTAGTTGGAACAATATAATTGAATATGAATTATAAGTATTTTACTGAGGTCCTTGAAGTCATACAACTGTATGCAAATTGTTTGTATTCGATGGGAATATTTCACATAAATTCCTAAGAAACAGCTACACAAACAATGTAAATTTAAATGTACCATGAACTCGATTCCTTACCCTCTAGGCATAAAATATTTCTATATGGGTTGGCATGCCGTAAGAATTCATAAATCAATTAATCAACAAATTTATCTCTCTGCCAATAATAAGTCACTAACATCTAAAAAATAAATCGATTTTAAAATCCTCCAAATCCGTCCACTTATATTTTTTTAGTGATTATTTTCATCCTTTATAGTACCAACATTATAAATATTTCAAAATATACGAATAAATTATCATAACCCTGTATTTCGTTTGATTTTTTTCATTCCTATATCCAAGACGCTGAGTTGATTTTATAAGCTCCAAATTTCTGCTCGTTTGATTTTCATTTTTTTTCTTTCAGAAAAACTTCCCAATTTTATTTTGTCTATTATTTTCTTACAGCAAGAGATTCATTCTTTTCTCAACTTTCTTTATTCCGAACCACTTTCTCACTTTTCTTTTCTTTTCTTTATTTATTTTTGCATTCTTCTCCAGTTGATACAAAAGCCGAACAACTCTACGTTATGTAATACTTTGAAAAGTATTTTTGCAAATCAAGTATTATAGTGTAGCGATATTGATATACACTAAATTTCAATAAAAGAGAGACTTCTGCCATCACCCACTTTTGTCATGTGGGGCGCTACTTTGTTGCATTTTTTTGGGCAGAAATAGCCCGGTGGAGACTATTTCTTCCCTCATCTTGTTCAAATTCAGAGATTTCATTTTCCTAGGCCTGATGCCCCACGAAGGTTAAAGTTTTTATTATTCATTTATAGATAATAATAATAATAATAATAATAATAATAATAATAATAATAATAATAATAAAAATCCTTTCTGAAGTGGACTAGAGATTAATTTAAACACATGGACCAAAGAACAAGAAAAATTATGATCATGCATTAAGCATTACATCCCAGAGACGACGTTGACAAACTATTTGTATCAAGAAAAGAGGGAGGAAGAGGACTCGCCAGTATTGAAGACACCGTTGATGCATCGATACAACGACTCGGAGACTATATACAAAAACACGATGGAGGACTGATTACAGCCACCAGAAACGATACTGATTACACGATGGACAACAGAATGACAATAACTTGGAAACAAAAATGAGAAGGAAAACAACTCTAAGGCGTTTTAAACGACTAATAAACAACATCTCACTCGACAAAAGCTGGACATGGCTAAGAAAAAGGGAACTTAAAGAGAGAAACAGAATCTCTCCTGATAGCAGCCTGAAACAACACTGTAAGAACCAATCATATCAAAGTGACAATAGATAAGACGCAACAAAATAGCAAATATAGGCTGTGTGGTGACAGATATGAAACTATCAATCACATTATAAGCGAATGCTGCAAATTTTCGCAGAAGGAATATAAGACTAGACACGACTGGGTGGGCAAGGTGATCCACTGGGAGATGTGTAAGAAATTTAAATTTGACCATACGAACAAATGGTATATGCACAACCCAACACATTTCCTAGAAAATAACACACATAAAATCATATGGGACTTTGACTCACACACGGATCAACTAATCTCAGTCAGAAGACCAGACCTAATAATAATCAACAAAAAAAGAACTTGCAAAATTGTCGACTTTGCTGTCTCAGCTGACCACAGAATAAAACTGAAAACTGTTAAAATGGATTGTGCTACTGTAATCACGTGACTAGAAATTGGAATATGTATATACCAGTCAAACAGACATCTGATGGTATTGTCAAAATGTAGCCTGGCGTTAGCATTCCGTACTCCGTACTCGGCATTGCACGGGAAAGAGGGGGTTATAAAGTATCGGCCAAAATTATCCCATCACGGAAATTATAAAACTATCATATTAAGGAAATCACATTTAAGGGGTCCTTACACCTCTTTAAGGGATACATAGAGTCAGCATATTCCACATTCCGCCAACAGGGTGTTGCAGGTTAGAGATAAGTGAGTAAATAACTGTATATTGTTTCATAGATGATGAGAATATAACAATACACGTCCGGCAACGTTGTCACATCTCTATTTCGGCAATATCAGTATACTGTTTAGTGTTTGATTACGTCTGCAACTTGCTACTCTCAAAATTCAAGCTTTTATTCACTTAAAAGCTAATACGTAAGTGAGCGAACCTTTTCAATAGATGCTATTCGACATATAACGGTTTGGTTTGGTTTGATTTGGTTTCTTTAATGACATATAAACCTTCATGAGTTATCTGATGCCAAAAACACCCTTATAAAAGAACCTTAATGTTTCTCTTTAACCCATAGCCGGGAAAATAATGGTTTTCATGCCTTTTCCAAGGGTATTAGTCTAAAAGTGAACGAAATAACATGACTGGAGTTCGAACTCGCGTACAATGCCTTGGACACTAAACTACAGTATGCCTACACATACAACTATATTCTTCTAAAACATTTTTTTTTCGTACAACTCCAATTATATTAAATGTCTTCTTTCATATTCTGCTTATCATCTCGTCTTTCACAATATTCTATTTTTCCTCCACATGATTATCTCCCTTTTTTATGAATTCGCTTTTGCAATATATTTTATCCATTTCTATTGTACTGCTTGAAGCAGAAATGAACTATGCCAAGACATGCATATTTCATGCTGTTCACTTATTGGTCGGCTCTCTGACTTAAAACGTTGCTACAATTTTTTTTTCACTTGTCCGTCGGCCATCCATTATGCTTTTAAACTTTGTTAATTCTTTTTTCTTCCAATAAGACAGTCAATGTTTTCAGGCGTTTTCCAGTTAATATAACAAGTAAAACTTATTTTTACTTAATTTTGTTTCAATCAGTACAGTTAAAAGGAAACAGAAGAATAGTAATTAGTAATGCTGTATACATAGACATACACACACAGAGGAACATACACCCAACTATATATATATATATATATATGTATGTATTAGAGAGTGACGGAGACAGAGAGAAAAGGTATAAAAAAATCTATATTGATTACTGAATAGACGATGCATCAGTCCCTCCCGTTTCAGTTGTAAAAGCATGATTATACTGGTGTTTCTCTTTAGGAATAAGTGAAGGATTTTGATTGATATTTCATCATTATTTCCATAATTTGAATGAGTCAAAAAATGAAGATTTGCGTGACTGATCATTTTTAAGGAAGGTTTATTCATCTTCATAGAAAGACCTTCAAGATTTTCGACATTTTATTTTGTTTTGTTTGTTTGTTTTGTTTTTCTTTGTTTAATATGTAATTCCATAAACAAGATCAACTTCGAATATAACCGCCACATTCTAAAATACTTCTTTAACATTTTTTCTGCAATTTCATTTTCTTACTACAAGTAAAATAATTTTCTTCCTTCAATTCTCCTCCCAGTTGTTCTCCCTTCTAATCTTTATATATATGTATATTACACGATAGTGTCATTTGATTATTTGTTCATCCGGAGTTGGCTCCAGGTGGTACCGATACTATTTTTTGGGAAAATACAGTGCCTTCAAGAATTCATTCTCACCAGTAGTCAAACTACACATTCGAAGACTTCAAGAGATGAATGATAAAATCGACTGATACAATGTGTGTGTGTGTGTAAAGTTAATGGTGATTGGTGACAGTTATTTCTCCCTAGATGAATATCAGATGATAGGTTTTCCAAAAATATATTCAAATGTTGACGTGAAAACAAATTCCTATTAAACAACCTGCAAACTAACAAATTCCACGACTAACAGAAAATGAAATAATAATCAACAACAACAACAACAAAAATAGCAAAATCGTGGACTTTGCTGTCCCGGCTGACCGCAGAGTAAAATTGAAAGAAAGTAAAAAGAACGATAAATACCTCGACCTTGCTAGGAAATTGAAAAAAAATAACTGTGGAACATGAAAGTGACAGTTATACCAATTGTAATTGGTGTTCTTGGTACAGTCACGAAAGGAACTGAAGGACTTGGGAATAAAAGGACGAATGGAGACCATCCAAACTACTTCATTCTTCAGATAGGGCAGAATACTGAGAAGAGTCCTGGGGGACTTGAGGAGATTTTCTGTCGCTCAAAGTCCAGTGAAAAACCATCAGCTAATGATTTTTTTAAAATTCTCAAAGAAATAATTATTATAATGTCTTACCAGAGAGCTGAACAAGTTGAGGAACTTGAGAGTGACGTTGATATCAATTGTAATTGGTGCGCTTTAAACAGTCCTCTAAGGCTTGGTAAAAAGACTGGAGAATTTAGAAATCAGGGAAAGAATCAAGAACATCCAAACAACCTATTAAGATTGACTAGACTACTGAGGACAGTCCTGGATACTTCCTGTCATGAATATTTCTGTTATGGCCTGAAAACATCAATAACCCTGTTCAACTACAAATTTGTTGTCTGCGTTTTTTTAGATGATTTAGGACGAATCTAATGCGTTGAATCCAAAAATAACATTGGCTTTGCTCAATCAGGTCACGTTTTTGAGCCATGGCCACATGTCGTTTTTTTATATTTTGTTCACATGTATGCATGTGTGGAGCATTTTAGAAGTTGGTGGGGGTAAAATGCTATGTCGAATAATTGTTTTGATTGGAAATGATTATTTTAATGACAAAAGCATTCAGGCCCGATAGTCCTGGGTGATTATGTCGAAAAGGGATCAGTTTGAAGTCATAAAACCTCGAAATCTTCAAAAAATTAGTGCTCAGCATTTCACGAAGAAGGGCCATCCTTTGCGGGAGGAATTGGTGCCTTGCAAAGAAAGGAACGTCATCAACAACTCTCTGGTGGATGGAAACAGAATACTTTTCCCACCGCTGCACATCAAGCTTAATCGAGCAGTTCACCAAGGCTCTGGACAAGGATGGTGACTGCTTCACTTACTTGTGCCAGGCTTTTCCAGGATTGACCGTGGAGAAGTTGAAAGCTGGTATCTTTGACGGTGCTGAAATCCGGCAGCTCTTAAAAACATATTTAGGATAATATGTGTGGACAAAAATCAGCTGATAATGCCACAAAAATTTAATCGATTTTGTCACAAGATCTGATTTTTTTTCAAATCAACTTAGCACAAAAACCTGACCTTATGGAGAGAAACTGATGTCATTTCCTGACTCAGCAGTGCCAAGATACCCTATGTCACTTGGAGAAATCTTGACAAAATTCAAAGAGTAAAAATTTGTTGCCCAGTGTAATAATAGAAAAAGAGGAAAAAGACGATTTATTATTTTAGTTTAAGTAAATTAACAAATCACAAAACTAACTGAATAATCCCACGGAAATAACAACGTTGTATAAAACTTGATAATTTATTCGTAGAATACTTCACAAACTACATCACCCTTCTTAGCATGCTCCACGCAACAGTATGTTAAAGGGTACCCATTTCCTTTGAACTTCTAGGTCTGATGATCACATCAGCGAAAAACAGACTCCCATCAACCATCGGTCGACTTGTGTCTACGCTATTCTAACTTAGATCTGCATATGTTCTATTACCGTTTTTGAACTCTCGTTATTTGTAGTTGGTTGGTTGTTTGGGGTTTATGGCATATCAACCTTCGTTGATTATTTAATGCCAAATCCATTTTTATACAAATAACCAGTTCTATTTCAAACAATTCAGTTTAGCATGAGTACACAGTTTAATTGTCAAAAACATTTGTATTTTAAGTTATTCAATTTATTCAAACAGTTCTAATTCAACCAATTATGTTTAGTATTAATATCGATTTTGTTTTCACACAGTTAAATATCAAAACAGTTCTTTATTAAACAATTCGGTTGAGCGTAAGTACAGTTTTAAAGTCATAAACAGTTCCATTTCAAACAATTCAGTTTAGCACAAGTACTCAGTTTAAATGTAAGTACACAAGTTTAATTGTCAAAATATTTTTATTTCAAGCTATTCAGTTTAGTCAAACAGTTCCATTTCAAACAATTCAGTTTAGCACAAGTACTCAGTTTAAATGTAAGTACACAAGTTTAATTGTCAAAACATTTTTATTTCAAGCTATTCAGTTTAGTCAAACAGTTCCATTTCAAACAATTCAGTTTAGCACAAGTACTAAGTTTAAATGTAAGTACACAAGTTTAATTGTCAAAATATTTTTATTTCAAGCTATTCAGTTTAGTCAAACAGTTATAATTCAAACAATTCTTATAGCATAAGTACGCCGTTTAATTCTATTTAACCCATAGATAGGGCCCTTTCAGGTTCTACCACTACAGGCCGGAGTGGACCTGTGAGCGATGGCAATGAAGGGGTACTGCGCATTCCCCAAAGCCCTATCATAACAAGAACCTCACCATCAGATTGTTCAGTGTCATATAAGGACACTCATTAGGAGGAGGGTTCTTTTACTTTCTGCAGGGGTGCAGCCGGTGTTTTCTACGGCCCCAGCCGGCTGGGCAAGTTATTTATGGATATAGCCAGCTACATTATATATATATATATATATATATATATATATATATATATATATATCAAGCAATTGGATTGATAGGTGGTTTTCAAACAGTTGTCCGGGGACCACTGTTGGTTTAAAACGTCATCAGCAGGAGGTCTGCAGATACTATCTGGGAATCTTAAAAATTCATATTTTCCGATTAGTGATAGAATCGTAAATTTGTATTTCTAGTTACTTAAATTGCAAACATTTCCAAAACTTTGGCCTAGCGTGGCTTCTGAGTATTCATTGTCGTCTAAAAAGGTGATCAAATTCTGTTACTTTTTGCAACAACTTATAAATGCAAGCCAACATTTTCAGCAGTTAATATCATGATTAAATACAGAGGTAGACTTGTACAAAGAGAACTCAGTGTAGCTTAAAAAATATTACCGATAATTCACATTTCGTGTAATGCAAGGTGAGTATATTCCTCTCTATAAATGTCGTTACTTAGAGCATATATTGGATGTGATAGATTTCATTTTTATTTATATGGGTTTCCATGAGAATGACCCTGAAATAGAATGGGGTTTTGTTTCCAAAAACTTTGAGAACCAATGAACTAGACCATAGCAAGATGACTTTACTTTTTATTTTCAAAATAAGAGAGTATAATAAAAACAAACATGGAGCTTTTATTCGTGAAATAGAGCGGCAATGTCTCCGATGTTCTGAATAGTGGAACGCGGAATAGAATGGTAAACAATATTTTCCGTTAAGATTATTTTAATTGATCTACACTATTTTCCATATACCGGGCTATTGGCCAACTGGATAGAGTGTTCGCCAATGATCTGGGAAACTAGGGTTCAATCCAAGGTTGAGTCATACAAAAGACTCAAAACATGGAATTTGATGCCACCTTGCTTAACACTGAATACTATAAGGTAAGGATCAAGGGTAAAGTGGAGCAATCCAGGGAATTAAGTAGTGCCCTCCCCTGCACTTCGGTAGAGTAGCTATTGAAAAGGGAGCCTTCGGGTCACCCTCGGCTAAGGTCGCCAACTATACTTTTATTTTATATATTGTGCACTCTTTATCGTTTAGTGCTGAGAGAGTTGTTAAACTGATACTTATTTTTAGACATTTTTAAAACACAACAGATGCAAAGATGTTCACGAGCAAATGTGAGCAACCTTAACGAATTAATTGAATTAGAGTGTAGTGTTTAATTTGTTCCTTTCCAACATCAATCTGGGTGTTGCGTGCAAGGGGCAAGACAAAACTAACTCCTTGAACTGACCTAAATTAATAAGTGCGACTTTATTGCTTACCTTTTTCCTCTTACGTCCACGGGTATCAAATGATGACTGTTTTGGATTGTCCTGTTTTTTACAACAGAAGTTTGCTGAGGGGCAATAAGATTAGGCAAGACAGTCTTCAATTCTCCAAAATTGTTGTCAGTGTTAAGAGTACCATTGCTTGGTAAATTTGATTGCCAATTTAATGGGAAAATCTTGAAACCTTTTGGAGTAGTAAAAGATAAAAATGGATTGTCTCAGTGTTTGGTAGTTTAAATGATTCGTTCAAGGAAACTAAGCAATAGGAAAATATCTTCCCTGTACCGGATCTTCTGTATGGTAGAAGTCCAAATATGCAGTGACTATAGTGCCGATGATAGCCAGCACCAAATCTCCATCACGTGGTGTAATGGTTATCGTCGCAGGATATGGACACGGCGATACGAGTTCAAATCCTGGATGAGACTGATTGCATTTCACATCGCACTAATACCCTTGGGAAAGGTATGAATCCAAATATCCTCCCTCCAGCTATGGGTAAATAGTAGGGCCGACTAGGTTCTTCAGCTTTGGTGAGGCAACTAGTCTAGGAGAAGGAAAACTCTGAATTCAAACCTGTTAAACTCCGCTTAAAAATTGACCTTGTGTCATATCCTGCCCGAGCGGAGGGGTTGGTAAATATGATCACTTTAATATCTTCATGATTATTTTTTCTTCTGCAGGAAGGGGAGCGTCCTCTGATTTGACAGATAGAATATATTTGAATGTAAAATGATATACACGAGTTATTCAAAGGATTTTAAACCGTTTTAATCTGGATTTTACAATTGTTTTCACAGAGTTTTCCACGTTTTTTTGTAATTATCTCCCAAATAAGCCACGCATTTTCATTGATTGTCTTTCTTTATATCTGTGAACCATTAAACTCGCCCATAAGAGGACACAATGAAATGTTAAAGAGAATAATTAAAATAAAATAATTCTTTAAAATGAAAGAAAAACTAGAGCAAGAAATAGAATAAATTGATTCTATTATGAAAAATATTCATTTGTTTTAACACCGTTTCATATCCTTTTATCATAGCATTTTATGATGATTTTCTAAAATGATGTTCGTTTGAAGCAGCCTTTTATAGTTTAGAATAATATCTAGGACTTAACTTTTAGTACATCTTACCCCTAAGAACGGACCGGCAGGACATAATTTCATATCGAATACTCCGATTCAGACAACACAACGATACACAGAAGATATATATATATATATATATATATATATATATATATATATATATATATATATATATATATATATATTCGTCTCTGTATTTCTGTGCGTTTGTTTATAGGTGGGGGACCTTTATTTTTTATCATGACACTTGTCAGGTAGATATGATTGCAGGTGATGGGGATAAATTCTTATTCCATAGGCTAGAGGAGAAACGTATAAAGAGACGTTTATCTTTCCGAAGAACAGAACTGATACCAAAAAACCCCCAAAAAACTCTAGGCACGAAGGACCAACTGTACATAGAACAACACCCACTGAGATTGGCAAATTGCCCAGTCGGCTGGGGCTGTAGAATTCACCGACTGCTTCTCTGCAGAGTGATAAGAAGCCCCCGCCCAACAAGTGTCCTGATAATGACACTAAACAATATATATATATAAAGAAGGGACAAAAGAGCGAGATAAGAAAATCACCTATTATATTATCAAGAAAGGTTTTTTTCTTGTTCTGTCTCCATTTTATATCATATATATTATCAAAACGTTTTATAATGCAGCTACCACATCATTTGATGATTAAGTTAAAGAACAACGTCATTTTGAAACCGTCTTTCATAGCAATTGAAATATAGCAGAGAAAGTGTTAATACACTTCATAAATGCATGCAGGTGTTATCTATAGTAGAAGATACGTTTGTTATATTTCACTTACAAGTGTTTCTTAACAAATATCATCTTCCCTAAGATGGAAATTCAATCGATAATAAGTTGAAGTCGAATTTGACTAATAATTACAAACAAACTATTTGAAAAAAGAACGGTTTATGCATAACTTTTTAATATTTTCTTTCGTATTCCATGTCGATCTCTGCACTTCGCTTCAAGATCAATAATTAGGACAACATCATATTTTATTGTATTTTATAATTTTCTATCACGTATCAACGTGATTTATTAATCGATAATGTTTATAGAGAGGATCAATAGATTCCATCTGTGTTTGGGAAAAAGCACGACACTGACAAATATTAACTAACATAATTTCATTCAACATCTCCTTGTTTCTGTTAGCCCTCACTTTTCTTTTTTATTCTTTACCTGCCATTTTCTGACATCCTTTGCTGATCTGTCACGATCAGCTATTTAGAGCTGCACTTTAATCTAATATTTGGAGAACTAAAAATATTTAAATCTTGTTGCGATTTTAAAGATACGCGAAAGGATTCTCACCCTTAATACTTGAAGCGTAAATGTGGCAAGAATCACTACTTTGTGCTATACGTTTTTTCATTTATTTGTAAAACTCCTAAATTTATTCTTGCATTTTTCTCTATCAGTGCGCGATGAATTTTATGAATGTTTAATGTGTTTTCTTTCTTTCTTTCTTCCTTTCTTTCTTTCTTTCTTTCTTTCTTTCCATTAGGAAATACTAGTATAGCGGAGGAGCGAAAACATCGATACAATTCAAGTACAGAATGAACGGTTCGTATCTGATTCTAAGTGCATTACAGCTTTTGTTCTGCAACTTGAAAACTGGTTGCTTTCAAAATCAGCTTTTAAAATCAGAATTTTTTTAAAAAAACGTTTCTTTAGCCACATTTAGAATGCTTGGGGGTGGCAACGATATTTAGACGACTCCCCACTAACTACCGACTTGTATTATAAGCATGTCCATGATATACTATTGAAGGCACTAGACATAACGGTTATCATTGGAGGAAGGGTACACTGCTACCCGAGTTCAAATCCGGATCGAGGCCGTTTTCATTTCATATAACGCTGTTTTTCTTTGGAAAGGTATGAATCCAATTATTCTTTCAATCTACTGGTAAATATTAGAACAGGCTACGCCTTTTAACATCATGGCAAGGTTAATGTCTTATGTAGATAATTTTATGACGTATCAATTAGAGACATAGTGGAGTGTTCGAACCACTCCAGGTCAGAGTGGGCTTGACAGAAATTACAATGATGGTATTCTCCAGAGTTTCAGAACTTAAACCTCACCACTTCATACTCAGTAACCTTCTTTTAGTGGACCTTTCCCAACTCCCTGTTGAGGAAGTAGTGTATATAGTCTAATTATAAATGCACCACTAACACTTTGTAATATAATCGTATCTTATTTCAATATTAGAGATACCAGCATTTCATCATTTCTATTTGAATAATCAAAATGGATATATTTAGTAATTATTTATTACCAAAGTCAGCAGCATTAAAACTCTGAATATACTGCAGTTAAAAAATTAGTGAGCCGTATATATATATATATATAATGTAAATATATATATATATATATATATATATATATATATATGTATGTATATATATATATATTACACCTATATATATATATATATATATGTAAGTATAATATATATACATTTATATGTAAGTATAATATATATATATATATATATATATATATATATATTATACTTAAACACATATAGATATATAAGTAGAAAATATATATATGTATATATATATATATATATATATATATATATATATATATATATATATATATATATGTATATATATATATATGTATAAATATATATATATATATAAGTAGAATATATATGTATATAGGTAGAATATATATATATATATAAGTATAATATGTATATATATATACATATATATAAGTATAATATATATATATATATAAGTATATTATGTATACATATATATATATAAAAGTATATATATATATAAGTATAATATATATATACATATATATATAAGTATATACTATGTATATATATATATATACACATAATATAATATATATATATATAATATATGATGCATATATATATATATATGTATATAAGTATAACATATATATATATATAAGAATAATATATATATATATATAAGTATAATATATATATATATAATTCTAACAAAATTATATATGTATGTATACATATATATATATATATATATATAAGTATATATATGTAAGTATATATATATATATATATATATAATAGTATAATATATATGTATATTATATATGTACATATACATAAGAGTAAATTATATATATATGAGTATAATATATATATGTATAATATATATATATATATATAAGTATAATGTATATATATATTTATATATGTATGTATATATATATATATATATATATATAAATGTCTATATATATATATATATATATATATAAGTATATATATATATATATATATAGAAACAACAAATACAGCCTACACAACACGTCAAAAAGGAATGGAAAACATCTAATTGATTTCATGATAGAAAATAGATTAACATGCCTCAATACAAACTTTCAAAAAAGGGAGGGAAAATTATGGACCCACACATACGCGAATAAGAGTAAAGCACAGATAGACTACCTCTTTATAAACAGAAAATGGAAAAATAGTGCGATGAATTGCGAGGCATACTCCATTTTCGAGGGTGTGTCCTCCGATCATCGTATAGTCACGGCCAAAATACGTCTGAGCCTACGAAAAAACGCCACAGGAACAGTGACAACTAGGCGCTATGACTGGGCCCTACTTAACAACAGAGACATTAGAGAGAAATACGCATTAGAATTAAGAAACAGATTCGAAACACTACAAGAGAAGACAGAAAAAGTTACCCCAAATGACGAATATGAAAACTTTGTTGAAGCACACCTAGAGGCGGCATCAAAGTGTATCCCAACAAAACCTAGAATCAAATATAGAGTCCCTTGGGAAACGTCAGAGGTTAGAGAAAAACGTGCACTCGTGAAAACTGACTCCAAAAGCTATCGGAAGAACCCAACAAACACAAATGCCCGAAAACTTGAAAAAGCACAATATCAATTCGCAGGAATATATCTAAAAGAACAGGCAGAATACATACAAAATCAGATACATAAGATTAGAGACTCGGTGGAAGATAGACAATCCAGGATAGCCTGGCAAACAATAAACGAAGTAAGTAGAAGTAAGAGCACAGCCAAATCAAAATTGAAAGCTGCAAGCCAACAAGAAAGAGTAAAACTGTGTGAACAGCATTTCAAAAATCTACAAGGAAGCCCACCGAAAATAACGGATGAACCGATCACCAGAATTATCAGTAAGCAATTAGACATTAAACGAGGGCCTTTCACCAAAGAAGAACACGACTCGGTTCTTAAAAAAATTAAAAATAGGAAAGCTGCAGGGCTAGACGAGATCCCCCCAGAAGTGTGGAAGACTAGACACTTCGACGATATACTGCTCCGGCAATGCAACGCTGTCTATAGTCAAAATCGGATAGAAAGATGGATGAAGGGATGCATCCTTCCTTTCCCTAAAAAAGGCGACCTCGGATCAGCCAAAAACTACCGAGGCATAACACTTACATCCATAGCAGCCAAAATCTACAATGCCCTACTACGAAACCGCATAGAACCCAAAATAAACAACATCCTTAGGAAAAACCAAAATGGCTTCCGGAGAAATAGATCCAAACCTCAAAAATATTGACCATCCGTAGAATCCTTGAAGGCGTCCGGGCAAAAAACCTTCAGCCGACATTACTATTTGTCGACTTTACCAAGGCCTTCGATTCCATCCACAGAGGGAAAATGGAACTAATCCTAGTAGCATACGGCCTACCTAAAGAAACCGTAGCAGCAATAATGATCGTCTACAAAAACACAAAAGTGAAAGTGCGATCACCAGATGGAGACACGGAATACTTCGACATTGTTGCAGGAGTACTACAAGGAGACACTCTAACCCCATACCTCTTTATCATCTGTCTAGACTTCGTGCTTAGAGCTTCGATCGACAAAATCAGAGAAAATGGCTTCGAGCTGACTAAGAAAAGAAACAAAAGGTACCCCGCAAAAGAATCACAGACGCCGACTACGCTGATGACTTAGCGTTACTGGCAAATACGCCTAATCAAGCAGAGACACTACTGCATAGTTTGGAACGAGCTGCAGCAGGCATTGGCCTCCATGTCAATGCGCACAAAACTGAATATATGTGTTACAACCAAACGGGCAACATTACCACTCTAGACGGAGCCTCTCTGAAACTAGTGGACAAATTCACCTACCTAGGAAGTAGCGTCTCATCAACAGAAAACGACATCGACACACGGCTGACGAAAGCATGGACGGCTATAGATAGGCTCTCAATAATATGGAAATCAGACCTGACAGATGAAATGAAGCGCAGTTTCGTCCAGGCAGCGGTTGTATCGATACTGCTATATGGATGCACTACATGGACGCTAACCAAACGGCTGGAGAAGAAGCTTGACGGCAACTACACAAGAATGTTGAGAGCAATATTAAACAAGTCCTGGCAACAACACCCCACGAGACGCCAACTCTACGGCCACCTGCCTCCTATCACGAAAACTATACAGGTCAGACGAGCCAGACACGCCGGACACTGCTGGAGAAGCAAAGACGAGCTCGTAAGTGACGTACTACTATGGACCCCCCACATATGGCCAAGCTAAAGCAGGACGACCAGCCCGAATTTACATACAGCAGCTGTGTGAGGACACAGGATGTAACCCAGAAGACCTGCCGGAGGCGATGAACGATAGGGAAAAGTGGCGAGAGATGGTCAAGGATATCCGTGCTGGCAGGACGACATGATGATGATGATGATGATATATATATAGATATATATACTTTTATTTTTGTTTACAAGATTTTGGCTTTTTATTTTTGCTGAAGAAATTTAACTTTTTCTAATGTTAGTCGTCATCGGCTATATTGTTATCGAGGACTGTTTAACGCCGGAGTCATATCTGCGGGATTGTTAATTGAAGTCTGAAATCTAACACATTTTGAGCCCGAGTATGAACCGAGTGAAATGGGAAAACGAATTAGGAATGCGTTCAGATTGATTAGCGATTGTATATCACCTTACCAGAAAAAGAAAACGCAAAAATATGATTTTTTTTAGTTAGTTGAGATTTTGATGAACAACATAAAAACTTACATGCTTTAAGGGGCTTAACGAAGAAATGAGGAAGATGCAAAATTTCTCCTATCTTTAAACTGATGAAATCATCAGCATCATATCGCGCTGGTAGCACGGATATCCCTGACCCTCTCTCGCTACTCCTCCCTACCGTTCATCGTCCTAGGTAGGTCTTCAGGACAACATCCCGTATCCTCACATAGCAGCTGAATGTATGTTCGTGCTGGTCGTCATGATTTTGCACGGCCATGTGTGGGGGTCCATAAGAGTACATCTCTTATAAGTTCGTCCCTGCTTCTCCAGCAATGTCCTGCATGTCTGGTTCGTCTAACTTGAATAGTTTTCGTGATAGGGGGCAGGTGGCCGTACAGTTGGTGTCTTGTTGGGTGTTGCCGCCAGGACTTGTTTAAGATTGCACGTAGCATTCTTGTGTAATTGCCGTCTAGAATCTTCACCAGCAGTTTTGTTACCGTCCATGTAGTGCAGCCATATAGCAGTGTCGATGTGACCGCTGCCTGGAAGAAACTGCGTTTCATTTTATCGGTTAGGTCTGATTTCCATATAATCGATAGCCTATTGATAGCTGTCCATGCTTTCGTTAACCTGGTTTCGATATCCTTTTCGGTTGATTCGACGCTGCTTCCTAGGTAAGTGAATTTGTCTACTAGTTTAAGAGGGGTTCCTTCTAGAGTGGAGATGTCCCCCGTTTGATTATAGCACATATATTCCGTTTTGTGTGCATTAACATAGAGGCCTATGCTTGCTGCTGCTCATTCCAAACTATGCAGTAGTGTTTCGGCTTGGTCGGGTGTATTTGCCAGTATCGCTATGTCACCGGCGTAGTCGGCGTCGGTAATTGTTGTAGCGGGGTACCTTCTGCTTCTTTTCTTCGTCAGTTCGAAGCCATTCTCTCTGATTTTGTCAATCGATGTTCTAAGTACGTAGTCTAGACAAATGATAAAGAGGTACGGAGCCAGTGTGTCTCCTTGTAGTACTCCTGCTACAATGTCAAAGTATTCTGTGTCTCCATCCGGTGATCGTACTTTTACTCTAGTGTTTCTATATAGAATCGTTATTGCCGCTACGGTTTCTTTAGGTATGCCGTACGCTAGTAGGATTTGTTCCATCTTTCCTCTGTGAATGGAATCGAAAGCCTTGGTAAAGTCAACAAATATTAATGTCGCTTGTAGGTTTTTTGCCCGTACACCTTCAAGGATTCTACGGATGGTTAATATTTGTGAGGTCGTGGATCTATTTCTTCGGAAGCCATTTTGTTTTTTTCTAAGTATGATGTCGATTTTGGGTTCTATGCGGTTTCGTAGTAGGGCATTGTAGATTTTGGCTGCTATGGATGTAAGTGTTATGCCTCGGTAGTTTTTGGCTAATCCGAGGTCCCCCTTTTTAGGGAATGGGACTATGCATCCCTTCATCCATCTATCTATCGGATTTTGATTGTATAATGCGTTGCACTGTCGGAGCAGTATGTCGTCTAATCGTCTGGTCTTCCATACTTCCGGGGGAATTTCGTCTAGCCCTGCAGCTTTCCCATTTTAAATTTTTCTGAGAACCAAGTCGAGTTCTTCTTGTATGAACGGTCCTAGTTTAATGTCTAATTGTTTGCTAATTATTCTGGTGATTGGTTCATGTGTTATTTTCGGTGGGTTTCCTAGTAAGTTTTCGAAGTGCTGTTTACACAGTTTTATTCTTTCTTGTTGGTTTGCTGCTTTCAGTTTTGCTTAGGCTGTGTTCTTTCTTCTACTCACTTCGTTTATTGTTTGCCAGGCTATCCTAGATTGTCTATCTTCAACCGAGTCTCTAATCTTATCTATCTGATTTTGAATGTATTCTGTCTGTTCCTTTATATATATGCCTGCTAATTGATATTGTGCTGTTTTTAGTTTCAAGGCATTTGTGTTTGTTGTTTTTTTTCCATAGTTTTTGGAGTCTGTTTTCACTAGTGCACGTTTTTCTCTCACCGCTAAGTTTCCCATGGGACTCTATATTTACTTTTGAGTTTTGTTGGAATGCATTTCGCTGCTGCCGCGAGGTGTGCATTGACGAAATTTTCATATACGTCGTCTGGTGTACTTTTTTTGGTCTTTTCTTGTAGTGTTTCGAATCTGTTTCTTAATTCTAATACGAATTTATCTCTTATATCTCTGTTGTTCAATAGGGCCTAGTCATAGTGTTTGGTGGTCGTTGTTCGTTTGGCGTTTTTTCGTAGGCTTAACCGTATTTTCGCCGTGACTATTCGGTGATCGGTAGACACACCCTCAAAAGAGGAGTATGCCTCGCAATTCATTGGACTATTTTTCCATTTCTTGTTTATAAGGACGTAGTCTATCTGAGCTTTAGTATGGTTTGCGTACGTGTATGTCCATAGTTTGCCCTCCCTTTTTTGGCAGTTTGTATTGAGGCATGCTGATCTATTTTCTATCATGAAATCTGTTAGATGTTGCCCATTCCTATTTGACGTGTTGTGGAGGCTGTATTTGTTGTTTCCGTTTTTCCCTATTTGGGCATTCATGTGTCCGTCTATGACTAACATGTTGTGTTTCGGGATGCTACGCACTAATGAGGATAGCTCATCGTAGAAGGTGACTAGTTCAGTTTCTTCACTAATATTGGTAGGGCTGTAGCAGGAGATGATTGTTGCTCTGGGGTTGCCGTTAAATGTAGCTGCCATCATTCGAGGTTGTATTTTCTCAATGCTATTTAGCTTTTTTAATGCTCTAGGTCTTATAAGTAATCCTACCCCTCCTACTGCGGCGTTGACAGAGTTTTTCCATTCGGATACAGTGACGAGCGACCATCCATTGCCAGTTTCGTGATATTTGATATCTTCGGTGTGCGTGTGTCTGTGTTCTTGTATGCATATTATGTCAATCTTATGTTCTTCGGCCGTTGTGATTAGCTCTGGTAGTTGTCCTATTCTATTTAAGGTTCTTACGTTAAATGTGGCTATTTGTAGTGTTTGCTTGCATTTTAGTAGTTTTGATTGTTTGAGCACTGTTGCTGATTTTTCGAACACTGAGGCCAGGGCTCCAACCTCAGCAGGACGCGCTCCTTTTTTCCCGCGCGAAGAGCGATGCGGTTTGTGTATGT
>OY757907.1:27123663-27133663 GCA_963585895.1 Sepioteuthis lessoniana | reverse complement strand
AGAGAGAGGGAATGAAAGCAATTTTTAATAGTATAAATTTTGCTGATCTAAGTGATTCATCTCAATTCCAATGAGCGTCTTGACTTTTTGCAAAGGAATTTTGTTTGCTATGCAATTGAACGTTCACTAAGAGTAAAATATTCTATCGATATTGCTTCTGATATTAAAAAGTTGGTGGTGCACTGTTTTTCATTTCTTTCTTTTTAATACCCACCAAATGATGATGATAACTGAATTTCCGAGTCATTTATAAAGTCTAAAGAAATTTAACCTTCAAACATCATAACGTAATACATTTATTGATCCAAGTCGAACAACAAACTTTTAGGAACGAAAAAAGTTATTGACGAACACTGTTGAATAACGAGCTTAAAGGCTACCTTGATGTCGGGAGAAATAGTAAAAAAAAATCAGGTTACTCATTAGTTATAAATGAGGGTTTAACCTCACTAGATACCCAATACTTACACACTTATGCAAAACTGAAGTCATGATTCCTTTTTAATTATTTATCCCTACACTTTATTGTATTGTGATGGTTAAAAATTTACTCTCAAAGTAGCGAGTTCAATCCTCCCTCCATACGAATTTATTACAAATTTTAGTTACACTTAGGTTTTTTAGGCATTTCGTAGTCGTATCGTTGGTTCTAATGATTTGCTACTTTAATTATTCCCCATACTTAAAGCTTTGTTTTATGTCTATATTAGTATTTACCGAATCCTTCTGCTATAATTAGTGTGAAACGAGGTCAATTTTAAGTGGAGCAAGGCTGGTTTCAGATATGAACGTTTATTCTCTTCAACTGGTTGCCTTGGATAGGCAAACCAGTTGAAGGTACTCAGTCAGCCCTACTATTTAAAAATTGCTCAAGCAGGGTGAATTTCCTTAGAGCATTGGCACGAATTAAAAAGCATAAAACCTTGTCCACTTATTTGGGAGGGGTGCATTTCACAGAAGTATCAGGATGTAATCTTTATGTAATCGTTTATGACAGCAAATATTTATATTTACCAACACATTTGCGGGGAATGTCAAACCTATTCTAAGGTCTCATGTAATTTCTCTCTAATACATTCATGACTTTTCTGAGTGCCTCATTGTGAACTAAAAAGCAAACAACCTGGTACAGGACTTGCACTCTTAGTTTTCAAGTGCATTTTGTATTGGTGCAATGGTTAACAGAATATTATAGCAACTCAATATATAATGTTTAATGATTTTGATTTTTTCAAGGTGCGTTTTTTTTCTGACTTTGAGCCAAATCTAAATTCCTTTTATTTTTAAGCCTTTGTGTGGTGTAATTGTTTGCAATTTAGGTGAAGGGACCATTTTAGTGTGTTTGATTTTCACTGGGTGCTTAGTACTTCTGACTTTTTTAAAAACCTAATCTATTCTTAGTTGTAGTCGTACCAGCCGTGGTGTTATGTTTTACTAGTTCGTTCCAGAGACCGTTCACAGTGGGTTCGTTTCTCAGTAGTCGCCCCACGCTTGCACTGAGCTAAGTTCAGTCAGCGATAAAAGGAGTTTGAAAGTATCGGTAGACATAACATACTCAGATCAATCGATCAGCAGACCGGGCATCGGCAACATTGGACAACAAAGGATAAATTTGGAATTTCTGAAACACGTCACAATAAAGAAGAGATAGAAGATGTCACTTAGTTCATTGGAAGGTCATGGCTTCAATGCGTATTCACAGGCGCACAATACTTAGAATACACAAGATCAAGCACCGGATGCAACATGTATGAGAGAGGAATTGCATGAGCCCACCGAATAGGGTTTGACATTCTAAAATTGAAGACACGCGTGGTGATTCACATAGTTTCGTATCCGAAGTGTTGTAAGGAAAGAGATTTTTAAAAAATCATACCAAGTAAACAAAATACAGTGATAGCAGTTAACAATATTAGTATTGGGTTTCTTTTAATTTGATTTTAAAAAATCTAATCAGAACTTGATTTTAATTTCATTTTCTTTTTTAATATAATCACAACACTCAGGTTTTAAACAAAATAAACAATGTAAATGCTGCCATAAGATCATAATATCAACGAAACTGATTGTTTAATCTAACATTATCATGTTGTTATAATAGTTCTTTAATTGATTTCTCGGCTTCATTTAAATGTTTAAAATTAAATCTTTAAATAAATAAATAAAATCAGAACATCAGTCAGGATACTTTATCAATCAAATGTCATATATAAGTCATTAAGAGAGTGCGAATATTTCCAGTGTTCTTTTTAGAAAATCAGAAATTACATAGGTTCTTGAAAAAGTGTTATTTGGCTGTGAACTTTTGTACCGTCATATAATGTTGATAAATAATTTTACTTTAAAAAATGCTATCTATTTCGCATTAATGTCCACATTAAGCTAAGGCAGCAGTATGGTCTGCTGCATTTCCTCTATCGAGAATGTGTTTGGTGAGGAAATTGTGTGACCCTGGAGCAAGTTTTGCACAATGTGCAAATTCCTTACAAGATTTCTTTAGTCCATGTGAAGGACTTTAGGATATGAAAACAGACAAGTGCAATTTTAGGCTTTTTATCGGTAGCTCAACGAGATTTATTTGTCTGGTATCCTCGCCAAAGAGGGAAGGAAATGGCAAATTTTAAATACGAAAAGGAAATGTCTATTTAGTTTAAGGTTTTACGCCTTGAAAAAAAAGTAAAAATTCTACTGAAAATGATGCATGTATTTACCGAACCATTTCGCTGCGAACAGGATATGACACAAGGTCAATTTTAAGCGGAGTACAGATGGTTTGAATTCAGTATCTCCTTTCTTCTCTACTGGTTGCCTAACCAAGATCAAATAACCCAGTCACTTTTACTATTTAATTATAGCTTGGACAGGATAAATAAATTCTTGTGTTTACCTTGGACATTAACGAGAAGGGAAACAAAAACACGTTTGTAAAAATAATTAAACTTTGTTTACCGATTCTTTTTGCTACGATGACAACCGTAACACTAAGAACGCCTCCACTGCAAAATTTATCTTGTTGAAAAGGGTGCTTTAGTTAAGGCTTATGGGGTTACAGATGATTGTTGTTATTATCTGATTCCATTTTTTGTTTCTTTTTACCCATCTTATTTTACTGGTTTTCTTTTTGTTCTGTCAAGGCTGCAAGGGAAGAATAAAAAAAGAAGACCGAGGAAGAAAGATATCTTTTAATTTCAACTTTATTTTATTTAGGATTTTTGCATGAACTCTATAGTGAGAAAATATCTTCCTGGGCTATTTGAGAACTGTCATTTTCTCCAAATTAGGTGTTGAAATTCACTTAACATTTTTGATATTGATATGTCCAAATTCAGTACTTTTTAGTCATGGTTTAGTTGGGCCATTTGAATACTTTTAATGTTGGGGTCAGGGTCATCGTGGACTGTTGAATTGTAAATAGTGAGTTCAAACTCTAAATCGTTCTATTGTGTTCACTTTCGGACAAATACCCTTGGGAAAATTATGAACCCCTTATACTTGCAGCTATGTGTTAAATACTACCACTACTGTTCTTCTAGAATGATCGATTCCTTTGTAATCAGAGTCATGCGTATTAGCCAAAACTATATCTGATGGTTAGAATTCATTTCTGGAAATTTTGGAAGTGTTTAGTTGTCCTGCATTGCTCCCCGATTCAAAATGATCCAGAGTTGTAGTATATGTAAGAAGGTACCCCGCAACAACAATTACCGACGCCGACTACGCCGATGACATAGCGATACTGGCAAATACACCTGACCATGCCGAAACACTACTGCATAGTTTGGAACGAGCAGCAGCAAACATAGGCCTCTATGTTAATGCACACAAAACGGAATATATGTGCTATAACCAAACGGGGGATATCTCCACTCTAGAAGGAACCCCTCTTTAACTAGTAGACAAATTCACTTACCTAGGAAGCAGCGTCGAATCAACCGAAAAGGACATCTAAACGAGGTTAGCAAAAGCATGGAGAGCTATCAATAGGTTATCGATTATTTGGAAATCAGACCTAACCGATAAAATGAAACGCAGTTTCTTCCAGGCAGCGGTCACATCGATACTGCTATATGGGTGCACTACATGGACGCTAACAAAACGGCTGGAGGAGAAGCTAGACGGCCATTACACAAGAATGCTACGTGCAATCTTAAACAAGTCCAGGCGGCAACACCCCACAAGACACCAACTGTACGGCCACCTACCCCCTATCACGAAAACTATTCAAGTTAGACGAGCCAGACATGAAGGACACTGCTGGAGAAGCAGGGACGAACTCATAAGTGATGTATTCTTATGGACCCCCATATATGGCCGTGCAAAAGCAGGACGACCAGCACGAACATACATTCAGCAGCTATGTAAGGATACAGGATGTTGTCCTGAAGACCTACCTAGGGCGATGAACGATAGGGAGGAGTGGCGAGAGAGGGTCAGGGATATCCGTGCTACCAGCGCTATATGATGATGATGACTTCAATGCGTCCAATTAATCAGTTTAAAAATTATTCGTCATCGATAGGACCGTGTGCAGTAAGAAAAAAAGAAAAAAATATTTAGAAAGAAGTACTCAAAAAACGTAAATATGAACATAATATGAACGTGAACCTCTAACCTATAGGCATGAAATAACCCAAAACGGGATGGCATGTCGTTAAAATAGGTCATCAAAATCAAACCAAACCATTATGTTCAATGGAGAAAATACTGCTTTGTAATACATACGGAAAATGTTATAGATTGGCATACACTGCTCTGCGAGCTTCATGAGTCTATAGTCCTTTCTTTTTCTTTTTTTGTTTGTTTGTTTGTTTGTTTGTTTGTTTTTAGTTAGTTTTTTTTTGTTTTTATCTGCAGCTCTTTTTTCGTTTTTCTTCATTGACTGAACTGACACCAAGAAACCCGTCAAGAAGATGCGGCAAAAAAAGTCACATTGGCTGTAAGTAATAAAAGTATATCCTCTCTGTCTTGTGTTATATGGATTGGACTCTGACTTAAATCTATGATTATACATTTCTTTCAAAAGTTTTTGTCTTGCGGCTTCCTCTTAAGTTAAATTATACTCAGTCTCAAATATTGCTCTTTTTCTCTGAAAGGCTGCTAAGCTTTGACTTGGGAGATCAAAGTTGAAACTATCACGAGACCAGATGTTTTGCCATTGAATTGAACGTATATAAACTGAACGAATATAAAATTACAACAGCCAGAAGGACTGAAGCGATTTTGACCCGCGTAAAATATGGGAGTGATAGCGTTTAGTAGTTACTGTGATAAAATTCTTAAAGTCTTTGGTACTACTGTGACGTGGATGTACTTATAATAAGGTATGTTATCACATGCAATATTACTTTCCAGTTTGGTTTCATAGTTCAATAGCGTATCGATTTTCGTGTGTTATTTAATGTCAAATTCGTCCGATTAGAACAGCAGTTGTGTTATTTAACCCATAGGTGAAGGGATAAGGAGGTTCATACCTTTTCCGTGGCTATTAGTCCGTAAGAGAACGTGAGAATTTGTACTCGCTCAAAATTCTGTTACAGTCCAGAACATTTATAAAGCACAATTACCGTGACGGTTAATTATTTTATTACCCAATTTGGTTAGACCGCGAATTTTTCAGTTAGCTTTTAAGTTAGGTAAAACATTTGAGGGAAATGTAAATCAAATTGAAAAGTTTAAGAGAGTACATAACGAACAAGACAGGAAGGCCAAAATGTAAACAAAATGGATTCATATCTTGTCTTTGATAGGTTTGATTGGAGAAATGAAAACAGTGAATTTGGTATACGTGAGAGATGACGCAATAATTTAGCTAGATGACATCACCCCAATCAATATCCTGAATTTAAATATATAAAAATTAGCGAATTTTTAAAAAGTAGTCAGATAGTCAGTCGGCCAGTTGTCAGTTATAAGATTGCTTTCAGAGAATTCGGTCAGGCTGAGGGGATGCATGTTTTCTTTGTGTCTATTCATAGACCCTTACAGATTCTCTCCCCCCCTCTCTCTCTCTCTCTCTCTCTCTCTCTCTCTAGTGCAACTGTATGCAGGTTGAATATTGAACAATAAATGATTGTTGATTGTTGACAGAGAGTTCTTCTTATTTCTGAGTTGCCAAGACCCAGGTTACTTTGTTCCAATGGATCACCCCGACCGTCAGAAAAAAGTTCTTGATGGATTGTGTCATTTCTTTCTGCGGATCTTTCAAACACAGCGTGGTCACAGATAGGATTGATAAACGAAGTATCCGAAAATCCATTTGGCACCGTTACCAGAATTCGACCCTGAAAATCCATGGCACAGCCAGACGCAGGATTCGACCCTGAAAATCCACGGCTAAGCGATGGTACTACATTTGGTAACGTGCAAACATATTAAGAATATTAAGTACTATTACATTAGCCTCTACTCCACGGGGATTCCTCTCCCATATTTACGCCAGTGTTAGCGTTGGATTAGAGTATTGCTGAGAAAACTACTTTTGGAAACATTACTCATTTTGTACGATCATAAAATCTTTTAAACGATAGCTCATCGGGACGGATAGGTAGAGAGATTCCAAGGAATCCGTTCTGTCAGTATGTCTTGATCATGTTCCTGATGATGATATAAGTCCTCGTACACGAAAAATAAATAAAAACACTTTTCTTTTATTGTTTTAAGTGTTATTAATTCACGCATTTCTGAGGCCCAAGAATTAACATTCCTCATAATTAGGTTGAGAAAAATCACTTCGGTTAACCATATTATTAAAAAAAAAATTCTCGTTTTATATGATTCTAGTAATTGGTGGCGCCAGCCATTTTTAAGGTCATCAAGTGCAAATGACAGATGTGTGAACGGCTTTAACTCTACTAAACAGTTCGCTTAAATAAACATATAAATCAGTTTCACACGTGTCTAGTTCCATATGAAACCCGCCCTTACACAGGATATTGTGTGCGTGTGTTTGTTTATGTATGTGTTTAGCAATATACATACATGCAAATACACACATCTACACAGACATAGTATAATGAATTTTTATATCTCGGGCAATGTTTGATGAAATATGTGTTTTGTTAAAATCCCCTATGAGGATCGATGAGAAAATAGAGATTTTCAGTGTACATTTTAATTTTGAGCTACAACTCTTACACTTTCTTTCCATCACTCTTCTTCTTTCTATATATATATATATATATATATATATATATATATATATATATATATATCTACCTATCTATCTTCCAATCTTTTATATACATATATATATGTACATATATATATGTATGTGTGTGTGCCGAAGGTGCATCGGCTCATTGGCCTAGGGGGTAGAGTGTTCGGCAATTGTCCGGGAGACTTGAGTTCAATACAAGGTCACGTCATACCAAAGACTTTAAAAATGGTACGTGATACCTCCTGGCTTAACACTTAGCAATATAAGGTACGTATCAAGGGTAAAGGTGAGCAATTCAGGGAAAAGGGTAGCGCCCTCCCTTACACATCGGTGTAGTAGCTATTGAAAAGGAGCCTTCTGGTCGCTCTCGACTACGGTCACCAATTAAGTATATATATATATATATATAAGTTGGCAACCTTAGTCGAGGGTGACCCAAAGGCTCCTTTTTTAATAGCAAAGTGTAGGGGAGGGCGCTACGTCTTTGCTTGGATTGCTCAACTTTACCCTTGATACGTACCTTATATCACTGAGTGTTAAGCAAGGGGGTATCAAATTCTATTTTTAAAGTCTTTGATATGACGCGACCAGGGATTGAACCCAGATCTCCCGAACCATTGGCAAACACTCAACCCACTAGGGCAATGAGCCGGTCATTGGCATAATGGTTAGTGTTCGCCAAGGGCCCGGAATACCAGGGTTCCATGCCAGATCAGGTCGTACCAAAAACTTAAAAATGGTACTTGATGCTGTCATGCTTAACACTCAGCATTATAAGGTAAGGATTAAGGGTAAAGTGGAGCCATCCAAGGAAAGGAGTAGCGCCTTCCCCTATACCTTGGTGTAGTAGCTATCGAAAAGGGAGCCTTGGGGTCACCCTCGATTACCGTAGCCAACTTTACTTATATATATATATATATATATAAACACATACTGACAGCATACAGACATACACAAATATATATATATATATATATATATATATATATATATTCCTAAAAACGATGTGAGTGGGAATTGCTTGATACACATCTCTAAACATGCATACGGGTTGAATAAACTGCTTATATTATCTATCTTTATCTGCAAATAAAAAATAACGAACACGAATGTAAGTTCAAACATAACTGGGTATATTACACGGGTTTGTTTTATTTACTTAACTGCGTATCAATTCCTTTTGGATAATTTTAATAGGAAAATTTAATTCATTGAAAAATGATTGTAATCATAACTGTATATTCAGGGTTCAGTGACTTCTTTTCTTTTCTTTTCTTTTCTTTTTTTCTCCCCATTTTTTCTTTTTATTATTTACTTGTAACTATATGCTTGCAGAAAGTTTCATAATATTCAGTTTCCCTATCTAATACAAGAACCTAGTTATAGGTTGACTTTAGAACATACCGACTCCACCTCTGAAGAGAGGCAAGATCCTCGCTCAACAGACGTCTTGCCTATGACAATAAACTATCGGATGATAAAGCTTCAATTCAGGTGATTTGGGAAATGTGGAGTACTCCTCCATTGTCATTACTCCCGGTCAACTTTTCCCTGGAGTGGTAGTACCTGCTAGAGCCACATCTATGGCCCAAATAGAACTATTTAACTTCATAACTTTATAAAAATAAACGATTTATATTAATCGATTCATTAGTATTAGATAACAATACTGAAACCATTTAACTATGGGGAATTGAAGAATCAGTGTCAGATACCTATACGTGAAACTATTCAACTGTACAAACAATTAATAGCGATATTCAAACTATTTAACTATGCATATACAATCATCATCAATACTTGAAACCATTAAATTGAGTATGAATAATAAATAGCACAACTTGAAACCATATAACAATGTGCAGCCAATAAACAGCAATACCTGGAACCATTTAACATATGCAACACATGAGATTTTGCTCGTTTAAAAATGTTATCCACAAACAATTCGCTAACAAATCGAACATCATATATGTAGGATTTGGCATTGAATAGACATGAAGCGGTGATATGCCATTAAAATAACGTAACCCTGCCTATCTAATTTAAATAATGTGCACATAAGTGTATGGTTTAAAGCATTTCTATCCATGACTAACATTTTTTACCCGATTAGATGATTCCAAGGTAACTATTCATATTTGACAATTATATTTTGTTAAACACAATTATATACTTTTGAATAACTGATAATAATAAATCTTATCAAACAATTATATCTTAACAGGCTCAGTTACATAGTATTATTTATTTCAATCCAATACAAATGATTTGGAGATTAATTTGGCCCATAGATAAGAGGTACTACCACACCGGACGAAAATGTACCAAGAAATATGGCAATGAAAGGGTTCTCCACACTCCCTTAAGCCCCAGAACTGGAGCCTCACCATCAGATACAGTTTATTGACAACTAAGTGACTTACGTATCGAAAAAAATCATCTAGACATCTAAACTGATGTCTAAATGCATGGACCAGCAGCTTCGACACGTTTGATGAAACACTGGGTCGTGCAAGAACATCCTTCATACTCACCAAAGCTAGCACGGGTTGATTTTTTTTTTTGTTTCCTGAAATGCAAAGAAATCTCATGAGTCAGATTTCGGTACATTAGAAGAAATAAGATCTGTCCATCATATCAAATCAGGTGTTTCAAAAGATGCTTCAACCATTCGAAAACTTGGTGGAGCAATCCGACTGAATGCTAATATGACTATTTTGCTGAAAGTTAACCCTTCGCTTGTTAATTTAATTTCTGTTTCGGTAGAAACAGTACCTGTCTCGATATTTTTTCGACATACGTCATATATTTATGGGCGACACATTCAAATGATAGAGAAGT
>OY757907.1:27056354-27123463 GCA_963585895.1 Sepioteuthis lessoniana | reverse complement strand
AGAAGTACCTAGTTAATTGAAAGCAGCCAATACAGATATAACATTTATCAAATATTCTTTGCTTATATTTCATTAGTATGAAGATAGAGCAGTTCTAAACATACAATAACGATTATATATATATATATATATATATATATATATATATATATATATATATATATATATATATATATATATATTGTGTTGGTTAGCCCATTCGGCTACAGCAATAGAAAACACAGACTGAATCTCGTTAGAGGGGTAAGACCCCCACCCAATGAGTGTCAAAGATATGACATTAAACAATATGATGTTTAGGCTCTAGTGATGCTGGAGCTTTGGGGAATGTGGAGTACCCCTTCATTCCTATCTCTCCGAGGTCCTCTCTGGAGTGGTTGAACCTGAGAAGTTTGCTGATATGTCTATAATTTGACACCAATTGGCTTCTTTTGTTTGACAAATTCTTCTCAGAAATATCTATGATGCATAATCTTTCTACTAAATCAAATCCAAAGGTATACTAACCTTATTATAAGTTTGGTTTTGTTTCTCTTGGAATATTTAATTTACTTAAGTGAGCTTTGCCCGTTATGTTCTTAATTTAAAAAACATGTTGCTAAAGAAGTACTATTGGAAACTCTACCCCACGTTTATCTCTGTCTCTGTCTGTCTGTCTGTCTGTCTCTGTCTCTCTTTCTCTATCTATCTAAGTATATATATATAGTTGTGTATAGGTTAAGAGTCATTCGAGGAAATTTCAGGAAAAAAATTCAAATGCCCGAAGACGTATATGACAATTTAACTGCAAAGATGAGATGGTCACGATTTATACAACTGACTACATTCATTTAAAATCACCCCCGGATGTATTAGTTTTTTTCCCATAATCATCCAGCGTTCCAATTAAATTACATTCATTCAATTAACTCCCCAGTTGGGATTCCAAAAGCATCAAATAAAAGTATTTTCAAGGGTTTAAATCGTGACAATCAATACAGTACAGAGCTTGAAAAGTGTATGTAAAAGTGTCTATATGTAGATAAAAGCATATGCGCCTCGAAGTAGGTTAATACACCGGTTCGGCCATCCACAGAGCCTCACATATACAATCGAAGGAAATTTTATATGCATGAGATATTTCTGCAAATTTAAAGACCCTCATGTCAATCAGGGGAATGATTCTAAAAAATGAACGTGTTAATAAGCACAAGACACACACACACAGACACACACACATGCATATATATATATATATATATATATATATATTGTGATTTTCAAATATAGTAATCGTATATATATATATATATATATATATATGTTTGTTTGTGTGTGAGTGCGTTAGTACATATATATATATATATATATATATATATATGTAGAGAGAGAGAAAGAGAGAGAGAGAGATAAATTTAATGAAAATCATTCCATTCGGCAATTCCATTTTAAATTTATTTCAGATATAGAAAAATGACCTTCATCAGATGTCGACACCCTTACCCCATTTCCGGGTAGAAGAAAAAAATATATAATTTAATTCGGTGCAAAATTTATATGTTATTACATGTAATTTTTATGCTTTCCTCTTTTTTATTTTAAAGAACCTGTAACTTGTACTTTAAATTACTATTGATTTTTTAAAAACCAGGGAATATCGAAAGGTATTACTAGTGACTTGAGATTTAATCAAATAAAGTATAATTAAAATAAAGATGGCATTTGATTACTAATGTTCTATGAAATTAATGTCTATTTTAAATATTCGATAATATAGTCTATGTAGTCAAGATAATTAATGTTAATATTAATTCAACAAAATTTCTATTTAGGAAACATTTCGTAACTAAGTCCGTGTTATTAGGAAGAGTTATTCCTTTAGTTTTTGAGTTAACCATGATGAATAATGGATTAATTTTGTAACAGATATTTGATTTAAGTATATAAGAAACATTGTTTTTTATAATATGCATAGTAAATCAAATACCAATTTCAAATATAAGTTTATTTAATCGAGTTCCTAAAAATTGGTTTCTTTATCAAGATGGTGTAGTACATAGAACCGTTCCTCCTAACATTTATGACTATAGTATAAAGTTTCAGCCTTATTTCAAATATGTATCATATTGAATTATCATCCTCTTTTTAAGGTTATATATATATATATATATATATATATATATATATATATATATATATATATATATATTTATATATATATATTCTCCTTTTTTTATGAAATTAATATATTCGTTGACAGAAATTTTATTCAGATTATTTAATCAATTTTAGATTACACATTAATGTATCAAAATTAGGAATAGTTTATAGATTATCTAATTGCATGTTAAGTTGAACATATCTAATGTAATTAAGAGGTAAATTTAATTTATACAGGGAATTTATTTCTCTGCCTATTTTTAGTTATTTAGTCTTTCCTAGAATCTAGCAAGTTCTAATCTTTATATTTCAATTCACACATTTTCTCACGTAAGCAGAAATTACATCTACTGTGTAAACTGTTTGTAGCGGTTGATCTTTTAATCATATTTCACTTTATAATAGGTCTTAGTCCTAGTTCTTTCAAATACTAGTAATATTTAGATATAGCAGTTTGATTTTTTAATGTTGGATTTTTGAACGATTGGATGGGGTTATTTAAGCTGAGTTTCCAGTTTAAACTAGTAATACCTACCAAACAGTTCTGCCATGAGCAGAATGTTAAACTAGATCAATTATTTAACTGTTTTAAAGATTTTCCCTCTTAAATTGACTGTCGTACCAAGGCAAAATAACCCATTCTTGCCTAATATTTACCAACTTCTATGAGGAGAACAATTGGATTGCTGACTTTTCCTAGGGAAATAGTCTGAAATTAAATGCAAGCAACCTCGTCATTGATTTAAACTCGTGTCCTTGATCACATTTCCTACGCTAGTCTCTGTCTCTCTGTCTCTCTCTGTCTATATATATATATATAATTCCTATCTCTCTCTCTCTCTCTCTCTATATATATATATATATATATATATATATAGAGAGAGAGAGAGAGAGAGAGAGAGATGAATTATAACCTAGTCGGTTGGGGCTGTAGAGTACACTGCCCCCATGTCCATTCTGACCCAAAGAGGAAGAACCTGACTGGGTCTGGTCTATGGGTCGAAAAAGACGGTGAATTGTTTGTATTAGATAGAACTACTTGAAATCATTTAACTGAATGTAAATAATGGGCACAGATTCTTTTAAATTTGTAATCAACGATATGAATTTATATATATATATATATATATATATATATATATGTATATATATATATATATATAGGATTAAGCATTAAATAACTTTCAATGTTTTATATGCCATAAAATCAAACCATATAACAAATCCGATGGGAATTAATAAAGTGCGTTTCTATTTGTGCGTAAGTGAATGATCATCTTTTAAACGACAGAGCTATTGATGTAATTTCTGATTTGAACACTCACTCGACTTTCGTTTAATTGACAGGCTATATGAAATGACGAAAACAATGAAGGCTTATGCAACTTTATATGAAGCGTATTAGAAAGAAGAAAGGAAACAGCATTTTATGAAAGAAAAAAATTTACAAGAGGTAATTAGGAAATATTGGCAGGGATAATGTTAAAGGAAATATGAAATATGGCTGCTATCTTCGAAGTTGATCTTGACTATGGAATATTTGCTTAACTTTATACATTGAGCTTCCAAAATTTGGAGGTTTCCTTTGTTTATATTTGTGTAATATGGAGGGGTTTTCAGTCAGAAATTTTCTGCGGTTCGAGAGGGAGCACATGTACTCATTAGAGAAGCATTCTCCTGGTGGGCATTGAAACATGTAGACTACATTGATCTACCTGATGTAACTAGTCGAAAGTGAGAGAGAAGGTTTATAGATGACGCGGTTGAATATAATTTCGGATGATACTATACTAGTTTTATTATATTTTAGTTTATTTTGTTAGAATCAGTCGGGGAGAAGTTATTACCCATTATACTTATTGAATTCATTTCATTTTGAAGCCAAAAGGCTCAAATGAAAACTTGAACAGATCAGCGATATAGTGGACAAAAATGAAATATCTGTCCTATCAACATGTATGTTTAAAAGGGAAAATTCAGTTCATATATATATATATATATATATATATATATATACACATACATATATATATATATACATATATATATATATATATATATATATATATATCATGCCACTAGGACGGATATCCATGACCGTCTCTCGCCACTTCTCCCAATCATTCATCGCCGCTGGCAGGTCTTCAGGGCTACATCCCGTATCCTCACATAGCTGCTGTATGTATGTTCGAGCTGGTCGTCCTGCTTTTGCTTGGCCATATGCGGGGGTCCACAGGAGTACATCACTTATGAGCTCGTCCTTGCTTCTCCAACAGTGTCCTGCATGTCTGGTTCGTCTAGCTTGGATAGTTTTTGTGATGGAAGGCAGGTGGCCGTATAGTTGGTTCCTAATGGGGTGTTGCTGCCAGGACTTGTTCAATATTGCTCGCAACATTCTTGTGTAATTGCCGTCTCGCTTCTTCTCCAGCCGTTTAGTTAGCGTCCAAGTAGTGCATCCATATAACAGTATCGACAAGACTGCTGTTTGGAAGAAACTGCGTTTCATTTTATCGGTCAGGTATATATATATATATATATATATATATATATATATATATATATATATATATATATATATATATCATAGGCGAAAGGTCTATGTATTCCAGGTTAGATAATTTTTGTTATAAAAAATTAATTATTGATAATATTCCATATCCTCTTTGTTCTTTATTTGTTGTATTTTCCATTTCTTCATTCTTCAGATATTTGTTACAAGTGATAGTGTTTTTTGGATGTAGGTAGAGTAAACGCCTGTTAGTTTAGCGTGAAAAGGCGAAAGTAAAATCCATGAATTTTATTGCTTTTAAATTTCCATATTAAGTAGGGAGCTTGAAAGATATAGCATAATGCTGGTGGGTGAAGAAATACCGCTACAGAAAAGTAAAACTATTTTTGCTTGCGTTCCCGCCATGGTAAAAAATAAATGTTTTTAGTCTTCCCCATTTTATTATTCTTTCAAGCTGGGTGCAGGAAAAAGAGAGATAGAGCATAATAGTGAGTGGGTGAAAGAAAACAGTGTCAGAGAAGCAAAACTATTTTTGCTTACATTTAGTCATGTTTAGAAAAGTCCGTGGCTTTAGTTATCGGTGTTTTATTATTGGCTTTTGGCTGGATATATGAAAAGGAAAGTCAAAATAATTAAGTATAGAATGTCACGGAGAAAAAGCAGACAAGATCTATAGAAGTGTTTATGTTTTACTTTCCTCGAGTGTCTGAAATCAAAGACTTGTCTGATCAAAGTACTTATAGTCGGATAGATATAGACCACAAATTCCTTCTATTCAGTTCTAAACAACATTTTGGATGAAGTAATTTTAGACAATGGGAGGATTCAGATTTGTTGAAGTATTAAATCCGAATCTTTTTCACGCGTACGTAAAAACATTTCAAATGGAAGCGTTTTTAACATCAGATGTACATAAAAACATAATGGATTTGGATGTATTGCAATGCAAGCTAAAGTTATTTCATACTGCAGATTTTACAAAGCAAGCTACAAGTATTCATGTAGTCATAGATATAATAGAAATTCTTCTATATCGAACTGTGGCAGTAGTAGCCAAATTACTGCGTCAAATTCTGACCATACCTTTCGCATTTGCTTCCTGAGAGAGATCATCTTCTTCGCTATATTATATAAATAATCTTAAGAGCTGTCTTCGAAGTGAAGAGTGATTAATTAATTTGGTTTTCATTTTCCTGAATAAATACCCTTTGCTGATAAAGGTAAAGCGTTGTGCTGATAATTTTTACAAAAAATGTGATCGATGATTTTTCCAATCAGAAATGAATTTATTTGATTTACAAATGAATTTTAATAGCTCACTATTTTTAGAATTAATTTCCTGTCCTAACCAACATGGATCATAATCATTGCCATTTGAGTTATCAAATCTGAAGCAGAGCCTGTTGGTAGTGTATTTTCTCACTATAAAATTAGTTTCCATCCCATAATAGATGTGGAGCAGAAGTAAGCACTCCAATCAAAAACTAATAATATATTTTCAAGTAGTCCTTTCTAATTTTAAAATTATACTCACAATTTTATGATTTCATGAGCTTCAAGTAATTGTTTACAAAAATGAAACAGAATCTGATACAAAAAATTAGATTGTAGATAGGATATAGGAATAACATTTGGCATAGAAAAATGTGTCATGTTCATGATCAAAAGTAGAAAAAGAAAAATAACGGAAAAAATAGAAGTACTAAATCAAGAAAGAATCAGAACACTCAGAAAAAGTGGAATTACAATTACATGGGAATACTGGAAGCGGAAACCATCAAGCAAGCAGAGATAAACGATAAAATAAGAAAACAGTTCCTCAGGTGAACGAGAAAACTTCTCAAAACCGAGCCCGGCAGCAGAAATGTTATCAAAGGGATAAACACCAAGATGGTCTTTGTAAGATATTCGGCACCATTCTGAAAATAGACAATGGAAAAAATTCGAGAAATGAATCAGAGGACAAGATATGCTAGAGGTTGTATATGCGAGAGATGACAGAGATTATATATGTCAAGAAAATAAGGAAAAGTACTCACCAGTTTTGAATATTACATGAACGCATCAATACGGGGAGTCGCGGACTACATTGTAAAGATCAATGAAGGACTAATTACAATATCTTGTAACAGTATTGACAACATAAGGATAAAATGAATGGCAATAACTGAAACAGAAATGAGACTAGAAAAACTATGGATATTTTAAGCGAAAACTGTCAAAACCTCACGTGGAAGGCGTGGACATGGTTACGAAAGGTAAACTTCAAGAGAGAAACTGAATCTCTTTTAATAGCAACACAAAATAATGTCCGAGGGACCATTTGTATTAAAGCAAAAATAGATCGTACGCAACAGAATCGTTAGTTTAGGTTCTGTGCTGCAAGAGACGAAACCAGAATTCACATAATAAGAGAATGTATCAAACTAATACAAAAAGAAATATAAGACTAGACTGAGTAGGGAAGGGGATCCACTTGGAACTGTGTAGATAATTTAATTTTTACCATAATACCAAATGGTATATGCACAAAACTGGTGTCTGGGGCATATATAACTCTCTGGGATTTTGATACACAAACAAATGACCAAACCAAGGCCAGAAGACCAAACCTAATGATAATTAACAAAAAACAATAAAAACTGCCCTCTAAGCGACTTTGCAATTCCAACGGATCACAGAGTAAAATATAGAAAACAAAAAGAGAAAGAAGTACTTAGACCTTGCTGTAGACCTAAAAAAGCGTTGAAACATGAGAGTAATAGCGATAGTAATTGTATTTGGCACGCTAGAAACAGTTCTCAAAGGTTTAAAAAGGAGGAAACAGGAAAAGAAGGAAATCAAACGACGAATCAATATAATCCAAACTACAGCATTGTTAAGATCGGCCTGAATACCAAGTAGAGTCCTGATGAGACTTGCTGTCACTCACCAACCGTTAAAGGACCTTCAGTTAGCGCTGGTGGGAAAAACTCGCAAGAAATAATAATAATTATGCATAAAAACGCAGAGGAAGACTGATTCCTGCGACCAAAACTAATATAGACAATGTAAATGTCAAGAGAACAAAAATAATAAGAAAATAAAGTAAGAAGAAAAAGAACTGTATGACATTTTCAAGCGATAAACAATCGTAATCTTACATGAGAAAACTTGGAGATGGCTGAGAAAGGGAAGCCTTATGAGAGAAACTAAATTTCTTCGGAAAGCAGCGGAGAACAACGCCATAAGGGCTAACTTTGTCAAAGCAATCATGAACACGGCGTAACAAAATAGCAGGTGTAGGTAATGTGGTGATACACATGAAACGATCAATCGTATAAGAGAATATAGAAATAGTATAGAATAGAATAGGTTTAAATTTGACCATACAAACAACAACAGAAAAAAAAACTCTTAAAGGAATAATAATAATAATCATCATCATCATGACGTGTAGCTAGCACAGATATCCCTGACCCTCTCTCTCCACGTCTCCCTATCATTCATCGCCTTCGGCAGGTCTTCGGGGTTACATCCCGTATCATCACATAGCTGCTGTATGAATGTTCGAGCTGGTCGTCCTGCTTTTGATTAGCCATATGCGGGGGTCCACAGGAGCACATAACTTACAATCTCGTCTTTGCTTCTCCAGCAGTGTCCGGTATGTCTGGTTCGTCTAGCTAGTATAGTTTTCCCGATAGGTGGTAGGTGGCCGTACAGTTGGCACCGCGTGGGGTGTTGCTGCCAGGACCTGTTCAATATTGCTCGCAACATTCTTGTATAATTGCCGTCGAGCTTCTTCTCCAACCGTTTAGTCAGCGTCCAAGTAGTGCATCCATACAGCAGTATCGACACGACTGCAGCCTGGAAGAAATTGCGTTTCATTTTATCGGTAGTAATAATAATAATAATAATAAGGAGGAGGAGGAGGGAGATTAAAGAGATATCGACAAAGGGTAAACAATACAGACAAAACAGGACATTTCAAAACAACGAAAGAAAATTTTATCAACAACTTGGAGGGCATGTCACAAAAACATACCAACAACCAGACGCCAAAGAGGACGAACTATTTTGGACGAAAATATGGCAACCGAAAAAGCATGACGAATAGGCTGAATGGATAACCGATATGACAAGAGAACTAGAAGGACTCGAGGAAGACCCCAAAGGGGAAATACACATCGAACTGCACAAAAAACATTAAAAAAGATATCAAACTCGAAAACGCCAGGACATGATGGAATACATGGATTCTGGTTCAAGAAAGTCACCTAATTCACGACAGACTAGCACTAAAAATGAACAGATTCCTGCAAGATGCACAAGTGCCTGACTGGATGACCGAAGGAAAGACCACATTGATCCAAACGGACCGAAGTAAAGGACGGCTCCAACAATTATAGACCAATAACTTGCTTACTGATGATGTGGAAACTATTTACAGCACAAATAAGAGAAGAGATATGCCACTTGCTAACAAGCCGCGGATTGTTCCCTGGCGAACAGAAAGGATGTTGCAAAGGATCCAGAGGCACAGCTACGGCCTCGATAGTCTACAGAAAGGCATATGATATGGTTCCGCACTGCTGGATAATAAACTATCTCAAAATGTACAAAATATCACACGAAGTCATAAACTTATCGAAAAAACCATGAAAAAACTGGAGAGTTGAATTAACAGCAGGAGGAAAAAGCTTGACTGAAACAAAGATCCAAAGAGGTTTTTTCAAGGAGATGCACTATCACCGTTAATATTCATAATTGCCTGATGCCACTAAACCACATACTCAGAAAATGCACAGCCGGATACAAACTTAGTAGATCGCAAGAAAAGATCAACCACCTAAAGTACATGGATGAGATAAAACTATTTGTAAAAAAATAAAAAAGGACTGGAAACCCTAATACACACAGTTAGAATATACAGTCAAGACATGGGAATGGAATACAGCATTGAAAAATGCGCCCTGCTTGTCATGAAAAGTGCCGAATGACATCTAACTGACGGAATAGAACTACCAAATCAAGACAAGATCAGAACGCTTGCAGAAAACGAGAGCTACAAATATTTAGGAATCTTGGAGGCTGACACTATCAAAAAAGTGGAAATGAAAAACAAAATTCAAAAGGAATATCTCGGATGAACTAGAAAACTACTCGATGCAAAGCTTTCTAGCAGAAATCTTACAAAGGAATAAATACTTGGGCTGTACCCCTCATTAGATACTGGGCATCCTTTCTCAAGTAGACCAGAGATGAACTTCGAAAAATGGACTAAAGAATTAGAAAACTAATGACCATGCACAAGGCATTACATCCAGGAGACCACGTGGACAGACTATATGTACCAAAAAAGAAGGAGGAAGAGAACTTGCCACCAAGCATAGATAAGACGCAACAAAATTTCAAATGTAGGCTATGCGGTCGCAGATATGAAAGCATCAATCACATAATAAGTGAATGCACCAAATTAGCACAGAAGGGGTACAAGGCTAGTCATTACTGGGTGGGCAAGGTGATCCACTGGGAAATGTGCAAGAAATTTAGATTTGACCATGCCAACAAATGGTATATGCACAACCCAGCGCCTGTCCTAGAATATGACACACACAAACTCCTATGGGACTTTGGCATACAAACGGATCAACTAATCTCGGCCAGAAGACTAGACCTTATAACTATCAACAACAAAAAAAAGGAAAATCTGCAAAATTGTCGACTTTGCTGTCCCGGCTGACCACAGAATAAGACTGAAAGAATGTTAAAAGAGAGATAAGTACCTCGACCTTGCTAGAGAATTGAAAAGGCTATGGAACATGAAGGTGACAATTATACCAATTCTGACTGGTGCTTTTGCCACGGTAACTAAAGGATTATTAAAGGGCCTGGAGGATTTGGAAGTTGGCGGCCGAGTGGAGACCATCCAAACAAAAGCATAATTGAAAACGGCCAGAATACTGAGAATATTCCTGGAGACTTGAGGAGTCTTGCTGTCACTCAATCTCCAGTGAAAGACCATCAGCTTACGCGTATGTAAAAAAGTCTAATGAGTAAATAATAATAATAATGATAATAATAATAATAATAAATTGTTCACTTTTTTGTACCCACCGACCATAGAATAAAACTGAAGGAAAGGAAAAGAAGGATAAGTGCCTTGAGCTTGCAAGGGAATTGAAAAAGCTAAGAAACATGAAGGTGACAATTATATCAATCGTGATTGGTGCTTTTAGTGGAGTCACCAAAGGATTATTAAAGGGACTGAAGGACTTGGAAGTTGGGGGACGAGTGAAGGCCATCCAAAGTTCAACATTATTCAGAATGGCCAGAATTCTGAGAAGAGTCTGGTAGACTTGATGAGGCTTGTTGTCACCCAAACTCCAGTGAAAGACCGTCAGCTAAAATTGATATGAAAAACTCTCAAGGAATAAATAATACTTCTCCATAAATAAAGTAATCTTTAGATATCTATTTTTGATACTATGAGATGTATGCCGTTTTGTGCTATCGTGATTTGCTGGATCTGTCTTAGTTTTTTTTTTTAAATGGCGCACATCAGTATATTTTCATAAATTCTAATGAGTATCGTTGCTTTATAACTAACTTTAACATAGTAATTATTACTAAAAATACGGTGGAGTGCCCGCACACAGCATATTCATTCCAAAATGACATACCGAATTTATGTGCAAACTTGTTTCTCTCAGCCCCACTAATGACATCTTTCTTTACGATATCTTAATTTTCATTCAGCCATTTTATTTAATGATATACGTATTTACAATGTTTAATTGAGTCTAGCACAAGTTCACAGATGTAATATACAAAATAGGGATTGAAAATGATTGTCTAGTTCATGAAACAAACCAGGAGCGCCAATATTACATTGTTTATATTTTTTGTATGACTTTTGAATATTTCGAATGACTGTCGCTCATTCGTAATGTATTTGCCAATGGATTTCAGAACGTCAAATATATTTTAGTCATAAAACATTTGTGAATATTTACATATGTTGGCAAATCTGTCTTCTATGTTTCTATCTCCAGAGAATTGAACTCGTTTAAACCTGACACCCAGTTTTACTGTACAGATATCTGGCTATAGATCATTTTGTAGAACTATCGAATGAGCGGGACATTGTTTATGTATTTAATATTTTAAATTCCTGTTGTGGCATTTTTATCACCATTTAATTATTGGCATAATTCCTCGTCATAAATAACAGGATTATGTACGTACGGATCAGTACCTCTGCTTGTGTGTGAGTGCAAGATGGTGACATAGGTTGTGTTAGCGGAATGATAAGGCAGAAATATGGTTTGTGGAAAATCCCTCTAAATCCTTCATGGAAACTAAAGAAAAGAACAGAAAGTGAAAGTAAGAAAAAATGAAAGGGAATGGAGCAAAAAATACGGACTAGGAAAGAGAAACTCGAAAACTGTAAAAACGTGAAATGACAAAGTGATGAATTATCAAAAGGTATAATGCGAGAGAGAGAGAGAGAAAAAGCATAAAAGAAAAAAGGGAAAGAGAGGGGGAGAGAGAAAAAGAAAAAGAAAAAGAAGAAGAAACAATCAAACAATGGGAGAAAAAACAAAATGGAAGAAGGAAAGAAAGAAAAAATAAGGAGAAAATAAAAATAAATTTAAAAGCAAAATGACAAAGACAAGTGGGAAGAAAATATAAATAAAGACAAGTGTGAGAGAGAGTGAGAGAGAAAGAAAGAGGCGGTGAAAGAGAAAGAAGCAAAGAAACATGAATGAAAGGTAGAAAGGAAGTAAAGAATAAAGAAGGGAAGAAAAAAGAAAGAATGTAGAGAAAAGAAAGAGAAATCGATGATAAAGAAAAAACATGAAGTGACACAGAAATAGATCTCTCTCCGTATCTACCTGTCCTGTTCCTTAATAAAGGAACAGGAGAAGCAGATACAGAAAGAAAGACAGTGAAAGAGAAAAGGAAAAAAGAATGAAAGATAATAGAGAGGGAGAGAAAGGGATTAAGAAGTATTATCTACCTAGTTATTACCCGAGGAAAAGAGTGGATATTTTTATAAATGAAACTTGTTGATATAACAATGAAAATTCTTCTTTCTCAAATGAGCCCACCAGTCTGCACAGCCTATCTTGTCATTTTTTTTCCTGTACTTACAATAACCTTCAGGATTTTGTATAATTCAATCCTAACATTATCTTTTCCAGTTTGGTTGTTTGAATCACACATATTTATCTGCTTCCTTTGCAGGATCTATGATACGCCGACTATATCGTCTTCTGAGAAAGAAGAGCCCGTCCCATAAAATAGAATATCGGATATGAAACTTAAGCAGATCTCGCGGTCATGCTCGAGTTTTTCAGCTCAGGGAAGTATGGAGTCACCAATTTCTTACTATTACACTCTGGTATCCTCTGATCCTGAAGAGTTATACCAGTTCGGGTCCCATCTACAGGTCAAACAGATATGTTTGAAATTCAGTCATAGTAGATGGGACTAATATTACAGTGCAATTTATTTTCTAAGAATAGTTACTTGGAGTTAATAGATACTTGTTTATTAAGGATTATTTACTCCGCCGAGAAATTTTCACACCAGCATTAGGAGATTGTTTTGCACAGGAGATTGAGTGATAGCAAGTCTCCTCAAGTCTCCAGGACTCTTTTCAGTATTCTGGCCGATTACTACAATTATTGATTTTTTTTATTATTATTATTATTCATTAGAGTTTTTCACATCAGGGTAAGTTGATGGTCTTTCACTGGAGATTGAGTGACAGCAAGTCTCCTCAAGTCTCCAGGACTCTTCTCAGTCTTCTGGGCGTTTTCAATTATGTTGTTGTTTGGATGGTCTCCACTCGACCGCCAACTTCCAAATCTTCCAGGCCCTTTAGTTACCGTGCCAAAAGCACCAATCACAATTGGTATTATTGTCACCTTCATATTCCATAGTTTTTTTTCAATTCCCAAGCAAGGTCGAGGTACTTATCTCTCTTTTCACATTCTTTCAGTTTACTCCTTGAGGGTTTTTCACATCAGCATAAGCTGATAGTCTTTCAATGGAGTTTAAGTAACAAGTCTCCTAAAGTCTCCAGGACACTTCTCCGTATGATAGTCGATCTCAACAATGCTATTGCTTAGAAAGTCAGCACTCGCCCTCTTATTTCAAGACCTTTAGTCCTTTTACCAATTCTTTTGTGACTGCAGTTAGAGCACCAATTACATCTGGCATCACCGTCACTTTCCTGTTCTACAGTTTTTTTTCCATTCCTTTGCAAAGTCCAGGTACTTATCCTGCTTTTCGTTTTCTTTAAATTTTACTCTATTGTCAGCCGGGATACAATTTTGCAATTTCTCTTTTCTTCTTGATTATTCCAAGGTCTGGTCGTCTTGCTGATATTAGGTGATCTGCTTATATCCCAAAATCCCAGAGGAGTTTGTGTGTCTCATTCTCAAGTACAGATTCTGGGTTGTGCATATACCATTTGTACGTATGGTCAAATCGAAATTTCTTTCACAGTTCCCAGTGAATCACCTTACCCACCCAATTGTATTTAGTCTTACACTCTTTTTGAGCTAAATTCCTGTATTCGCTTAAATCATATCATTGTTTGCAAATTATTTATGTAAGAAAGGGACTGTTTAACCCATATAACGGCAAACAAGTGATGATTATCAAATAGGAATTGTTATTTTAAAACATAGGATTGCGTATGAATCTATATATTAGATAGGAATACTTAAGATCGTATATGATTATGCATAAATTATTGCTCTCAGACAGGAAATATTGAAACCAGATTAGTATATTCAAATTAATTATATTTGTAAGAAATACATGAAACCATACAACTGTGTACTATTGATTCATACTAGATAGGAATACTGGATACCATATAACTGTGTAAACATAAAAAAGAAAACGTTTGATTTAAAAGTTCCCATAAAACATTGAGTATATAATTCTATTTATTATCAAACATTTACAAATTAATAAAATTTTGTCTTTAATTAACCCATAATGAAGTGAAATACCGTGAAACAAATAAAAGAAAACCAAATCAAATATTCATACACGATTTCTTTACAGATTTCTGTAAGGCATCTAATTTTACTCAGAGAGGAAAGATGGAGAAAATACTTCCAGCATATGACTTTCCAAAAGAAACTGCTACAGCTATAAAAGTCACGAAGGCCATGGTTCGTTCACCTGATAACGACACGAACTACTATAACATTATTTATAGAATCTTGTAGAGAAGTAAATTGACACCTTTTCGACTCATAATCTGCCAAAATTACATGCTACAAAGATTAACAGATCGAACAAAAGAAAACGGTTTTAGAGTTTGAAAAAATAAGGGAACCAGTAAACAATTTCCCGCGGGAACTGTTACTGATCCAGGTTATTTGTATGACCCAGCGTTTCTTGCCCATTCACCTGCTCAAGCTAAATTTCCATCGCGTAACATGGAAAAAGCTACAAGGGATATTAATTTATACACGACAACGGATAAAGCAAAGTCCATATGTTTTGATCAAGATGGTCCCATCTTCTCATTTAATAGCAAGCTTCTGAAATCAGTAAAACAGTCCATACACCTTGGTGGCAATAGTTCATCTACTGAAAGCGATGGCAACTAATGCATAGGTAAAGTATAGATTGGTATTGATTGGATATTGACCATTTGGAAATCTGATCTCTCTGATAAAATAACAGAGAAATGTTGTATCCGTATCATTTCTATTGTATGGCTGCACCTCTTGGAATATATTGAAACGTTTAGTTAAAAGCTAGATAAAAACAATACAAGGATGCTAATACTGGACGCAAGAGCAGCTATACTACCACTTACCTCCAATCTCATGAACCATCCAACTAAGCCGATCAAGCGTGCTAAATGCAGATGGAGAACTAAGGACGAACTCATAATGTTATATAGTCATTTGCAGCGACACAACGATAAAGACACAGGAAGGCCTTCTTTTGAAAAATATTCACCTCTTACTTTATTGCAAGGGTTCGAAAGGTTAGCATGTGAGAGGATGCTGGAGACCGAACATAAACTTCATATTTTGACCCCACTGTTATGACAGTCATGTTGTGTCTTTCTTGTTCTCCTGATGTTGGGGTCAAATCCATCGGGGCTTTCCGAGGACCCCCTCGGTCGGGTGTGGCCTTCCCTACCACATCTCGTCTCTAACCCTCTGGGAGTCTTCTGGCAACTGCATCGGGGGTTTCCGAGATCCCCCCTCGATCGGGTGTGGCCTTCCCTACCACATCTCGTCTCTAACCCTCTGGGAGTCTGCTGGCAACTGCTCTGGGACCCAAACTCAACTGAGTTAAATAATAACTCAACGCCCACACGATCGCCTACTGGATCTTTGAAATCGAATGTTTAATCGTCATCAAGCTGAAATAACTGTCATGCAGTTCAGAGGTTACTCTCTTCCGGTGCATGACTGTAATGACACAATGAGACCTTCACCTTGTCCCATATCATAAGCCTTAATCCGCCCACGTGATCTCTTTCGATTACTGGCCGTTGTATCAGGCCGGGGCGAGGGGTCAAAATATAACATTCATCCGTAAATTATTTTTCAAAATTCCACATGTGGAATTTTCTTCACGTTCGTCTCCATCAACCTCACGCATATTTTACAGAATAATTTACAAGGACAATAAATGGCTGAAAACACAAAAAGAATCACTTGAACCACAGCAAACAAAATCTTACTTAGAAGGCGACCTTCTCTCTATGTAACACTTGCCCGGCTAATTATTATCCAAATTTCTCTTACTATCTTTGCGTGGTTGGCCATCTTGACATGTGTGCATTAAGGTACCATACGGATGCATTTTTTATCTTCTCAACACAACAGGCCCTCCATAATTCCTTGAAGAAATTTCAAAACCCTAAAAAGGACCATACTCTGGTCCCATATCCTGGTCACAAACTTAGTGACCCTAGTCATTCCAGCAATATATTTCGCCTGAATTCCTCATGACCACACTCCAGTTCTTTGCTCAACAGGTTTCCTCAAAAACAGAACCCCCCCCCCCAAAAAAAATATTTCCTATTCCACGAAAATCCCAAATTCTAAAAAATTTTTAGAATCAATATAATTGCAAATATCATTAAACCTAGAAAAAAATCTTCTGTTAATGGTTTTCGTCAAATTTCATAATATGAACAGGAAAAAAAATTTCTAATGTCGCCTTCAAACTCAAACAAACACAAAAAGTTTCACTTTACAAGTCAAAACAATATTACAATCACAGTTCAAAAATGTTCAGTTTTCTTTTCTTCTTTTTTTCAATCTATGTAGTGATGTACTGTCTATTAAAAAAAAATGTTCGTTCTTTCTTTCTTTTTTTTTTCTTATGCTGTGTTCAACAATGTTCAAGTTTCTTCTTTTTCTTTTTTTTTCTTTCCGTCGTTTTTCTATTGTCCTGTACGTTTTTGTTTTTGTTTTCATTTTCTTTTTACTTTTTTTTTTCATTTTTTTTTCATAATAAATTGCTCATTCAATGTCCCTTATTTTTTTTTTCAACCTTATATCTACCTCTCTGTCTTTACCTTAACAAGATAACTATAGGTTCGCTTCCCAGCTTATTCAATTTCAGTCTATAGTACCATAAATTAAGCCTGATTTATAATAAGACTTTCTCAGTAGCTTACGTGCATTCTTCTTCTGTTTTTTTTCTTTTCACAAAATATCCCGGTTTTTTTTCTAAACAACCCAAACTTTTATAAATTCTGCCAACATTTCCTACTTCAAAATATTTCCGAATCAGCGAATCTCAAAGCTTCACTCCAGCGAATCTCAAAGCTTCACTCCAGGGGGAACTCACAAAATACCTGTCTGCCTCGTCAGACACAAAAAAACATCTGTCTCTTATTTACTCTGCCTCCACGGCAAGACCGTTTTCAAGACAATACCTATGTCTTCAATAATTGATATCAACAATTTCTACAGCAAAATAACCGGCCTGATTCTACCAGCGCCGAAAATATCGATTCTCCCAACTTCATAAATATCGAAAAAGTATATGCGCATTCTTCAGATAAACACCAATGTGCGAAATTCATGAGCATCCCATTGATGCTCCCAGGATTACATTTCTCGGATTAAAATTCTCATTTCCAATCACCACTTGTCTGGACCAATGAAAAGCTACAACGATTTTTTTCTCACAAAGACCTATTTACGATTAAAAAAAACCCATTGATAAAATTTATCATAAAATTTATTGTTTACGATGAGCTGTCTATCAAAAAATGGACAATGACTGTCCCACAGCCATCTTTTGTTTTCTTTCTCTCTTCTTTTTTTCCTCCCTCACTTCGATACACTATTACACATAGCAGTAATTTCAATTTTTATCTAGGGACCACACATTTTTTTTTTTTTAATTATTTCCAATTTTATGCTTCTAGAAAGGCCCTTGTCATTACAACTAATCTTTCACAATTAAAATCAATTTAAATCCTTTTTTTAACGACCCAAAATTAAATGACAGAGAGAGATAGAAGTTATATGAATGAGCGCTCTACTTACAATTTTTTTTTCTTTCTTTTCTCTTTTCTGTTGCTGGTTTTTCTTTTTTTTTTTTTGTTTTTTGTTTTACTTCTTTCAATTCCAGCATCCTTCTTTGTCCTCTTCGTTGCTGTCCTGTTGTGATTCCTAAAACTGCAGTTTACGGTAACTAGGTTCATTCTGAGTCCTTGAAGAACTCGCCTGGCACAAGCACCAAATCGGACAATGTTATATAGTCATTTACACGTTCATGCATCACAACGGCACAACATCAAAGACAGACGCATGAAAGAAAACGCCTGAAGGAAGACACAGGAAGATTTCTTTAACAACATTTTACCTCTCAATATATTGCAAGGGTTCGAAAGGGTTGTTGAAGGGTTGCATGTGAGAGGATGCTAGAGACCGAACATATACTTCATATTTTGACCCCACTGTTATGACCGTCACGTTGTGTCTTGTTCTCCTGATGTTGGGGTCCACTCCATCGGGGCTTTCCGAGGGCCCCCTCGATCGGGTGTGACCTTCCCTTACCACATCTGGTCTCTACTGTCTGGAAGTCTGCTGGCAACTGCATCGGGGGTTTCCGAGGTCCCCCTCGGTCGGGTGTGGCCTTCCCTACCACATCTCGTCTCTAACCCTCTGGGAGTCTGCTGGCAACTGCTCTGGGACCCAAACTCAACTGAGTTAAATAATAACTCAACGCCCACACGATCGCCTACTGGATCTTTGAAATCGAATGTTTAATCGTCATCAAGCGGAAATAACTGTCATGCAGTTCAGAGGTTACTCTCTTCCGGTGCATGACTGTAATGGCACAATGAGACCTTCACCTTGTCCCATATCATAAGCCTTAATCAACCCACGTGATCTCTTTCGATTACTGGCCGTTGGAATGTGTCACTTCCTTCCGGTGTATCACCTTGGAATAGCATTTTTAGGCCGGGGCGAGGGGTCAAAATATAACAATAAGCGAAGTTCTATGGACATATATGTGTTAGCCGATCAGCAAAAACTCACATCAACCAACTTTACCCGGACACTGGATGCCGTTTCGAGGACCCACTAAGAAAATGGCTGATAGTGACGGATGGCGAGAGAGAATCAAGGAAACCATTCTGTCAGTGTGTGTTGATGATAAATATTGCCTGACTTGAAAAAATATCTGCTGATAAAACAACGCGATATAAATACATCATTTGACGCATTTCTTCTTACATAATTGAACAAATGAAAAAAGAGAAAGAAAGAAGCGTTAGTTAAACAGAACTACATAGCAACTTAAGATGATTGAATCAAAGTCAATGATGCCTTATCTTAATTTAAAATAAAGTGGGCTTACCGTTTGTCATTACATCTCCCAATAACTGCTGGCAAACTTTGTTTTGAGAGATAATTTCTGTTTGAAAACCTCTTGTCAATATTTTACTAACAAAATAGAAAAAAAATTATTTTCTTTTTTTTCATTAATATGCTAAATATTGACGGGTCTTATCTAAAAATAGATGTTAGAATATGCTATTAACATAACTCCAATATAAAAATAATAGCAACAAGCACGGCGCCGATTCGTTGGAAACAAGATTATTGAGGAGGTTTGTAATTTTTTTTTATGATTGATTGATTAATTAATTTTACGGCCTGTCAACCTAACTAATACCAAGATGTAAATTGAGGGGGACGATCAAATGTATTATTATGTTTTTCCAAGGGTCTTTCAAGATTTTGTGAGTTAATTGTCTGCCCTTTTTCATTGCTATGGCCATTTGGAGTCTCTTTGATTGGTAGGTTTGTGGGTAAAGTTCAATTTTCTAAATTTTATATGATTTTATAAATTCCTATAAGCATAAAATTTTATCTATATTGATATATATTTAAATATGTCTTTCAGCTTATCTGTGTCGTAAAAGCGTTTTCTGATCACAGAAAAATTACTTAATTCTAATAGAATGTGTTTAACGGCAAAAAATGTTTGATTAGCTATGTATTCTGGATGAATATTTTGTTTAGGTAAAAAATAATGTCTCAGTTTTGTGTGACCGATATATGATCGGGATACAGTGACTTGTTCCTTTCTAGACTTCCTTACACTTGATTTCCATTCTTTTAAGCTTTTTGCATATTGACCTTTGACAGACCTGTCAGTTGAGGATTTCTAAACAGGATTTTCCAGTCTTGCAAACAACATAGGACATGTGTGTTCAAAGCCGGAGGGAAAACCGGAAGAAACGCATAAGCGTTATGATTTTATATATACTCAGATGCCCACTGACACAACGGTCAGTCGTCAGTTAGAAGCACAGTCAAGTCAGTCGGAGATAGGCCAGCGGATGCCAAAAAGGTGCAAGTGGACCTCGGCTGAGAATTTCTCATCAATGAAGCAAAGACCAAAGAGTGAATATAGACTCACAACGTGATTATGAAAAGTGTCAATATAGCAGTCCTCCGTCTGCTTGTGTCTGAGTTTTGAGTCTTTGTCTCCCTCATACTCATAGCCAATTTCGACCCTTCGAGTCATAAAGAATAGGGAGTTATACTTTTTTATAAAGAAATGTGTTAGGGTCTCACCATTCCATCATTATACACAACGCGTTAGGGTTTATTTGGAAATATTTGTTATCATTTTTAAGGGAGAACATGTTGTGTTTGGTCTTCAGATCTGTTTACGAGATATTTGGATTTAAGTGGTACTTAGATATACATGTGGTAAAGGAAGCTGGTACGAAGAATAAGATTTTTCCTAGGGGCAAAAAGAGGACTTGTGTTCGCATCTTATCAAGAACTTATCGTTCTCATTGTGTCTGATATGTTCTGCTTTTCGTTGTCAGCCACTCGAGTGACTAGCAATTAGAAAAAGCAATAAAAAATTGTAATGACGGAAAATATTCTTTAAAAATATATGGTAATGAAAAGATTGAGTCAAGTCATTTAAAGTTATTCATTCATTTAATTTATTCAATCCTTTAGAATATTTTTTTATTCATTTGTTTACTCACATTTATTGATTAACATTATGTATTTGAATATTATGGTTTTCATTTGCCTGAATAAAACTATTTTGATATAAAAACGGATGTAAATTTAGTTGACCAAAGGCGTTAGTACCACCTACCTTGACATCTTTATCTGCTGTGATACTCTTTGAAATTCTGACTACATTCAATCAGTACTTCAGGATATACAGCGCTTTTTTTTCTTTTTTTATTACCTGGAGGAACATAAAATAGATTTTGTTCAGTAGACAGGGGATTTCAACTCTTGAATAATTGACTGAAAGTTATCATTGAACAAATTATTATTCCTGAAGATACAACTGTACAAGTTTTCACATGTAAATTAATGACGCGCATGACACAAACTACAAGTTCTAGGAATTGAATACTCCTAAAAGAAATATTTGTTGTCATCAAAGTTATTTTTGCATGACAGATTTTTTTTTCTTTTACACACTCATAAAGAATATTAACCTCTTTGGCATGTGACTTACAAACTTTCTTACGACCTGTTTTGTGCCCCTGCGTCGATATGGCAGATCTAAAAAATACATTTATATTTTTAGCGCCAGTGAGAAGGATCAAAGCAATATTGCAATTCTTTAAGATATTTTCATACTTCAATCTTATCTGCAACAATGTCTACTGATTTATAGTCATAACTTTTTCTCGAGCGCAAATAAAACACCAACAATATGTTATATTTTTGGGTACAAGTATTGCTTTCACACAGCCACTTGGTGATTTAGTATCACAGTATGTGAACGCATACAATCAAAATCTGATAGATAGATGGATGAAGGGATGCATACTCCCCTTCCCTAAAAAGGGGGACCTCGGATTAGCCAAAAACTACCGAGGCATAACACTTACATCCATAGCAGCCAAAATCTACAATGCCCTACTACAAAACCGCATAGAACTCAAAATCGACAAAATACTGAGGAAAAGCCAAAATGGCTTACGAAGAAATAGATCCACGACCTCACAAATATTAACCATCCGTAGAATCCTTGAAGGTGTACGGGCAAAAAACCTACAAGCGACATTAATATTTGTTGACTTTACCAAGGCTTTCGATTCCATTCACTGAGGAAATATGGAACAAATCCTACTAGCGTACGGCATACCTAAAGAAACCGTAGCGGCAATAACGATTCTCTATAGAAACACCTAAGTAAAAGTACGATCACCAGATGGAGACATAGAATACTTCGACATTGTAGCAGCAGTACTACAAGGGGACACGCTGGCTCCGTACCTCTTTATCATTTGCCTAGACTACGTACAATAGAACATTGATTGACAAAATCAGAGAGAATGGCTTCGAACAGACGAAGAAAAGAAGCAGAAGGTACCCTCAACATCAATTACCGACGCCGACTACGCCGGTGACATAGCGATACTGGCAAATACACCCGACCAAGCCAAAACACTATTGCATAGTTTGGAACGAGCAGACGCAAGCATAGGCCTCTATGTTAATGCACACAAAACGGAATATATGTGCTATAATCAAACGGGGGACATCTCCACTCTAGAAGGAACCCCTCTTTAACTAGTAGACAAATTCACTTACCTAGGAAGCAGCGTCGCATCAACCGAAAAGGACATCGAAACGAGGTTAACGAAAGCATGGACAGCTATCAATAGGCTATCGATTATATGGAAATCAGACCTAACCGATAAAATGAAATGTAGTTTCTTCCAGGCAGCGGTCACATCGATACTGCTATATGGGTGCACTACATGGACGCTAACAAAACGGCTGGAGAAGAAGCTAGACGGCAATTACACAAGAATGCTACGTGCAATCTTGAACCAGTCCTGGTGACAACACCCCACAAGTCACCAACTGTACGGCCACCTGCCCCCTATCATGAAAACTATTCAAGTTAGACGAACCAGACATGCAGGACACTGCTGGAGAAGCAGGGACGAGCTCATAAGAGATGTACTCTTATGGACCCCCACACATGGCCGTGCAAAAGCAGGACGACCAGCACGAACATACATTCAGCAGCTATTTGAGGATACGGGATATTGTCCTGAAGACCTACCTAGGTCGATGAACGATAGAGAGGAGTGGCGAGAGAGGGTCAGAGATATCCGTGCTACCAGCGCGAGATGATGATGATGATGATATAAACGCTTCTTTGATCATTGAAGGCAAAAGTCACTCTTTGATTTTACTATGAATCATATATTTCCAAATTTTTAATGGTGATAATCAGGTACAAATAATAAGGATCTTAAGTGGCTATTGTTCAGTTTCGAACCTATTAATGAAAAATTACTGAGTTTTTCACTGAATTGTTCACAGAAAGTGACACTTCATCGTAGAACAAAACAAAATCAACCTTTAAACATTCCTTTCAATTTCACGAATAGAAATTTAGTCATACCTTATTCGGGCTACAACATGTGTGACTTTCAGATGAACTCTCTAATCACGATGGAAACATAAGTCACCTTAAGATTAAGTTACGATGATCTTTAATATTCATATAGGTGACCATTTATGAAGAAGTTCGATAAGTAATCTCTTGTCTATGTATCTCAATAAGCTTTCATAAGTCAGGTTCAATGCAGAGATTTTAGAAGGCACTTTTCCAAAGTATGAAAAAGTTATGTGAAAATTAATGCGGACGAAAAAGACTTATTCATCAATAATGCTTCACGTAGCGCCATATCTATACATTGCACAAACGCTTACGTATTTCTTGAGATTATGTATACTGTACATTTTAAACACAAATAATTGGACGATAACTAGATAGAATTTTAGCATTTCTGAGTAGAAATTATGGTGATCACAATCTGAAGGTGTCTGAGACGGCTCGTGTTCTGTCCCAACAACTTCACCCAGATAGGAAAAAACGTTTGGTTTGAAGTTATATGATAAGGGATAGTTATTCTTATACAGTGATTCAATCGGACTAATTTCCTGATGGAAAAAATAACACGGATCCTGTATTTTATTCATACTTAGCTGCAGTTTTTGGTGTGTAGTAAATTTGTTCGTCATTTTCCCAGTGGATAAAAAGCTGTTGAATGCTGTGATGACCTTTTATCAAGTGGAAAGATGAAAATGAATAAAAATGCCACATCACTGTTGATGTATTGTCTCTGTTGAAATGGAGTAACGTCATTATGAAAGCTGTTTTCTTTGTTAGAGAAAAACAGGCGTCAGTTTCCTTGTTGAGATTTCTACTGACAAATTAAATGGGTTTTATGGAATTGCAACACCCAACAATGATGTGTGCATAAAATGTCTTGATCAGAAGTAGGAAGTGAGAAATTAGTTATCTGCCGTTTATTTCATGCTTGTATTTACTCAACCACTGAACGCCACGAGTTCTAATCCTGGTCGAGGCATAGTGTATTTTACATAACACTAATACGCTTGGGAAAGGTATGAATCCAATGGTTTTCTTTCCAGCTATGAATAAATAATAGGGTACGCTGACGTTTTTACCCATGGGCAGATGAACAGTCAGGAAAACTCTGAATTTCCACCTATTAAACCCCGCTTAAAAATTGACGCTGTGTTATATCCTGCCGGTGTGCTAGGGTTTGGTAAATACTGAACCACTCCACCACAGATTGATTATGACATGAAATCAATTTTGAAGCCGAGTAAAGCTATGTTGAATTTAGTGTTTCGCTTCTCCTATACTGGCTGCCAAATGAAGATTAGAGACTCCTACTATTTATCTATACGTTGGGGAAGAACAGATCTATCCATGCCTTTCCTATGGACATTAAAACAGTCTCGTCGAGGTTTTGAACGCAAAGTGATGAATCCACTTTTATGTCGATAACGGTGATGTTAAACGTACCTCCCATGTTATCTAGTATTGTTCTACTGAAAGAGGAGTAAACATCTTCATCTGCTCTGTAAAAATTTTCTTAAGGAACTGGTGATCCTGTTTCACCGAACAGCAGCAGCCCCTTGGGGTCACGTGGCGTCCATTATAAAAAGGAGCTCCACTGGAGACTCGGCCTCCATTTCCACTTCCACTGCTGTTAGCAAGAGGTCCATTTCGTAGCAGCCCTTGACGGCATACGTAGTTGGTACCTTCCACCAGCCAGGACCCGAGAGCGACGGACGCACGTGCTGAGTTAAAAGGAACAGAACACACAGACAGTTAAGTTCTAGCAGGCATTTTATATGCAAACCTTCATCTACCTTACCCTCACCAAACCCACCTTACCTTCAAACACCTTACCTTATCAAACCTACCAAACCTTACAACCTTACAAACTTCACAAAACCTTACAACCTTACAAACTTCACAACAAACCTAACCATACTTTATCTTACATCTTGAACTCTTTTGTGAACTCTTACATATTCGTTGTTTTTTCCACTTGGTGTAAAACCCTGTTTATTGTTGTTGTTGTTGTATATAAATTTTGTTGCACGTAAAAGTCGTTCGTCTTCCTTTCTTCAAAAGCTGTCAACCCAAATCCCTACTGCTGTTAAAGTACGGTTTATTCTTTTACAAAACGTAGGAATAAATCGGGCTTTTCGGGGCTTATAAAAATCCCCATATATCGATTCTCTATAATAAAACCGGTTACTGAATTTGTGAAGCTTGCTTGGTGAAATTTGGGAAGCCGGCCGAGGAATCTTTCAAAAGAGATTGGTGAATTTTTTGTCATTCATGCAAGAAAAAGCCCTAATAAGAGCTTTACAGAGACCAGGGATATTCCGGGCTTTAACTAGGCTGAAGAGTAATATGACGTGTCAACCAGCAAAAGCCTATTGACGTCCTATTTTTCATCATTATCTTGTAGACATGTGATATTTGAATAGTCGAAATAAAAATTATTTGTTAGTAAATCGCATTCCCAACGTTTTCTCTAATATTTTTCTTGCAAATTCTGATTCATCACTCACTCTCAGACTGCACCTTACACGCAAGTCTCTTGCAAAAAAGAATATTTTTGAATAATTCTCTCGATTCTTAAAGTTATAGACACAGAAGTCAATGCATAAAAACAATTCTGAAATGTTTGATCTAGTATGTCTCATTGCAGGGTGATATCCATTTTCTCCATTTGCATAAAGAAGAGAATATCATTGCATATCATAAGATTGATGTGTTTTTAAAAAGAAATTCATATATGCAGTCTTTGCACTTCAGAATGACGGCTCTATTACTAGAAAGTTCCTTCAGGATGGCACCATCCGGTCTACAAGTAGTGCAATAAAATAAACAATCGCTAAAATGCTTGGTCGCCGAATGCCAGCGGTAAGCAGCTGGACAAGAGTCAAGCTGACAAAGTTAGACGTATTGACCCATTCGACTTAATTGCAATAGAATATGCTTTAGCTGGTGAACCCGTTTTCAACGACTGACTAGTGTATGACGAAGGCTTAAATGTACGATCAAATCCCGTTGGAGACATCGGGTTCCACTTGGTCACGGAAGTAAAGCAGAGACAATTCTATGAAGTAAATAGATCGCAGATAAGTGACTATTTAGGAACAATAGATCCTGTAAGGAAACAAGGCATCGGTTTGCGATAGCTAGATCAACGGTTTTATGAAGCTGTTCAGTAATTAGGACTTATCAATCAATTATCATATTCGTTAAAAATAAAGATTTAAAATACACTTGTAATCAGAATATGATCCCAGTTAATAAAAAAAAAATACAAAATAATAGTCAAAATGATAATATTCGGTTCATTCGTTTAATTTGACACTTTTGTATTTGTCTCTTAAAATGTTTTAAAAACTTTTAGAAGCTTTTTAAGAATAAGATATGCTGCAGGCTTTTCTATTTTAATTTTTTTCTAAAAATATGAATAAATATTTGCGACACATTAAGCTCTTTTGTCCCTAGGTGCACATATTTAGTTGCAATGACTTATATGCTTGTAAATGCGAGTGTGTCTATATGAATATAAATGCTCATATATATATATATATATGCTCAGACGTTCCATACAGATAAGTTCATACCTATATATATATATATATATATATATAGGTGTGAACTTCTGAGCATAGGTTGCGTATACTTATGCACATGAATGTGTATACCATCATCAACAATAACTAAAACAACAACAACGTCTGTCGGCAGCACAGCTTCCTTTTACGGTTTGTCTGTCTATCTCTCTCTCTCTCTCTCTCTCTCTCTCTCACGATCAATAATTATTTACTATTTTTGCTAATCAAGCTATTTTGGTGTTCGAAACTAATGTTTCCTCTCCACTTTTGTAATGTTAAGTGAGGAGGTAATTTTGGCCGATATTGAAAAATCTCTTCACTCTTGTACAATGGTGAATACTGAGTCTGGAATCCTAAAAAATACTAACTTGCAATGTTACATTTCACATCTGTTTTACATTCGCACGTGTCTCTCTACTCATCACACCTCAGACCTCTGACTGACCTATTAATATATCCACTATTTCTTGTCACGTGAACTCCAGTAGCACATTCAATTTCAACACTTGTGTTTGTTGGCCAGAGATCCGTGTTCAAATCTCACGAGTGGCTATCGGGGCATCCTTCTACATAAGTATTTCTGAAAAATTAACTATTAATGAATATATTAACTTTTTTTAAATCTATATTTACTCAACCGTGTCTAATGACAAATGATTAGTAGTGTTTGCTTTCATTGATTAAGTTAATTGATAATCATTCTTTTTATGAAGATAAAGAAGGGATGAGAATTATGCAAGAATGCTACGAGCTGTCTTGAACGAATCCAGGGAGCAAATATGAAACAACAGTTGTTCGGCCACTTAACTCTTATCTAAAAAAGAATCTTATGTAGGTACCCGTGATGTAATGGTTATCGTCACAGGATATGGACACGGTGATTCGAGTTCAATTCCTGGACAAGACTGATTGCATTTCCCATAGCACTAATACCCTTGGGAAAAGTATGAATCCAATTATTCTCCCTCCAGCTATGGGTAAATAGTAGGGCAGACTAGGTTCTTCAACCTTGGTGAGGCAACTAGTCTAGGAGAAGGAAAACTCTGAATTCAAACTCTGAATTCAAACCTGCTAAACTCCGCTTAAAAAATCGATCTCGTGTCATATCCTGCCCGAGCGGAGGGGTTGGATAAATAGGATCTAAAAAAGGATCTAAGTAAGATGAACAAGACATGTGGGACACTGCTGGTTAAGCAATTACGGACTTATAAGTGACATTCTTCGATGGAACCCGACACATGGACATAACAGCTTTTGCCCACCTGCAAGAACTGTTTTATATCAGCTCTTTTCGGACACAGGATGCAGGGAGTGATGGATGGTATGGACGGATAGAGAGAGAGGGACTCAGGGAAATCCGTATGGTCAGCGTGACGATGATGATAATGAAGGAAGGAATTTTGAGAGAAAAATAAAATTGATAATTTAAAAAAAAATTGAGATGAAGATATCTTAAATTTTGAAAACATTAAAAAAAAACAATATGTTTAATCGTACTTTTTAAATTATATTATGTTACATATATTTCGGTAAATAACCGCAAAAAATGTAATGTTTAATTTCAAGGAACTTATTTAGGATTGAGGTAAGTTAAAGAATACATATCAATGTACACGATAAATTATAACATGACACAACAATATGTAATATATGGAAAACCCTTTTTTAGTCTTAAATGCTTTTTCCCTTAGATTGGCTTGGCTTGGGAAAATTATACTATTCATTTAAAATATTTAATTTAGTTTGTTTAAGGTATATTTTCCGAAGCCGGAATATTCAGCTATTTAAAAAAAAATTGCGTCTAATCTATTATTAGCTAATTTACTGCTAAATAAAAACGACCAAAGTGAATATCCTCTAAGTATTATAATTCCACTATTTTTGCCAGGGGTATTAAATATGTATCTTTCATAAGATAATGGCTACTTAGAAATATTCTAACTGGGGGTTCAACAAGATTTTTCTTGCTTTGTACTAAATAGATTATCGAATCAAATTTTCACGTGACCTAGTAGATGGCCAGAGAACCCTGCTGAGTGTGGCATTTCTCGAAGGAAGTGAAGTTACTTGCCTGCACATATCTATCCTATTAATTCTATATGATATGTTGTGTTAGATTGCATGGTAATATAAACAGGCAATCATTACCGTTTGGAGAAAGTTGATATAGTCTTTCTCAGGGGACTTATGCAAAGTGAACAGAGATTGCCCCAGCAGGAATTTGAACTCGGTTCACCGACTCCAGTTGACATATTATTAACTAATTAGGCTAATTCGACACCTCCTCAGCTTAGTACATAAACTGTACTCGATGGACGCCTGGCCATGAAACCGTTAATAACAAGCTAAAATCTGCAGATAACTTTTACAACAGGTGACGTAATAGCTACCGAGGTGGAAATAGAACTCACAGTCCGAGTTCAAAATCCTCCAAAGGCGGTTAGCGTTCAATTCACATAAATGCACTTGAGAAAAGAATGACTCCGTCCCTCACTCATTCTAGTTATGGTTACAATAACACTTCAGATTTCGCTCGGTGAACATGTTATTTGGGTAAGCAGTCTAAGGGAAGAATTACCTTGAATGAAAAATATATGGAGCAATAAAATGTAAACCACACCATAATCTCTCTTGTGATAATGCGCTGTTAACAAATAAAAGGAAGCTGTGGTGTGACATGGCTGTTTTTGTTCTGGAAGGGAAACTATCCATTTTTACAGCAGAGAGTTTGATCCTCATGGTTTCACATTATCATTACTTTCATAACTTAACTAAACTCAGTTAGTGTCCTGGGTTCGATTCTCAAGTACATCCAGTGTTGAGGCTTCAGTTATGGAGCTCTGGGGTCACCCTTTCGTTGCAATTACTCTCGTGCCTATCCTGACATGAAGTAGGAATACCTTTTAGATTCCTATGGTCAAATAGAAACTTAAATCAGTATAATTTTGTAAAAATTACGAGGTGCATACGATAAGTTTCCAGACTTTTTTCGTATGGGTATTTAAAATTGTCTTAGACTCTTGAAGATTCACTGTGATATTGCTATCCATCTTATGAGATGACTGATCAATTTTTATGATTTCAGGTTCAAATGAATAGCTACAGCAGCAATTGGAATACACACGACGAAAGCCTGATTGTCACAGCTGGTGAATTTCAAAAATGCAATCTGACACTTTAGAAGAACGATATGCAATAAAATTGTGTTTTAAACTTGGAAAGAATGCCACAGAAACGTATAGAATGCTTCAGACTGCTTTTCGACCATCTTGCATGAATCGAGCATCGGTTTTTGAGTGGCATAAGAGATTCAAGGAAGACAGGGAGTCTGTGAGGGATGATTAGAGGTGTGGGAGGAGTAAGGAAGTCAATACAGCAGAGTTGATTGGCCAAAGGGTTAGGGTAAGGGTTACTATGTTGAGGCTTTAAGGGAGTTCAGGAAGAGATTCCCTCGGAAGAGGCCAGCACTATTCAAATCGGGTCAGTGGTATTTCAACCAGGACAATGCACCAGTCTACAACTCCTTCTTGTCACAGACTATTTGACCAAGATAGGCATCAAGACAGTTCCTCAGCTTCTCTATAGTCTAGACCTTGTTCCCTGTGACTTTTGGTTATTCCCTAAGCTCAGAGGCTGTCGTTATGAGACAATCGAGGAGATGAAAGAGGCTGTGGCGAAGGTCATTGACACGCTCACACAAGAGGACTTCCATGGGGCCTTCCAGAAGTTGTTGGAACGGTACAAGGGCATAGCAGCCGGAGGAGATTACTTCGAAGGGGACGAGAGTTTCATGTTTGTACTATCAATAAAAGTGCCCATATGAAAAAAGGCCGGAAACCTATTGTAGGCACCTCGTATATATATATATATATATATATATATATATATTAGATATGATAATAACTCACTATCATATGAAAGCCGAATAAATTATTAGTACTAGAGCATAATTGTTAAATGAAGACAAATATGGCTTAGGACATTTTTTTTTACTCTTTTCAGAGTTTTTAACACCAGCGTGAGCTGATGGTTTATCACTGGAGTTATATTTAGAGCAAGTCTCTTCAAGTCTCCAAGACTCTTTTCAGTATCTGGCCGACCCTAATGCTGTAATTTGGATTGTCTCTACTCATTTTATTTCTAGGTTCTCCAGTCTCTTTATTAACCCTTTGGTGACTGTACCGAGTGATCTAACTACAATTGGTATCACATTCACTTTCTTATTCCATAGCTTTTAAGTGCTCTTGCAAGGTCTTTGTTGTTATCTCTCTTTTCGCTTTCTTTCAGTTTTACTCTTTGGTCAGCCGGAACAGCAAAGTCCACTATTCGGCAGGTTCTTTTTTTAGGTCTTGTCATCTGCTCGAGACTATCTCAAATTCGCAGTGAAGTTTGAGTGTCTCATTTTCCAGGACGGATTCTGGGTTTTTCACATAATGTAAAAGTCTTACATGATTCCCAGTGGATCACATCTCCCACCCTTTCGCGTTTAATCTTATATTCTTTTGGCATTAACTTTCTGCATTCCCTTATTATGTGATTGATAGTTTCATGTCAATCATCACATACCCACACCTGCAATTTTGTTGCTACTCGTCTATATTTGCTTTGACATAACTGCCTTTATGGCGTTATTCTGAGCTACTAATGAAAGACTGACAGTTTTTCTTTTAAGGCTTCCCTTTTTTAGCCATGTCCAAGTTTTCTCGGGTGAGTCTTGTTAGTCGCTTGAAATGTTCATAAATTTGTTTTTTGTTCTGTTTTTGTTTTTTGGTTATTTTTGTTCTATTAATGTTTGTGTTTTTTGCATTGTTTCTGTTCGCTGTAATCTGTATTTTTCTGCATTTTTAATACAACCTTCGTGTTTTGGTATCGATGCATCAATGCTATCTTCAGTCTTCCTCTTCCTCCTTCTTTTCTTGACACATACACTCCGTCAATGGCATATCTGAGGTGCTAGACATTCTGCATCGTCATGAGTTTTCGTGTTTAATGGTCGATTTGTTTAAGTTCCTCCCTCGTCCACTTCAAGAACTGTCCCGAGTCTCTTACGAGGTGGGCAGCTCAGGCATTTATCTCTTTGATGAGATTTCTGCTATGTAGTTTGTTTTCGGGTAGTTTCATCGTTTTAAAAATGTTCCCTTCATCTCCTCTTGTTTGATGGTGTACGCTTCCTATATGCCCAAGTGTTTGTATTATTATTTACTCCTTGGGAGTTTTTCACATCAGTGTTTGCTGATGGTCTTTAACTGGTGTCTGATTGGCAACAAGTCTGCTAAAGTCTCCAAACACTTCTCAGTATTTTAGCCGATCTCAATAATGCAGTAGTTTATATGGTCTCCACTCCTTCTTTTTTCTAAAGTTCCACAGTCCCTTAATTAATCATTGGGTGACTGTACCAAGAGCACCTATTACAATTCGTATAATTGTCACTTTCACGTGCTATAGTTCCTTCAATTCCCTAGCAAGGTCGAGTAATATACTCTTCTTTTCACATTCTTTTACTTTTTCTCTATGGTCAGCTGGGACAGCAAAATCTACAATTTTGCAAGTTCTCTTTTTTCTTCTTAATCATAATAAGATCTGGTCGTCTTGTAGCGATTAAGTGATCTGTTTGGATTTCAAAATCCCAAAAGAGTTTGTGTGTGTCATTCTCTAGAAATGATGCTAGGTTGTGCATATACCATTTGTTCGTATGGTCAAATTGAAATTTCTTGCATAAATTATAATTATTATTTTTATAATTATTTTACTTTGGATGTTTTTCACATCAGTTCTACCTGGATGTCTTTCATTGAAATCTGAGTGACAAAAATTTTTCTAAGTATTCTAGATGCATTTTTAGTTCTGAAGTCTCAATGGTCTCGATATCCAGTGCATCAGGGTTATAGACTACAATTGGTATCATCGTTACTTTCATTTTTCACAGCTTTTGCAGATTTATGGCGACATCCAAGTATTTGTTTATTTTTTCGGGCTTTTTTTCAGAATTCATTCTATAGCTCGCTGTAGCTGCAAAATCCACTAGATGACAAGTGATTTTCTTCTAGTTAATTAATATTAGATTTGGTCATTTGGTCGGAATTGGATGATTCGTTCATATGTCAAAGTTCCAGATAACTTTTTTGAAGAGGTTCTTTTTAGGAGAGTTTTTTTTGTGTGCATATACCATTTGTCTAAATTTTAATCCCTTAAACATTTCTAATGGTTCATATTTCCCTTTTTTTTTTTTTTTTGGCATTTCAGTCATTAATTCTCATGGTAATCATTATAATAAATAGAAATACATACTTGAAACCAAATAACTGCTTGAAAAACTGACTTGTGCGTTAGATAACCTAACAATTGTTGGCATTCCATAAAACCAACTAACCTAAAGAATACCTATGCATGGACGCACTATGTGCAGCATAACTAAGGATTATAACTGACCCAATATCAACTTAGAGTATTGGTTTTCATGCTGATTTCGCAAGAAATTACTACCTTCATGACTTCAATGTTCACTGAGTGTGCCACACTCATGATCCTGTCCTTCAATGAACTGATCTTAGTAGATATTAATAACTTGACAGAATTAATATTATCAAATTTAGGCTTACGCTTTTACGGATATGTACCCAGCTGAAATTGATTTGGCATGGACCATCATCAACTCAAATGAGAATATTTCTCAAATTTAAGTTGTGGATTTATTGAGGCATTGATAAGCACACCACATTGAAAACCGTTACAAATACAGAATATTTTGGCAAAGATTATTTGTGATAAAAAACGTCATATCGTCATTGAAAAATATAGATTCTTTTTTTTTTTTTGTTGTGTTCCTTTTTTTTTTTTTTTTTTGTAGTTGATTATACAGAGTGCAACGAAAATACCTCACACATCATTTAAATTGATCTGAAACAAAATGGTAAGAAATTAGCAAGTCAGATGTACTATTGCCACTTTCCAAGTTAATTTGCATAACATAGGTGACAGTTTAAAATGTGGCAAGCATTTATGTTGCTGTCTGTATTGCCTAAATTCCGAAGGAGGAAGAAATCCATCACTTTCTTATGATTTCCCCTTCTTTTTACAGAAAATACAAAATAAGATCTTACAAAAACCAATTTAAAAAGAAAACATTAAAATATCGATTGAGAATTCTTTTCGTCGCTCATCAAAAAGCTCTTGTTTATCTAGGGATACTCGAAATTTGAAGACATACATAATATATATATAGTTATAAAAGGTAATACTTCCCCTTGTTAGATATGGGTTGTAATATGGTTATTTGTTTATTTAAGAAACGAGCTCATAGGTCTACTGGGTAGAGTGTTCGCCAATGATCCGGGAGACCTGGGTTCAATCCCAGGTCGCGTCATACCAAAGATTTTAAAAATGGTATTTGATACCTCCTCAGTAATATAAGGTACGTATCAAGGGTAAAGTGGAGAAATCCATGGAAAGGAGTAGCGCCCTTCCCTACACCTCAGTGTAGTAGCTATTGAAAAGGGAGCTTCCTGGTCGCCCTCGACTACGGTCGCAAACTTTACTTTTTAGTTTTATTCAATAAGTATAGTATTTAAAAATGTAGCATTTTTTTTGTATCAATAGGACATTTTATCCGTTTGTATAGTTTGCTCACCACAGGTTATTGATTTGTTTACTCTGTGCATATAGCACTGTCGACGGTTTTAGATACTTTTGAAGATCTTAGATATATTCATAACTGCTCCCCGTAAAAAAAAAAAAAAATTGAATATTTTGAATGAATATTTAAGTTTAATATTTCCAGACTTGGAGTGGTAATATGAATATACTGTTTCTAAAATCATTTTCAAAATCTGATTTATGCTATCATTTTTTTTATTCGAAGATGATCTCTATTAGCCCGACACCTGGCTGAGACAGAGAGGATTTAAGTGTATGCAATGATGGACGGAGCTATTCGCCCAACGAAACGATTACCTTGAGATTGATTAACTTGTTTGAGATGGACATCTTTTTACATAGTGGTGGACTGTATGATCTTTCTAGCAGGATCTATCATCAAAGTCGACACAAATCCTTGCTAAAAACGTGGTCCCTTAGTTCAATTTATTATATTTCTAATCATTACTCTCGCAATTAACACCTTTCCAGATATTACTCTGGACATTGCTGATGTTCAGTAAAACAAGCAAATGATGACAGGAATCGAAGCAGTATAGACGGCAAAGAGTTTAGGGAACAACTTATTTTAGGAAATTACTATACTTTTCAAATTAAAAAAAATTCCAGGTCATGGAAAAATGAACGTGACATATAGATAATCAATACATTTATTTTGCTCTAGATTGTTTTATTTTTAATATACCTTTATCAATTTTAATAACCAAAAGAATTATTCTCTGCTCTAAATATTTTTATCATACAAGAAAAATAGCTTTTATGACATGAGCATACTTCATTATTTATGCCATTAAATTATTTTTTTAATAATCATATGTTTACAAATTTAAAAAAGTGTATTACTACAGCGAAAAAAACTTAGACACAAATGCCCTGATTGTTTGAAAAACTGATTTTAGTTTAAAATAACACAGCAATTGGTATTGTAGTCAGTAAGGGTCGAACTCACAAACCTATTAAAACTAATATGAGACTAAAAACACAAACCTTTTCAGAAGGAGATATTATGAGTTATTTAAAGGGTAAAAAATCTAGATTTAGATTTTGCAAACCAATGGTACCATTCGTTTATAATTATGTCAAACAAGTTATTAAATTGTTGGTTATAGTAACTAAAATCACTAACTATACACCATTTATAATCGCAATCAGAAATCTAGGAAACACTGGGTAAACTTAGAAACAATACTGAAGTATAGGGCAATTTCAGATGTTACAGTTTTTCTCTCAACTGATATAAAATATAGAAATATAGAAAAAGTCTAGGAAATATATCAAAGCCAAAAGAAAATGGATTTGGATTTGGAGGTGTAGCACATTTTGCAGTAAAATAGCTGTGTTTAAACAACCATAAATCAATCTTGCTAAAACCTAGAACACCATCAGGAATGTAGATAAACTTAAAACAATGACACAGAATTACAAGAATGGGAAGGAAACCGAATGTTGAGAAAAATGGTAAAATAACAGAAATTTCCGATAGGATTTTGTCAAAACAAGCACAGGTGTCAGCTCTGTTGAAAAATGGGTAAGATAAATATGTCAACAGAAAAACAGCTGAACATAGAAAAAAGGTAGATAATAAGATTTCCTGACCCAGTTTACGTATTTAACGTCAATGGAAAATTCTAAATCCTTAAGTATATATATATATATATATATATATATATATATATATATATATATATATAATCATAATAAATTATAATTCATAGGCATACATTTTGCAAAACCGAAGTTTGGATCTTTCATATCAAGATTTTCTTTAATTTGGGGTACATGATACAATTGAAGTGTCGGAATCGAAAGAAGAGAGTTAAAGAAACAATAAATCTTTACAAAAAGTGTATGTTTAAAAACGATATTTAGAACATGGGTCATCGGAACTACCAGAAAAATTAATATAAAGAAATATCGTGAATGATTATTTAACAGCCTATAAAAGTATATTTGAACTATCAGGATTAACGATTGATTGTTTTTCTCTACATTCAAAATGTCAAACCATAAACTAATCGTATTTAACTGGTTGGGAAATCTAAGTCACTGTTTACAAGCTGGTATGAATTTGCATAAGGGCTTCAATTTTGTCTCTTTGAATACTTTAGAATTGTGTCGCTTATTTTTATTTTACACTGGTTCAAACCCATACAATGTGACAAAAACTTGCTACGTCATAAAAAATCTGAGGAATGTTTTTAATACGTGTTGCAATCGTGAACAGGCAAGGCCAGTTAACCACCGCTAAAGATTTTAACCTTTAATTGGTGACGCAACTAAGCTAGGTCAAACTAAGCGGTGCTCAGAAATGTACCATTAAATTATCATCGGAGAAATAGATATGTATTCGCCCAACCCCTTTTTGCCAAGGACAAGAGGTGACACAAGGTCAGTTTTTAGCGGAGTAAAGCGGAGTAAATTAAGGATATTCCTGCTCCTTTAATGGTTGGCGAGGTAAGGCTAATGAAACCAATTTGCCCTACAATTTACCCATGTCTTGTGTGGAGGAAGAAATACGGTAATATTCCCGAGAAAAACTCCCAGGAATATTACCGTGATGTGAAACACAAGAATTATCGTCAAGGATTTGAATTCAAGTTACCCATTCCACTTTCTATGACGATATCCGTAAGGCTAAGTACACTTTCTTCGAATATACAGGGAGGCATAAAAAGAAAAATGTTGTCATTCAAATCAGATCAATAAGAATAGCATATTCCGATCCAAATGTAGATGATATTTCGTTAATTTTCAGCGAACAAGTGCATAACTAGAGAAAATAGATATTCTAGTCAATGTAAATTGCTGGAATGCGTTATGTTGCAAAGTTTTCTTCTATAATACCGAATAGAAATAATGACATTCTAACATTTTGGGGGTTGAAAAATTATTTTTCTTCAAAAGTAAATATATAAGGATTTTATATTTTCTAAAAGAAAATTGTATTCACAAAATAGATATTATAATGTATTATCTACCAATCCTTAGAGCATTAAAATATGCAAACAATAGAATTACAACATCTCTGTAAGTAAAAACTCAATTCACACACACACACACACACACACACACACATATATATATATATATATATATATATATATATATATATATATATATATATATAAGGGTTTTATTAATTTTGGGACTAATACGTTTTTATATTTTTGTTTATAGAGTTTCATTAATGTAGAGGTTGATAATTAATTGTACATCTTAAAAAGTATTTTCTGTATGTCATGTTCCAATATAAAAATAAAATTACCATATATGGGATTCAGAAAGAAAAAAAAAACCTTTTCAAAAACCTATTAAGAATTTAATTATTCATGGGTGATAATGTATAATGAGGTTATCAGTCGACTTTTAAACGTGTGTTTATGACATGAAACTGTGCTGATGGCACTAGATTTACAGACAAGTTTTTTAAAAGTGACGTTTATTTTTAAAAGAACATTTTAAAATAAACATTTTATCACCTTGCGTGTAACCATGCCAATTGAAAAGGGTCATATATAAAGCTAGTGATATATTTGTGTATATATGTAGAATTGGATATTAAGTCTAGGGGTAGTTGTAGATGAGACTAAAAAAACCTCTTGCAAATACGGAGAAATGATCACGCGACAAATTTATGTGGGATTGGTGGTCAGACGGATAGAATTTAGTAGAAGGCTCGAGAGACATGACGAAGTCTCAAACGAAAAACATAACATAATAATTTTATCTCAAGTGACATTTTCCCCCGTGGTTGTAACATCTAAATTGAATGCTAAGCAAGTACAAGGATCCGATATTAAGTAATAGTTGTAGTTGGTTTCGTTCCATTTTACTTGGTTGCGATTTCAAACATAAAAATATTATGCAAATTTTAGTAACACAGAAGACGAACCATGGACTCATTGTTTCTACTTTGGAAGAAGTGGGAAAATCATAGATTTCTGGAGGAATCGGGATCGTTTAGAGCACATCAATTTTAAGACCAGCTTGAATTCTCCGAGAAGTCCTGGAGACATGAGGACACTTTTCGTTACTCAGACTCCTGTGGAAGACCACCTAGGGAGGAAAAAATTCTCAAGGAATCATTTAATAATGATAAAGAAAGAAAAGTTTGCGACTTTAGTCGATGGTGACCGGAAGGCTCCCTTTTCAATAGCTACTACACCAAGATGGAGGGGAGGGCGTTACTCCATTCCCTGGTTTGCTCTACTTTACCCCTTGATCCTTACCTTATAATGCTGAGTGTTAAGAAAAGCGGCATTAAGTACCATTTTTTGAGTTTTTGGTATGACTCGACCTGGGATTAAACTCCGGTCTCCTGGACTGTTGGCGAACACTTATTTGGGCAATGACTATATATGAACAAACCAGATTAAGAAAAGTAGTAAATTCAGTAAATATTTGAGATACAAACGGACCATCTAATCCAAACCAGAAAACCAAACCTAATATTAATTAACTACAAAAATGTTTTTATCATTTTGTGGATTCTGCCGTTTTAGTTGACCCCAAAGTAAACATAAAAGAAAGCGAAAAGATGGACAAATACTTGAATCTTGCCAGCGAGCTAAAAGAGCAGTTGAACGTAAAGGTAACAGTGGTACAAATCATTGTTAGTGTGTTATAAGTGTCTTCAGGGTTTGGAAAATATACAGCAGGAATAGGAGTTCAAAGGAAGGATCGGGACCATAATAACCACAGATTTCTTAAGATTGTCTTGAATACTTAAAAAAAATCCTGAAGAATTACTGTTACTCAGACTCGTAAGAAAGACCACAAGTTAATGTTGGTGTAATGTATATTTAATGAGATTAACTGATGCTTCATGTCGTGTTGTCCATTCATTTCGTCAAAGTCTGACCTTAGCAGAAGGAAATGTGAACACGCTTTGAATTAATCCCGAATCCAAGATAAACGATGTAGCCAGTAAGCGAAAATATTTGGAGATGCCCGTGGTGTAATGGTTATCGTCGTAGGAAATGGACACGGCGACACGAGTTCAAATTCTGGTTGTATTTCACATAGCACTAATACCCTTGGGAAAGGTATAAATCCAATTATACTCCCTCCAGCTATGGGTAAATAGTAGGACAGACTGGGTTCTTCAGCCTTGGTGAAGCAACTAGTCTAGGAGAAGGAAAACTCTGAATTCAAACCTGTTAAACTCCGCTGAAAAATTGACCTTGTGTCATATCCTGCCCGAGCGGAGGGGTTGGAAAATAATGTAAGCGAAAATATCTTAATGTGAATTTTGCAAATGCTTCTTTTTTAAGAGTAAATGTTTTTTCAAAAGCAACCTTGCACAAAGAGGGTGAAGAAAAAATCGGCATCGGTTAGATTTAATTCAAGCCAAATACTTGCTGACCAAGCAAGAATGATATTAAATAATGATTGGTTTTCTGATCTCGTGATTGAAGAAATATGAGGCATTGTAAATTGTAAAGAAATATGTACAAGAACCCCCTGCCAGATGTAAAACTCTAAATACTGAGAAGCAGGTGCTTCCTGCTCGAAGGAAACGCAAACTACTGAATATCAAAACACCACAGACTCCAGAACCAGAGAACCAATGTTAAACCAAGAAGATAAAATAAGTGTAGAGTTAATAAAGAAAATCATGACTGAAAAGAAGACTACGTTACCATCCCTCAAGAACGAAGACAGGAAAAAAGTCAAGGTAGAAACCGAAAAAATAAATTTATAAATATACCAACAGGCAACATCACTAAACTAAATGAGGTTATTTATGCAAAAGCGAAACTAGTCATTAATAACATCTGTGTTCCCCAATGAAACCCGAACAGAAATACAAAATGTGGATGGGGAATTAGGCTCGAAAGACAGCTGCAAAAACTGCGAAAAGAAGAGAAAGCCCTAAAGAAGGAAAGAAAAAACAAAGATATATTGGGATGAAGTGGCCATAACTAAACTGCAGACAAATCTGAAAATACAACTTGAAATGAATTAAAAAGTATAAGCGAAAGAAAGGAATCTCAAAAGATTCTCGGACAAGATTAAGCAATAGAAAGAACACAGGATCTTCCAAAAGACTAAAGAAAATTCTACCAACAAGTACATAGAAAATGTACAAGTACAAAGCAATCACAAGATGTACAGGTCACCCCCCCTCACACACCAAAAGATTAAGAGTAAATTATGAGAACAGACAGAACATAACAGAAAGACAGAATGAATAAATAACATAAAAAAGAAAGAATTATTAGGACCTGAAGAAGGCCCTGAGTTGGACATGCAACTGAAATCACACACAGTAACTCAAAAAAGCATTGAATTGGAAAAGGCCAAACCATGATAGTTCACATGGAATGTTGTTTAAAAAATCACGGCCATCCATGACACACTGCCTCTAAAACTGAGTCAAAGCTTTGAAAAAGTAATAATACTCGAATGGATAACCAAAATGAAATCTACTCTGATCTAGAAAAACAACAAAAGAGACAATTCCCAGTAAGTATAGACCGATAAAGTGTCTACCCACGATACAAAACATCCTGACTACACAGGTAAAAAGAAGAGATCAATTACTTGCTTGTATGGCGTGAAACATTTCTGCAAGAAGAGTAAAGATTGCGGCACTTTCTTGTATCATTGATCAGTACATCCCAAAAGTGAGACGGAAAAATATAGCTATGGCATCGATTAACGATAAAAAGACCCATGATAAGGTCTTGCAAACATGGATATTAGTGTTTTTTAAAAAGCACAAAATATCTGACGAAATTGTAAAATTCATCACGTAAACCATGAAAAATGGTAAATCGAATTAACAGCATGAGGAAAAAGTTCTACCGGTGGTAAAAATCCAGGAACATTTGCTTTCGTTATTCATATTTGTAATAGCAGTGATGTCACTCACTTATATACTAAGAAAATACTCTAGGGGCTAAATATTTACTATTACAAAATTTATCAACCTAAGTACATGGTGCCTTCAATAGGTTTCCAGACTTTTTTTTTGTATGGGCATTTACAATTGTCGTAGACAATTGAAAGTTCAGTAAGTTATTGCCATACATCTTATGAGATGACTGACCAATTTTAATGATTTCAGGTTCAAATGAACAGCTACAGAAAGAAATTGGAATGCACCCTACTAAAGCCTAATTGTCACAGTTGCTGAATTTCAAAAATGCAGTCTGTACGTGAGGATGCTTTAGAAGAACGATATGCAATAAAAAAATCAGTTTTAAACTTGGTAAAAAATGCCACAAAAATATATGGAATTCTTCAGACTGCTTTCCGACCATCTTGCATGAATCGAGCAGTGTTTGAGTGACATAAGAGTGTGGGAGGAGTAAGGAAGTCAGAACGCCAGAGTTGATTGGCCAGATAAAGAATTTCATGGATAAGGACCGTCGTGTGTCTATAGTGACAATAAGTGCACAGTTTAATGTCAGTGTGGGAACTGTACACACAATTATTTTCGAGGAACTGAAGATGCAGAAGATTTTCGTGAAGTTTGTCCCAAGGGTGCTCAGAGAAGATAAGAAAGAAAGACGTTGTCATGACATCAGGAAAATGGTCGAGCTGATCAATTCAGATCCCGCAGTTCTTGATGCTCTGGTGACCTGCGATGAAAGTTGATCTACAGCTATGACCCAGAGACCAAGCGACAGAGTTGCCAGTGGAGGAATGCTGGTTCTCCAAGACCCAAGAAAGTCAGACAGAGCAAATCCACCCACAGACTTTTGATGATCCCTTTTTTTTTGACAGCACTGGCATGATCTACATGCACTAGGTTCCCACTGGACAGACAGTCAACAAGGAATACTATGTTGAGGTTTTAAGGGAGTTCAGGTAGAGATTCCGTCGGAAGAGGTCAGCAATCTTCAAATCTGGTTAGTGGTATATCCACCAGGACAATGCACCAATCCACAACTCAATCCTTGTCACAGACTATTTGACCAAGATGGGCATCAAGACAGTTCCTCAGCTTCCCTATAGTCCAGACCTTGCTCCCTCTGACTTTGGCTTATTCCCTAAGCTGTCATTATGAGACAATGGAGGAAATGACAGAGGCTGTAACGAAGGATATTGAAACGCTCACACAAGAGGACTTCCATGGGGCATTCCAGATGGTGGTGGAACATTAAAACAAGTGCATTGCAGCTGGAGGAGATTACTTCAAAGGGGACTAGAGTTTCATGTGTATACTATGAATAAAAGTTCCCTAACGAAAAAAGTCTGGAAATTTATTGTAGGCACCTCGTATATTGAAGGCATCAAGCTATTTGCAGAAACTGAAAAAAAATTGAACACTGATACAAACTATAAGAATATACAGCCAAGATAAAGAAATGGAATTTGGCGTAGAAATATGTGCCATTCCCATAAAGAAATGAGGAAAATGAAAAATAACGGAAGAAATAAAACTACCAAATTAGGAAAGAATTAGAAAACTTGTGGAAAATGGAAATAACAAGTACACGGAAATACTGGAAACAGGCATAAAGGAAAAGGAGGTAAAAGAAAAAAATAAGAAAAGAATACATCAAATGAATGCGAAACTTTCACGAAACTAAGATATTAAGTAAAAATCTCATCAAAGGAATAAATTCCTGTGCTGTCCCACTTGTCAAATATGTGGGACTTAAATAAACATGGGTAGAACTCAGAAAAATGGACCAAAGGAAGATGAAGACTATGTACAAGACCTAATATCCGAAAGATGACATAGACAGACTAAACATGTAAAGAAAGGAAGAAAGAAGAGAACTCGCTAAAATTAAGAATAAGAATGAGCCGGGGAAGACATTAAAAAGAATATTAAGAGTTATAACAGAGACTAACAATTGTGCTGAAACATAAGAATTAACAGAACAACAATAAATAGAAAACATAAGTGGTAAAACAAATGTCTGATTATTTCAACCACCAAACTGGTCAAATCTCACAAGACGTGGACATGGCTACGAAAGCGATACCTTAAGAGAGAATCTGAATCTCTTCTAATAGCAGCACAAGGCAATGACCGAAAGACCAATTATGTTAAACCGAAAATTGTTGATATTCAATAGAATAGTAAGAATAAATTATTTGAAAACAATTACGAAATAATTAATCACATAATAAGCGAGCGCTGCAAACAGACTTCGATAGTATACCCAAATGGGTTTTGAAAGGGGATCAACTGGGAACCGTGCAAGAGATTAAAAGTTGACCATACTACTAAATGGTATTTGCACAAACTAGAATCCGTCTAAGAGAATGAGATGCTTAAGGTTATCTGTGATTTCGAGATACAAATACAGCATCCAATCCAGAACGAAAAACTAGACCAAGAGCTAATTATAAAAACAGAGAACTTTTTCGTCAGGGGGATTTTACCGTCGAAAAGCGAAAAGAGAAACCAATACTTTGTCCTTGTATTAAATCTAAATGAAAACAGTGGGAGATGAGGGTAACAATGATACCAATTGTAATTGGAGCTCTTGAAACGGTCCCTAAATTTTGGAAAAAATGTCTAGAGGAACAGGAAATCAGTGGAAGAATCGAGACTATCTAATATACAGCATTATCTTGGAAACCTGAAGAGATTTACTGTCTCTCAGACTCCAATAAAAACCCACAAGCTTGCGCTGGTTGGAAAAATATTACAAAGAGTGAAATAAAGAAAATAATAAATATAATAATAGGAAGACTGATTCCAGTGAACACAAACAATGCATACAACACCACCATCGACGGAACAAAAATAAACAGAAAACAAAAATAGGAAGAAAAATGTATGGATATTTCAAGCGGCAAATTAACGAAATCTTACTGAAGAAAAGTTGCACATGGCTAAGAAAGGGGAGCCTTAAGATAGAAACTGAATGTTTTCTTATGGCAGCAAAGAACAACGCTATATGGACTAACAATGTCAGAACAAGAAGAGACGAGACGCAATAAAATATCAGGTGTTGATTATGTAGTGATAGAGTTGAAGCGATCAATCAGATTAGCGAATGTAGTTAGCACAAAAAGAATATAAGAGTAGACACGACTGCGTAGGCAAGGTGATCCACTGGAAATTGTGCAAGAAGTTTAAATTTAACCATACGAACAAATGGTATATGCACAACGCAGAATGTCTCCTGGAAAATGAGACCCTCAAACTTCATTTGAGATATAAACGGATTTCCTAGTGATAGTCAACAAAAACAAAAAACAGAGAACCTGCCGAATAGTGGGTTTTGGCATCTCAGCGGACCTCAGGATAAAACTGAAAGAAAACGAAAAGCGAGATAACTAACTAGACCTTGGGAGAGAATTGAAAAAAACATGGAACATAGAAGTGAGAGTGATACTAATTGTAATTGGTGCATTCGGTACAGTCACCAAACGATTAGTACAGGGATTGCAGGACTTGCAGATAGGACGAGTGAAGTCCATCCAAACTGCATCATTATTAAAATCGGCTAGAATACCGAGAAGAGTCCTGCAGACTTGAGGAGAATGTGGTTACCCAAACACTAGTGAGAAACCATCAGCTAACGTTGATGTGAAAAACTCTTGAAAGAGTAAAACAATAATAATAATAATAATAATAAACGAATGCTGCAAATTAGCTCAGAGGGAGTATAAGGCGATACACGTCTGGGTCAGCAAGGTGATCCACTGGGAAATGTGCAAGTAATTTAAATTTGACCATACTAACAAATGGTATATGCACAACCTAGCACCTGTCCTAGAAAATAACACGTATAAACTCCTATGGGACTTTAACATACAAACGGATCACCTAATCCTGGTCAGAATACCAGGCCTTATGATAATCAACAACAACAAAAAAAGAAAATTTGCAAAATTGTCGAATTTGCGGTCCCGGCGGACCACAGAATAAATCTGAAGGAATGTGAGAAGAAGGATAAATACCTCGACCTAGCTAGAGAATTGAAAAAGCTGTGGAACATGAAAGTAACGATTGTACCAATTGTGATTGGTGCTTTAGGCACAATAACTAAAGAATAATTACAAGGCCTGGATGACTTGGAAGTTGGCGGACGCATAGAGACTATCCAAATGACAGCATTGCTGAGAACGGCCAGAATCCTAAGACGAGTCCTGGAGACCTGAGGAGACTTGCTGTCACTCAGACTCTAGTGAAAAACCATCAGCTAACACTGATGTGAAAAGCTCTAAAGGAGTAAATAATAACAAAAATAATATTGACCAGAATACCAAGAAGTGTCTTGGAGACTTAAGGAGACTTGCTGTCACTCAAATTCCAGTGCGAAACCGTCAGTCAATGCTGGTGTGATAAACTCTCAAAGGAGTAAACAGTAATAATCAGAACAGCAACAGGAAACTGTGTATAAAAAGAGAGTGAAAAATACTTGATGGTTTTATAGGATTTTTTTCCGTTCAGCGTGACTGTAATTATATATATATATATATATATGTGTGTGTGTGTGCGTGTGTGTGTGGGTTGCTGTGTGTGTGTTTGTGTATGCATATAGTTGCAAAGCACAATGTGATATAAAACTTTTAAAATAAAATTAGAAAGATATCATCTCAACACAATTTTAGAAAATACTCAGTCGTTCAAATAAGGAAACACAATTTTATCATTTTCTTTAAACATATCTTAAGAAGTAAAGCTAGAACTGGATTTTAAAGCCTTTTATTTACTTCAATTATATTTCTATCTGTTACATCTGTGTGTCTCTGTGCGTGTGTGGCGTAGATTGATATTGAATACACCACTTATTGAATTAAACGAGGTAATTCGATCAGTACTGCACGAAATATCGAAGAGCGTCGCGTGCCAGTCCTGTTGGTAAAGAATCAATGCTAAGAACTATTTTGTATTAAGCGGAAATCGGTGACTGTTGACCTTTTTAGACTTGATATTGTGATACCTTATTGATTTTGCACTGGCCTTTTCGGGCGCGGTGACTGTCCATACCATTCACATCTCCGGCTTGTGTATGGGCAATTCGGTGAAGTTTGAAGGTTTTACTTGGCGGGTCACAAATTGGAGTGATGAGCCTCGCCTTTCGAGAGTATGTCTTTGAAGAAAGTTACAGCTCTCAGTCAATAAAAGATGAATCGAATCGGTGTTTATATTTTTCTCTGATTATATCATCACCTACAAAGCTGTTGATAGTCAAAGCTAGTGGCTTAACAGTTAGCGCACTAAGAATGGAACGGGTAGATCGAGTTCAAATTCCGGCTGATTCTGTTCATTTTTCATTCATATCGTTTAGAAAGGTTGGAGAAGATTTTTCCGAACCTGTTTGTTAGATACCAAGCCAAAGACTTATTTAATCACCAGTCTATGAGAAAGATAATTTCGCTTGCTATTTCAGTCGTTGAATCCTTCAAGCTCTTCCAATAGAAATTCCATTTAGTATATGCTTAATAATTGCACTAATTTAAAATTGTAAATACCATTTTGAAACAAATCAAAATTAATTTCCGTTTTCATTTTAAAATTTAGCGAATTAATAACAACCAAAATACGTAATGAAATAGATTAAATATTATTTTACATTAAAAAATTAGGTAAGGAAAGAAATTAAAATTTCTGTTTTGTGAAATAAATAGCTCATATGTATTCATAAATATATTTATCTGATGTCAAAGAAAATTACTTGATATTTCAGGTGGGTGGTTTTATTTACAATATATATTGATTGTATATTATGAGTTTGTAATAAAGCTTAGATAGATAACATAATTGCAACCGAGAATATTCCTGACACAAATTGAATCCTATTGTTTTAGAGTTTCATAGACCCAACCAAGAACATAATCAAAGATAATGAACGAAACACTTCTTTATAAAAAATATATCTCTCATTTTATTCTCGAAAGAGGCCCACAGTTTGTATTTAGTTAAGAGATAGATGGAGAGACATATACTCAGATAGGGGACTTCTTCTTGTCTCATATCTTCTTCCGGGAACCAGGGGGTGTCAACGCTTGCACCCCCTTTGCAAGCCGTATCTTCTGGGACGTCCGAGACACCTCTGATAGGCTGCCTATCTTTGGCTCGACTCCCGATTCTCTGGACTCTGTTTAAATCAGACCACGAGGTTATCACGTGGTCTCCTTCTGGTTACACACCTGTTGGACCTGACTGTCCCGACACGCTGTCATCCCCCTCTTTACTAATCATAACGTGACAGCTTGTCAAAGCACGCAGGGTCACTAGGAACGAACCGAAAATCCATGTCATATGTTATATAACACTATCCTAACTTCCTTGAAAGAGATTAAATAGCAAAAGGAAATTTCGACGTGAAGAAAACTACATGTCTATAAGAATTCTACTCGAAGCTAAACTCCTAAAAACGTCATCCTAGGAGGAATATAACTGCGGTCATAAGCTCCCCGAATAGTCAACAGGGATAAGAAAAAACTCATAATCCAGATGTAGCAAAGAAAAGTTAGTTAGGAATGATTCAGTCAAATATTTATGATAGTTTAAAAGCTCGTCCCTAACAATGTTGTTAAAAGATATATCCAAGTCTCTGTAGATCGATAGATTTGCAAAATAGTTAACTTATTTTTGCTTTCTCGAATGTAAAATGTCCCATTGACTTTAGATGCCCTATTGACTTACCATAATATGAGACGTATTTTTTGTCTTTCCAGGATGATTTGATCTAGCGTCATCAGAATGCAAAGGATTTTTTTTGAAAAGTGAATCTTCAATAAAAGCATTAAAAATTTTGAACGTTTATTTTAAGAATATAGTTTTCGGTCAATTTTTCCGGTTTTTGCTTTGTATATCCTTCATTATCATAATCACTTCAAATACAATTCCATTGGGGAATCCTACAAAACAAACAGAGATGAAACATTATTCTTTTACTACCAACAAAATCATATAACCTTCAAATACAAAATGAATGCAACCTATTTTAGATGTAGAAGAATACATTAAAACACAAAATTTAATCGAAATTAACCAAAAATCTTATATCGCATCCAAAACAGAAAATTAAGAAATAACTTGTGAGCAATGTGGCAAAGAATACAAAGTAAAATTTCTAGAAACTTTGAGCAATATTACATGAATATCGTAAGTAAGTAAAGTTGGCGACCTTAATCAAAAGCTATTACACCAAGCTGTAGGAGAGGGCGCTACTCCTTTCCCTGGATTGCTCCACTTTATCCTTACAATGTTGAGAGTTAAGAAAGGCTGCATCAATTTCAACTTTTTTGAGTCTTTGGTATGACTCAACCTAGGATCAAAACCCCGGTCTCCTGGACCAATAACGAACACTCTAATCATTAGGCCAATATCATAGAGACTCAAAAATCAGCAACTTTTTTAACGCTATCCTACACTATCGTAACATTTCAGAATAAAATTGTGATATAATTTGACTGATATTCTGAAAGGAATTTTTAACTGATTTTTGGCTTTCCACAATTGTGGACATCTTTTTGGCTTTGTAGAATATCAGATGTATTTTTGTTTTTCCAGATTTTTAAATGTCTCGCTGGCTTAAACGAGTAACACACGTATTCACGGCATGTGGGAAATAAAAAAGAACGGGAACGACTTTTCATTGAACGATATTTCCAAACTAAACAGCGTTTTATAAAAACAATTGGTCCCTCACTATTTCTTTTATTTTCAAAGTATACCAAATCACTCGCATAAATAAACGTTTGCATAAAAAATCAAATGAAATTTTGTTCTGCTTACGAGTAATGACGATAAAACCTCGTTCAATGTAAACATTTTCGATAAATTGTTTCGCTAAAATTTGTTCGTTAAAATGTCATTTGATCAAACTACATTAGCTGAAAATACCTTTTACGATATATGTTTTAGTGTGGGTAATATTCAAACGAAGTCCAAAGGAATCAGCTGTTAAGATTAATCTAAAAATTAAATTAACATGCCTGATTTAATGCCATCAGAATGCAAAGTATTTTATCATCAAAAACGAATCTAATATAAAAGTAGAAGTTTTTGGACGTTTATTTTTAAGGATATAACCTTGGTAAATTTTACCAGTTTTTGCTTTTTATATATTTCGTTACCATAATCACTCCATATAAAATTCCATTAGGGAAACACATAAAATAAACAGCGCTAAAACATTATACGTATATTATCAACATAAACCATAACATCTAAACACAAAATGAATCTAAGCCATTTTAAATATTGATGACAACACATTAAAAACACAAAATGTTATCGAAATCAAACAAAGAGTTTATATCACATCCAAATAGGAAATTCAAGAAATAACTTATTAGCAATACTAAAAAGAATACAAAATGAAACTTGCAGAAACTTTTTATTAAAAAACTTCTGATAAATATCGATGAGACTTAAAAATAAGCAGCATGTTTAATGCTATCGTAGATTTCAGACTACTATTTTGGCATAATCATTAGAGTGTTCACCAATAGTTCATGAGACCAGGGTTCAATCCCAGGTCGAGTCACACCAAAAACTCCAAAATTGGTACTTGATGCCACCTTGCTTAACACTCAGCATTATAAGGTACGGGTCAAGGGTAAGTGGAACAATCCAGTAAAAGAAGCAGCGCCTTCCTCTTCACCTCAGTTTCGTAGCTATTGGAAAAGGAGCCTTCTAGTCGCCCTTGACGACGGTCGGCAAGCTAACCGACTAATTCCCCTATGAGAAATATAGTTCTATTATAAATAATAACAAGTGTAGAATATGCAGTGAGAGCGATGGAACAGTTGATAACATAATAAGTGAATGCATAAAACTAGTACAAAAGGAATACAAGAATCGACAACGATCAGTAAAAAAAATGTTGTTACTTGGGTAAATGTGAAACAGAATAAAATATTGCACAAACCAGAATCTGTTCAAGTAAGTGAGATACATAAAATTATCTGAGATTGTGAAACCCAAACGGACTGCGAATTTCTAGCCAGAAGACCAGACCTAATGTTAATTGATAAGTAAAGGGATTGTCTATTTGGTTTTCCTTTCGAGCCGAATAATTGAATATAAAAGAAAGTGAAAAGATAGAAAAAAACAAGGATCTTAACAGAGAGCAGAAAATGCTGTGGATCATGAACGTGACGGTGATACCAATTGATGCTGGTACACTTGGAATGGTTCATTAAGACTTGAAAAAAAAGCCTGGGTAAATTGGAGATAAGAAGGAGAATCGAGACCATCCAGACAACCTATAGAATACTCAGAAGAGTCCTGGAAATCTGAGGAGCTTGTTGGGATTCAGACTTCTGTGAAGAACTATAAGGTAAACCTGATGTGAAAATCTGACAATGAATTAATTAGATATTATAGATATCATTGGGACGTCGTGTTGAAAGTGATAAGATTAATGATTCCTCTTCCGTAAATTTACATCGTTTTTTTAATATAATTATTCGCATTCCACTCCCAAATAATCATCACAGAATGCGAAATACGAAGACATTGTTCAAGAATACATAAATTTTTCAAGAATACATAATTAAATTATACAGTTAAATCTTAGAATTAAGTGTCAGTCGTTTTACATACATTATTACGTTTCATTCTCTTACAGATCCGTTTTGGTTATAACATTTTTTTCCTGATGAACAAGAAAACTAGCAAACTCTGATACGAGTTTCGCATGCATTAGTTGCAGCTAGAAGATAAGCTGCTCTTTTTTTTGTGAGTCGTTTCAAAAACATTTAATTTTCCTTCTATCAGATCAAGTTCACTTTTGTAGTATTTCTCAGAATATTAAATTCAATATCCTTTAATCTATCAATTTGAGGGTAAAAAGAGGGCTTGGTAATGTGAAACTGAGCTAGCATAAATAAGCCCCCACGTGCTGATGAGAGCCACTCATTCACACACTCAAACACAGAAGGCAGCTTGGCTTATACCTCCATGAAAAAATTGAAACAACTATATTGGACAAAAAGAAATTATACACTGAAAATGAAATAACAAATAAATGAGATTTCCTTTTATACTGATATCGTTACCCAGGTTCCGTAATTTTTCTTCAGTTTTTAAAAGTTCTTGTAATACTAAAGCAGAACTTAGAGAGAACGGAAATGCTTCTGAGCTTGATTTTTATGACTAATACTGTATAGTTGCACAATGTGGACTCTAATAAAGCGCTTAAGGAAGAAAAAACAGATAGGGACTTCAAAACCATGCTGTGTACTGTTTTGAACAATTCCTGAAAGCTGTTCATATAACAACCTCAGAATGGCCATTTGTGTTCCATCTCAGAAATCATTCAAGACATTTAAGTAACTGGTTGCAGGGACGAACTAATAAATGATGTTCTCCTGTGGACACACCAGTTTTGGCCGACCAGCAAAAAATTACATAAGCTCACTACAGACACTTAATGTCGTTTAGAGAATCATCTAAAAGAAATGGCAGACGGGGTCGGATGGCAAGAAAGAGTCAAAATAACCTGTAATATCAGCATAACTTGACGATGATGATTGGGCTACTAGTTCTGGGCAAAACACGATTATCATTGTACATTACAACATAAATTGACGTTATTCGACAAAATTCTGTGTTTATATTAGAAACCTTCGAGTAATATAAGAAGATGTTTAGTTTTGGTATGCTTTTTTTTTTTGCACTAGGCAACCGTGTAAAAGTACTTTGATAACCTGGGAATGGCCATACAAGACCTTCTGTCAACAAAGAAAAAATGAACGCTTCTGTATTCTAAATAATTCATGGAATTATAAGCGAAAGTCTGAAACGAGTTTAACACAAAATCTTTTTTCAACAAAACAGGAGTCGAACAAGTTACTTCGTAAGCTTCATTACAAGTCTAAACGCAAAGTTACAAGAGAGATTGCTTAAATGTTACCAAACGTTATGCTTCATCTGTCAATCTAAATCAAACTAAATCCTCTTTTTTATTTCCTCCTCCTTCTTCTTCATCTAATCCTCTTACTTTTTCTCTTGCTATGTCCGCCTTCCTAGCTCTTGCTTCTGCTAGTAAATCTCTTTGACATTCTCTCCTTTCTATGTCAATGTCTTTTTCTTTCAGTCTGTCTTTTGAGTCATTTGTTCCACGCGGGCGCGAGCTCGCACACACACACACACACACACTTGCTTGCTCTCTCTCTCTCTCTCTCTCTGTCTTTCTCGCTTTCTCTCTCTTTATCCCCCCTCTGTCTTTGTCTATCTCTCTGTCAATCTTTCTTTCTCTCTTTTTTATCGATTAAACCCAGTCGGTTTATATCTATCCGTCTAGTTGTCTGTAGAGAGTGACGCTCTGAAAGTAAAACCTCTTATTTATTTTCATGAAAAATACGACCCATACAGGAAGTACAATACCACCGTTTGATAAAGCAAGTTTTCAGCTACATGACACTACTTTTCCGCATAGCCACCACAAGTAAGTTATTCACTCCAAAAGTTATGCCTCTTATTTATTTTTATAGAAATTACAAGATAAATAAATTCCTACGACACCGTTGGATAGATGGTTGGTTGGTTTCTTTGTTTAAGGGCATATCAACTCTTTTTAGGTTATTTAATGCCAAAGCCATTCTCCGAGAAGAACAGTAGTGGTACTATTTAACCCATAGCTGGGAGGATAAGGGGGTTCATACCTTTCCCAAGGGTATTTGCCCGAAAGTGAACGTAATAGCGCGACTGGAGTACGAACTCGCATACTACGATTCCGCAGTCCATCGCTTTACACCACGAGAACACCCCCCCGTTGGATAGAGCAAGTTTTCAGCTATAAACCATTACTTTTCCACGTAGTTCCAACTCGTTAGAGATTCGCTTTGAAAGTTATGTCTTCTATTTATTTCAATGTAAACTGTAAAAGATAAAGAGAGCAAAATGCCATTGAATAGGGCAGGTTTTCAGTTACAAAACACTGTTTATCTACAGAATCCCAGCATTGGTAATAGATTTTATCCGATGATTAACAGCTGTTGCATAGTGGTTCAGTAGAGTTTTCTTTTATGGTTTGTGTCATCACAAATCTATCACATTGTGAGTTTTATGATCATGAGGAAAATAATCCCTCAAAATACGGTGAAAATAAATCACAGGTTTATTTAAGGGCATATAAACTTTCATCGATTATTTAATACCAAAGCATTTCTTATATATTGACAGTAGTGTTACTATTTCACTCATAGCAAAAAGGATAAGGGAGTCCTGGCCTTTTCTAAGGGAATTAATCGGAAACTGAACGTAACAGTGTGACAAGAGTCTAACTTTACAACGATTTCGCACTCCTGCATGTTTCCCACTACGAGGACGCCCCTTCCAGTAAGTAAATGAGTCATAGGATAATTATCAAGTCAATACAATTTATATTTACTTCCAAACAAAAAATTTGTATCAAAGTTCGTATCAAGTAAAAAAAAATATATAAAGAGATGAAAACCCTGTTTAAATCTATATTACCTTGTCTTCAAAACTAGAGAGTTGAATTGTCCAATCAGCTGAGGCTGTAGAATACATTGACTGCACCTCTACAAAGGAGTAAAAAACCCCACAACGAATTCCAGTATATGACAGTAAACAATCTCATGGTGAGGTTCCAGTGATGCTCGGGCTTTGGGGAATGTGGAGTATCCCTTCATTGTCATTGCTCCAAGGTCGACTCTGGCCCGGAATGGTAGCACCTGATATGGCCCTATCTATGGGTTAAATAGAACTAAACTGCATTCATATGCAAAACTGAATTGTTTGAATCAAAACTGTTTGACTAAACTGAATAGCTTGAAATAAAAATGTTTTTCACAATTAAACTGCGTATTTATGCTTAACAGAATTGTTTTAAATGGAACTGTTTTTGACATTGAAACTGTACTACTCTAAACTTAATTGTTTAATATAAAACTGTTTTGACATTTAACTGTGTGTAAATATAATATGTACTTTATTAAACTGTATACCTATGCTAAACTTAATTGTTTGAAATAGAACTGATTATTTGTATAAAATGGATTTAAATAGAACTAAACTGCGTACTAATGCTGAACTGATCTGTTTGAATTAGAACTATTTGATGAAATTGAATAGCTTGAAATAGAAATGTTTTTGACAATTAAACTATGAACTCATGCAAAATGTACTTATGAGTACTAAACGGCTTGGAATAGAATTGTTTTGACAACGACACAGTTACTTAAGCTGAAGTGAATTGTCTGAAATTGAACTATTTGACTAAACTGGATAGCTTGAAATAGAAATGTTTTTGACAATTAAACTATGTACTCATGCTAAACTAATTGTTTGAAATAAAGATGAATATTTGCATAAAAATGGATTTAGCGTTAAATAATCTACAAAGGATGATAGTCTATAAAACCCAACCAACTAGAGATTTGAAATACACTATTCCCCTTGAAAGAGACAACATCACAAACTTCTCCGTAATATGTGACCTTTATTTTGAGTTCTCTCAACTAGATACCATAACTTACAGCATACAAGTAAACGTTGAATGTAAGTCGACATGGGATATTAGTCGACCTTTTTGTATCGGAATTCTGTGTTATACTGATAACTAGGGCATAGGTCGGGCCCAAGCGTACACTCAGCTATTGAGACGCGCCGGTTACCGTTCACATTCGTTGCTTCATCTGTTGGAAACGGCGTGTCGTACAGCGCTATAGTAATAATTTGTATTATTGTTTTGTTATTCAAAATTAATGTCAGTGTTGATTTCTTAAATATATCCAACAAACCCAAATTTGATTTCGAAATATTTGCGGCCGTCAGCTTGAATTACTCTAAGTGTTATATATCGATAGTTAGAAGCATTGTTCAAGTAGTTGATGACACAGTAGAAAAGGGTTAAATCTTAACCCTACGATATGAATAGACCTTTAGTTTTGAAGAGATTTTTTCAGGCTTAAACAATCTACATGCACAGCGCAATTTGTGTTACAACTTAGCAAACCTATTTCAATTTTTATCAGTTATTTTCAAATAAACACAGTCGTCACTTCATGAGATGGTTTACTTTACTGAGAAATCAACTTCAGTTTTGAAATCTCTTGACTTTACCTTGGAATCAATTTGTATGACTTATACCCATCTTGAAAGGGCTTACAATTTAAATATAATGAATTCGTAAATATTTCTTCCCAACGGCTAACAAATGCACTAAAAATATTGCTTATAAATATACGATTCCCTTTTACGTAGCACAAGATCTTGCATGACGTGTCTGTTAGAGGACCACACGGAAAGTAATTCTTGCTATTTTATTATCATCATCATCATCATCATCATCAGCAGCAGCAGCAGCAGCAGCAAGTCGTGCCGCCAGCACGGATATCCCTGACCCTCCCTCGCAACTTCTCCCTATCATTCATCGCTTTTGGCAGGTCTTCAGGGTTACATCCCGTCTCCTCACATAACTGCTGTATGTATGTTCGAGCTGGTCGTCCTGCTTTTGCTTGGCCATATGCGGGGGTCCATAAGAGTACATCACTGATGAGTTCGTCCTTGCTTCTCCAGCAGTGTTCTGCGTGTCTGGTTCGTCTAACTTGTATAGTTTTCGTAATGGGAGGCAAGTGGCCGTATAGCTGGTGTCTTGTGGGGTGTTGACGCCAGGACTTGTTGTGGTATGGCAGAGGAAGATGTATGTTCTGCCAATTGCCCATAATTGTTTGCTTTGTTGCAGATAGCAGGTGCAAAGAAATCTGAAAGAAGGAAGTCATTATGAAAGCAGGAAGGTGTACTTTAATCCTGGAAGGCGGCAACAAATATACTCATAAAAATTTGTCGACCCTAGCTGAATATTTACGAAGACAAAACGGTGGGTACAGTTAGGTTGCGGGTAATGCATAATAGTCATGGCAACAAGCCTCATACACAACAGCAGCCAGTATTGAAGATAAAGAGCGCTTTGACCAACTCAGTCAATTAGCTCAATCATCCAGTGACTTGAGTTGATGAAATATGTCGTACGTATACAAGATGTTCTTGATGTCATTGACATCATTACACCTAAAAGTTTCGATTACGTTCGCTGCTCCAAGACATGCTGGGTACTGGTACAATGACGAGGCCATGGTAATGCTTATGTATAAAGTCCGTGTTTTGTTACTGAAATTTTGTATTATCTAATTTCCCTTTAAGCGAGGCATGAAATTGTATTTCCTTCAGAGAAGTAAGTTAATCATCTAAATAAGAGCCCTTGGTATGGCAAACTACTTCTGATGGTGAACGTCTCGGCATGGAGATCTGGTGAACATTATTTCAAGGTCCACTCTGACCCTGAGAGCTAATACTTGCTGAGTGCCATCTGGCGGTCAAATCTCTTTGATAAATATTTCCATTCGATAGAATCGTGTGCAAAAAAAAAAAAACTCATAAGAAGCAGCTACACTGAAAGTGTAAATATAAATGCATAATCAACGCTGTTCCCTAACATCTCGGTATCCCTAAACGAGTTGATATGCCGTTAAAAGGTTATCGTCGTAGGAAATGGACACGGCGACACGTGTTCAGTTCCTGGACGAGACTGATTACATTTCACATGGCACTAATACCCTTGGAAAAGGTATGAATCCAATTATTCTCCCTCCAGCTATGGGTAAATAGTAGGGCAGACTAGGTTCTTCACCCTTGTTCAGACAACTAGCCTCGGAGAAGGAAAACTCTGAATTCAAACCTGTTAAACTCCGCTTAAAAATTGACCTTGTGTCATATCCTGCCCGAGTGGAGGGATTGGGTAAATATGGATATGCCATTAAAATCAAACACTTAATCGATAATTCATCCAAAACTGTTATTTTGCTTCTTGCATCAATTGCAGTTCATATTTGGATCGTTTCTCGAATACATTTTTTATGTTTATCAATTAATTATTTATAATTGATATTAATATTCTATTTATATCTTTATATTCTCTGATGTTGTTGATTTTTCAAAGTTTTAGATTCTAGTCATTCTTTCTTTCCAATAAGACATTAAAAAAATACTTTTTTTTTTTTCCTTCATCTTACTTCATTTCTCTAATCAGAACGCAGTACGCAACGCAACCAACAAACCAACCTCTCCCGTCACATTCACTTTCACTATTCGCCGATTCTCAGCGAAAGGTATCCTCCATTCACCCACTCCCAACATGTTTCCCAGACGTCTTCTTCACTCTCTCACCCCTGCCCTCTCGGCTCTACATTGTGTCAATGTTGAAACTGCTGACGGACAAACAACTTTTTGTGGACATGTGAACTGGAAAATCGGATGTATCTCCAGTCTTCCTTGCGGAGACGATCTCACTCTTGGTTACGCCATCTTGAACCGTTGACAGGCGATTTGTTTGAGCTGCTAAACCCCGAGTGAAAATAAAATCCGATCGTTAGACGTAAATTATCATCAGCTCAGCAACGAGAAGCGACAACACCAATGTAAAATGATTCGCTTTTGTCCACAAGGACTCATACGTATCAGATTTGATCAAATTCTTTTCCATGAGAGCGACACTTTTGAAAATTAGTTGAAATGTCGGTTTCAAGATTTAATTAATTTATATATAAATAAAAGTCTAAATATTTGTTATGTAATCGTAAACAAGACGCAAAGCAACATCATAGTGATTTGAATCATATCAATGCACTTAAGATGCCCTCACTGAGAAAATGCAGTGATTTGCAGTGCTCAGGAAATGTCTAAATCTATGTGTATGTCCTCAACTTCTATCATCTAAATGAAAACAGTAAATATTTTAATACGTAATAATATTCCTGAACTATTTATTCAATTTTAAAGGTGTATTATATTTACTTAAACGGTGTGTATTATAGTAATCGTGATATACAATTGGTATAAGGATTTTTAAAACCAGTTTTTAATACATAATCATGCAGTCTTAATCATTCTTAATTTTGTTTCGTTTTCATATAATAGCACTTTTTGTGAATAACTTTTATGATAACGTCTTTTTTTAGTGTAAGCGTAAGAAGAAATACTTATAATTTTTTAATTCTTCTTTCGAATTTGTTCATTTATCTGTAACTTATATTGAAGTTCTTAATCTTATTTCTATGCTTTGATGGTTTTTAAAGTGTTAGATTCTAGTTATTCTCCCTTTATTTAGATATAAAAAGATGTGTCTACCTTCAGCATACTTCGTTTCTCTAATTTCAACAATTTCAAGGAAAGTTAAAAGATTTCAAAATTAACAGTCTGATCCTATATTCATATTTCTTAAAGCTAAATTAAACGACAATGACTCTTTTCCCGATGAAAGGAATAAACAGAAAAATCGACAAAAATCTTGCTACATTTACATCTCTCAGAATATAGTCTATAAAAGTGATATTTAAATTTCTGGACATTCACTGTTTATATTTAGCAAGAAATACATCTTCGTAATCTAAAAATGTCAAGCCCTGCTCAGAGGATTTTGCATAACGACAAAAAGTGAAAAAACTCAAAAAATATATTTTTAACCCAAAAATATAGTATGTGCAGCAGTTTTTTCGAGGTAAGAAATGTTTTATTATAACTTAATATCCACAGTCCCGAAGACGTGTATTCGGTTAGTATTAAGAAATATTCGCAAGGGAGAAAATTATATCTCAAGGCATATCAGAATCAATATGGAATCGGCGGACATGTGTTGATTTTCTTTATGTAGAGTTTAGAAACACCACATATGTTTTGTTATTAAACTTTAAAAGAGAACTACAAAACTCAAGCAAAATAGATGAGGCAAATGTACTAAATCAAATATATATTCAACTATTTCAAAATAAAATTGATGCAAGATATGTTAAAGTTGGCTTAGATATTTTTGTGCAAACTTAAATCCTCGAAATAAGATATGAATAAGTTTGTTCAGTTTTATATGTTTGTGATGGACTCAATTATGGTGTTCTTAAAAGCTTTGACAAATATAAGTAAACGTCAAGTCAAACAAGACCAAGTGTTTTGCGATAAGAAAAGCGAAGATAACGAAATTCTTTGAAACTGATTTATTGAAAAGACATTAGCTGTATATACAATTAGCTTGAAGGTAAAAATGCATTTTGAATGTCCGTTTGTTCCAGTTTATATAGACAAAGATCGAGCGTAGTTTTATTAGGTTAAAGATTTCATGATTAATCGTCTATTCATAAAAGATAAGTAAAGCGTTATACATTCTTAGATACAAGCGGAGACTTACAAAATTTTAGAAATTGCTTGACGTTTTGTAGTCTAAAAGAAATTATCCATAAATAAATCCTAGTTCCTATATGGGAGGCAATGTTACATGATTGAACTTTTTCTGGTGGTTTAAGTTCATAGATTTCAAAAACAGGATACAGCTATGTCATAAATTAAACGAAAGATAGCAGGAATGTGATTGGGATACCTGAATGAAAAGTGACAAAGAGATTCGTGGGCGTCCAAAAATATATGATGACGGAAGTTTTCCACCCTTGGCAGTTAGTGGGCAAAGGGCAGAATGAAGAGTGCACTAGATGTCTCGCCGCCCTGGGTATTGGCTCGTGGGGGCAGACAGCCCCTAGTTAAGAGGGAGAAAAGTTTAAATGTACAAGACTCGTTAATGTCAAAAGCAAGTATAATCCCAAGAGAAAATAGGAGAGCTAAGCGTAGACCTCTGTAGTGAATTGACTGTACCAGACACGTGGATGCGGAACGATGAATAAATGAAGACGATTAAATGTTTTATGGCGGGCATGTGCCAGCCTCAGGGATGCTGAGCGAAGAAGCAAAGGTCTGTGAACGTATTGTATCTCAATCTGGTGTAAATCTTAGCGGTTTCTCTCTCTGTTTCTCTCTATCTGTCTGTCTGTCTCTCTCTTCATGCAAATATATCGCCAACCATTCTGTATCTTTCGTAATGAAGAAGAAATTAAATTTTGATATATAAGGGTTATTGTCTCCTCATTCCTATATACAACTGCAAAAGGCTTTATTTTATTGAGATAAGTTTGTGTAACTCTGATTTCCACCATCATTCTATATATTTATGCTTAAACGATAATATCATTGAACGGAAACAAGTCTTCAAACTTTCATTTAAGTGGATTATATTTACTTCATGTAGATGCCTTTAGAAAATTCTGTGAGTTTTTAAAGAAAACACTGCACGATGCTGCATAGAAAAATTCCTATAAAGCTAAAACATCTTAATAAAAATAATAAATTGATATAGGTGCCAAAACAGATATGAATTCAAGCATATGAATAGTTAATAAGAGAAGATAAACACGGCCCAGTCGACTTGGGCTGTAGAATACACCGACTGCATCTAAGCTGAGGGGTAAGACTCCTCCAACAAATGTCTGGTTTATGAAACTAAACAATCTGATGATGAGGCTTCAGTAATGCTGGAGCTTTGGGAAACCCAGAGTACCCCTTTATTGCTATCGCTCACAAGTAGAAATCTGCTCTCTGTGATAAAGTAAAACGGAAATTTTTTTCAAGTTTTAGCTGCATATGATTGTATCTCTGCACGGCATGAAACGCTTAGAGTAAAAGTTCCATTGGAACTACATCAAGAAGCTACATGTTACTATGAAAAATTCCAGGAAATAGCACAACACAAAATAACAGAAGTATGGCCATTTGATTCTCATCTTTTAAACCATCCAATTAAGAGGAAAAAGACATGTTGGGCACTGTCTTAGAAATAAGGACGAACTCAAAAGCGACGTTCTTCTATGGGGATACCAGTCTTAGCCAACCATTAAAAACTTAGATTAAGCAGCTCTTCAAGGATCCTGGATACCGTTTAGAGAACGTATAAAGCGCTATGACTAACAGAGATAAATGACGAGAGAGATAGTCAAGGGAAAACGCACTGTCAGCATGCCTGAATAATGGCGATTATACATACTGTCGTGGACTAGTCGATTATATCTTTCTTCTTTCGTAGATAAACGGGTCCATGACTTCTAATCAAGAACAATCGTTAGAACAGTGAAAATTTACTTGTAATTGACGTCAACGAGCGATTATCTCCGACTCGTCGGTCAAGGTCACCGGACACGTGTGCTGGTGAAGCCTCGCATTCGTGTCTGGTTACTGAGACCGACATCTCCCTTGGCCTCTGTGAACCGTTCTCCAGGATTTCATCTGCTTCGCCAAGATTTGGTTTATCGCCTGGCCCCTGGGGCACCATTTTTTATTGGAATGCTAACGGAGCTTCAGGCGTTTTTGGAACGAGCCGCGCATATGAGCCCCGCTTCATATCCGACCCCCTCTTTTAAACGGACTTGCACCATATTTCAGCATGGTCGGGAGCTGGATAAATTCTAACATTACTAGTAATATCAATACTACAGTGATATCAATATTACGGAGACAATCAAAAATATTTTAAAGCAGCTCCGCAAACGATTTCACATTTGGTATTTAAGTTTCTTAATTATCACTCCATATACTTCTAAAACGCTGATATCGTCGAAAGGAAAACTGTCCTAATATTTTAATTTCAGCTGTTTTTATTTACTTCATAAGTGTTCCTTTCGAAAATTCAAGGGATCATTCCTGAATTCAGGCTGATCAAGATATCATGGAAAATCACATCCTCATTGGAATCCTTGACTTTTTACCAGGATTAAGATTTGAAAGAGTGTATTAGGAAAAATAAAAAGAAAGACTAAACAGTCTCTCATAACAACCTTAACAGCAGTAAAACGTTGTTAATGAGATTGGAAAATGCATTGTGATTCAATTTGAGTCTGAAAGAATTATTTGTTTCAACATAATGTAAAAGACAATGAAAACCAGTTGTTAAAGACATGGCCATCAATTGCCTTTTTTTCTATTTGTTATAAACCGTCTTTTATTGGTTTAGCCGCTGATTCACGTAATTGTTTCGTGGTTTAATCAGATTAAATTCGGTCTTTCCTCTAAAACACACAAACCTAGCTTGCAAGGAAAATATTTTTCAGTTATCGCATTTTTTTCGTGACTAGCTTGAACAGCTGGGATAAAAATTGTGAGCAGATGTGCTAAAGAATAAAAAATAGGGAATGAACTCGATTATAAAGTGTGCTTTTGAAGTCTGGAAAAATGTTTAGACAAACAAAAATAATATGATAAACGCTGTTATGATGATGATACTTTAGTCTAATAGTAGGATACGTAAAATTCTTCTCTAAAAATACAATTTCATTTTTCGATTTATTTATCAATTTATACGCCAAAACACTTATGAGAACAAACACAAAAATAACGACGAGATTAAAGGTCTCGCTTCCACCTGAGTTTGCTTACTCTCACAAACATATCGAATATGGTCCTACCAGAAATTCCCTGATATTTTAGAAACTAGTATACACATCTGCCTATATAGAATAACGAGCTGTGTATTATCTTATATACATGAGGAGACCACGATTAGAATAATTTACACAGTTTCGTCGATAAAAGGAATTCAAAAACTGAGAAAATACTGAGGAAGAACCAAAATGGCTTTCGGAGAAATCGATCCACGACATCACAAATTTTGACTATCCATCGAATTCTAGAAGTTGTACGTGCAAAAAACCTAGAGGCAACAATATTATTCGTCGATTTCTCCTAGGCATTTGACTCCATACACAGAGGAAAGATGGAGCAAATACTTCTCGCCAACGGCCTCTCCAATGAAACTCTTGCTGCCATAACGATGCTATATAGAAACACGGAAGTAAAAGTTCACTAACCGTATGGAGACACAGCCTACTTCGATAGTGTAGCAGGTGTGCTACAAGGAGACACATTAGCCCTATACCTGTTTATCATCTGCTTAGACTACGTGCTTAGAATGTCTATTGATTTAATGAGAGAAAACGGTTTCAAGCTGGCAAATGAAAGAAGCAGAAGATATCACAATTACGGACACGAACTACGCTAATGACATAGCGCTACATGCAAATACACCCGCCCAAGCCGAAACCCTACTACATAGTCTGGAATGAGCAGCTGGTGGCATAAGCCCCCATGTCAACGTAGACAAGACGGAATACATGTGCTTTAATCAAAGAGGCGACATCCCCACACTAAAGGGTGGGTTTTTGAAACTCGGGGACGATTCCACCTACCAAGGAAGCAGTGTCTTATCAACCGAAAAAGACATCAACGCGCGACTAGCAAAGGAATGGACAGCTATCAAAAGACTATTCGTCATATAGAAATCAGACCTGACCGATAAAATAAAACATAGTTTTTTCCCATTAGCAATTGTGTCGATGCTGCTATATTGTTAAACTACATGGACACTAACTAAAAGTATGGAGAAAAAGCGTGACGGCAATTAAAGCAGAATGTTGGGAGCTGTATTGAACAAGTCCTTGAGGCAGCACTCCACAAGACAGCTGCTGTACTACCACCCATCACAAAAACTATCCAAGTTAGTCGAACCAGACATGCGAGACACTGATGGAGAAGTAAGGATGAACTCATAAGGGATATCCTCCTGAGGATCTCTTCAAATGGATGAGCAAAAGCAGGACGAGCAACTAGAACCTATATACCACAGCTTTGTGCCGATACAGGATATAACCTTGAAGACCACCTGGTACCGATGGACGATATAGACGGGTGTCGGGGGAAGGTCACAGAGATCCGTGCTGGCATCGCAACTTGATGATGATTTCAGCAAAGCTTAGCTTAGTTGTGATACAAAGTGAGATTCGCTCTGTTGGTGGGTATTAGAACACCATGATTGCATGTATTACCCAAACCCTTAACCACTAGTTCAAAGTGGGGGTGTCCTCGTTGTGTAATGGTAAAAGCGATGGACTGCGGAATCGTAGTAAGCGAGTTTGTACTCCAGTCGCGCTATTACGTTCACTTTCGGGCAAATACTCTTGGGAAAGGTATGAACCCCCCTTATTATCCCAGCTATGGGTTAAATAATACCCCTACTGATCTTCTTGGGGAATGGCTTTGGCATTAAAAAACCTACAAGGGTTGATATGCCATTAAACAAATAAACCAGATTAAAAAAAAACTAGTTGGAAGTGACAGGCTTTTTAAACGGAGCAAATCTGATTTTGATTTAGAGTTTTCCTTCTTGACTGAAGAAGTTTTCCCTCTCTGAGATCCTTCGCCTAAAGAACAAAGTCGGCTCTATTTAATCAAAGCTGGAAAGGGGAACAGGTATATTAATGCAGTCTGAAATCCATGAAATTCAGGATGCATACTTATTGAACTAAGCATAAATTATCAAACTTTAATTAAAGTCCCTCCCAGTCAAAGAAAAATTATCTTGATTGAACCTTTAATAATAAGCCATGTCGATACAAAACGTAATTAATATACAGATTTTAAATGCCGAAACCTCAAAAGATAAAGGTTAACAGTTTTTCTTGCTAAAATAATTATTCATATTTAATTAATCTCAATCAATTAGGATTATTAGTAATGCTTCAAGCTGAAAATGTAAAAATAATTATATACCATTAAAAAATTTAGAAAATGCTTAAATTAAAAATCTCTTAAGTGTCTTAAGAATTAAAAATATGAAGGTATAAGACTTGTCAAAATGATTAATAACAATGTTTTTCTTTTTGTTTTCTTATATCTTGCCACAACATGTCTTCCTGATTATTATTTGATTTTAGAGACGTTATCTCAATGAAAGGGGAGCCCTGTGGCGTAATATCATAAGTGATAGACTGCAGCACCGAAGTAAATGAGTATCAAATACAGTAGCGGTATTACATTCACTTTCGGACGTTCTTTTAGGAAAGGTGCTGAGCTCCTTTATTCCCACTGCTATGGATTACTTACTATCACGGCTGTTCTTCTACAATGATGATTCTGGCTTTAAATAACCGTCGAAGGTTTATATGTGATTAAAGAAAAAAAAATTCAATGAAAGTGTCCTCACCGTCATAATAAGCTTAAAGAGTTTTACATGAAAATATTCCTTCGGGTTCCATAACTATTCATACCAATTATTTTACTCAGTAGAAAATAGTTATTGCAACACACACACACACACACACACACACACATATATATATATATATATATATATATATATATATATATATATATATATATATATATATACACACACTATATAGATATAGATATATATAAATAGTGGTTAATATATATATATATATATATATATATACATATATATATATATAGTATATTTCATATATATATATATATATATATATATACTTTAAGAAAAACAACGAAACCGGTCACATAGGATTATAAGTTTATTTCCATCCTGTTACGCATTTTTGAAATTTCCAAAAACACGAAAAAAAAAACCTAACAGGACTTCTTCAAATCTTTTTGATAAAAAAAACTAGAATAGACACAGAAGAGTGGGAGGGGATAGAAGAGGGGTGAAGAGTTATCTCCTCATTAAGCCCACTTCCATTTTAAATTTTAATTTCGGTTAGAAATGTAGTGATTTTTTTTTTTAATTTATTTTTTATTTTCTAATTACATTTTAACCTATATTACAGATTTTATATTGAATTAGATTTAAACTTTAATTAATAACCTCACTTAATGATACATTAATAGATATATTAAACTAAAACAAATATTTAATTTATCTAAAATATTTTAAAATTTCCAAACTATTTACAAAGCAAGTAATTAGTTACACTCTTTATGAGTAGTACGTATGTATTATATGTTTTTTCACAATTTTCTATCTAACAATTTATTTTATTTATTCATTTACATTAATTCTCAAAATTAACTATGCTTTTTTTTAATTATTTATAGTTTAAATTTAGCCCTATGTCTACACCTAGCTATTAGTTCATTTCTTTTATTTAATAACTTTTTTGGCTCTGGAAAAAGCAAAATGTGGATTTTTTCTTCAAGACAGATTGCACCTATTATCGAAAGACTTTAGGGTATTAGATTTTTTCAATATGGACCATTGAATGTCAGGGGTAAACCCTTTAATTTTTAATCCCCAATAATGTTTAGATAGAGCAGTTTGATTTTTTTTATGCTCATGGGAGAAGGAATATTTATGATTTCCATACCTAATTTTCCAACTAGTAGACGAAACGCCAATATAATATTTCTTATTATTTATGTCCTCTTTTGGATAAATAGTAGCTTGATATACTACATTATCTAAATTACACAAACTATTCATAGGACAATCACTTCGAGATTTACAATTACATTCAATTTTTTTACGATTATTATTATTATTATTTACTCGGTTATGAAATTTATTAATCAATTCATTATTATGACTTTATTATTTGAGAAATATTTTTAGTGCGAGAATAACTTATTTTCAAGGTTTTCCTATTAAATATTTTATGTAATATATCATCTTGTTTAAAATGCTTATCTATTAGTCTCAAAAAATATTTACCTACATCTATATTTGCTAATTTACAAAAAGGGGGTTTAACCATATAATTTTCTTTTTTCTATTTTTATTCTTTTGATCGTAATTATTATTTTC
>OY757907.1:26871354-27053854 GCA_963585895.1 Sepioteuthis lessoniana | reverse complement strand
GGAGATCATGATGCTTTAAGATATGGTGAAATAGAAAACCTGTCCATCAACACTCGAAAATCTTCAGAAGGGCAAAGATCATCGAAATATATATGCAGAACATATGATAAAAAGCTATTAAATGCAAATCATTTTTTAAATTTCAGAATTCATAGATTTAAAAGTAAGCAATTTACATTATAAATACAAGTGCCTTAACGTCTGGAATCCTATCGAGACGTTGTGATTCAGAGCCAATAATCAACAGTTTTTTTATCATTAATCCCCCGACTTTTCCATTGTTTCCTGAAATGAAAAATATTCTCAGCTGTAAAATGAGTACATAGATAACATTAAATAAATACGACAGTAGAGTGTTACACGTTATAAAAATGTTTCAAAGTTGCTTCAACTAATGGAAAACTTACTGGAATAAGTGTGCTGAGAACAGATAGTATTAATTTGAATAAAACATTAGTTTTCATTTTTCCTTCTGCTCTTGTAAATACAGTTTCAATAAAAATATTTTTAATTGGCCCTGTTGGCTGAGGCTATAGAATACATCGACTGCATCTCTGCAGTGGAGTAAGACTCCCCTAATGAGTATCCTGGATATTGCACGAAACAATCTGATCGTAAGGCTTCTGTAATGCTGGAACATTGGGAAATGCAGAGTACTCCTTTATTACCATTGATCCCAGATCCACTCTGCTTTGGAGTGGTTAGTACGTGAAAGGGTCATATCAATGGGTCAAATAGAAGTTTTAAATTTAAATTGAGTACTTTGACATTTAAACTGAGTGCAAATAAATGCTGAATTGTTTGAAATAGAACTGTTTTCTTATTTAACTGTGTGTAACCAAAAACTTTATTTAGAAAAATGAATTTGTTTGAAATTAAGTGAAACTATTCAACTGTGTGCAAAAAAAAAATGAGCTAGGATTGTTTAAAATTTTATCTAAAATTGTGTTTAGGAATCATATTTAATGTATGTATGGAAAGGATTTGGTATTAAATGGCCTACGATGGTTGATATGCCATAAAATCAAACCAAACCAATATTTTTAACACATCTCGTATGAGTTTCTAGAATATACGGGAGTTCGCTAGAGGATCCCAAAGAAATAATCGTTGATTGAAAGATAAATACATAAAATAAAGATAAACCTGAACGCCCTAAAATATCATAGAAAGGGGTGGAAGACGCTTAATGAAAATGGATTAATGTTTGCAATTTTTACTGGTTTGAATCAAAAAGGAGAAATCTTAAACGTGCCTTTAATGTTCTCTCAATTCCTTATTGCTTTGAAAATCAATCAAGTTTGCATGGTTTAAGCAAAATTCACAATCGTCGAAAATGGATTCCATATTATATTACAGCAAAGAATGCTGGTCAGGGTTTCTATGCTTGATATTGCCTTCAGGGAAAACACAGAAATTGCTCATATTTGTTCAGATAAATACTGATGATGAAAACATATGTTTATTAGGAAAATCTAAAGCCAACAAAATTATGGAGTGATCGAAGTCAGATTTCATTAAATTAATACAAACAGAATCTACAGGGAATGTTTATTTTATTTTATTTTTGTTGTTTTTTTTTCTTTCTTTATGGAATTCATTCAGAAGGAATTATTCGAATGAATTGCCGATACTCAAGTGTATTGGGAAGCGGGAAATACTTTCGTGACTAATGGTAGATAAATAGATATACTCTATGTGTCTATCTATTCTTATTTATTTATTTATTTATTCTCTTCAATGTTCCTTCAAACATTTCTTTTATCTATCTATATATCTATCAATGCATGTTTATTTATTCTTGCCTTCTATCTTTACACACACACACGCACATACACACACACACACACACACACACACACACACACACACACACACACACACATATATATATATATATATATATATATATAGTGAGAGACAAAGAGAGAAATGGTAGATTTGGTAAATCTTGCAAAATGAAAAAAATTAGTGGAAGTAGTGGATAAAGCGAAACACTGACAAAAGATTAAGAATGATATTTCGCCTTTACTTCAAAAAGACTTCAACAGAATGATGAGGTTTCCTAAAGTTCAGCATAAGAGGAAATAGATATATAAAGAAATAAAAAGTTGGAGAGATCCTACGAAGAAGAGAAAAAAAGTAGGAAAGGGAGAGATAAAGATATATACCAGAATGGTGGTGGCAGGCATTAGTGGCAACGACCGTAATTTACTTTTGGAACATCTTGGCCATGGCTAGTAGACAGGAAGGAGGCTACGGCCATCGTCAAACGTATCAATTGTCACCAAAGACTTGACCAACAGAAATGGAATATCTAAATGAAAAATCGTCCAAAAGTATTGAAGTGTGGTGGTAAAAAAAGACTGTCTTAGTTTTTGTTTTCCTATCCATTTTCTCTTTCAACATTATCATTCTCATGTAAAATTATAGTTCCCAAGTTGGGTAAAATCTAGTAGAATGTGTTTGGACAGGGAAATGACTGAAGATTCTAATAGTTGACGAAAGTTTTTGCACTGTATGGGTTTAATTAAAGTGGCCTGGGAAAAATTGAAAGTATGTTTAAAATCTAACATGTGGGAGAAAAAGAACATTTCGGTCGTCCTTTGATTTAATTGATCCTTTCTGTTTGTAAATCTTTTTTTCGAGATTACGTTGGGTTTCGCCAGTGTAATATTTTTGCAATCTTTATATGGAATAGAATATATGCCAGAGTGAAATGTGATTTCGTTGTTGGTGCATTTCGAAATGTTAGTGAGATTTTAAATAGTTTGTTTAGTTTGGTCTTTTATGGCATATCAATCATTGTAGGCTATTTAATACCAAATCTATTTTTATACATATAAACAGTTATATTTTAAACAATTCAGCTTAGCTTTAGCACACAGTTGAGATGTCAAACAGTTCTATTTCTAATAATTCGGATTAGCATAAGCACACAGTTTATTTGTATGTAATCTATTGATAGGGCCCCTATCAGGTGCAGCCACTCTGGTAATAAAAGTGTACTCCCCATTCCTCAGAGCCTGTTCTTATTTTGCTGTTGTGGTGGGAGTAAAAATGTATATTATCATTTGTGTTAGTGAGTTTGCGGTAGACTTTGGAAGTTATATCATTTTGGAATTTAATATCTTGTATGTGGAGGAAAAGTATGGTGTTGTTTGATTCTTTTTTAGAGGTAAAATTGATGAAGGGTATAACATTGTATAATTCCTGCGAAATATTTTCGAATTTTGTTTTGAGGTAGGAAAAAGAGTATATCGACAAAATATACAAAAAAACGCGTAGCGTTAATGGGTAATCTTTATGTAAAAATGTCGGATTCTAAATTTTTTTTAAATAGAAAGGGTAGAACACCGCTACAGGTTTTTCCTATAGAGAGACCAGATTTTATTTATCTATTTCGTCCTATACTGAACTTTAGAAAACCTCGTCATTCTGATAAGTACAGTAAAGTAAAGGTGGCGATTGTAGTCGAGGATGACCAGAAGGCCAGAATGAGGATGACCAGAAGGCTCCCTTTTCAATAGCTACTACACAAAGACGTAGGGAAGGGCGCAACTCCTTTCAATGGATTACTCCACTTTATCCTTGATCCTCACATTATATTGCTGAATGTTATGCAAGGAGATATCAAGTACCATTTTAAAAATCTTGGTATGACACGACCTGGGATTGAACCCAGATCTCCCGGTCTACTGGCGATCTTTCTTAAATAAAGATGAAATACCTTTTTTTTTGTTGTCAGTATTTCGGTTTATTCACTTATCTACTTATTTTTCTAATATATATATATATATATATATATATATATAGGCCGTTATCTATTTATTTTATCTATCTACATTTATTAATTTTTTCAATTTTTACTCATTTAGTTTCATGTCTGTTTATTATCGGAATAGGGTTTTGGTAAATTCTTACATTGTTATTTTAGCATCATTTTTTAAAAAGCTTGGAGAACGACAGCACGCGAAAAGTCACGGAAAAAATATCCGTAGTTTTTGCTTTGGAATGATTAGTTCCAAAAATATAAAGAGACTTATTTAAATTTTTATTAATGTTAAAATACTTAAACATTTTGTTGTTGGGTGATCAAGATTTCTAATGTCGAACATTAATTGATTATGAAAAAGCATTGCATGTTGATGATCCACACTTGATAAACCATGTGATCCTCACAAATATTTTTGTGAAAAGATTAAGTCTTTAAAGATATACATATATAATCATTCACATTCAGATTTGTTTCGTTCTATCAGAACTCATCAGTGTGGCTAGACAGTATCTTCCCGTAGCTGGGATCGAACCCCGGTTGACTCAAATGCCAAGCAAAAGCTTCTAACCATTCAGCCACGAGGAGATATTAGCTGTGAAGTAAATTTTAAACGGTTATGAATCACAATTACTATTGTTTACATACACTCGTCCAACGGTTGCCGAGACCTCAATTCATCTACGAAGAGGCTTGCAACAGACGCTAATGGCAACACGATTACTTCTTCGCCAGAGAACTCAAACCCACGGGGGTATGGGAGTATATATATATATGTAAACATGTATAAAAATATAGAGAGAGAAATGCGAGGTGCATATGATAAGCTTCCAGACTTTTTTGGTACGGGCATTTAAAATTATTATTGCTATAGATCTTATGAGATGACTGAACAATTTTTATGATTTCAGAGTCAAAGGAACAGCTACAGCAGTAATTGGAACACACCCTACTAAAGCCTGATTACCACAGCTGGTGAATATCAGAAATGCAATCTAATACTTTAAAAGAACGATATGCTATAGAATTCTGTTTTAAACTTGGAAAAAATACCGCAGAAACGCATGGAATGCTTCAGAATGCTTTTCGACCATTTTTCATGCTTTCAGTTTTTGAGTAGCTTAAGAGATTCAAGGAAGGCAGGGAGTCTGTGAGGGATTATGAGAGGTGTACGAGGAGTAAGGAAATCAATATACCAGGGTTGATTGGCCAAAGGGTTAGGGTTACTATGTTGATGCTTTAAGGGAGTTCAGGAAGAGATTCCGTCGGAAGAGGCCAGCACTCTTCAAATCGGATCAGTGGCATTTTCACCAGGACAATACACCAGTCCACAACTCCATCCTTGTCACAGACTATTTGACCAAGATGGTCATCAAGACAGTTCCTCAGCTTCCCTATAGTCCACACCTTGCTCCCTATGAATTTTGCTTATTCTCTAAGCTCAGATGCTGTCGTTATGGGACAATTGAGGAGGTAAAAGAGGCTAAGACGAAGGTGACTGACACGCTCACACAAGAGGACTTCCATGGGGCCCTCCAGAAGTTGTTGGAACAGTACAACAAGTGCATTGCAGTCGGAGGAGATTACCTTGAATGGGACGAGAGTTTCATGTGTACAATCAATAAAAGTGTCCATACGAAAAATGTCTGTAAACTTATCGTATGCCCCTTGTATATATATATATATATATATATATATGTGTGTGTGTGTGTGTGTGTGTGAGTGTGGGTGTTTGTGCTTAACTCTCACCATTATAAAGTACTGTTCAAGGGTAAAGTGGAACAATCCAAGAAATGGTGTATTGCCCTCCCCTTACACCTCTGTGCAGTAGCTATTGAAAAGGGAGCCTTCACGTCACCCTTGACTAAGGTCGCCAACTTATATATAGATGTATATGTTTATGTCTGCGTGTCTGCATGTATTTATCTATCCATCTACTTTTCATCGTTTGATTTTTCTTTCAATCTGTCTTGTTATTCTTACTTATTCATCTATTCATATGTGTGTACGTGTGTATCTATATCTATCAACCCTTTCTTGATTAATCATTTATTTTATCTATCTAATTCTCTCACTCTTTCTCTCGCTTTCTCTTTCTTTCTCTCTCTCTCTCTCTCTCTATATATATATATATATATATGTATGTATACGTTATGCATTCAATAAGTTTCCACACTGTTTTGTACAGGCATTTATAATCTTCGTAGACTCTTGAAAATTTAGTATGTTATTGCTATACATCTCATGAGATGACTGACCAATTTTTATAGTTTCAGGTTCAAATGAATAGCTACAGCTGGAATGTGAATACACACTACTAATGCCTGATTGTCACAGCTGGTGAATTTCAAAAATGCAATCTGGACGTGAGGACAATTTAGAAGAACGATATGCAATAAAATTCTCCTTTAAACTTGGAAAAAGTTCCACAGAAACGTATGGAATACTTCAGACTAATTTTGGAGCATCTTGCATGAATAAAGCATCAGTTTTTGAGTGGAATAAGTGATTCAGCAAGAAAAAAAAAACTGGAAAATTATTTAATGATCTTCGTATGTATTTTTTTAAAAGATTCATCCATTTTATGTACGTATGTATGACCAATCCCTCCGTTTAAGTAGGAAATGATATATGTTCTATTTTTATGCGAAATTTAACAGATTTGAATTCAGAGTTTTTCTTCTTCTAGACAAGTTACCAGGCTATGGGTAAAGATCTCAGTCTGCCCGACTATTTCCTATTTAGCGGAAAAGAGAATAATTGAACTGATAACTTTCACCAAGGTCATTTACGCTTATTGAAATGCAAACTGTCTCGTCTAGAATTTGAACTTGGGTCAAAGTCTCAATTTCCGTAGTGTTATGGTTAGCGTATGGGCATCTTCTTATCATTTTATATGTGTATCTTTGTATGTATTTATGTATGTACTGGGCGTAATGGATAAATCTTCATAAAAATTCAATTAATAAATTCGCTTAGTTCTTTATTTGCTTCACGTTTTGTCCACTGTGCAGCAAATAATAAGCAGTTGGACACTGTCCTTAAAAAAATCTACATTATGACGCAATTTATTCATGCAGGAATTTGGAAACGACATGCCGTATTGTTGTCAATCACGTGGAAGATCCAATACGAAGATTTCAGAATGTTTGTGTGTAAATTTGAGGACACATTCCTGTTCATATTGATAAAAACCAAACACACTGTGTACATTATGTTCTTCAGGTGTTTGTCACTAGATATGGTGATGTTATACATGCATACACCTTACCACATGACTTCAAACTCAGCACTGAGGCCTACATCAATACACGGAACAGGTAGTGTTGACTTGGCTGCAGGAATCAATCTCTCTATCTGTATTCAGTTTTATCTATATTAATTAATTTATTTTTATTAATATTTATTCATTTTATTTCTATCTACCAATCTATCAATATTTATATTATCTATCTTTTTTATTCAATTATTTGTATCTGTCAATATTTATCAGTTTAGTTTTTATCTATCTATCTATCTATCTTTTTTCAATCTGTCTAAAAGATCATGCATTCTCATTCTTCTGAAGGCCACTACACGTCCATCTTTATCAATCCGCCTACTCACTCCGCCATTTTGAGTTTTTCCTGCCATGACATTAAACCATCTTAACTGAACCTCTATCAATATCATCCCCATCGTCATGCCTCTTTTTTAATATCTGCACAAACCATCGCCATATTCACCCTTTCGCTATTTTCCCGTTGGCCTCTACACTGATTAACAAGTGAATCTTGTTAAACCAATTGTCCATTTGTTTGTTTTGATTGGGTTTTTTGTTCCTTTTTTTGTGCCCTTGACAGAATGTTGATTAAATCCTGGTCATCTGTATTATTTCTCTGAGCCTTAAGAGAGTGGGATGTCCTCGTGGTGTAATGGTTAAAGTGATGGCCTGCGGAATCGTATTAAGCGAGTTCGTACTCCAGTCGGGCTATTATGTTCATTTCGGGCAAATACCCTTGGGAAAGGTATGAACCCCTTTATCCTCCCGGCTATGGCTTAAATAGTACTACTACTGTTATTCTGGGAGAATGGCTTTTGCATTAAATAACCTACAAAGGTTGATATGCCATTAAACAAAGAAACCAAAGCCTTTAGAAAGTAATACTCTTGAATGATAGATTGGTTGGCTGTTTTTAACGGCATTTCAGCGTCTTATGTCTGCCTCAAAATAGAGGAATCGTGTCCATTGTACTTTATATTTACGTATTTTTAGTTGTTTGAGAGTTTTTGTACGTTGTCATATATGAAGTATTCTTATCTAATATAATTAATTTGCACACTGCTGTATACTTTCATGTATTCCTATCTAATGCTAATAATTCATGCACAATTATATAGTTCCAATTAGCAATTTCTCTTTGATAATGATCTGTTAGCAGACAATTATTTCGTTTCAATTGAATAACAAAAATAATAACTAAAAATCTTTGGAACATGAAGGTGACGGTAATACCAATTGTAATTGATGCACTTGGAACAATCTGAAAAGGTTTGGTAAAGGTGCTGAAAGACTTAGAAATAAGAGGATAAGTGAAGACCATCCAGACCACAATCAGATCGGCCAGAATACTGAGTAGAGTCCTGGAGACTTGATGAGACTTGTTCTCGCTCAAACCCCAGTGAAACAATATCAGATAGTACCGATGTGAAAAACTCTCAAAGGTGTAAATAATGATAAAGATCCTCAGTAAAAAAAAAAATATAGCTTCAAAAGAGTATTGTTAATACAACTAATTTACACACACTTATAACGTATCAAGTATTGTTATACCAATTAATTAGGAATCCCAGAGGCATAATGGTTAGAGTACTGGACTGCGTCCTCGAAGTAAGCGATTTTCAATTCCAGGTTCACTTTAGAACTGATACCAAAGGGAAAGGTATGAATTTTAAAAAGCTATGGGTAAAATAGTTACACTGGTTTTTCTAGAAAGGTGGTTTTGCCATTAAATTACCCAGAAGGTGGATATGCTATTAAACAAAGAAATTCAAACAATACTAATTATTTTTTGAATAGTTCTATTTATCCCAAAGGTCGGGCCCTAACAGGTAAAACAACGAGAACCTAAAGGTAATTTGTGACAACACCCCCTTGCGCCCCGCCGTACTTATCAACTTCTTTGAAACAATTCTGTCTCGCCAAGTGAATCATCTAGTGGTTTCCGCCGGGGCATTTCATATTTCTTTATGACCACAGGAAATACAACCGAGGGGGCGGGAGAAAAAGAACAAAGAACAAAAAGGGCTTAGGTCAACTCAAAGTGCAAGAAGAGGAGTTCTGTAACACTGCATTCCATGTGCATTTGTAGACTAACACTAGCGTGTATTTCTAGCGAAATTTCCAAAAAAGCTTCTAGCAATGCCAACTCATCCTGACTGGCCTTCCATGACTGCTTCTTTCTGCTGACCGTTGTCGACTCCGGACAGCGAACTCATCTTGTCTGTCTTCCTCACTGCCCCTGGACTATCTCACGCCGACTGGTCTCTTCTGCTGTCCGGTGTCGACTGTCCCTCAGCGTCACCCTTCCGCAACTGCCTTCTCAGGGTTCCTTTGTTTCAACTGCATTCTCTGGCGTTCCCTTGCCTACTGCCCTGGCTTCTCTCAGACCTGCCTTTCCAACCCCACTTCCGGTCGCGTTGAAGATCTCGAGCTCAGGCCTTTGTTTGGTTTCGCGCCAAAACAAACAAAAAGGTTGTCTACTTGTCGCACCCCCTCATAGTATCACAATGGCCATGGCAAGTTACTCAACAACCCTCAGTGCTCCAAAACAGGAACAGCAACATGAGATGCAGTTTATTGCTATACCCAGAACACCTCATTTTGTAGATTATTACCCCTCTGCGGGTGACACAGTTAGTTCATTCTAAGTTCAATCGAGGGGGCGTTAAGTACTGCTCTGTTTAAATATAGAATACGATCCTGGTGAGATTGAAACACGAGTCCTTTTACATATGTGACAAATTCTCATGTTTTTTAACGGATCTGTTACATCAACTGTTCTTAAATTCTTCAGAATATATATTTGAAATCTTGTCCAGCCCCGACATTAAACACTTCTATTCTAATCCCTCTCTTTATCTCCACAATCATTCTGATGTTCTTTAAGCATTCAGCTTTGCAAATTTCATCATCGTATTGAGTTTTATCGTGTCTGTTTTTTTGTTTTTTTTTTCTGTCGTTATCCTGTCTTCATTTTCATTCTTTTCTTTCTTTTCTTGCAAATAATCTTTCTTTTAAACTTTGTCTACTTTTTTTGGCACTTTTCTTTCATTTGAAGTTTCAAATTCTTTCTTTCTTTCTTTCTTTCTTTCCGTTTTTGTCTCATTTCTTTGTTTTGAAGATACAGCATATTTTTCTTTCTTTCTTTCTTTCTTTCTTTCTTTCTTTCTTTCTTTCCGTTTTTGTCTCATTTCATTATTTTGAATATACAGCATCTTTTTCTTTCTTTCTTTCTTTCTTTTTTTCTTTCTTTCAAGATTTCTCTACTTCTTTTACACATTTCTTTCTTTTGAAGCTTCTATTTATTTCTTTCTTTCCTTCTTTCTTTCTTTCTTCCGAGGCTTCGATGTGTTCTTTTTCTTTCTTTCTTTCTTTTGAAGTGCCTTTCCATGTTTCTTGACTTTTTAATTATTAGCTTTCTTTCAAAACTTCTCAATTCTTTTACTCATTCCATTCTTTTGAGGTCTTTCTTTCTATATTTCTTTCAAGATTTTTTTTTTCTTTCTTTCTTTCTTTCTTTCATTATTTAGAGGTTTCAATATGTTCTTTCTTTCTTTTTTTCTTTCTTTTGAAGTTCCTTTCCAGCTTTCTTGACTTTTTAATTATTTCCTTTCTTTCAAAATTTCTCTATTCTTTTACTCTTTCCACGCTTTTGAGGTCTTTCTTTCTATATTTCTTTCAAGATTTTCTTTCTTTCTTTCTTTCTTTTATCAAGATTTCTTCCTCATCTTTATTCATTTCTTTATTTTGAGTCTTCAATGTGTTTTTTTTTCTCTTTTTTCTTTTGGATTTCCTCTCCAGATTTTGTTCCTCTTTTTCAAGATTTCTCTATTTATTACTCATTTCTTTCCTTGTTTCTTTCTTTCTTTCTAGTTTTTCCTATTTTTACTCCTTTTCTTTCTTTTGATGTTTCAAGGTTTTCTTTCTTTCTTGCTTGCAAGCTTCCTTTCTTTTATTTACTGGAATAGATTAAAAGGATTTCAGTCGGCTAATGCTCATGTGTTCTCAAATATCCATACCAAAATTTGAAGTCAAAGACAACCAGAATTAGTTTTACGTAATTTAATGACTTGAATCGTTATGAATCTTTATTCTATGTTTTCTTCCAGAAGCAAAAAGTAAGAAAGTTCTAATGGCTAGTTCCGCAGAAATTCCAAAAATAGACTAATGATTAAATTCCTATACTTTAGGATACATTTGTTGTTTTGTGTGCTTAGATGACAAGAAATATGGAGAGATTTTAAAACTAATAAGAACGGATATCTGAGATCAGACTGGTTCAGTTTGATGTTTACGCCGATGTTCTGCACAAAATAAAATCTTTTCTCTAGAAACTGTTAAAGACAGAATCATCTGCTAAGCTAGATTATCGATTTTGTCACCATTTCTCTGAGACAACTCTGAGTGGTGTCTGGATATTTATTTACGAAGTTTAGCTTATATAAGGAGCGATGGCTTGAAACAAATATCTCCTCTTCTTTCAGGGGGAACCTGATTTTCTGTACCTAGAAACTATGAATAGTTGACATACAGTTTATCCTGAGTGACTGCTCCTATAGCTTAATTGCTAAACCAGCTCGTAATAATAACCAAGCCATTCTGTTGAGCTTTTCCGTGTCGTACAAATGGCAACTCTTGAGAGTTGCTATAAAAAATAAGAATAAGACTATGATGAATAATACACGTAAAAGTTAATAATAATAATAATAATAATAATAATAATAATAATAATAATAAATGGTATATGCACAACCCGGCGCCTGTCCTAGAAAATGACTCGCATAAACTCCTGTGGGACTTTAACATACAAACGGATCACCTAATCCCGGCCAGAAGACCAGGCCTCATAATAATAAAAAAAAGAAAGAAAATCTGCAAAATTGTTGACTTTGCTGTCCCGGCGGACCACAAAATAAATCTGAAGGAAAGTGAAAAGAAGGATAAGGACCTCGACCTTGCTAGAGAATTGAAAAAGCTGTGGAACATGAAAGTAACGATTGTGCCAATCTTGATTGGTGTCTTAGGCACAGTAACTAAAGGATTATTAAAGGGCCTGGGGGACGTGGCAGTTGGTGGACGGGTAGAGACAATCCAAACAACAGCATTGCTGAGGACGGCCAGAATACTGAGACGAATCCTGGAGACTTGTGGAGACTTGCTGTCACTCAAATTCCAGTGAAAAACCATCAGCCAGTACTGATGGGAAAAACTCTAGAGGAGGAATAATAATAATAATAATAATAGTAATAATAATAATAATAATAATAATAATAATAATAATAAACATCTCAAACGACAAAACCTGGACATGGCTAAGAAAAGGAAACTTTAAGAGAGAAACAGAATCTATCTTAATGGCAGCACAAAACAGCGACATTAGAACATTTCATATCAAAGCGAGAATTGATAAGACGCAACAAAATAGCAAATGCAGACTATGCGGTGACAGAGATGAAACCATCAATCACATAATAAGCGAATGCAGCAAATTGGCACAGGAGTACCAGGCTAGACACAACTGGGTGGGCAAGGTGATCCACTGGGAAATGTGCAAGAAATTTAAATTTGACCATGCCAACAAATGGCATATGCACAACCCAGCACCTGTCCTAGAAAATGACACACATGAACTCCTATAGGAATTCAACATATAAACGGATCACCTAATCCCGGCTAGAAGACCAGACCTTATAATAATCAAGAAAAAAAAAGAGAATTTGCAAAATTGTCGACTTTGCTGTCCCAGCGGACCACGGAATAAATCTAAAGGAATGTGAAAACAAAAATAAGTACCTTGACCTTGCTAAGGAATTGGAAAAAACTATGGTACATGAAGGTGACAATTGTACCAATCGTGATTGGTACTTTTAGTACTGTAACTAGTGGATTATTAAAAGGGCTGGGGGCTTGGGGGTTGGATAACGAGTGGAGATAATTCAAACTACAGCACTATTGAGAATGGCCAGAATACTGAGAAGAGTCCTGGAGATTTAAGAAGATCTGCTTTCTCTTAAATTCCAGTGAAAGACCATCTGCTAAGGCTGATGTGAAAAAAATCTCAATGAGCAAATAATAATAATAATAATAATGATTGCCGTCATCGGCCAGAATAATGAAAAGAGTCCTGAAGACTTGAGGAGACATACTCTAACTCAGAACTCCAGTGAAAGGCCCTGAGCCGATGCTGGTGTTAAAAGCTCTCCAAAAAGTATAATAATAATAATAATAATAATAATAATAATAGCTATAATGATAATAATCTCTCCTAATAGCAGCACAAAACAACGCCATAAGAACCAATCATATCAAAGCGAAAATAGATAAGACTCAACAAAATAGCAAATATAGGTTATGTGATGATAGACACGAAACCATCATAATAAATTTTCTCATCAAGATCTGATCTTGTACTTTAGGCGTCAGCTTAGATGCGATAGAAAACGCTTGGACCGCATAACATTCAACAAAAGTTGGGTGCATGCAGCGAGCCTGGTCGTACGAAAGGGGGCAACGTTGGAGTCATCCTTCCCTCCTCTTCCTGCGCATGGCGATGGCTGAACGGGTCCTTCGGGACCCCACCCCGGGTAAGTAGGATCTTACGTTTTTCCAGTCTTCCTGAACCTCTAGTTAGTTGTGTGAGTGGTGTCATCTTCCCTTTCAGTTAGCTGTTAGATTCACAAGATCCACCCCATACCCTTTTCTTTTTTTCCACCCAAATCACTTGCCAATCTTTTTTGAGGACCTTGATCACACATTACTGTATTCCATATTGTCTTATCTCCAGGCCGCTCCCTCCCCTTCATGTTTTTCTTTTATCCCGATTAGGATAGGCCCCCTCCCCCATAGGGACAGCCCGGCTTGTTTTCAGTCTATCCATGAGACCGGAAAACTGTCGGCTCGCCACATCATAGGGGGGGATGGGAGGGAAACTAAACGGGGTTTATTTTATGTTTTCTTAGAGCTTTTTTCTCCATTCCTCCATCACACTGTTTGTTCAAATTGTATTTTTATCATCTCACCTCATCGGCTTTTAAGTAAGTCTTTTTTCCATGGAGTGAATGAGGCATTATGGTGGCTGTTTGTGCGTTTGGTGACGAAGGAATGGATTTATTGTAAAGAGCGAATGAAGATGATTGGAACTAGCTAGGGCTCCCTTGTAAAAATCATATAATAATGTAGTTTTCGTCCCTTTCCCTTCCCCTTAAAACATTTCAGGCCTTGTGCCCCCTTTTTTTTTTTAAATCTATCTTTTTAAAAATCGAAATAAAATCACATAATAAACGAATGAAGCAAATTAGCAAAGAAGGAGTGTAAGACTAGGCACGACAGGGTAGGCTATGTGATCCACTGGAGATGAGCAAAAAAAATAAAATCTGACCATACAAACAAATGTATATGAACAACCCAGCTTCTCTCCGAGAAAATAACACACATAAACTCCATCACTTTAACCATTATACCACGAGGACACCCGCTCAATATGCCTGGGTGGGCACGAGTCTGAACATTAGTTACAGTAATAACCTAAGACACGAAAAATGTAGAAGCTTAAAAAAAGAAAACAGATTTAAACGCTAAATGTTAGTTTTAAAAAAATGGGCGTTGAACTTTTTCAAAGCTAAAATTTAATAATTTTAAAGGAGTAATTTTGCGTTTTTTTCTGCTTAAGTCTTCTCTTTCTTACAAGAGTACCAGGTCGTATGTGTGAGAGGGGCACAGTCAATAATACGCTCCTGGGTCTAGTATAGCCCCAACATGCTACCGATGGATAATGACAAATTCAAATCCTAATCGAAGTGCGATTCAGATGATAAATCAGCGTACTTTTATCGGTGGGTGCTTACTTGATAGTTACATGGGGGATCCATCAGCATGATGTGAATGTAGGCAAATCTTATTTCAGTTACAAAGGGACAAAAGTAACAATGCATCTGAGATATACCAAAGGAAAAACGGACTAGCGAAGACAAGAAGTGTTTACTCAGACGAGACACAACGAGGTAGAAAAGGTGATCCACTAGGAATTGCGTAAGAAACTGAAATTCGAATATGCAATTAAATGGTATACGCTGAAACCAGAATACGTTCTAGAGACTGAAACGCATAAAATTCTCTGGAAATTTAAAACACGAATGGATCACCGACTCCCAGCCAGACCTTGTCTTAATCTACAACAAAAAGAAGAATTTGCTCTCTAGTGGTTTTAGAAGTGCGCCAGACCACAGAGTGACACTAAAAGAAAACAAAACATTGATAAATACTTTGACCAGGTCAAAGAAGTAAAAACGCCGTGTAACATGAGGGACGGTGAAAATAATTGTGATTGGTAAATTGAAACATAGACTCTGAGTAAATCTTGGCTTATTTATAAATGTATACATATTGAACAACTAACCAGTACCAATCTCCACAGCCCTGTACGAACATAAGGATGTAGTACAGAGGACCTGCCGGATATGATGGATGATAGAGACAAATGACAAGAGAGAGACAGAGAGACAGAGTGAGAGAGAGAGAGAGAGAGAGAGAGAGAGTCAGGAAAATCCGTGCGAGCAGCACGACATGATAATATAAATATATTAGCTAAGTAGATATTTGAAATAAAGAAGCTGAGTAAATGTTTTTTTATAAAGTTTCTCTGACAAAAGACACACAAATATACTATTGGTTTACGAAGTTTAGCTTAGAAGTACAGATATATGATATAATGGGTTGAAAGACTGAGTATTTCAAAATAGGAATGAAGTGAAAAGTCGCTTCTAAAATAACTATAACAAATAAGAAGTGGTTCATAAATCCTCAGTCAGAGCCGAACACCAATCTTCGTTTTTTCTTAGTTTTGTTCACGGAAAACCTGGTAATGCATATTATGGTAGGATGTTATAAAGATGATAGAGTGTAGTACCGAATGCTTTCGTTGCTTAAACGATAGACCATCTTAAACTGATAATCAGGCGTCTTCCATGCAAAAAGAAGGTTACTTTAGGCCTCACAAAGAATTAAATCTTTATTATCTTTGATATGCGTTGGTCTTTGCGGTAGGAAAAATAAAAATTACGATAAAAATGTTCGCTACAATTAAAAGATAAATGGAAAAATAGTCAACACGAATTATAATAATCTGAAAATTAATAAATAGAATAGGCTATCAACACAAATAATCTGTAAAAAAAACTATAACAACAATAACAGCAAACGTATGGGTGACAGATAAGAGACGAAGTATAGAATTACAGATTTTAATCGGCCTTTGCGATTACGACCGCTGTCATAGTTTACATACCTGATACGGTTAACCACTTTATAAAGTAAATTTGTCGAGCTTAGTCAAGGGTAACCTGAAGGTTCCCTTTTCTATAGCTAATACACAAAGGTGTAGGGGAGGGGGCTACTCCATTCCCTGGATTGCTCCACTTTACCCTTGATCTTTACCTTATAAGGTTGAGTGTTAAGCAAGGCGTCATCAGGTGCCATTTTTTGAGTCTTTGGTATGACTCGACCTGGGATTGAACCGCGGTCCCCCGAAACATTGGTGAACACTCTATTTATTAGGCCAATGGTCGGGTAACCACTCTATAGTGAGTCAAAAAAGGGACGTTTGTTCTCATCTAATCGAAAGTTTATACTTTATTAAAATTTTTGAAACGTTCTTTTCGTCACCGTTCGGGATATCTCGACTAAATCTGCGATTGAAAAGTAGCTAAACTTAAATGATAAACAAAAATTCTAGTAAATAATAATAATAATAATAATAATAATAATAAATATAGCAAAAAGAACAACTGATAATGCTTAATCTAAAAATGTCTACGATTAGAGAAACTATTTTTGTCTTTCTAGTAACATTCGAAATTAAAAAAGATAAAACAACACTAAAAAAAAAAAAAATAGAACTCTCAAAATTGTAATTATGTCTGGTTACCTTCAGTTTTTCCGATGCGCCTAATCCATATGATAAGAAAACTGCTTGTGTCCCCGTGGACCACTTAAGTATACTGTGCTGCGCATTTGACTGTTTTTTTTTTTTTTTTGCAACAACCAATGATACGTGGTAAAGTGATCTACACTCGCTCAAAATCAAGTGTTTCCAAGCGTTTCTTAGTTAGAGAGTGTATTAGAGAAAGATCTTCGCTGACAGGGTCGGCAATATGAGTGGAGTATGATGTAGAAAAACCCAAAGCTCCTCATTGACCCAAGTACATCATGTCCGGCGCCCCAATTATAGTAAGGAGCGTATTAAAAATATCCTCTTTTTATTGAATTCGAAAGTGGATTCAGGGTTTAATTGTAAATTTGCCTCTTGATATTTAAATTTGGATTAAATATTGGTATTCTCTTAGAATAGGCGAGAAAATTTCCAATTATCCCCTATAATATGATTGTACTGAGAAGAGATTGATAAAAACGGTTAAATGAAAGTTTGACTGTTTTGAATCGTGACTGTTTGGAAAAATGTTCTTTTTTTATTATAGTCGTTTGCATTTTTGTTTGGTGGGGGTCTGATTTTTTATTTGTTTCTTTGTTTCTTTTTTTGTGGATAAATATTTGGTCATTTCAAAAAAAAGTAATCAGGGAAACTTTCAAAACCTTAAGTAATTACGTTTTACCAATGACAATGTCAAAACAAATGTACGTTAAGATTTATTAATTATCCGTAAAAATGCAATCACCTTGATATCAGCGATTGCAGTCTAACAGGAATCCAATTTTTTTTTATTTCACGTATACAACAATTGTGGTTTTCCTCTGAAAAAAAAGTTTGAAAGACCGTTTCCAAGTTCTTTGTTTCTGAATGTTCTGCCTCTTATAAAATGTTCTAGGATTCGAAGCATCTCAAAAGAGCTAAATCTTATCTTATACTTATTGGTTTTGCTGGCTTCCGTCATTGAAAATGATGGGAATTATATTTTTGACGATAATATTTAAATGAATGTAACTTAGATTTGTCTTTATATACTCTCTGGAAAAACGTCATTACATTCAAAGGTTTTCCGTATATATATATATATATATATATATATATATATATATATATATATATATATATATATATATATATTGACTAGTAATGCGCTCACAAATGAAGACTGCCTCAAGCCTTTCATCTCTTCTTCATCATTTACAAATTTATTGCCTTTTATATTGTGATTTTCCAACATAACGACATCTTCGAGCCAAATAAATGTTCTTCAACCTTTGAAATAATGCAAAGTTATTTAATAAATGAGAAGTCGTTAAATTAAAAGTGAAAATTTAATTTTAATGTGAAACCAGCCCCTTTAGAGTTCACATGCCGTTCAGTCGTTATATATATCTGTCATGTAATAAGTACAGAACGTAAATTTTTGTTCGTGAATTTCTACTCACACCATCATATTAAAATAAAGAAAATTGAATAGTCATTATTTATTTCCCTTAAAGCCATTAGAATTTGTAGCTCTAATGATGAAATTGATTATATAGATTTTCTTTGCGCAATCTTCAATATCTAAAACCTATTACAGAATGGTCTGAAATAAAAGATCTTAAAATTTATAAACGAAAAAGTTATACAAATAATTTCAGTAACAATTTTTCATATATATATATATATATATATATATATATATATATATATATATATATATATATATATATATTGATCTCGAAACGAGGTTAACGAAAGCATGGACAGCTATCAATAGGCTATCGACTATATGGAAATCTGACCTAACCGATAAAATGAAACGCAGTTTCTTCCAGGCAGCGGTCACATCGATACTGCTATATGGATGCACTACATGGACGCTAACAAAACGGCTGGAGAAGAAACTAGATGGCAATTACACAAGAATGCTGCGTGCAATCCTCAACAAGTCCTGGCAGCAACACCCCACGAGACACCAACTGTACGGCCACCTGCCCCCTATCACGAAATCTATTCAAGTTAGGCGAACCAGACATGCAGGACATTGCTGGAGAAGCAGAGATGAACTCATAAGAGATGTTCTCTTATGGATCCCCACACACGGCCGCGCAAAAGCAGGACGACCAGCACGAACGTACATTCAGCAGCTATGTGAGGATACAGGTTGTTGTCCTGAAGACCTACCTAGGGCGATGAACGATAGGGAGGAGTGGCGAGAGAGGGTCAGGGATATCCGTGCTGCCAGCACGATATGATGATGATGATGATGATTTCTAATTATAATTCGATCATAGGCCTGATTGTTTCACTGTATCTACCTATTTAGGTAAATAATTTTAGAATAGGGAAAATATCCCATATTTAAATGAATTTTGATTAATTATGAGTAAGTTTTATTCATTTCTAATAGTTCCCATATAATCTCTCATAAGAATAATTTTTAAAGTAGATTTGTATTACAAACCATAAGATACGCGTTATTCTTTTGAAAATATGATAACACATTTTTAAAATATTTTGTTGTAAACGGGATTTTTTATAGACATATTTTTTGAGAATTTTCAAATATTCATTAGTTTTAAAATTTTGTAAATATCAACACCAAATACGATATCCTCTTAGGAAACAAAAATAATCGGACACATATTTCGTCAATAAGTTTTGAAACAGAACGCTAGAAACGATATCAGAACGTTAATTCATTTTTTTTCGTTTCATTTCTTCATTTGAAAATAATTTCCGGATGATAAATCATATTGCCACATTACCCTGAAGGTGGATTAACAACAACCCCACCCCCCCAAAAAAAAACTGAACGTTATGTATGGGCTTATTAACGTATAAGAATATATATATCATCGAATTATTTTATTTTCAAATTTTTCTGCTCTCATAGTTTTATTTGCATTTTTATCTTATATATATATATATATATATATATATATATATATATATATATATATATACGAGATGCATACCATAAGTTTCCAGACTTTTTCCTGATGGGCACTTTTATTAGTATTACTCATATGAAACTCTAGTCCCCTTCGGTGTAATCTCCTCCGGCTCCAATGCATTGTAGTAACGTTCCAACAACTTCTGGAAGACCCCATGGAAGTCATCTTGTGTGAGCGTGTCCACCATCTTCGTCACAGCGTTTTTCATCTCCTCAATTGTCTCATAACGACAGCGTCTGAGTTTAGGGAATAACCGAAAGTCACAGGGAACAAGGTCTGGAAAATAAGGAAGCTGAGGAAGTCTTGATGACCATCTTGGTCAAACAGTCTGTGACAAGGACGGAGTTGTGGGCTGGTGTATTGTTCTGGTAGAAATGCCACTGACCCGATTTGAAGAGTGCTGGCCTCTTCCCTAGGAATCTCTTCCTGATCTCCCTTAAAGCCTCAACATTGTAACCCAAACTCTAACCCTTTGGCCAATCAACTCTGCTGTATTGACTTCCTTCCTCCTCGCACATCTCTCATCATGCCTCACAGACTCTTTGGCTTCCTTGAATCTCTTATGCCACTCAAAAACTGATGATCGATTCATACAAGATCCTCCAAAAGCAGTCTGAAGCATTTCATACATTTCTGTGGCATTTTTTTTCCAAGTTTAAAACAGAATTCTATTGCATATCGTTCTTCTAAAGTGTCTGATTACATTTTTGAAATTCACCAGCAGTGACAATCAGGCTTTAGTAGGGTGTATTCCAGTTGCTGCTGTAGCTATTCCCTTGAATCTGAAACTATAAAAATTGGTCAGTCATCTCATAACATGTATAGCAATAACATACTGAATTTTCAAGTGTCTACACCGATTGTAAATGCCTATACGAAGAAAGTCTGGAATCTTATCGTATGCACTTCGTATATATATATATATATATATATATATATATATATATATATATATATATATATATATATATATAGAGAGAGAGAGAGAGAGAGAGAGAGAGAGAGAAATGCTTCCAGACGAGTGTGTGCTATGCATGCCACACATGACTCTTCGAGTAAAATTGTTCAATGCAATTATATGTAAAGAAAGTCTAAAAGTTACAATAATGAAACCATTATGTTATTCACATCAATATAATTTCAATATTTTTATAAATAATTATTTAACTATTCATTATTTTAGCGATTAAACTTTACTAATCATAACAGTGACCCGTTTTAATACACGCCTCTTATTATATATATATATAAATACATATATATATATATATATATATATATATATATATATATATATATATATATATATATATATCATTGTGTTTTTTCTGCATATTTCCTTCCAACTGCTAATCTCTGTCTCATAGACAGTTCCGATGATTTAGAAAAAAGTGTTCTATAGGTGTGTCAAACTCCACCATTTTTGCATACTTAATATGGCACGTCTACCTGGTGCTATCAGAAATACAATGTTCTGTTATTTATAATATTTTTATCTAATTTTAGTTATTTATTTATTAATCATTTATTTGGCTTTATTCCTGATATGATTTGAAAATTCATTATCCCGGCGTATTTGTTTGATGCTAATTGAATCTTTGTAGAATAATGAATGTGAAGGGAAAATTCGTCTGGCTCGGTTAATCATATTTTTTATAATAGCTTTTTTTATTTTGGGGGCGAGTATATTCCATAGTAAGTTTTTAACTATATCTTTCCATAAGATATCGCTTGACTTTTTAACGAACACTGAGAAATACACCATTTGAATATCAATAAAGAATGGACAAACAGACTCTTCGCAATTATCGATATTAATATATATATATATATATATATGTATATATATATATATATATATATATATCATTGTGTCTTTACACATATTTCCTTCAAACTGCTAACCTCTGTCCATAGACAGTTCCGATGATTTAGGAAAAAGTGTTCTATAGGTGTGTCAAACTCCGTCATTTTTGTATACTATATATGGCACGTCTACCTGGTACTATCAGAAATACAATGTTCTGTTATATTGTCATTGCAAAATAACTTAATCGTAATATTTTTAGCTTGGTGATATTTTTAGCTCTCGGCAGCAAAACAAAATTGTGTCGAGGATATATATATATATATTTATCATCTTTATTAATTTTCATTTAAATTGAGTGCATTTGTTTGCGAGAGAGAAGAAAGATTTAAATTGAAACAAATAAAGTAATTGAGAGTAATGTAATTTTATGTACATGTAAACATTCAGCGATTTCTGACTATATATGTTCATTGCGGCAATCCATTCAGTTCAGAAGATTTATTTGACGAAACAAGATCGGCTTTTGCTTCGCCTACTCAAAATGATTTTAGGCACGGAAGATAATATGAAAAAAAAATTTAGGGGAGAAGAAAATATATGGAATGTAGATTGACAGTAAGAAAATACTTCAACAAAGAAAGAAAGAAAGAAATGTTTCGTAAATATTGCTGTATACAAAGAAAAGCTGAAAAACGCAGAAAGATGCTTTGAGAATGCTTAACTGCAATATAAATATTGGTTTGATACAAAAGTCACTGAGAAAGAAATAGGATAAAATCAGAATGAAAAGAAACTATTTAAAAAAGAAAGAAAGAATAACGGTAGGTGCAAAATGGGAATAAAAAAGAAGACAATTCAAAAAAGAACGCAATAAAGAAAGAAAAAAAGAAGAAAGAAAATGATAACATGCGAATAAAAAAGGAACGATTCCAGAAAAAAAATCGATTGTAGACATTGAAACCTCAAAATGAAGAAAAGAGCTAAAAACTTAAAGAATTCAAAAAGAAAGAAAGAAAGAAAGAAAGAAAGAAAGAAAGAAAGTGTGAATAAAAAAGGAACATTCGTTGCAATTCAGGAAGACTGAGCAAACGATAGATTCTCAGAGATAATAATGTCTCGACATTACAAGTGACAGATTGTACTAAGTTAGACGGTACCAATAGCAAGAAACGATCACTTAATTGAACTATTCTCCAATATCTTAAGCAGATTTATTTTACAAGGTCACATTGGTTTTAGGCTTTCCTTTAGAAGATGTAATTGGTTTTCTCACACCGAATTTTCTAGAGTAAACGCTGTCACAGTGAAACTTTGACGATTTTTTTTATTTTGTAGAGTTTTTCTATTTTTAAAAACATAGCTGTACTGAAGAACAGTAATAGGAACGAATTTCTTTATTCCAACAAAAAGAAAACATCCTTTACAACTTTAAATATTTTGATGATCCGATTTTTTCTATATTTTCGTAACAATGACATATGAAAAATGGCACTTAGTAGCGAGATTTATGCAATCACCGTAGCGTTGAATGAACTAAGAGAATCGAGAGATTTCCCAGAAATTTAGCAACTATATCAATGTGCTATCTGCTGTTGAACTTACTTTAGTCGTTATAATTCATTAAGCGATGTGCCCGTGGTGTAATGGTTATCGTCGTAGGAAATGGACATGGCGAAACGAGTTCAAATACTGGACGAGACTGACTGCATTTCACAAAGCACTAATACACTTGGGAAAGGTATGAATCCAATTATTCTCCCTCCAGTTATGGGTAAATAGTTGGACAGACTGAGTTCTTCAGCCTTGGTGAGGCAACTAGTCTAGGAGAAGGAAAACTCTGAATTCAAACCAGTTAAACTCCGCTTAAAAATTGACCTTGTGTCATATCCTTTCATAATCAATAAGTCTTTTTATCTTTGGAATTACTTACTTACTGCTTCTTCATGGAATAATCTAGCTGTTGGGACATTTTTGTGTATTTTTTTCTTTTTTTATACACCTTGATTTTATTTATTCATCATTCAAACGTTAAATCTTTTACCAAGACAAAAGTAAGTTTATCGTGTCTTTCCTTCCGCTGTGTTTAGTGTTAGTATATCATGGATAAAAGATATCCCATCAGCTATTGTCCTCCAACAAGGATGGGTTTGGTATTAAATAAACAACGAAGGGTGATATGCCATTAAACAAAGAAACTCATGCACAAATCCAGTCACAGGTAAATCTGGCAAAGTAAAAACATCATCTACTGTTTAGAATGCACACACTGCTCCAAACAATATATATGGAATAATAATAGATAGTAGAACAGCATTTTCGCCTTTTCATGCCTTTAAGAAAGACACTAAATTCACTATAATGCAGAAGAACGACTCAAAGCAAGCCATCTATTTTTGCCATCGTATTAGTGCGAGTCTCGTAATGGTTCTATTCCCCTTAAGTATTATTTATATCGTTATCCAGTTTTTTCTAGGCTAGCCCGGCCTTGTTATTTTCTTTTTAATATGGTGCAGTGCCCATGTTATAAAATACCGATTTGGAATATCCACCATCAAAACCCTTAAGGATTCCTTCCTCAAAGTTCTATATTCTGTTAAATTCAAAATACTCAGCTTAAAATGCTTTGCAAAGGAATATTTACCTCTGCTCTAATCCATTCTTTCTAAATATCTCTTCAAATCAACGTAAATCAGAAAGTGGTTGAACCTAAATTTGAATAGAAAATTTTAAAGCAAGCTCTTCTTACAATAATCACGTGTTCTTGGCGTTTGGCCTTTTCGTTTTCTCTCCATAAAGGCATTGTTTTATTTGTCCAATAAAAACAAAGAAACGACGAGTGTGCCGTCTTGTCTTTGAGTCGGATAGTTTATTGATGGTTTTATTTTACATGCAGACTGGCTCGTGACCATCTCTAAATGAAGTATAATACCCTCACTAATGTATACAATGGTTAGATAAAAAGAAGACGTCTTCTTTCGGCTTAGGAGAGCCGAAGCATCGACCAGTCCTATCAATGTCTATTTCTTACTAATTTATAATCGAAATTATCAACGACCCGTTTATCTTTATATTTAGCTATCGAAAATTCTTACGAAATGCATGTATACTAAGTTAGACTATGCATTTCCAGCAAGGAATTTGATTAGAAAAAATCTAAATTATTAGACGTTCTACATTGCTATAAGGATAGACACAAAGACGATACCTACGGCTTTCAAATCATTAAATATCCATGGCATTTAATTGGAACCGCTTGTGTTAAAAGAATTCAAACTTCCTCTTAAGTCAGTGATTTCATTATTTCACTCCCAAACTCATACGAAACACGCACACACACACACACACACACACTATATATATATATATATATATATATATATATATATATATTGTGTGTGTGTGTGTTTCGTATGAGTATATATATATATATATATGTTATTTTGGGGTGGCGAACTGGGGTGATCATCTCGAGTGGGGTTCAGCTGGCCAGGTAGGGTATTATGTTGAAAGAACCAAAACCCCCAATGAGCCGACTAAAAGACATAACTAACGACGACACTCAGCGGCTTTTTAATCAAACAAATGTATTTTTACACACACATGAAAGCACACACACACACACACACATACACACACACACATATATATATATATATATATATTCTAATCATAGGTATTTGAAAAAGGAAAGAGATTTGCTTCCATTCTTTTATTTTTGAGAGTTAAAACAGTGACATTGCATAAGAATAACCATATATCCCGTTGGTGGAATCCTCGTGATGAAATGACTTATATAGTGGACAATTACAAGGTATGAAGTGAGTTCAAAATCCTGTCGTGCTGTTACGTTCAATTTTTGACTAATATCCTAAGGAAAGGCATGCACTCCTTTATTCCGCTAGCAAGTGGTACTAATGTTCTTCTATAAGAATGGATCCGGTACTATATAGCCCACAAAGTTTAATATGCCATTAAACAAACAAAAAAAAAACAAATTTCATTAGCCCTATCGATGAGAACTAGAATACGAAGATTGCATTTTCTTGAAAAGAGCAGCCAACCCACCACACACCAACAAAAGGAGGCAATCTTCGTTTGGTACCAAACTGCATTCTGTGAAGCTGCATTCGGGAGCTGAGATGATTATGCTTTTTTTTTTTTTTTTCTTGGTGGCATTACTCCTACATATCCACTGATCTAAAGTGATTCTACCTGCCAGGGTACTGTCGAATGAACAAATAGATTTGTTTGAAAATTAGTTTTGTTAAAAATATCTGAAACTATATAGCAGTGCGTAAAAAATAAGTATCATTTAATTTGATTAGTTGACTGAAAAGTAATTATTGATTTAGTAATTTTTTCTGCTTCTGAGCAGTGAATTTCTGGAAAATGTTTTTCGTAGTATTTAACTTATAAATAAAAAGCAAACAAACTTTACAGCTTGAAATAATAGTCAAAAAAGTTAGTTAATTTCGAATTTGTGTGTGCGTAATTGTCACTCATTGATAAACGGCAGGATGTAGTGAAAAGGTTTTTTTTGAGGAATATAATTAGAATACCCTGGCTTATATGAATCTTCACGGCAATTTGAGATTGAATGAAACTTTTGTAGCATGTGAATATCATTTTTAACCATTTAAATTCTCAGTAGACGGAAGTAAACTACTTGAAACTAATTAGAATAACTTGGCCGTTGGCAAACACTAATCATTATGCCAATGACCAAGTTATTGGCATAATGGTTTGAGTGGTCGCCAATGGCCAGAGAGACCGGGGTTCAATCCCTAGTCGAGTCATACCAAAAACTCACAAAATGGTATTTGATGCCGCCTTGCTTAACACTCAGCATTATAAGGTACGGATCAAGAGAAAAGTGTAGTAATCTAGAGATTAGATTAGCACCCCCCTTACTACATTGTGTAGTAGCTATTGAAAAGTGATCCTTCGAACCGCCCGAAACAATGGTCACCAACAACTTAGAATAACAAACTCATTTCTAAACGTTATAATCAATATTTACCACATGTTCAACGAGAACTGTTCATGAGTCGTATATGTATATATATATATATATATATATATATATTGGTGCAGCAAAAAAACTGTGGGAGCAGAGATATTACAACAATAGAACCTCTTTTGATAAGCAGGATTAGAATATAAGTATTACACTCTCTAAATGCATATGGGAAATGAAGGATGAAACACGCAGTACATCAGCTGTAATGTATAAATGACATAGAGCATGCAACAAAAGGACAAAAATATACTTACTATGTTTAGAAGAAAGTTTAATATAGAGGAAGTAACTAAAGAAGACATATCATTAAGTAAATCATAAGTGCGGACACGAAACAAATGTATTGTTGTGCTCTCTCTCTACCACTAAACTGTCTATTTGTATCAAGCATTTTCATATACTCTTTAGCAACAATAAAAAAAATCAACCAAGAACATATATATATATATATATATACTTGGCTGATGATTTGTAATTGTTCTTGATATGATCGTGGAACTTCATTATCAGATATATACTTCATGTAATCATCCTGAAGAAGTTAAATCAACATCTCTTTCCGTTCTTAAGTAGTTGTCTGAAGAATAGTCGATATATATATATATATATATATATATATATATATATATATATATATATATATTATTATTATTATAATCATTATTATTATTTTATAGGATTGAATTAGAACTGCTTATTTGTATAAAAATGGATATGGCATTAAATAACCTACAAAGGTTGAGATGCCATTAAACCTAAACAGTTAATTGCTCCCAGTCACAAGCATGTCTTTAGGAATGCAACAAATTCAGCTTCCAGTTCAAATCGGTTTGGTTTCTTTGTTTAATGGCATGCTAACCTTTCTAGGTTATTTAGCCCCAAAGCCATCCTTCTAGAAGAACAGTAGTGGTACTATTTAACTGATAGTTGGGAGGACAAGGATTTCATATCTTTTCCAAGGGTATTTTTCGGAAAATAAACGTTATAGCGTAACACGAGTTCAAACTCACTCATTAACCATTACACCAGGTGGAAACCGTTTATAAATTTGGTTGGAAATAAACAGTTAGCAAAGAATAATGATAATGTAAGTCCAAGATAGTCCATGCTTTCGTTAACCTCGTTTCGATGTCCTTTTCGGTTGATTCGACGCTGCTTCCTAGGTACGTGAATTTGTCTACTAGTTTAAGAGGGGTTCCTTTTAGAGTGGAGATGTCCCCCGTTTGGTTATAGCACATATATTCCGTTTTGTGTGCATTAACATGGAGGCCTATGCTTGCTGCTGCTCGTTCCAAACTATGCAGAAGTGTTTCGGCTTGGTCAGGTGTATTTGCCAGTATCGCTATGTCATCGGCGTAGTCGGCGTCGGTAATTGTTGCTGCGGGGTATCTTCTGCTTCTTTTCTTCGTCAGTTCGAAGTCATTCTCTTTGATTTTGTCAATCGATGTTCTAAGTACGTAGTCTAGACAAATGATAAAGAGATACGGAGCCAGTGTGTCCCCTTGTAGTACTCCTGCTACAATGTCGAAGTATTCTGTGTCTCCATCTGGTGATCGTACTTTTACTTTAGTGTTTCTATAGAGAATCGTTATTGCCGCTACGGTTTCTTTAGGTATGCCGTACGCTAGTAGGATTTGTTCCATCTTTCCTCTGTGAATGGAGTCGAAAGCCTTGGTAAGGTCGACAAATATTAATGTCGCTTGTAGGTTCTTTGCCCGTACACCTTCAAGGATTCTGCGGATGGTTAATATTTGTGAGGTCGTGGATCTATTTCTTCGGAAGCCATTTTGGTTTTTTCTAAGTATGTTGTCGATTTTGGGTTCTATTCGGTTTCGCAGAAGGGCATTGTAGATTTTGGCAGCTATGGATGTAAGTGTTATGCCTCGGTAGTTTTTGGCTAATCCGAGGTCCCCCTTTTTAGGTAAGGGGAGTATGCATCCCTTCGTCCATCTATCTATCGGATTTTGATTGTATACTGCGTTGCAGTGTCGGAGCAGTATGTCATCGAATTGTCTGGTCTTCCATACTTCCGGGGGAATTTCGTCCAGCCCTGCAGCTTTCCTATTTTTAATTTTTCTGAGAACCGAGTCAAGTTCTTCTTGTGTGAACGGTCCAAGTTTAATGTCTAATTGTTTGCTAATTATTCTGGTGATTGGTTCATGTGTTATTTTTGGTGGGTTTCCAAGTAAGTTTTCGAAGTGCTGTTTCCACTCTTCTTCCATGAAATATGATGAAATAATAGTTTTTGACCAACTAGCAGAGTTCTTTTTTCTTTTTCTAGGCTATCGACTATATGGAAATCAGACCTAACCGATAAAATGAAACGCTGTTTCTTCCAGGCAGCGGTCACATCGATACTGCTATATATATGCACTACATGGACGCTAACAAAACGGCTGGAGAAGAAACTAGATGGAAATTACACAAGAATGCTGCGTGCAATCCTGAACAAGTCCTGGCAGCAACACCCCACAAGACACCAACTGTACGGCCACCTGCCCCCTATCACGAAAACTATTCAAGTTAGGCGAACCAGACATGCAGGACATTGCTGGAGAAGCAGAGATGAACTCATAAGAGATGTACTCTTATGGATCCCCACACACGGCCGCGCAAAAGCAGGACGACCAGCACGAACGTACATTCAGCAGCTATGTGAGGATACAGGTTGTTGTCCTGAAGACCTACCTAGGGCGATGAACGATAGGGAGGAGTGGCGAGAGAGGGTCAGGGATATCCGTGCTGCCAGCACGATATGATGATGATGAAGTCCAAGATCAGTAATAACCTCAGAAGTAACATTTTCTCTATGTAAATAAGAATAGAAGCGGAGATCAAAGAAGACAAAGAATTTTGGAAGCAATTCGTTCTGTTTAAAGGTTATTTTATGTTGAAATAATTTATGATAATCAACAAGCAATTGTTACATGTGTATTTTATTTACAGGTATGTAATGTTAGTTTGTTTGGGGTATTTTGGTTTGTTTGTTTTTGTTTTTTGTGTTTTTTTGCTTTTGTTTTTTTCTTCTTTAATTGGACGATTGACTTTACTGATACATAAATGGATTAGACATTCTGTTAATCTGAAGATTATTTTTGAAAATTTTCGATAAACTTATTTTAAAATAAACGACCTAGAATACGAGCATTCACTATATTTCAGCTAATATATATATATATATATATATATATATATATATATATATATATATATATTCATTTTTTTACTTGTTTCCTTCAAGATTTCTGTTGGTTTTGTTACTTTTCTTTCTTTTTCAAGGTATTTCCAATAATATATGTGGAAGAAGGAGGAAGAGGGAAAGAGTATATATATATATATATATATATATATATATATATATATATATATATATATATATATATAAAGACCAAAATAGAGTAGCGAGAGAGAATGGATGATTGAGAGAATGTATAAAAATATAACATACGCAGGAAGAAAATGCCACGGTACGACGGAAAACATGCAAGCACTACGGAAATCGTTTTTTTTTAATTTCTTTCTTACAAGTTTGCAAAAACGTATTTGAGATTGTCGCTGTCTACTCTGTTTCAGGTTTGACTCCCCACTCACATACTCACTTCCTGATTCAAAGCGAAACTTTCTGTTAAAAATTGGCACCATTATGTTCTCGCCATTCACACCTGCTTCAACGATTTTTTTTCCGATTCTGACTCACAAGCAAATGCATACTTTTTTTCGTCAGAACATCGATACTTGAGCAGATGATGGGCAAGCTGGAGAAAATAAAGACAATATATATAGAGAGAGATAGATAGAAAGAGAGACAGAGACAGAGAGACAGAGAAAGACAGAGAGTAACTTAGTTTCTAACCATCATTTTAAATGAATTTTAAGAATTCAACCCGTACAAAACGTCTAATCTACCCGATGAAATGAACCGGGATTTTTTCCAAGCAAAAGTTGTGTCAGTACTACTCTATAGATGCACCTCATGGACACAGAAAAAAATGCATAGAGAAAAGGCTTGTTGGGAACTACACAAGAATGCTATGAGTTATATTGAGCAAATCCTGGAAGTAAGAACAAACGAAACAACAGCAGTATGATCACTTACCTCCCATCTATAAAACCGTCCAGGAAGAACAAGACATGCGTGACATTGCCGGAGAAGTAAGGACGAACTCTTGGGTAACGTTTGTTTTCGAACCTCTTCATATGGACGTGCTAGTGTTCATCAAATAGCAAGAACTTACCTACAACAGCTGTGCGAAGACAAAAGATACTGTTTAAATTATCTACTTGGAGCGATGGACGAAAGGAACAGCCGGAGAGAGAGAGAGAGAGCGAGAGAGAGAGAGAAAGAGAGAGCGAGAGAGAGAGAGAGAGGGAGAGAGAGATGGGGTTATCCGTGTTAGCAGAGCAACTTGATGATGATGATGATGATATATATATATATAGGGAGAAATAGACTGAAAAAGATATAGATTATTAGATCTAGAGTCATATGAATGTCTATCGGTTCCTATGGTAGAAAAAATGTCCTCAATGGTATTTAAAGAGTTTTTAATTGCATAGGAATCATATTGCTGATTTTATGATTGAGAATACATTATGAAACTGGCAGTAACGTGAAGAAAGTGTTTACTCATAAAATCTTTTCTTAAATATTTTTCTATGGTTTAAGTGAGAATTTAGAGATATCAAATGTATATATATAATTGAATTGGCCGATCGTAGTCAAGGGTGACCCGAAGGCTCCCTTTTCAATAGCTACTACACCGAGATGTTGGCGGGGGCGCTACTCTATTCCCTGGATTGCTACACTTTACCCTTGATCCGTACCTTATAATACTGAATGTTAAGCAATGCGAAATCTATTACTATTTGTGAGTCTTTGGTGTGGCTTGAGCTGGGATTGAACCCCTGTCTCCAGGACCATTGGTGAACACTCTACTCAATGTGTGTGTGTGTGTGTGTGTGTGTGTGAGGACTATTCAATAAAGTAGGTGAAATTTGGATAAGAAGTTGAACATTTTCAAGAAAATCAGCAGTGATGTGATCTTTTCATGTCCAACAAAATTGAATGACTCACTTTTGTTAAAGCCTGGAGAACGCACTTTGATTTCTTCCATTTCGAAAAGTCTCCAAACAAGATTTTTGTAAGATTAAGATATGTTTTTCCACAAACCAATTTCAAACAATACAGAGTATACATTTATGAAAAAAATCTTTGAAAAAGTATGTTGCATTTTTTAAAAAATTCCTCCTATTTATTGGTTTGGTTTGGTTTCTATATTAAATGGCATATAAACCTTCGTAGATCATTTAATACCGATGTCATAATTGAAATGAAACAATAGTATTACTATTTTCTTGATTTTGCGTTAACATTCGGGCTTATAGCCCTTGGAAAGACATGAGCATCTTATTCCATCTGTTATGAGTAAAATAGGACAGCACAGATAGAAGGATAAGAGGTCGACACCCTTCTTGTCCAAAAGTGAACATAAAAGCAAGATTAGAACGCGACCTCACGTACTACAATGTCTCATTCGAGCACAATAACCATTCCTTACTTGAATGACCTCCACAACCAAACACACACACACACACACACATATATATATATATATATATATATATATATGTGTGTGTGTGTGTGTGTGTTTACGACATTTTTATATTAATCCATGAACGCTGATATTCCAGTACACAAAGAGCCAACACATTTTACTACTTCTCCGTGAAACAATCACTTAACTTTCAATATATATATATATATATATATATATATATATATATATATATATATCAGTAATATCTAGTCATCGTCTGAAGACAGTGGGTGTGGATTATTCGCGTATCGAATATATTAGGAATATGATATAAATCTCTGTGAGTGCTTGAAGTATGGCTATTGATACATATATTTTTCTTTTCAGGTTTATATAAGAAAACTCGCATACAGTGTGTATAGACTACAGATAAAAGGAAATTCAAACCTGGTTAAATGGAAATTATAAATTTATTTCACAAGAGAGTCAATTTTCTTAACATCACACTCAATTTGAATAACGGCATATTCAAAACTTTTAATAAGGACAATTCCGCCCCCACCAACATAAATATTGACTCTAACCATCCAAGATCGTTACTGAGACAGATAACTAATGCTGTGAACCAGAGGATTAAAGAATTTTTGAGGAGAGCAAAAGTATATATGAGGAAGTCCTCAAACATAGCGGATTCCAAAGTAGACAAAAGTATGTGATCTTAGTGGACTTCAGCTCTAATGGTAGAAGTAATAGTAGTGGGATGCGCACACTCGTCAAGGTAGGTGTCACCAATAATAATCACCCAAATAGACGAAGAAGAAATAGAAATAGAAAAGTAATCTGGTTTAACCCACTTTTTTTATAAACTTACCAGCATTAACATAGGTAAATACTTCCTAAACCTCCTAGATAAGCACTTCAATAGGAAAAATCCATTAGGGCTATTTTAATTGGAACACAGTAAAATTTAGTTACTCTTGTACAAAGAATATGGATTGTATTTTAAATAACCATAACAGGAGGTTACGAGACGGATTAAATAGAAATAGTGGGGGACCACATGTGGCGTCTTGTAACTGTAGAAGTAAAAGGGAATGCCCCTTGGGCGGACGATGCAACTCGAAGAAACTCATATACCAGGCGTGCATTTCTCCCATGATACATAATGATGATGGGGAGAGGGTCTATATAGGTATCTCCGCTGGGAATTGGAAACAAGTACTGTATAATCACCGACATTCTTTCTCTAGTCAATGACTCAGAAACCAAACCGCTCAATCTAAATATTTTGGAGCCTTAAGGATCAGGGGCGGACCCCTTAACTAAATATGGAAAATAGTCAGGAAGTCTTCAACAGCGAATAGATTCAACGGAAGATGTAACTTGCGTATTATGAAAAAATTAGTATGATTAATTTTAAAGATCGCAGACTACTGTTGAATGAACGGATCGAGCTTGTGTTTAAATGTAGACATAAAGGTAAATTTATATTATCCTGACTGGGGGCCACTGTGTCTCCTACTCTAGGCAATAGCAGGGATATTGATGCTGGATGATTTTTATTGGAATTAATAACATTTAATTCGGAAGTTGATAGTATTATTTAACGGGGAGATTGATGTAGAGAAGGAGATTCTGGGAAATTTAGATGTTAATTCAAAATTAGGGTTTTTAATTTCTGGAGTAGTTAATTCCTCTTAACCATTTATAGGGTTAATTAAAGGCACCTGGTGACTGCCAAAAGTGTTTTTTTTTTATTTTTTAGTTTTATCTTTATTTTATTTTATTTTTAAGGAGAAAGTCTAAGACCACATGAGGTGACGGAATTAACTTATGTATTAGAAGTAAACAAAGACTATATGAAGATAATCATTTTACGGACAAGCTTACATTATTCAGAAGATTCTACCTGCTATGGAAAATCTAGCATATGTTCAAATTGGGATGGGTTGATTTACAGGAACACCCTGTTCTGGTTTCTTAATGTTCCTAACACTTTATTGTTTTGATCTCCCTTTTCTTCTTACCTGAGAATTTAGAATTCATATAGTTTTTTTTCCTTTTTATTATATACACTTAAACATAATCCACTGTAATCCACATTTCCTGTTTTTCCACTTCAAGTTAAACATGTGTTGTCATCTGATGAGACGGAGAGTATAATGATATTCTCCGGCGACATAAATTTATTATGACAATTTAACCAGGTTTGAGTTTTCTCCTAATTGGGAAATATAATGGCCGAGCGGATTCATTTTCTGCCTTTGGGTTTAGTTAGGCTGAGAACCTTTCGGCTCAGCATATGGGTTAGTTAGGTGCAAACTTGAGTGCAGGTGTTAAAGCTCGCGCGGAGAGGATGTGTCGTTCATAGATGTTAAGATAAAAATCCCAGAGAAAGGTTGACCAGTGGATGGAAATGACGCCATGCAGCGGAAGTGCGCGCGGAGGATTTTGGGAGATTTGAAAAAGTCAGTTAGTTGAGTTGAGTCCTGCCTCGGAAGAAGACGGTTGGCTTTCGCTTACTCGCAGGGGCCTTGCGCGCTACGGGCGCCGCACCAGATGCGGGATGGGGCAGATGAAGACGCCAGAATAGAAAGAATGTGTGTCTCTCTCTCCTAATGTCGAAGAACCTTTAAACTCAACGGTAATCAAAAGTTTCGTACCTGAACTAAGAAGTCGTAAGTGTTTTTCGTGTTTTGAGATTCTTATGTTCTATGTGTACATGTTATGAACATTCGTGTACATTTCACACATAGCCGTATCTGGCTATGGTACAATTGCACTATATATATATATATATATATATATATATATATATATATATCTATATATATATATATATTGTCTTACCATTTTATCACCCTTCGCCATAGATTTAGAGAGTTTGCTGTAAGAAATATCTTAAGAACTAGGTCAGTCCTACTATTTACCTACTATTTACTATATGTGTAAATAATTTGCTTTTCAATGATTTGTTAATTATCGTTGTATTTTTTGTATTGCTTTATATTTGTTATATTGTTTTATATTCTTATCAAATGTTTTGATTATATGAGTTTATCTCGCCTTACCCTACTGTTCCTTCAGTGTGAGTGTATCAATTGATATACAAATGTAATTATTGGAAATTGGTGAGTAGGAAACGATTAGAAATGCTTCGTAGAACCTAAATAAATTGTCACTAATGAACACCCATAAATTCAAAGAATAGCATCTTACAAGAATATATCAACGGGTATACTGAGAGCTATAAGCTTCTTATTTAGCTTGTCCCTGTACATGAAACATGGACTTATGATAATAACTTTTCCCGCATTAATCTGTCTATAAGTGAGTGTTTTTGGAATTCTGGCATCACGCACTCAGATGACATGTCAAGCTGATCTCAGTTGAGATTGTATGAGGAAGGTTTCTGCGTTTGAACATCACGTGTAAATCACATAATTAAATTGTCCTGTCGGCTGTGTGGGCTTTAGAATACACCAACTGCTTTTCTGCAGAGGAATAAGGCTTCCCCAACGGGTGTTCTAGATATGACATTAAACAATCTGATGGGGAGGTTCAAGTAATGCTGGAGATTTGCGGAATGTGGTACCTCTTCATTCCAATCGCTCCTATACTCATACTAAACTGAAATGATTAAATTGGAACTATTTGATTAAATTGAATAGCTTGAAATAGAAATGTTTTTGACATTTAAACAGTGCACTCATGGCAAACTGAATTGTTTGAAATAGAACTGATCATTTGTATAAAAATGGATATGGCATTAAATATCTTACAAGATTGATATGCCATAAAACTCAAAAAAACAATTGCCCAGTCGGCTAGGGCTGTAGAATACACTGACTGCACCTCTGCAGAGGGGTAAGACTCCCCCCAATGAGTGTCCTGGATATGACACTAAACAATTTGATGGTGAGGTTCCAGCAGTGCTGGAGCTTTGGGGAATGTGGAGTACCCCTTCATTGCCATTGCTCCCAGGTCCACTCTGGCCCGGAGTGGTAGCACCTGATAAAACCCTATGTATGGGTTAAATAGAACTAACAGCATACTTATGCTCAACTGAATTGTTTGAATAAAATGAATAGCTTGAAATAGAAATGTTTTTGACAACTGAACCGTACTTACATTTAAACTGCATGCTTATGCTTAACTGAATTATTTGAAATATAACTATTTTTCGACATTAAAACTGTATTTACACCTAACTGAATTGCTACATATAACTGCTTGAATAGTTTGAAATAGAAATATTTTGACCATTAAACTGGCGTTAAATAACCTACAACGGTTGATATGCCATAAAACCCAAGAAACCAAACCAAACCATAAATCCCCCCCCAAAAAAAAACAACCATAATTCAAATCAGCATCTTTGGATGCCCGTTTTCTCAACGAGTTTTGAGCCAGTTTTTCGTTCTTTCAATCCGAGAGAAGTGGACTTGTTTTTCTCCTTTGTTCATTGAATAAAAGGGAAACTTTGTCTCCACCTCTGGTAAGGTATTTTATTTCAACTCTCCATTGAAATAAAATGACCAAAGTCAGAGTTTCCCCAATTTGGTGCACCTTCTTTATGCCCTGCTTTTTAATAGAACGCCGTGTACATGTCATCTCTGTAGGACACGTTTGTGTATTGCTGTGATATTCCGGTCATACTTGTTACATGTTGTTTTTTTTTTATGCATGTATGCATTAAATGTCTGATATGTTCGTGCGAATTTATCTCGTGTTTCCTTTCAATTTATTCATTTCTGGTTTGTTTGTTTTTTTCTGTTGATACGCAAATGCTGTTATTGGATCTTAGTGAGTCAGGACACGACAAAATATACTACCAAGCACGAAATACCAATAACGTCTTCAATAACTGGTAACAACCCAGATACTCTTTATAAGAGCAATACAAATTAACAAAATTAAGAAAACTATTTTTTATAAGAGGCTTAAAATCAGGGCTTTGATGAACGGTTGGTGAGAAAGAGACGGTTTCATTCCTTTCCCAGTCGTTTTAAAGCCAAGTAAAGCAAAAAAGGCTCATCGAGGATTTGAACTCAACTCACTTAACCTATTTCATACAATTACGCCAATTTACCTAGATAATCAAAAAAATGTTAAAAAATGTATGTTCTCTTTCGCTTAAAAAAAAACACAAGAAACTAGTGGTAATAGAATACCTCAAAGAACTTTCTAATATAATTATTTTACTTTTCTACGGTTCTAGTGAGTCGTATAGAAGCAATTTGATTTCTCGAACATTTTAAAATAATTTATTTCTAATATATATATATATATATATATATATATATATATATATATATATACTCACATATATATATATGTGTGTGTGTGTGTGTATGTGTGCGGATGTATGTAAGTGTGTATATATATATGTGTGTGTGTGTGTGTGTTATTGTGCATGTCCAATGGCATATATATATATATATATATATATATATATATATATATATATATATTCCATTTCTGCGAATATATAAACGTTAAAGTTCACGATAAGAAATGATAGATAGATAGATAGATAGATAGATAGATGGAAAAATAGATAAGATTTTGTGTAAGTGTGTTTGCGAAAAAGCAGAAAGAGAAAGAGAGAGAGATATAAAGAGAGAGAGAGAGGAGAGAGGTCTTAGTTTGTTCTCATCAATTTCTTTGTAACGTATATGATCTTCCCTGCTTTAACAGATGCAATTCTATTACTAAAGCACCTTTTGTGTTTTTAACTATCATTTATTATACTTATTATCTTAGGCAACATTTCTCTTTCTCTTACTATAAATATGCCGGTTCAATGGCCTATTGGTCAGAGTGTTCGCTAATAGTGCAGTAGACAGGGATTCAATCTCAGGTCAAGTCATACCAAAGACTCAAAAAATGGTACTAGATGCCACATTGCTTAACAGTCAGCATTATAAGGTACGTATCAAGGGTAAAGTGGAGCAATCCAGGGAAAGGAGTAGCGACTTCCTCTACACTTCGAAGTAGTAGCTGTTGAAAAGGGAACCTTCGTGTCGCCTACAACTATGGTCGCCAAATTTATATATATATATATATATATATATATATATATAATAGGGTATGATAAAAGATTTTTTCAAAATTTTGATTACGAGAGTCTCATTTCAGGGGTTCCGCATGTTTCTGCCGATGTCGTGAAGGTGATCAACCAAGCAGTGGATTCCAAGCTCACCTGCTAGTTTCCGACTGCTACTTTTTGGAGTACTTTCTGCAATGCCTTGGATCACGGAGTTTGATTAAATAGTTTTATGTCAACATAATCTTGCCTTATTGAAATTTCTTCAACCATGTGCTTACTGTACTGTGATCAACTCTGCCTTTAACTTTCGTACAAAAATATGTTTGGGAGATTCTCCGGCGTAATGGCTGAGTCCGATATCATAAAGTTTTCTTTTTAATTCACAAATTAATTATATTACTTTGCATGTTCATCTGTGTGGATTTCAGATCACATAAGGAGTAAAACAGTACTCAATGGTTTAAAGCAATTTGGTCACGTTGTATATGAGTCGAATGTAGTACGTACCTAAATAGAACATAACATTAGACTCACTTAAATATATATATATTGACATGATTAATTGTGGTGGATCTGACAACATATTAAGAATATGTAGAAAGTTGGATAAATCAAAAACTTAAAACCGGTTTAGAGGTGCGATATTTCGTTTTTTTTTTATTTCATTTTAAGAGCTTTTTTCAACGCTTTGAAAAAAGTTCTTATAAATGAAAGAAAAGAAAGAAATATTGCTCCTCTTAACCGGTTTTAAGTGTTAGATTTATCTAACTTTCCACATATTTCTATCATATATATATATATATATATATATATATATATATATATATATATAATGTTAAAAAATGCAATGTTTTTGCATTATCATACCTATAAATTGTAGTATTATGTGCACTATAAATCCGTTACTTAAGTTTCATGTGTTTTATTTAATATTCAGTTTTATTTAATCACCAGAAATTTAAAGGGGAAACCAGAAATCTAAAGGGAAAAAAGGAAAACGAAATGAGTATTTGTTTTTTCCTCCTTTTTACTATTTATCCCTATTTTTTATGTCTAATTTTCAATCATTGTTTCAACCTTACATTCACATTTCTTTTGAGTTTCTTTTATTCTTAACTCTATTTTTCCACTCAGTATTGAAGCTAAATTTATATTTCTTCTTATACTTTCATGTTCCTTTAATCACTATTATATCATGTTGCTTTTTAGCATCCATGTTCTTCTATTTTTTTCTTCCTTTCTTTATTGAAGAACATATGTCGTCTTGACAAGATAAAAAAAAAATGAACCATCGTCCCTAATCTAAAGTTATCCTGACATGGCTATTTGTTATTCAATATCATTTTTTCCCTCAAAGTTTCTACTCAAAAATAATTTTAAACCTTAGTGCATCTTTTAATCATTCGTATTCCTTTTCAGCTGTTATGGTGTAATGTATTTTTTAAAAGAATTTTCATGTCCAAATGAGTTTTTTATTCTTCAACGGGAAAAAACAAATAAAAAAATTAATCAGATAAAACCCACGCTCTGTCTTCTGCATATTTTTTAAAGAAGCAAAAAGACTTTTTTTCACGTAACATTGAGACAGTGCTTATATCTTTACAAAGAAAATCTCATTTATTGCTAACGAAATTATCCTTGTTTACACCTTCAATGCTAACATATTATATACAGCGAACAATCTATGAATCTATTTAGCTATCTTGTTATATCTACGTAAATGTTGCCTTATGTTGGATTAAAGTGTTTTCTTTTAATATTGTGATGTATTGACCACCTTTCACCAATTGTAACTCAGGTTCCCAGGTAAGTAAGTGACCATAAAATGTTAATCTCGAAAATTCTCCTAATGGAATGCAACTTATGGACATACATGAATTTTGAGAATTTTTCAAATGGGCCAGTGAATTCGTAACCGAAAGAAAGACAATATTTAACCAAAATTCCGAAGCTAAGCAAAACTGACATCCCCTTTTGAGGGTTTGCTCAGATTTATCAAAGATTTTATCTTACCTTGATCGAGAAAGAAATGCCACTTCACGTCATCCAATTTTTGAAACCAGTTCAAAGGGAAACTGTAACATCGGCAATAAGGTGAGTAGAATTATCTGTGACCATGTGACTGACTTTCTTTTTCTTGTCGTCATCTTTCATCTTCTATTTTTCTCTTTCTCTCGGCTAAATTTCTTCAAGACAACCACATATTTATAATACTCGTTTGAAAACTGCCAGGGGAAATTCTATTTTCAAGATAACTAATACCAATTGAAGATATGGTTTGAAAATTTAAGTCTTCGGTCGGTATACCCACATTTTTTAAAAAGTATAATGAGGGTTTTATGTTTTTGAATATATATTCAATCAAATTTGCTTTTAGTTTTAAATGATTACTAATTAGTCAACATGAGCATTAATAAAATCATACAATATTGAATGATTAAGCAATCAAAATTAATATTATAATTTTTTGATTATTACACAAAGTCTCGAGAATTGATAATCAATTAACGAAAATGTGACAGTTTCGAAATAGCAGACAACAAAAATCAGTTAGGTTTGATTGTTTTTCATGACATATTACCCTTTTTGCGTTTTTAAATACAAATTTCAGCTCATATATATATATATATATATATATATATATATATATATATATATATATGTATATATATATATATATATATATATGTTTGTGTTGGTGGGTGTATGTCTGTCTGATATTTTTAACTGAATAGTTTGCATGTAACATTTTAAACGAGCCATGTTTTTTACACACATTTAAAGGGTTTAAGGTATTGCAAATTATTCTAAAATCGTACATTTATTGCCATTTAACACCAATAATTCTATTTGATATTAATAACAACCCCTTGTAAAAGATTGATCAGATCTATTTGATTCATAGAGGGGACCCTAACAGGTACAACTACTTCAGCTCAGAATGAACCTAAGATTAATGTTAATAATGGGGTATTCCACATTCTCTATCAACTAACACTGGAGCCTTACCCTCAGATGTTGTTTTTATGCCATACCCAGAGCACTAAATGGTTTAACGTATTGCTTTCTAATACTAAACATTCTTGTCAACATTATTCATTCTTTAAATTGTTTCAAATAATTCTATATAATGCTAAAAACTCAATTTAACTGTAAGCATTTGTTTGCATAGGGTTAAAAGGCTTCAATTATAGTAAATGATTCAGTCATACTGCTATATAGATAGGACCATAACTCATAGATGGGACCATAAAAGTTACAACTATGTTTTAGGTGGATTAGTCAGTAATGGCCGTGAGGCTGTAGTTCACATTCCTCGAAACTCTAGGATTGGATCCACACCATCACACTGTCAACTGCCATATTCCAGACACTTGTGGGAGGAATCTTACCCCTCTGTTGAGATTCAATCGGTGTATTCCATAGTACCAGCTGACTGGATAAATACACATCTTATATAAGTTTATTCAGTTATATTTTTAGTTACATCGGTGTTGCAAATTTGTTTTCATTTCCAGGTTGTCAATTTAGTATTTATCTAATAAACAAGTTCTCATAATATCTTTTTTCATCGTATGATCTTCGATTGTAAATGATAAAATCCTTTTGTTGATAATAAAATAATTTTTATTGACAGGGGTGCACTTTTCATGGCTATCTATCTATATATATCTATACATCTCCTCCCTCTCTCTCTCTTTCTCTCTCACTTTCTTTCGCTCTCTGTCTCTCTCACAATATATATATATATATATATATATATATATATATATATATATATATATATATAAAAAATCGATTCACAATATAAACAGAGTCATTTCGAAAAAAAACTCTTTTATATCATTTAAATCCTAACGTTTCAAGTTACATTTGGTATATTCAACAGGAATACTTTTGCATAAAAAACATGAACAGACTTACCAGCTTTAGGGACTATTTTTCAAGTATGATAAGATAGAGGGAAATTTGATCAGAATAGAGAGACGAAGCCTCCAAAACTTGTTCGCAATGCATGAAGCGTACAAATGTATGACTTCTTACTCCAGATCTAAGCCTCGACAGCTGAAGGTTTAGAATTCTCTGATTTCATCCTTGCAGAGGATTATGACCCTACTACCCAACAAGTGTGCAGGTTATGACATTAAACTGCTTCTGATGCTAAGGCTCTAGTCCTGGAGCTTTGAGGAATATAGAATACCTCTTCATTGCCATTTCTCCCAGAAATGATCCTGAGTGGTAGTACCTGCTAGGATCCGATCTATGCGTCAAATGTAATTATTAAATCCTTTACTCGATTGAAAACAAATGACCTTCCATAATAAATGATTGAATCTTTTCGTTCATCATAAAATTACTTTTATTGGTGGGAGTGTACTTTTTCGGGTACCCCACTCTCTCTCTCTCTCTCTCTCTCTCTCTCTCTCTCTCTCTCTCTCTCTCCATACAATATGTATATATTTCCATACTGAAAAAAGTGTTAACTTTACTATAAAACAGGTTTAAGAAGCTTTAATTTTTGTATTAGAATTTGAGAATTTATTGACCAATCAGTGCTTATGGGCTTGTTTTAGAATTTCTTTGAGAATCGCTGATGAAAATATTTGACTTACTGAGAAAAACACACATTCCAGGTTTTTACCAAATCTTACCATACCTGGAGAACCGATAAAATAATACAAAAATGAAAATAATACAAAAATAGAAAATGGATAAAAACAAGAAACATTTTTTCACTCTGTGCCACCATACTTTTGAGAATTCTTTCCTTTTCCTTATCACTTCACTTCTTATCACTTCCTCACTCAAATTACAACATAGACACAATATCTACATCACTAAAGCCATCTATGGGGCTTAGATAGGTAGATGACACATTCATTCTCTGGCTTCATCAGGAAGATACTCAGATATTACATGATCACGTGAACTTAATCCGACAATCTATACAGTTCACAATGGAGAAAGAGCAAGATAACAATTTACTCTCCCTCGCTGTATTAGTAACACGCACAGAGCAAGGATTCAGGTCATCTGTATACCGTAAGCCCACCTTCACCGGACAGTGCCTCAATTTCAAATCCTATCATCCATATTCTGTAAAGAAAGGAAAAGTCCGTTGCTTACAACATCGAGCAAAAATATCAGTAGCGATACTGATGCATATCAAGAAAAAATGATTAGTCAGAGACACAACCTCCATCGTAACAACTTCCCAGAGCTCATAATATCGGCTCCAAAAAAACCTAGATTGGTGGATAGAGGACAATACCCGAAAACTCGCCTCGGTATATCTTTCCTATGTCAAAGGACTAGCCAAAAGGATCCAAAAAATATGTAGTCCGTATAACGTCAGGACAGTATTCACAAGTGGTTCAACTTTCTGGAGATATCTCTTCCGGGTCAAGCCACCGAGGGAATTCAACATGATCCCTTGCAGTTGTGGTAAAATATACAAAGGTGAGACAGGCCGCCCACTAAAAGTAAGGCTAGAATGACATCGGAAGGCAGTAGTACGGGGTGAGATTGAAAAGTCGGGTATGGCGAACCATATATGGAAGGAAAAGGGAAACCATCTGCCCTTATGGGATGAAGTTGAAAAAAATTGATAGGGGTAAACATTGGAGGATTAGACGCCTTAAGGAATCAGCACATATGTTGGGCCACAATGACCTGCTGAGTAGACCAAGTATAGAGTTGAATACAATATGGGAACCGATAATTAAAAAGGCTAGATGAAAAAAAAATTAAAATCTGAATATGAGCACAGTTAAAATCAGACATAATAGTCGTAATCCTAGTCAAGTAAGAACATCAAGTTTACAAGTCCCAAAAATTCACTCTGAATTATCCAGCAGGACATATTGCGTAACGGTTATAGGCGTTGGTTCCCAAAGCTTTTAAGGAGACAATTATATGGAGGTGGCAGGTTCAATCCTGACTGCAGGCAGACAACAATACAGGAATACATAACACTTGTACCCAGTTATGGCTAACGGATTCAGAACAGGCGACCCCCGTGGATTCAATAAAGGACGTAGTTCGAAGTTCTGTGAATGTTCCCGAGTTCGACAAACACCTGAATAAGGCTGGAGGACATATCGGCCGAAACGTTGCGGAAATAACAATAAAGATGAAGACGATAGTCCGAAAACCCTTAATGATATATATGTATATATACATAAGTTTTAACTCATTTTTTCAAACAAATAAATATACGTTCGTAAGTCTTAGGTTTAAGGAATATTTCAATACAAATATATATCGAATATGAATTTTAATCTCAAGATATTTTTATGGAAACATATATTTGATTTGAGTTGTAACTTTAAGGTAATTTTTTTATAATTTCTCACACTGATACCTTGTCAACAGTTTCCTTTGAATTAAGCATACGGGAAGAAGTATATTGGCCATTCAAAGAAATTTGCTGCTCAATGTATGTATGTATGTGTGTAATTGACATCAAAATTTAATCTATTCCTTCAAAATGACGGAATATTCGAATAGGAAGAAGAAAATTTTCCAAATTGCAGACACGTGAAAAACATTACTTTTCTTAATCACAAACGCGATATATCACTCCTAATTTGAATATTGGTAATTCGGAGAAAAAAATTCTAGGAATATATATATATATATATATATATATATATATATATATATATTAGAGTTACCTCTGAAAAGTTTCTGTGAGGAATTGGAAAATTTAAATGAATTCGGAACAAACTGGTTAGACGCCTCCCACAGATGGTTTCGTTTTAAGCAAATCATTTCTAAACAATGTTTTTGGGGAGTGTATATCTATGAATTTGTTATTTACTAGCTGAATTTACATTTAAAACGAGTCAGAATAATGTCCAAATTTTAATCACAAAAACCAAGACATAGAGATAAGATCAAGAAAAAATTTTAAAAATATCCATACAAACATCCAGATGCACGCGCGCGCACACACACACACACACACACACACACACACACACACACATATATATATATATATATATATATATATATATATAATATATGAATAATGTTGACTAGAATGTTTAGTATTAGAAAGCAATACGTGAAACCATTTAGTGCTCTGGGTATGGCATAAAAACAATATCTGATTGTAAGGCTCCAGTGTTAGTTGAAGGAGAATGTGGAATACCCCATCATTAACATTAATCTCAGGTTCATTCTGAGCTGAAGTAGTTGTACCTGTTAGGGTCCCCTCTATGAATCAAATAGATCTGATCAATCTTTTACAAGGGGTTGTTATTAATATCAAATAGAATTATTGGTGTTAAATGGCAATAAATGTACGATTTTAGAATCATTTGCAATACCTTTAACCATCTAACTGTGTGTAAAAAAAAAATGTGGCTCGTTTAAAATGTTACCTACAAACTATTCAGTTAAAATAACAGACAGACATACATACAGACCCAGACAGACAGACAGATAGACACACACACACGAACGTGCGCACCCCCCTATATATATATATATGTGTGTGTGTGTGTGTGTGTGTGTGTGTGTGTGTTATAATTCCTGAGCTGACGTATGTCACAGAAATGGATGACTCGTTAGACACCACGACTAGTGTAACGTTATCGGGGTTTTGATCCCAATTTGAATGGTCCTAGCAAAACTAGAGAGTTGTAATACACCAAATGTCTGTCTGTAGATGACAATATATACGCTCCCCTCCCGAGAGTTGAGCATCTAGCGAAGGAATTAATGGCTTCCACCCGCTTATGCAAAGCTATTCTAACGAACTGATCACTGTGGTATTCGACTGTGCAAAATGTAAACAAACGAAAGCTAATACATATGAATTATAATTTCTGAGCTGACGAATGTCATCTAAATGACTGAGCGGTTAGATACCATGTCTAGCATAAAGATAGGTGGGTTTCGATCACAGCTTAAAGTGTTCTGAGTGTCTAGCCACACTGATGTGTTGTGATACAACGAAACAGTATGTCTGTAGATCACAGTATATATATATATATATATATATATAGTTTTATAAGCAGAAAGATGTGAAGCGGTTTCTTGCTTAGTCAATTAATAATGGAATCATCCCTTTACGAATAGTAGCCTTCCGATATTGAGATGGGGGGATTCATTTAGCCCCGAAGTTTATCTTATGTCTTGTTACTGTCCCGTTAACAAACTACCTGGTCCTTTTAAAAGAAATCACCAAGTTTCGTGTTTGACCGCTTACCGCCCCTACTACGAAAGATCTCGTGCTTGTCTTTTTTGCTGCCGGTTATATAGCCAGGTACTAATGTTACTGACAGCTTTGAGATAACAAAAAGGGAATAGAGATACGATGAATTATTATTTGTAATATTAGGGCACATCTACTTTAGCAGAACATTTAAACTTCATACCTGGCGGCAGGCCATGGTTATTCGAAGGAAGAGAATATCTATACATTTTTACGTACCTTTCGATGATATGTTCACACTTAAGTCTTTATTAATCTCAGACATCGTTTCTGCACGGTTAAAATTATCGAATTGGATATTAAAATGTCGTAAATATTATGTTTAAATTCGATCAATAGTTTGATATTAAAAGGAATGCGACGACACAGTTTTCAACTACAAGAAAAGATGATCTTCTGGAGTGCTTTTACTAAAGAAAAAATTCATGGAATAAGTACGATGAGTGCCAGGAAGATAATTAAAAAAAACCCGTTTCCTTCATTTTTTTTCCTTTTGTCTTGCTAAATATACCTTTTGAACACGACTGTTTTAAATATGATGAGTGATTCGCAACAGTATTATGATCAATAAGCAGACGAATCAGTGGAAATTCTACAGTTTAATCTAAATAATATTTAATTAATTAAAAATTAACCAGTAATTTCTAAAATCTCCGAGCTTCACTTCACAAATAATTATTCATTTACATAATTGCTTCGTTATTTTTTCTTTTAGAATATGAAAAGAGAACATAAAAAGATGAAAATAAGTTTTAGAGTTAAATATAATATAATATAATATAATATAAAAATCATAAATAGAAAATTATGAATCGTTTTTAAAAAGTGTTGCTTCTTTTTGACTCCCACCGCACTTCTTCAATGTCAAATTATATGAATAGTTATTTGTTCATTTAATGCATGGAGTTCAGGTGGCGTAGTGGTTAATGAGCTGGATTGCGACATTGAAATAGCAGAGTTCCCCAACATGTGTTAAATAGTATCACTGCTGTTCTTTTTACTAAGAGTGCTTAGGCATTAAATAACCCATGACTGTTGATATGTCATAAAAATAAAAAAGCCAGACCAACACCTCAACCCCGGTTAGAATGTGACACAATGCCAATACTTTTAAACGAAGTACAACTGGTTTGAGTTCATAATTTTCCTTCTCTTAGGATGGTTGCTGTAACAAGGCTAAAGAGTCAAGTCTACTCTGCTATTTACCCATAGCTGGGATGAGGAAAGAGATATTATCATGCTTCTTCCAAGGGTATTATCGCAAAGTAAAACAGCCTCGTGCAAAATTTTAATTCGTGTCATCAGATTCATTTCCTTTGACGAGAACCGTTACACCACGAACGCTTCTTTATTAATCTAAGTAAGAATTTCATGGTTTTGAATCATGCAGTTGTCAATTTCATTTCTGCTGTATTATTGTAGTGAAACTGAGTATGATTTATCAATCGACCCGAGTAACCCTTTACGAGTAATATGTGATACACGGTCAACTTATTATCTGAGTTCAGATGATTTGAATTCAGAACTTCCTTCCTCATTAACTAATTACCTAAAAAAATTAGTCCGACCTATTTATTAAATCATGGCAGGGTAAAAGATTGATTCATGCTTTTACCGATGGAAAAAGTGTGAAGAGAAACGCGAGTATCGTCGTCCATAATTCAAAGCTGGGAGGCTTAAAGAGAGATTCATGCTTTTACTGATGGAAAAAATTGTCAAGAGAAACGCAAGTATCCTGGTTCAGAATTCAAAGCTGGCAGCGTAAAAGATAGATTCATCCTTTTACCAATGGAAAAAGCGTGAGGAGAAACGCGGGTCTCCTGGTCCATAATTCAAAGCTGCTAGGGTAAAAGAGAGATTCATGATTTTACCGATGGAAAAAGGGTGAAGAATAAACGAAAGTATTCTGGTCCAGAATTCAAAGATAAACGTTACATTAAGCAAGCCTCCTATTTTTGCAATCTGTTTTGTCTGCTGATGCGTGGCGTAAACGAAGACCTCAGTGAGCTGGTCACTCTCTAGGTTGAGTATGTAGAATACACCGACTGCACATCTACAAAGGAGTAAAACATCCCCCATTCACCAACAAGCCTTCTAGGTATGACACTAAACTGCATATAACCCAGAAGGTTCAGTCCTGGAGTTTTGGGGAATGTATCCTTGCATTACCATTACTCCTAGGACCACTCAGGCAGAGGTTGCAAGTATTTATTACGGTCTCATGTATGGATCAAATAGAACTGTTCGATCATTTTCTGAGGATCATAAATATAAATTATTTGAAGGCAATTTATTCATATTTGAAAGGAATCCTGAAGAAATAAAATTAATAATGTTAAAAATCAATACTTGAAACCATTGAACTGTGTGCAAATGAGTTCTAAAAGTTCGTATGAAAATAAAGTTAGTAATTAAGTATTTGTTTTCAATATATATATATATATATATATATATATATATATATATATATATATATATATATAGGATATAGCATCAAATAACCAACAATGGGTTTATAAAACAAAAAATATCAACCAAACGTAGAATAAGTATGAGTGATAAAGATCAACGTACCTTAGTCTATTCTTTCTTTGCCTGGTGAGATGAACGCAAAATCTCGAGGAAAAAGGTAAGTAGATAGGTACGAATGTCTTAATATATATGCATAGATAAAAAAAACGTACCAAAGCTTGCATTATGACCAACGTCTGTATAAACACTAAAATTTTCAAAGTACTGGATACATAAACTAATATGTATACCCATAAATATCACTTATATGTACACAATCACTCATGTTAAGTACATTATATATATATATATATATATATATATATATATATATATATATATTTATATATATATATATATATATTTGTGTGTGGGAATCATTTTTATATTTGTTTATTGCTAATTAAATTTTGAAGTCAATGTACTTGACAGTTTTATTGATTTACCGCTTTTTAAAGTCAACTCTTAGCTCACTGATTCAATAAAATTTCTTGTTTCAAGAAATTCAGAGTATTTTTCAAGTAAATAACAGATCAGGTCTTTAAACAGATCGATAGACAGATTGGCAAGTTTTTCTTATCGAAGAAAAGAAGGGAGGGTAAAAAGAAAGAAGTAAGGAAGGGAGCCATGAAAGAAAGGAAGAAAAAGAAAAAGGGGACGTCTTTGATTGGAAAAGTAAAAGAAAATGCAATACCCAAAGAAAAGAAGCGCAAAGGAAAGAAAAATAAAAATAAAGAAATGTAAACAAGCCACCTTTTTTTTCCTTCGTTGATTTGCTTTTTTTAAAATTTTCCTTCGTTCTTTTACTTCTTCCTTCCTTTATTGTTGCATATTCACATTTGACAGACCCTTCAATTAGGAATTTCTTAAACAAGAGGTTTCAGCTGTGTAAACAAGTGAACAGTGGAAGTAAGTTACGTGGGTTGACAACCGGAAGGATAATCGAATCAATTAGGTGATTTGAAATTATATACACCGGTATCCACAAACAGAACGGTCTGTGAGTCATCAGGCAGAAGGATAGTCAATTTAGAGCAGAAGTCCGTCTGGGCGTCACCCTCGGTGAGAAGTAGAAGAAGCCTTAAGAGGGAATCTGAATATGGTCAATATAGCAGCCCTCCGTTTGTCTGTATCCGAGTCCTTCGTCTCTATCTCTCCCTAGCACTTACACCCAATTTCCGACCTTCTGAGTGATAAAGAAGAGAGTGTTATATTTATACAAAGAAATGTTATGGTCTTGCATTCCTTCATCATGCTATTCAACATTATAGTGTCCATTCTTTGCTTTCTTCGTCATTTTTTCCTTCTTTCCTTTTTTATTCCTTCTTTTAATCTGTCTTTCTTTCCTTCTTTTCTTACTTCCATCAGTCTTTCCTTTATTTCGCTCTTCTTTTCATCTTTCCTTACATCCTTTCTTCGTAATCCTACTTTTCCTCTTTATTCCCTTCGTTATGAAGATATAAAGGAAAGAAAGTGACATAAGAGATAAAAGAAACAGAGAAAGAATCTAATGCAAAGATAGACTAAGTGTAGGAAGGGAGTAATGAAAAAATAAAGAAATTAAGATGAAGTAAAAGGAAACTGAAAGTAGGGAGAATAAAAGAAATAGTGGTAAATAAAGAAAGAATGAAATGTCAAGACAGAAAAGAGGATATTGAAAATAAAGGTGTTTGGAAGAAATGAAAGGGAAAAAATAAAATAATGTATAGATTGAAAGATGAAAATGAAAAAGTTATAATTTGAAAGACAGAAAAGAAGCTAAAATTTCATATTAGAAAAAAGAAGAAAACAGAGAATGAAAATTATAGAAAAATTAAAATCAAAGAAAGATAAACAGACATGAAAGAACTAAAGAAATAGAAGAAAGAAGAGAACGAATGTCTTGTCGAAAATGTTCGAAATAAACAAAATCATAAAAAAGAAAGAATTAGTATATACATATGTAAGAAATGATGGAAAAATGAAAGGATTAAGTTTTATGAAAACCCGTTTATATCCGCTTGCATAAACATTTTTTGTCTTTCTTTTTTCCTTTAGAAGAAGCAATCATTTTTTTTTAAATAAAAAGTGAGAAAATTCGGCAAAAAAAGAGTAAACTTTCAGAGAAATTAAAGGGTTCCTCATGTCGTATAATGTTTAAAAACCTAGATTGTTAATGAGTTCAGTTCTCATTTGGTGCCCCACACTTTTGGCCTTGTACCACGACTAAGCTAAGCTTAGCAAATCATTAAAGGTTGAAAAAGTGTCCTGAAAGACAGATAAACGTATTTATAAAAGGATGAAGAGAGGGACGGTTAAAAATCCTATTCTATTTGCAAGATATAAAAAGATACATGAAAAACAATATCAGAAAAAGCAAAGAAAAAAACAATTGCATAACAATACAAAAACATATAGAACGGAATGAGGTAGAAACGACTTTTGAAAAGAATAGGTTCTTTTGTTTAATCGCTTGTCAACCTTGGTGAATTGTTTAATACTAAAACCATCCTTCGAGAAGAAAAGCAACAATTCTATTTACCTAAAAGATGAGAGGATAAAGGAGTTGATAACATTCCCAAGGATATTTGTCAGAAAGTGAACACAGTAGCGCGACTGGAGTTCGAACTCGCTTACTACGATTCTGCTGTCCATCGCTTTAGCCATTAAACCACTAGGATAATGGCATGCATAGAACAATAGGATGAAAATGAAGATAAAGTAACCAAAATGGAGAAAGAAATTATCGGAAAGAAAATGAAAAAATAATAAAGAAAAAGCAAGAAATTACTACGAAGAATAAGAATAAGAATAAGAAATAATAAAAAGTTAAAAAAGAGACTCAGACTGACAGAAAAACGATAAAGAAACTAACAGAAAAATTGAGAAAAAAAGAAAAAATAGAAAAAAAATAGAAAAAAGAAAAATAGACAAAAGAAAGAAGAGAGTAAAAAGAACGAAAAGAAGGAAAATAGATAGATGAAATTCTTGACACAAAAAGCTAAATAACAAAAATTAAAATAAAAATTAAAAAAGAAATAGAAAACGTAAAATAGTATGATAATAAATGTTAAAGAGAACGGAAAAAAATTGGATATCGATTGACTAGCAATAACCTACGAATAATTCATAAAATTAAAGAAAATAAAAAAGCTAAAAAGAAAGGATTACTTGAAAATCATGCCGCGAGAAAGAAAGAAAGAAAGAAAGAAAGAAAGAATATTTTTTTAAAAAGTATGCAAAATGAAAAAGATGTGAGAAAAATTCTAAGCAAAAATTTTACTAAATGAAAAGAGAAAATCTAAGGTAAAATAATATAGAAATAAAAAGAAAAACAATGCTAACAAAAAAAAAGACCAAAGAATGAATTATGAAAAAGGAAGAAGAGACAAACTGAATTAAAAAAAAGACTAATCGAAAACAATATTAGAAAGAAAGAAAGAAAGAAAAAAGAAAAAATAACTTTTGAAAGATCATTAAAACAGAATACAATTTCAGAAAAAAAAGAATGTCGGAAACGTTTAACCAAAAAGAAAGTGAAAATGAAAGTAAAATAGGGAAAAAATGAGGAGAAAAATATAGATTGCAGATTGAATAAATAAGGAAAAGAAAAATAACTAAGTTTGAATAAATGAAAGAAATTAAATTAGAACAGTCAAATTATTGAAGCAGTACTTAAAATAAGAAATAAAAAAGCAATACTTAGATCATCTAATATTAAAAGAAGAGAAAAGAGAGAGCGGGAAGTAAAACCGTGAAATAAAAACATAAAACATCTTCATGATTAAATGATTGAAGTAAACATAAAACGTTAACTCATAGAAAGTATCGAGATGCAAAGTATAACAAAGGAGAAAACACTTATTAAAAGATGAATTGATAAATTTAATTAAGATACAAGTGATTTATGCATCTACTTCCTCATTTATTTGGAGTTTTTTTTCCTCTCACAGATTTAGATAACACATAACAGAAATACAAAAGACTTTAAAAGCCTATAAACATTTTTAATGATTGAATGTTAATGAGATGCAGTGTAAACGACCATATCAGCTCTTATGTAATATCAGATATTAAATCTTTTATTACAAACTATATTACTAAGACATAAAATATCATAAATTTAACCTAGATGTTTATTCCCCGGATTTATCAGTTGAATGTGCTTGTAAACTTTACAGATGAAGATTGAGTACATATACAGTGCTAATTATAAAAAGGTCACATGACTCAGGCTACAAAACTAAGGTTCTTTCAAGAATGCAGCAAGACAGAATAAAAAAGTCATATATTTTCTTACAAAGATAGCTACAACAGAACTGAGTATGCCATTGTCGCGGATAAATTGTCATCATCATCAGCATCCTCCAGACATTTAGACAGTACGGATTTCCCTGACTATCTTTCTCTCCATCCACCCTTATCAGTTATCTCTCTGGGATATTCCTCTAGATGGCATCAGGCGTCTAGACAAAACTTATAATTATATGGTCATGTCTGTTGATTAAATCTGATGTATCCAGGGAGGATATGGAAGCAAAATATGGAGTAATTTTTTAAAGTTTTTTTTAGTCTGAAGAGTCGAATTTAAAAAATATGTGATGAATCTAAATTTTCATTATAAACTCTGTTATTAAGCACCTTTTCATTAAAATTCAGACCAATATATTTTAAGCAAGAATAGAAACGACAAAGAATCTATGATTTGCTTAACGCCAAAGCCAAGCCCAAAAATTTCCGAATTAAGCTTACCCACCGCCTTGATTACGCTATATGGGGCATTTTAAAAAACAAAATTAATGCAACTTCCCATCGAAATATTGGTTCACTTTAGACTGCTATTCAGGAGAAATGGAATAAATGTCTGAAGAATTTAATATTATCGTTAATTTTGTTTCCGCGTTCTCTATGAAGGTGTTCTTAATAGAATGTCACTTATGAGTTCGTCTTTAGCTCTCCAGCAGTGTACATCAAATCTTGTTTGTCTTACTTGGGTGGTCTGTGGCCGTACAACTACTGTTTTGTTCGGTGCTGCGTCTTGGATTTCGTCAAAATAGCTCGTAGAATTCTTGTAAAGTTCGCGTCTAACTTTTTCATCCGGCATTTTCATAAATTTAAGTGATATAAACATACAGTATTAGTGATCTGGTTATAACATCGTAGAGTTCCCGTTTTATTTTATCATTCAAAAAAGATTTCTTTATGGTCAATCCCTAACCTATGCGTATGTTGAACTCTATTTCTGTAGCTGAGATATTGCTACCGAGGTATATGAACTGATCTACTAATTTCAGGGGACTGACAATTAATGAGAATATGACACCATCTTGGTTGGTGGGTTGATTGGTTGGTTGGTTGGGTTTTTATGGCATCTCAACCTTTGTAGGTTATTTGATGCTAAATTCATTTTTTACAAATAAGTTCTATTTCAAACAATTCAGTTTACCATGAGTATACAGTTTAATTGTCAAAAACATATTTATTTCAAGCTATTCAGTTCATTCAAACAGTTCTAATTCAAACAATTCTGTTTAGCATAAGTATGCAGTTTAGATCTATTTAACCATAACTAGGGCCCTATCAGGTGCTACCATTCCGAGCCAGAGTGGACCTGGGAGCAATGGCATTGAAGGGGTGCTCCACGTTATTTAAAGTCCTAGCATCACTGGAACTTCTCCATCAGATTATTTAGTGTCATAACAGGACATTCGTTAGCGGGAAGTGGGTTTTTACCCCTCTGATGAGGTGCAGTCAGTGTATTATACACCCGCTTCTGACAGGGCAACATCTTGATTCAGTATATGAACTCTGTATTAATAAACTGTCATAAACTAGATAAATAATATTATCAATTAGGTAGAATGAGTTCTAATATTGATCTGCTTCTGCAAGTTGAGTATCGTCCACAGAAAAGCACGCAGTAACCATTTAAAAAAATATAATTTTCATCCAAATAAATTCGTTCTCTGATGGAAAAATAATTGATACAAAACAGATATAAATCAATTTTATTCATTATTATCCTTTTAAACATCGAAGCAATCTAACCATACACAAATATATCTTAGTCAAAAAATAATTACATTCCTCATATGTGCAATTTTATTTTTGGTTATGGAAGTGTTACTATGTTATTTTTGAAAATATACTTTCACTGCGGCAAAAAGGGATAATAACACCTAATACTATTCGTTTTGATTGTCTAATTTCCACTGAAAAAAACTTAATATATTTGTTTTAGAAGAAACCTAAGAATCGTGCTTTTTTAATGGTATATATATATATATATATATGGAAATGGTAGATTGTGGTGAATCTGACAAGATGATAAAAATAAGTGGAAAGATGGATAAATCGAACACTTACAAAGGATTTAGTTGTAGTGATATTTCATTATTCTATTCCAAGAATTTTTGCAGACTAAACATTTTTTATCTTCACTTGTATAATATGTGTTTCCTTATTTGGATAAATTAAGAAAAATTCAAAAAATGTGTAATCTGAAGAAATTCCTGGAATAAAAAATGCTATATGACTATTAATAAACCCTTTGTAAGTGTCTGATTTATCGATCTTTCCACTTATATATATATATATATATATATATATATATATGTGTGTGTGTGTGTGTGTGTGTGTGTGCGTGGGTGTGTGTGTGTGTAAAAAATTGGAAATAAATCCGACAGTATGCAAATGTACTAAAAGGAAAAAACCTAGGTCTTCAAGGTTGATTTTAAGTAATGTATAATTGCCAACAGTAATTGTTTCAGTTTTTAGACTTTCATCTGGACGTTTGAATTTTTACATTAAACGAAAAAGATGAGAAAGTTTCAAACATTCTATTTACATTTAATTTTCGAACACTAATTGCATCGCGCAAATTGGAAACGGAAATCCACCAAAGGAAATTGAATATTTAAAACTTTCTCATCGATTTCGTTTAATTCAAATACTTATACGCCCTAAAGAAGGTTTGTGAGAATATTCTGCTAAGCAAATATTTACGACTAGCGAGCAGGTATTTGTGTAGATTTTTGGTGGGTAGAGACATTTATTAAGTTCCCCTTATTCATGTACACTATCGAAATCTTGTATTTTACATTAAGTATCACACGTACTGCACTTTCAATGGTGTGTCTGACACGTAGGTTACCTAATACACCTTGCCATTTGCCATAACTATTGGTGGTGTGTTGAAATTTTAAAAATTGAAGTTACAATCTCGATATTTTAAATCCCGTCTCGTATGTAAATATGAGTGTGTGTGTGTGTGCATTTATTTGTCTGTATTTATATATATATATATATATATATATATATATATATATATATATATATATATATATATATATGCGTGTGTCTATGTGTGTGTCTGTGTGTGTGTCTGTGTGTGTTTACGTAATACCACCATTATGAGCAAGATCTAACATAGAATAAGTTTTTAAACGAGGTATTGCTGGTTTGAATTCATAATTTGCCTTCATCTAGAACGGCTGCCTTGCCAAAATAAAAGAACACTGTCTGCCCTACTATTAACCTAATAAATGGGGAAACAAGAAGTAGATGGCGCTTTCATAATGGCATTAACGTGAAGTAAAACACATACACCCAGGAATTGAAATCGGGTCATCGACTCCCTTTATTATGACAACAGCCCTTTCACTAACGATTGATCAATTTTAACGGCGTATTAAACTCTACACGGTTATTTTATGCCTAGATATTACGTTATTGCATTTATTGAACATTTATCATATTATTTTTGTGATGTTGTTTTCTAAGAGATCTTATTTTGCACAAGGTATACAGAAATTATTTCAATCTGATACAAATAATTTGCACACAGTTATTTGGTTTCTACAATTCTTATCTAAAGCAAATAATTATATGATCTAAAGTATTTCTATTTTCTGATTGGTATTTATTTACACACGGTTATATAGTTTCAGTTAACAAGTGATAAATATCCTTAGGAAACAAGTAAGCTTTAAGTAAACATTCTTAATATAAATAGTTATTAGTTCTATGGCATCATATATTCATGGCGAATACGAATAATAGTCAAACAGTTCTATTTGACCCACAGATGGGACATTGACTAATTCAACCATTCCGAGTCAGAGTGGATCTGAAATAATAGCAATGAATAGATACTTCACCCTCCCAAACTCAACTGATCTGGAGCCTCATCATCAGATGTTGTTTAGTGTCATGTCCAGGGCACTCCAATTTTCGGCTGCCTTACTCCCTAGTTTGGGATATATTGAGTGTATTCAAGAGGGCTATGACTCTAAGAATGTCTCATTATATGTGTGGGTTGGAGTGTGATATTATGAGTATTATAAGTATATATACTGTTATCCACAGACGTAAATTTTCGTTGTATCACAACTCTTCAGTGTGGCTAAACCCGCGAAAAGCTTTAAACAAGGATCGAAACCATGCAATTTTTACGTCAGTCGGATATCTTATCCGAGAGGTACCGTCATTCTCTGCGTTAGTTAAGGAATTTTTTTACCTATACCTTTTCACATATACGTTATCAGCTACCAGGAGTACTCAATTCCTGACAAGAGTGCTCAACCCACTGGGCTGATCATATATTCAGTCATCCACAGACAATCTGTTTTGTCATATCACAACTATATATATATATATATATGTAGAGAGAGAGAGATAAAGAGAGAGAGGGTAAGAGAGAGGGAGAATAAGAGAGAGAGAGGGAGAATAAGTGAGAGAGATAGAGAGGGAGAGGGTAAGAGAGAGGGAGAGTAAGAGAGAGAGAGGGTAAGAGAGAGAGAAATATGCTTAGGAAAGGGGGATTAATAAGGATGGAGTAGTCTTTTAAAACTAAATGATAAACGTACAATTTGCTTTGCATCTTTTTTTATTTCTTCATCCCTTTGCCAAAATATCAAGAACCAATCAAATATTTGCCACACTTTCCCAGCCAAATATTGAACTTGCTGAGTTACAGTGGCAAAAGGATGGTCCTCGTCGTAAGAAGAAGATTTAAAGTTGAACGAGATTCGTCTGCAGCTCATTTTATCACGTAGTTTTGTGTGCACGGACATCGAGTGGATTGCGATCACAGGAAACAGAGTGAATGCGAAGTGTAGATTGAAAGAATTCTTTGAGACAGCATACGTCATGGGACTGCTCATTCAACAAACAAAAGTCTGTAAGCTTGTCATTCTGTTAGTAAGGTTGTGAGCGATCAATTTTTCGTCTAACTAAAAATATAACGTTCTGTGTACGAATGGGGTTTCACTCCAAAATTCGAAAGAGTTGGTGATTGTCTGTATGTAAAGAAGATGAAGGTGGAGGAGGAGGAGAAGAAAGAGGAGAAAGAGGAGAAGGAAAATTGGATAAGTACTTAGATTAAGGAAGAGATGTGTTGATTGTGAGAAGAAAGAAGAGACCAGAAATCGATGGAACGGGTGTTATATGCGTAGAAGCAAAGACGGAAACAAGGGTCGGTGACAGCTGAATATATAGCATCGTCGATTTAGTATAGAATTGGTTGCTAGGAATCTGAGGACGATTTCCCGGGTCGATGGCACCTATGATTAAAGAAATCAATCGTAAAGAAGTGAAATTGAATTCCAGTCTACGCAGAACTATTCCTACCGCTTATCAGTCGGTCAAGAAAGAAATAAAGTCTATAAATCTTGCTTGGTTGCGTAGGCGAGAAAAGAGGTGAATATAAACCAAAAAACAAAAGAGGAAAATGTAAAAAAAAGTAATAGACGACACGTGAACTCAATGTAGTAAGAGTCGATAATGATATCAATACTTTTGTTTATGGAAAGTGAAGGATTCTCATCAGCATTTCATCGTTATCTTCGTTTTCTCGAAAATTTGGATTATAAAAAATACATCCAGTGCGAATGCAGACCCCACAAAATTATCATTACGTCAAAAAATAGACATAGAATTACTACATTCCCCGTCAACATTTGAACTGCGTTGTTCTAATAAAAATTTGCTAGCAGAGATTGATAACACTTTTCGTAACGCTTGTCGATAATCAATACTAAATGTCAAAAATAATATTGGTTAAGTAAGTATCTTAATGTTTATTTAGATAATCGTTCAATATATCATGATGTGACTTTGAAGTTTTATCACTTTACATTATAGACAAATATACGTATAGACTACATCCTCATGACAACTTTACTTTACAATGGATATCAAAATTCCCTCAAAATATCCCCCCTTTGTTTATACACAGTTCAGTGTGTATATTTTTCACATAGACCTAATGATATAAATTAAATTACTATGACCCAAAAAACAAGTAAGCACTCCGTGAGACACCCTGAATAGCTGTTTCGACCTTATTAGTGTATACCGTGATCTACACCGCTGAAGATTGAACCAGCGACCACATAATGCAGAGCCGAAACGCTACCACTGAGTCCACGATCCACATCGCAGATAAGTGATCTCAAATTCAAGTCGTGGTAAATATGCAACCACATAACCATATGTGTCTTGTAGGTACATTTGACCCCTACAGAGAACACAGCCACCTCTAAGGCTACGTTTTCAAAACTCAGTCTTACTCATCCTCGTAAACTTAACCTCATGGGTGAAGAAATTGATATACAGCTTGAAATAGAGGAATTATATATTATAAATTGAATTACCTTCACCAGAAAATCCAGCAAGCACTCCATGCGATATATGGAACACTGGATCTCCACCAGTAGAGATCGAACCAGCGACCACAGAAAGCAGGTAAAATGGTCGCGCATTTATCTTGACTAGTTAATTTGGCAGTGTTTATGTGAGATGTCGATCAGTGGCTCAGTTGTAGCGTTTCAGCACTGTGATCGTTGGGTCCATCTCAAGTGGTGGATGGGACCTAATAAGGTCAAAAATTTATACCGTGTTTCGTATGTTGCACGAAGTGCTTGCCGGATTTTCTGGTCATTGTAATTCAATTTATTATATATAATTCCTCTATATAAAAAGGTAGATATGATATTATTAGATATAGATTTGGGCTGGACATTATAGAAATGATTCAGATTCAGCTAATCCTGAAATTTTTTTCTGGTGGTTTAGGGAGGTGTACTAAAATGATGGTAAAATTTTAACTTCAAGACAATGTCCAGCCAGTGTTCAAAAAGAAGCGAAATGTGCCCTTTGCCACACTGGAACGAATTAACGAGGAACTTGATAGGCTAGTAAAAACTGGGGTTCATTCAAAGTTAGAGTATAACGAGCGGGCTGCACAGACGGTCTATGTAAAAAAAGAAATCCAAAGAGATACGAGTTTGCACTGATTTTTCTGCTAGATTAAACGCCGCTCCGAAATATTTCAATTATCCTCTTCCTTGCCTTGAGGAAATATTTTCGAAGCTATATGGTGAAAAATTGTTTTCGAAAATTGACCTTACCGACGGTTGAAGTGGTGAGTTTGAAGCTATTGAGCATATGTACACATCACGGAATATATAAGTTTAAGTGTTTACCGTTCGGAGGCAAAGTCGCACCAGCAATTTTTAAGCTGGTGATGGATACTATGCCGAGTGGGTTTGACATCGCGGTTACTTATTTAGATTATACTCTGATGAAAAGCAAAAGGATAATCGAACACAGGTAACACGTCTACAAAGTTTTACGAAGATTCAAGATTATTGTTTTAAACTTAAACAGACCAAATGTAATTTTTTTTCCTGGAGAAAGTTAGATACCTGGGTTACAGTATTGATAAGGATGGTAGAATACCAGATCCTGAATGAGCTGCCGCAATTAAATTCATGCCAGCACACGATAATATCTCTTCATTGCAGAGTTTCCTGGGTCTAGCTAATTATTACCGGATATTCATATTGAATATGCATGATTTGTTTGCCCCGCTAAATTAATTGTTAAAAAAGATAAACCTTGGATTTGGACAGCGAAATGCCTGGCGGGATTAGAAAAAAACTGACGAAGACCTATTTCTTACCCATTATAATCCAGATTTAGATGCATTCTACACAAATTGAATGATGGGACAACTGAACCGAGAGCTTACGCGTCGAGAGATTTGCTTCCTGCGAAAAAAAAATTATTCGTAAATTGAAAAAGAATTTTTAGGTATTATATTTGCCGTCTCAAAGTTTCACTGTTTTATCCATTGTCGACTCTTCACGCTACAGACTTACCACAAGCCATTGCTCACCATTTTGGCTCAAAGTAAGGTCTGCCTATTCAGACAGCCAATAGACTGCAGAGATGGGGAACAACCCGGCTTAATTATAGTTTCAAAATTGTGTACCAAACATCGAATAAATTCGGCCATGCAGACGGACTATCAAAGTTGATTTACAGATACAAAAAAAAACGCTAGAAGACACTGTTATTGCCTCTCTTCAATCTGAAGGCGAATTAAAAATTACCCTTTGCAATTCCCACTGACACTTGATCAGATTAAGTAAGAAACTCTCTGCGATGAGTATATCAACTGGATAAAGATAAAAATATTTGAAAAGGACCAGCGTACTACGGACGTTTTCTCTACATGCGACGATATGTTACTTTACTGAGAACGTGACGTTATTCCATCGACATTGCAGAGACGTATTTTGAATGATTTTCACTCTGGCCATCCAGTAATAGGATGAAAAGTTTGATGCGTACATTTGTCTATTGGCCAAACATGGAAAAAGATATAGAAGCGTGGCCAAACTATGCAAAGGCAGTGCCCTGACTGCTAGGTATCTCCAATTGAATTTAATCCAAGGCCAAAGACAGACCTTCCAAGACACACATTGATTTCGCTGGCTCGCTGGAAGGATTCTTCTATTTCATTGTAGTCGACAGTTTCTCAAAGCACATACCTGTAAAAACTGTACTACAGAAATCACTATAAAATTTCTTCATGAGCTATTCGCAAGGTTTGGTATAGTAGACACCAATGTCTGACAATGGAAGCCAGTTTACATCGAGAGAGTGTAAAGACTTCTGCGAATCAAACCAAATCAATCACATCACAAGCGCCGTGTTCTATCCGCCGTCTAACGGACAGGCTGAACGATTTGTGGATACCTTGAAGAGAGCTTTGAAAAAAGTTAGGGCTACACCTACTAAAAAAGCTCTTCAACAATTCCTTCAGGTATATAGGATTACTCCGAATAAAAAATTGCCAGCTTCACAATCGCCAGCCGAAGTGATATTTGCACGTAGAATACGGTATGTGTACGACAAATTACAAGTTTAACAAACGAAGCCAGGAAGAACAAATATCGTACCAACAAAACGCTATAATCCCGGAGAAAAAGTATTTTTCTAAATTTCTAAAGACAATAAATCTTTCTGGGAGGCAGGTACGATCAAGAGAAGAGCAGGGAAATTGATGTACATTGTATAGGGTCCACAATTCTCGCATAAAATACATCTGAACCAACTTAAAAAACGCATATCGAATGAGGCAGATAGCGGTCCTTCAGAAGAAACAGTGATGGGTGTCATCAACGACACTTTTAATATTCCAACCGTTCTAATGGCTCCTGAAATAGGCGGCCGTTCTAAGAGGAAAAGGAAAGCAACAGATTTTATAATAGTTAAGGAGGTACCTGTGGTGTAATGGTTATCGTCGTAGGAAATGGACACGGCGACACGAGTTCAAATCACATAGCACTAATACCCTTGAGAAAGGTATGAATCTAATTATCCAAATTAACAACCCCTCCGCTCGGGCATGATATGATACAAAGTCAATTTTTAAGCGGAGTTTAACAGGTTTGAATTCAGAGTTTTCCTTCTCCTAGACTAGTTGTCTCACCAAGGCTGAAGAACCCAGTCTGTTCAACTATTTACCCATAGCTGGAGGGAGAATTATTGGATTCATACCTTTTCCAAGGGTATTAGTGCTATGTGAAATTCAATCATTCTTATCCAGGATTTGAACTCGAGTCGCCGTGTCCATTTCCTACGACGATAACCATTACACCACGGGCACCTCCTAATGAATCCAATTATTCTCCTTCCAGCTATGGGTAAATAGTTGGACAGACTAGGTTCTTCAGCCTTGGTGAAGCAACTAGTCTAGCAGAAGGAAACCTCTGAATTCAAACTTGCTAAACTCTGCTTAAAAATTGACCTTGTGTCATATCCTGCCCGAGCGGAGGGGTTCGTAAATATGGATTTTATTATAGTCAACCCGAAACGTAGAAAATATTTAAAAATGTAAATAGATAAAAACAAAAAGGTTTAAAACGCCCTTCGACGTTAAACTTCGTAAAAAAAGTAAGGCGAGTTTTTATCTACCAAGTTGTAAAAAAGGAATGCTAGCGTATCTATGTGTAAACAAGCAAGTAAAGCGGAGGAAAACTACCAAGAAATTTCATAAACCTCTTATGAAAAATATTCCACAGCATAAATAAACTTTTTACAACTGTCGTATATTGAACCGCGGGACAAACAACAAAAACTCGTAGATATATAAAAAATATAATTCATATTTTGATTCTTCGACGGCGATGATTGTATGTCCAAGGAATACAGTCTGTGAGAGTTCGCACATATCTTTCTTCTATGGCGGGGACCCCTTTTGTGAATTACTGCGACAGCCGGCGAACACACACGAGGAGTTGACAGACCTGCTTGAGTAACTCGCAGGTCTCTCCCTTCGCTTGAGAGACAGGTGGATCTCTCCCTTTCGCTTGAGCGACCAGTTGCCCTCTGCCTTCAGTCCAAAATTACAGACCTTATATCGTCTTTTCAAGTCTCATGCAGAAGTATGAACATCCACTACACCTCACGTATTTTTCTGTTTACGGCTGGTTATCTGAACTTACATACTTCGATCTTTTTCTGGTAATTTGTTGATCTTTTATGCGAACAGAAATATCTGTCACTCTATCTATAGGCCATAATTTATATTCTCGCGATCATATTTTATTTTTCTCTTTCCTGTAAGACCTCTTTGTTGATGGTATCTTGCGACCGCACTGAATCTGCTAAATTAATCGTCCCCAGGTAAGCTATTATATTACACAACTACAGGTACAGCCTCGGAAATGGCGCTATGAAAAATACTTACTTTTTCTGACTCCTTCGGTGCTGAGTTTTAAGAGGGAATGTTAAGGTACCTACCTACATGGTAATGGACTATTCCTCCTCAATATATACCCAATTTACTTGACTCTCGAGAAGATGACCTTTAAGCTGCCTCAGAGTAACGGAAGGACATTCCTAACTGTGGTATAACACCTGTATTCTGTATATTTGTTCTGTTATTGTAATATATTATTTTCAACCTACTTTCATTTTGATCCCTAAACACCACAACACAACCCCAAAATACCAAGAATTTACTGAAGTCACAAATGAGTTTGTGGCCTCTAACGTGGACGTATTTTCCGTGACCAAATAGTAAGAAATATTCTAAGCGATCAGACGACGTAATAACGGCCCAGTTCGTCAATCGATAGGAAGACCATTTAGCTGCCTCACACTATCATTCACGCGTTGAAGGCCGTCATTAGTAAATGGGAGTGACCACCTCCTGATCTGAACAGGCACTTGCATCGGAGGCAACGTAGTGTCCGTCCTTCAGGTCGAGAAAGGTTTTTAATTAATACCTATAATACTTTCTCCAATTGAATATCTGGTTTTCTTTAAACGAAAATTTGTTTTCACTTACCTGGCGTCTTATACAAGAAGTTTCATTAGGTATTTTTGGTACCACAGACACTCAATGAGCACCAAACATGGATGCAGTAATCTAACGTGGTCCAGAGACCCTGCAGCATATCCAGTGTGATGGAGTGTATTTCTTCACTGATGCATACCTGCAGATCATCCAGGGCTGAGGAGGTGCATAAACTCTGTCCTTCACAGACCCGCAGAAGAAAAATTCACAATTTGGCAGAAATTAGTAGATAAATCTGTGGAGGAGAGTGGTTCAGACATTCTGCAGGTAAAAAGAAAAAAAAACATTTTGTGTTAAGGCATGTGACGTCTCCATATCTATTAAGATATTTCAGTATGTTCTGGTGTTATGAACACTTGAAATCGAGGAGTGTTTGTGTGCTCACCCTGTATATTTAACAGAAATCAATAAAAAAAAATTGAGATGGATTATAGTATGAAGTAACTACGAACCAAACTTTCCAAACAGACCAGTCAGATTTAAACACACAAATTATTTCGTTGTCTACGACCAAAAATAATTCGGTTTAGCCATTATTGGATATACCAAACTATCAAAATACTTTTCAAACTGTTCGAAAAATGTTTAAATTTACTTTCTTTTAAACTGGTGAAAATTACAAATAATTTCTGTCTTGGCCGAGATAATAACTATCAAAGTCGATCTTCTTTAGTTCCTTCGAATTTTTCTTTAATAGAATTATATATATATACTAAATACATTCTAGAGGACTAGGCAGGAGCGATGGACGACTGGGATAGATGGTGACAGTGTCATGGAACTTAGTGCTATGAACTCGACTTTATGAAATATATATATATATATATATATATATATATATATAGAGAGAGAGAGAGAGAGAGAAAGAGAGAGATGTATCCAGTTTATGATGCTAAACTGAATTCAGTTGAGAAACTACAGTTATATAACTCTGGGTAGGTACAATTTCACTGTTATAATTCTGAAGTGCCCGTGGTGTAATGGTTATCGTCGCAGGAATTGGACACGGCGACACGAGTTCAAATCCTGGACTGATTGCATTTCACATAGCACTAATACCCTTGGGAAAGGTATGAATCCAATTATTTTCCCTCCAAGTATGGGTAAAATAGTAGGGCAGACTAGGTTCTTCAGCCTTGGTAAGGCAACTAGTCTAGGAGAAAGAAAACTCTGAATTCAATCCTGTTAAACTCCGCTTAAAAAATTGACCTTGTGTCATATCCTGCCCGAGCGGAGGGGTTTGGTAAATATGATAAAAAATATGATAATTCTCAAATGCACTCGGACCTGAATTGTAAGAACCTGATACTATCCCATCTCGTGTTTATCATTAGAATTAAATAGGAATAACAAAAAAAAAAACATCTTAGAGTGTGCAAACACATGATTATTCTTAAATACGAATCCTATAACTGAGTATAAATCATTAGTATCAAACAGAAATACTTAAAACGATATGACTTTGGGCAAATTACTTTTATAAAGAATAGGTGTACGATTAAATAAATGCGAATCAAGGATTATCCCGCTCTGTTGTTATGGGCGGTAGAATACGTCGACTATACCTGACCAGAGGGATAAGACCTTCCCCCGTCAACGAGGCTACCTGTTCGCCCTGGATGTCGACCCGTAATGACTCAGAAAAGGATCTTGGTGACTCAGGAGTCCGTGATCTGTCAGCTAAAGTGGTTACGTGACCAGCAACACACAACTTGAGCTCTTACTATGAGGTCGGAGAATTTTTGATCCGATCGATAGGCTGGTTATGTCAAGCTCTTGATTGTATCCAACATATTCTTCAAATAGCTTGTGGCAAAGTATCCAACCATACTTTATATTAAAGGTGCTAGAAGGCAGTTGCAATGTGTAAGTTGCGCTGAGATAGCAGTACTTGAAACCATTTAAGTTGTATGCAAATAATTGATTATATTAAAGAGAATTATGAGTGCTAAATAGCAATACTCTAAATCTTTTATCTATGAATAAACAAATGATAAATATTATACTGAATTATTAGTATTAACAATAATTGAAACCATTTATCTTCATCCAACAAATCAGGCATAACACACTTGAAAATAAAGTTACCGACAAACAATTCGCTTATATGACACACATACATAAGCACATACACAAACACACACACACACACACACACACACACACACACACACACACACACACACACACACACACACACACACACATATATGTATATATGTATATTTACCAACCCCTCCACTCGGGAAATTTTTAAGCGGAGTTTAACAGGTTTGAATTCAGAGTTTTCTTTCTCCTAGACTAGTTGTCTCACCAAAGTTGAAAAACCCAGTCTGCCCTACTATTTATCCATAGCTGGAGGGCGAATAATTGGATTCATACCTTTCCCACAGGTATTAGTGCTATGTGAAATGCAATTAGCCTGGTCCAGGATTTGAACTCGTGTTGTCGTGTCCATTTCCTACGACGATAACTATTACACCACGGGCACCTCCATTATATATATATATATATATATATATATATATATATGCATATATATTTGTATATATATATGTGTGTGTGTGTGTGTGTGTGTGTGTTTGTATATATATATATATATATATATATATGTGTGTGTGTGTGTGTGTGTGTGTGTGTGTGTGTGTGTATATGTATGAGTTGTGTCAAAATAGATGCAAGCCATTTATATGATAATGATTTATTACTGTGCCAAATTCAGTGGGGACCATTTCGAACACGTCCTTTAAAAATACATCCTTCGAGGTAGAGATATTATTTTTTTAATTGTTATTATATCAGCTTCTAGAATATGCATTGTTTTCTTGAGTTTATTGTCTCAGCAATGAGTCATTTTCATATTAATTGATTTCATCTCTTTTGAGACAGTTTTGAATGATCTTGTCACCAAATGCGTAATGACGTAAAATATTTTCCTCTCTTGTCTAAGGCACTGAAATCGAGGATTGGTGATGTTATAGTGTACTGCTTTCAAATCGGAAACATAAAAAGAACACGACATTATTATTAGTACAGTTATTAGCTGTTACATCTATATTGAGACAGTATATATATTTATATATATATAAAGGATTTGACATGAAAACCCTCCATGTTTGATACACATTGAATCAATACCAGCAACATTTTCCCCAATATATATCTATATATATATACATATATATATATATATATATATATGCCAAACCTCCACGCGAGCAAGATGTAGCATAGTGTAGCGTAGTTTAACAGGTTTTAATTCAGAGATGTCCTTCCCCAAAAACATTTCCCATACAAAGATTAAATAACCCAGTCTACCCCACCATTTGTCCAATATAGTTGGATACATATATTTCCCAAATGTATTAGAACAATGTGAAATGCAGTCTTGTTCATGATTTGAAATCGCATCACCATATCAATGCAGATAGATAGATAGATAGATAGATGTGTGTGTGTGCGTGTGTGTGTGTGTGTGTGTGTGTGTGTACCATAATGGTATCAAATAGACATCCATACCTCGCATGGGAGACCGTTTAATGCATGTATCTGTACGTCTTAAGTGATTGTCGGACCTTGTTGTGACTTCACCCTGAGAAAAAGTGACGAACAGAAGAAACTCCGTCTTAGTACACTCAGGCTAAAGTTTATTCGCAACTACCCTTTTTAAGTAGTTGTCCGGCTGAAGAAAGAGAGTATAAAAAATGAGTCGTCTGCATTGGCTGAACAAAGTGAAACTACATGTCATGAGAAGAAAGAGAGAAAAGGCACAGACCTTGAATTTTCTACTACATTTTCTTTTCAAGTTCGAACGTACTTGCTGGCTTATTTCGTCTCCGCATTTGACACCCCTTTTCAGAGCGAACCTTGAAATGTAGCCGTAACTTCCGACTACCTTCACATGGCCCCTGCTAGTGTTCCCTCTCATCTTTACCTCTGTACGTCTCCGAAGGAACTAACTTTCAAACCCGAATCGTCTCCTTACTTACGCATGGTTTTGGAGGAGCATACCCTTTTCAGGTGTTTCCACACCAGTATAGAAAATTTAGAACCTTCGGTTTTTTCTAGTCATTTTAATTCCTTAGTCATTCATCCGTGGCTAGCTGACCAAGATCGAGTCCTTTGGCCTGTTCTCTCAGGTCAGCTGCCCGTTTCGTAGACTCTGACAGCTTTTTCTTCTTATTGTTCTTCACTCTCTCAATCCCCAGAAATTTTCTTTATAACTTGGACCCACCATATCATGTTACATATATATGAGTGTGTTTCAATGTCTGTTTGTGTGTGTTTGTGTGTGTGTGTGTGTGTGTGTGTGTGTGTTTCATTCTAAATTTACATCTAAGTAACCGGATGTTTATGTCTCAAGAGACCTGAAATTAAAGAAAATGTATAATTATATATTGATATCTAATTAGGAGAGCAATTAAAAAGAGAAGATCTATTTTGATTTGTGACTTGCTTTCATGTTCAGGATAGAGTATCTCTTTTTCTTCGTAATTTCTTTCATATGAAAAAAGGAAAAATATGCATTTAAATGTGAGAAAGAACAGGTATGATTATTCATTAAATTTAGATGACCATCTTTTTGCCTTCCTTGTGAAAACGAGTACAATATATTGCTTATAAAAGAAACATCTCTTCATTGATTTGTGTTCATATAGAAAGAATTAACGTATAATGGAATCAGAGTTGTATTCTCCTCTTTCTATTTAAAGATTGTGACATCTGACCAAAAATAGTCAGGCTCAAAATTGGAAAAAATGTAAATCTATTGGAATTGCTAATTAAAATCTCAAAGAATTGTTTGGTATACCTCCGTATGGGAATGTAATGATACAAGTTTAGTTCTGTGCATTGTTTGTTTAAGTTTTGTAGAATATAAGCATTTGTAGGTTATTTAAGCAAAATCCTTTTTATACAAATATTTAAAATGTATATGATTTGTAAACACAATTGGTAGATAATTATTTTTAATTGCTCCAGAAGTCTTTATTTTACACGCAGTAAAATTGTTTCAATTATTTCTAACACAAATAATTCTGTTGACTGAAAATCATTTGTTTGCAAACAGTTAAATGATTTCAAGTATTGCAATGTAGCACTAAAATTGAACATCAGTCATTTGTTTGCTCACAATTAAGTTGTTATACATATATCATTTGTAAGTGAATAGTTATAAGTAAATTTATTTTTAAATGAGTAAGAACTATTTGGTTTAGTTTGGTTTAGTGGGATTTTATTGTTATCAACCATTGTAGATTATTTAATGCCAAATCTTCTTCATACATATTAGATAATTTGGAAACGTACAGTATGTAAATGAGAACATTTATTTGCATACAGTTATGGTTATACATAGGATTTACCATAAATCTTACTCGAATCATATGTCCAAACCGCATCGCTCTTCGCGCGGTTAAACAAGGGTCGCATTCTGCTGACGTTGGAGCTTTGTCCCCAGTGTTCGGAAAATCAGCAAAAGAATACAAGCACAAACAAAATTACTTAAATGTAAAAGCACAGTATATATAGCAACACTTAACGTTAGAACTTTAAATAGAATAGACCAACTAGCGTATCTGACAGCGTCTATGGCAGAGTATAACATATGCATAATGTTCGATCAGACGCCATCATAGTGAAGTAGAAATAAAATACCCCGATACATGCAAATGATGCAGGACCCTCCTCAGTATCTCTACTCGTCTCTTACAATGCTGTAGTCAGGATAGACTCAAATCGTCCTCTGATTTTTAACTTTCCCAGCTCTCTTTTCAGTCCTTTGGGGACCGTTTCAAGTTCATGAAACAATTAGTATCCCTGTGACCATCATTTTTCACAGCTTCCATAGTTCTCAGGCTAGGTCTCAGTACCTGTCTCTTCTTATGTTTTCATTGACTTTCATACTATGGTCTGCTGGGACGGCAAAATCTAAAATACGGCAAATTCTCAAATCATTGCTTTAATTATCACTCAGTCTGTTCTGGTCGATCTCAGGTGATCTGTTTTTATCTCAAAATCTCACAGTATATATTATATGTTGTTAGACCAATAGCATCTTAAATTGATTCTTTTTCATGTAATCTTTTGCTTTAAACTAAGATGTTTATTCTTATTTCCCTCCTTGTGAGTCTTTCACAATAGCGTTAACTTTTGGTACTTCATTGGAGTCTGAGTGACAAGTCTCCACCGGGGTCCCGAAGTCTTAGTATTCTAACAATGATCATAGGTCAAATTTAAATCTCTTGAACTATTCCTAAAGAATTATCTTCCCCACCCAGTAGTGTCTAGTATTGTAATCTTTTTGAGCTAGTTTGCCATATTTGCTAACTATTGGATAAATTTGTCATCTTTGTCACCACAAATCTAAAATTTCTATTGTTGCAGACTTTCAATTTTTGCTGAAATTGTTTCTGGAGGCATTGTTTTATGTAGCTATTGGAAAAGATTCAAATCCTCTCAATTTTTTCACCATTTGCGGCCCTTTCTAGGTCTTCTCATGTGAGATTTCTCCAATTTTTTACTTGAAATATCCATACATTTGTTTTTCTTTCCATTTGTGTTCTTTAGTTTTTGCTATTGTTCTGTTTTTCTTTTTCTAGTCAGGGCTATTGCCGAAAGCACCAATTGTAATCGATATAAACGTCACTTTCATGTTCCACAGTTTTTTTCTGATCACTAGTAAGGTCGAGGTATTTATCTTTCTTTCCATGTTCTTTTAATTTTACTCAGTAGTTAGCCTGGACAAAAAAAATCCACAACTTTGCAAGTTCTCTTCCTGTTTTTGTTGACTATAATTATTATCATTGTTGTTGTTGTTGCAAGCTTCTCACACCAGCATGTGCTAGTGGGATTTCAATGGAGTCGGAGTGAAGACAAGTTTCCTCGTGTTTCCATGACTCTTCTTGATATTCTAGTTGATCTCAACAAGTTCTAGTCTGGATAGTCTCGATTCTTCCTCTATTTTCCCATTCTTCTCTTTTTCCCCTGCTTTCGAGGTCTAATCCAACCGCGCCGGTCACAATTGGTATCACTATTACCGTTATGTTCCACTGCTTTTTTTTAACATCTTTTGCCAGGTCCAAATGTTTGGTGATCTTTCTTTTATTTTCTCTCCGTGGTCGGCCGAAACGGCAAAATCCACTAGACTGAAAGTCCTCTTCTTTTTCTTAATAATTAACACTGGGACTGGTCTTCTTTCCGGGGTTATGTAATCCGTATCTCAAAATCCCGCAGAATCTAATGAGTCTCATTTCCTTGAAAGTATTCTGGTTTGTACATCTACAATTTGCTCGTATGGTCGAGTTTCTGTTCCTTGCACAATTCCCACTAGATCACCTAGTCATGCCTCGGTTTGTACTTTTTGCGCTATTTTGCTGCCTTCGATTATTATGTTACATCGGTCTCTAAATAACTTACCCTTGCTATTCTGTTGCGTATGACCAATTTTCGATTTCATATAATCGTTCTTCATGGCGTTATTTTTAGCTGCGATTAGATTGGCTTGGTTTGGTTTGGTTTTATGACATATCAACCACTGTTGGTCATTAATGTCAAATCCATCTTTATACATATACACATTTCTATTTCGAAAATTTCAGTTTAGTATAAGTACACAGTTTCAATGTAAAAAATGTTCAATTTCAAACAATTCGATATAGCATAAGTACACAGTTTCAATGTCAAGAACAGTTTTATTTCAAACAAATAAGTTTAGTGTAAATACAGAGTTTAGTTCTATTTGGCCCATACATAACACCCTATCAGGTGCTACCATTCTGAGGCAGAGTTGTCATGGGGCAATGACAATGTTGGGGTACTCCGCATTTCCTAAAGCTTCAGCATAACTGGAACCTCACTATCAGATCGATTAGTGTCATGAACAAGACACTCATTTTGGTTGGGGGTGAGGGCTTACCCCTCTGCAGAGAAGCAGTTGATGTATTCTACAGCCCCATCCAGTTGGGCAACTTTGATTAGAAGATATTCATTTTCTTTTTTTTAAGTTGTCCTTCCTTAACTATGACTGAATATCGTGATTAATCTCACTATTTTGTCACTTGAAGTATCCATACAATTGTTCAATTCCAATTTCTATTGTCCAGTTGTGTTGTTTTTCCTTTTTTTATTATGTTGACATTGCTGTTACTTGCTATTCTGATGACTATTTGTTTTCTCTTTTTAAAGCATTCCTTGAGTCTTTCTATGGATACATCTACTTAATCCTCAACGGAAGTGAGTCCTTTTTCTTCTTTTTCTTGACGCATAGTAAACCTATATCAACTATTTGGTTTAAGACCTTGCCCTTGCGTATAGTCATTAATTACTTTGACCTTTTGTCTATTTGTTGGAGTTCCCCTCTGGTTAATTTTAATAACAACCCAAAGTATCCATCAAGATGGCCTGCCCAAATGTTTATTGCTTCTATGAGATTTCTGTGGTAAAGTTTGATAATTATTATTATTATTTACTCATTAGAGTTTTTCACATCAGCGTTAGCTGATGGCCTTTCACTGGAGTTTGAGTGACAGCAAGTCTCCTCAAGTCTCCAGGACTCTTCTCAGTATTCTGGCCGTTCTCAGTAATGTTGTTGTTTGAATGGTCTCCACTCGTCTACCAACTTTCAACTCTTCCAGTCCCTTTAGTAATCCTGTAGTTACTGTGCCCAAAGCACCAATCACAATTGGTATAATTGTCATCTTCATGTTCCATAGTTTTTTCAATTCCCAAGGAAGGTCGAGGTACTTACCCTCTTTTCACATTCTTTCAGTTTTAGTCTGTGGTCAGCTGGAACAGCAAAGTCAACAATTTTGCAAATTATCTTTTTTTTTTTTATTTGTTGATTATTATAAGGTCAGGTCTTCTGGCCGAGATTAGGTGATCTGTCTGTTCGTCGAAGTCCTATAGGAGTTTTATTATTATTATAAATCAGAACAAATTCAGCTAATTGACTTACGTTAAATTGTTTCCATTTTCAAAGGAAAAACGTAAAAGAAGAAACCAATAGGACTTTCTTTGCATTCTAAAATACGTTGCAAAAGATAATGAACTCTTTTCCTTCAAACTATACTTTATGTATTTTTTGTGCGTAACTGATAAACCCAAAGAGCATTTAGAAATTAAGTCAAATTTGATTTTTAAAAGTGAATATCCTCTTACCTCTTTTTGCTGGAAGCTCGTTCTCTTGGGTAAAAGTTTAGAAGTGATAGATGACAAAATGCAGGTGTCTCTCTCAACATTCGAAAAAATTTTAAAGAATTATTCCTGTCACATCAAGTGTATGTATTCATTTATTATGAAAGCTTAATCATTCTTGTTTAACTAATAGTAATTTGTATCATATGATTATAAATTGGTAATTAAAGTTTTTGTTGAATTATTCCAATGCATTCTTTGATATATATATATTCGGTTTATCTCATAAAATCTTATATATCACCAAAATCCGTCAATCCATCTGATCTCACCATAAAGGCTCCATTGTTTTGGGTTAGGTTTTACGGAAAATTTTAAATCTAATATACTTTAGATCACTTAATTACTTCTCGAAAATGAAACTTTATAAACATTTATTTCTAAGAAAAAATCAAGCTGACCACGTGCGGCACTTTATTTGGGCGGAGTGGAGAAGGGGGGGAAATAATACCAGACAGTGCAGCACCAAAAAGTGACTTACCCCTTTTGTCAAACTACTATTTATCCCGCAGTACGAATTCGGGGAACGAACAGTAAAAACAGTGGAAATTAGCCAGCAGATTGGTTTCGTCACTCGCTTCTTGAACGAAGCTTCGCAAGAAATAAAAATAAATGAAAGTCGACTTCTAAAGTTCTACCAAGAAAATTCAATTGAAAGAGTATTCAATCGAGAATTCTGCGGAAATGAACCCTAAAGAAGACTATAAATTCAAAGAACACAGAAACTTTTCGATAAAACAAAAAAAGAAAAGAGGAGAGCTAAATTCAAAGAACTTTGTTTCCCGGACACTCTCTCAGATAAGTTTCCCGCAAATTGTACAAAAATTTGCAACACTTTATCTTTTCTATCCCTTTCTTTCTTATTTCTTTTATAAAATTCCTTTTAAAAACTTTATTTTCTGTGTTACCTTTTCGAACCAATATCTGAAGTAATAAGCTGCGGAACTTACTGTTTAAATTTACTGTTTAAATTTACTGTTAATGGCATATTAAAGCCCCACTAAAACATTACCCTGTTAAATACAAAACTTGCCTTTAGTGTCACTCACTTCAACAAATTTTATTCCCCCTAAAACTTTCCTTATATTGCAAAATTTTATTTTATCCCTAAATCTCTGCAACTTCTTCAACTTTTTGATCGTCGTTTAGCGTATCGGTTATTGTTTCAGGAACTGAAAAGATTTTATGAAAACCATGATTGCATCTATTCTCCAGCTAAGTTATAACGGTAGAGTAGACTGGCTTCTTTATCCGAAGTTACTTATTTTTAATTTCTGTTCTTTAGCCAATCAAGCAAGAGGAGAAACTCTGATATCACACCAGCTGTGCTTCCCTGTAAAAAAATAGCTTATGCTGTAACCTGCTCGTCGAAGAGAGGCTGAATAGATATAACGATGGAAAAAGAAGGAAAAAGAAAAAAAGGAAAAAGAAAAATAGATACCAGTTATAAAATATCCAGCCAGCTTTGTAAAACTGCAATCATTGCACCGTTACGCAAACATTCCAAAATCATCAATTGACAGTTGAAACTATCAAAATTGATGTTTATATTTAAAAGGGATTTTATTGCTTAAAGTCAACCAAGCAGCATTACATAAAAATGCCTGCGCTTGATTATCAAGCTTGCATGTAAAAAAGAAAGTTATAAGGTTTGGCTATTTGTTTAATGGCATATTAATATTCAAAGGTTATTTAATGGCAAAGCCAACCTTAAAATAGGGCAGCAATGATGCTATTCCACCCCAAGCAGGAAGGATAAGAGAGTTCATACCTTTCCCAAGGGTATTAGTCCGAAAGTAAACATAAGAGTGCGACTGGAGTTCGAACTTTATTCAATCCCGCTGTCTGGCGCATAAGTCGTTACACGATGAGGACCCCTCCCCTTCTAAGTTGTTAGAATAGTAACAGCAGACTGGTGAAGTCACACAGCTTGAACGAGAGGTGGCTCAAGAAAAACTTCGGGGGATCAAGAGGATAATCAAAGGGGACTTAAAAGCCACAAAGAGAAGAATAAGTCCCAAGGTTATAACATAATACCATTGCGAGGGTTACAAAAGATCTTCGCTTTCAACTATTACAACAAAGCAAATTAACAACTGAGAAAATGACCAACAAGAGTTAATGTTTGTTGTTGATTCGCATCCCCCATCCGACAATCACCCCAGTATTTCCTTCCTCCGACAAGATGAGATGGCTCCACCTTAATCACTTCTGTTATCTACAGTGGGTTTTTGGGATGACTTTAAAGTGCCTTGTTGGTTTTCTACTACAAGTCGGAAAAAGTCGCGAAGAGAATCTGATAATCTCTTTTTATCTGTTCCATTCAGTGGCTGGTACTATTTCGAGGCATTTAATGACCTGAATTCCTTTTATCTTTTATCTACGCCTCAAAGACGGCGAGAAAATTGCAATGAAATGTTATACTGAGTTTTGAATATATAAACCGAGATCTAAGATCTTACCATATACTAAATGATGAACATTTAAGAATTCCTTGACAAGGGTGGTATCTATCAAGATATATAAATTGCTCTATAAATTTTTCTTCAACTTAATCACTTTTCCTCAGATCACTGATGTGAAACGCGTGTGTGTGTTTGTGTGTGTAGGTGAGTGGTTGTGCTTAGCGTACCGATTTGTGTCGAAGGGAATGGAATTGATAAACCGAGTTCAAGTCATTGGAGAGACTGCGTTTTACTTCACGCTTAAATCCCTTGTTATGCCGCAGTTAGGACTAAAAGAGTAGAGTAGACTTGGTTCTATAGATATGTTTAAGCAACCGGTCTAGTTGAAGGAAAACTCTGAATTTAAAACAACTTTACTTCACTTTGAAAAAATTATACCAGGTGAGTTAATTTCAGTCACGTTTAAACGCAACTGATATATATATCATCATCATTATGTCGTGCCGCCAGCACGGATATCCCTGACCCGCTCTCGCCACTTCTCCCTATCATTCATCACCTCCGGCAGGTCTTCAGGGTTACATCCTGTGTCCTCACATAGTTGCTGTATGTAAGTTCGAGCTGGTTGTCCTGCTTTTGCTCGGCCATATGTGGGGGTCCATAGGAGTACATCACTTATGAGCTCGTCCTTGCTTCTCCAGCAGTGTCCCACGTGTCTGGTTCGTCTAACTTGTATAGTTTTCGGGATGGGGGGGGACAAGTGTCCGTATAGTTGGTGTCTCGTGGGGTGTTGTCACCAGGACTTGTTCAATACTGCTCTCAACATTCTTGTGTAATTTCCGTCTAGTTTCTTCTCCAGCCGTTTAGTTACCGTCCATGTAGTGCATCCATATAGCAGTATCGACACAACTGCTGCCTGAAAGAAACTGCGTTTCATTTTATCGGTTAGGTCTGATTTCCATATGATCGAGAGCCTATCGATAGCCGTCCATGCCTTCGTCAGTCGTATGTCGATGTCTTTTTCGGTTGATGAGACGCTACTGCCTAGGTAGGTGAATTTGTCTACTAGTTTCAGAGAGGCTCCGTCTAGTGTGGCAATGTTGCCCGTTTGGTTGAAACACATATATTCAGTTTTGTGTGCATTGACATGGAGGCCAATGCCAGGAGGATCATTAAATAAGTTTCCAGACATTTTTTGTATGGGAACTTTTATTGATAGTACACATATGAAACTGTAGTTCCCTTCGAAGTAATCACCTCCAGCTGCAATGCACTTGTTGTACCGTTCCAAGAACTTCTTGAAGGCCCCATAGAATTCCACTTGTATGAGCTTGTCAATGACCCTCGTCACAGCCTCTTTCATCTCCTCAATTGTCTCATAACGACAGCCTCTGAGCTTAGGGAATAACCAAAAGTTACAGGGAGCTAGGTCTGGAATATAGGGAGAGTGAGTTTAAAACACAATTTTATTGCATATCGTTCTTCCTCACGTCCAGATTGCATTTTTGAAATTCACAAGCATTGACAATCAGGCTTTAGTAGGGTGTATTCCAATTCCTTCTGTTGCTGTTCATTTGAACCTGAAATCATAAAAATGTGTCAGTCATTTCATAAGATGTATAGCAATAACATACTGACTTTTCAAGTGTCTAGGACAATTTTAAATGCCTGTACAAAAAAAGTCTACAAACTTATTTAATGCCCCACGTATTAAAGAAAGTTTATGCTTGTTATGAATGAGGGCTCCGAACAATGTGACTAGAGTAATTATTTGACCTCAAAAGTGTTCCTAATCTTGGGTATCTTTTAAATAGGATCAGAGCTGGAGCTAAAATGTTACCATAAAGCTAAATATTTGTTGTGTAATCTCTCAGCAGAAAGTATCATGTCAATAGGATAAAAATCCTCCTGATGATTTGTGTGGCGATTCCCTCTTTAGATTATATATATATACGTAGATCATTCAATAAGTTTCCACCCTTTTTGTACAGGCATTTAAAATTGTCCTAGACACTTAAAACGTCAGTATGCTATTGCTATACATCTTATGATATGACTGACTAATTCTTATGATTTCAGGTTCAAATGAACAGCTACAGCAGGAATTGGAATACACCCTACTAAAGCATGATTGTCACAGCTAGGGAATTTAAAAAATGCAATCTGGACGTGATGAAGAACGATTTGCAATAAAATTGTATTTTAAACGTGGAAAAATATCACAGAAACGTATGGAATTCTTCAGACTGATTTTGGAGGATATTGCATGAATCGAGAATCAGTTTTTGAGGGGCATAAGAGATTCAAGGAAGAAGGGGAGTCTGTGAGGGATGATGAGAGTTGTTGGAGGAGTAAGGAAGTCAATAGACTAGTGTTGATTGGCCAAAGGGTTAGGGTTAGGGTTACTATGTTGAGATTTTAAGGGAGTTCAGGTGGATATTCCGTCGGAAGAGACCAGCACTCTTCAAATCGTGTCAGTGGCATTTCCAGCAGGACAATGCACCAGTCCATAACTCCATCTTTGTCACATACTATTTTACCAAGATGGGCATCAGACAGTTCCTCAGCCTCCTTATAGTCCAGACCTTGCTCCCTTTAACTTTTGGTTATTCCCTAAGCACAGAGGCTGTCGTTATGAGACAATTGAGGAGATGAAAGAGGCTGTGACGAAGGTGATTGAAACGCTCAAACAAGAGGACTTCCATGCGGCCTTCCAGAAGTTGTCGGAATGGCACAACTCGTGCATTGCAGCCGGAGGAGATTACTTCGAAGGGAACTAGAGTTTCATGTGTGTGCTATCAATAAAAGTGCCCATACGAAAAAAGTCTGGAAACTTATTTAATGATCCTCGTATCAACCATATGACATCAGTTTCTCCTATATATTTTTTCTTTATTCTCCTATATATATATATATATATATATATATGTGTGTGTGTGTGTGTGCCTCTGTGTGTGTGTGTGTGTGTGTGTTTCCCTAACTCATCCAAAATGAATAGGATGCGACACGAGGCTCTCATTCATTACAGGTATAAATTTTCTTTAATATCGACCTTATGACATCAGAGTTCTTCAACAGATTCTTTCTTATTCTCCTATACGCACAGACATGCATATATATATATATATATATATATATATATATATATATATATATGCGTGTGTGTGTGTGTGTGTGTATGTGTGTGTTTATCCAACTCATTCACTATGTATAGGATGCAAAACGAGAATATTTTAAAGCGGAGTGTAACAGGTTTGAATTCCAAATTTTCCTTCTGAAAGCGTCTTGACTGCCCTATTATTTACGCATTTCTAGATGGAGAATATGCAAACAGCATCGTCAGGGTTTTGAACTCAGGTACTTGTGTTTATTTTCTACAATGATAATCATTTACACTACGATCACCGATATATATTTTAGAAAAAGAAAAAATAATACTGAAAATGAAAATGACATTATTCTATATGGATAAGTTTTCTCTGTAAATTTTATTTTGCAAAAACAAATCTATTCGTCAGAGACACCTGGTATTTCTTTTTTACTGTATAGACTGGAACTTTTGAATCATATTTTGCATAGTTTACTTTTAAATACTTGTTATTTATGTATATTCGGATTCTAAAGTAGCTGAGATTAATTTAGTGAGGACAGAGTATATATTTTCAAAATCTGGCTTTAGATTAAATGAAGTTGTTTCATGATGAAATGTATTTTCCATACACACCTGCTATTGTACACAACGGAGATAGCTACCACCACAACATTTATTTAAATAAGGTATCTTGCATTAGAAAAAAAAAGAATACACTGTATAATTGTTTACTTTTAAAATTTCTATTCTTCTCTTTTCAGTTGATCTCAACTAGTTTTGATTTCATGGTATCCATAGTTGAAAAAAAATTTGAAGACTTTCAAAGAGGATTTCAGGCAGTTGTTTTGACATAAAAGAAACAATGAAAAATTAACCCATCAATTAAATAAGGATTTGATCATTTTCTTTAGAACTCAAGTGTTTTGAGTCAACTCTTTTGATAAAACTATTTTCACCTGACACATAGGGTCACATGTGGCAAGAAATTCTTGAGGTTCGGTTAGGGGACTTTGTGTCAAATCAATAGTAACTGTTTTAATTGAATATTTATCATATACATTTATTTATTTTGATATCTATGCAACATCCCCTTATTCATTCTGTTCAAAAGTGAAGGATTGTTTGGTCTAATGTTAAAGCCATTTGTGGTCATTTTTTTGGATTCGTTTTATCGATTTATCTTTGAGAGTTTCTTTTATCACCGTGATTATATCTAAATTGTTTTGGTTTGTTTTGTTATATACATTTTTATTGTTTTGTTTTGTTTTTTAATTCTTTCGGCTCATTAACCGAGTGGGCAGAGTGTTCGCCAATAGTCCGGGAGACCTGGGTTCAATCCCATGTCTCGTTATACTAAAGACTTTAAAAATCGTACTTGGTACCTCCTTGCTTAACACTCAGCAATATAGAGTACGTATCACTGATGAAGTGGTGCAATCCAGAGAAAGGAGTTGCGCCCTCCCATACACCTCAGTGTAGTAGCTATTGAAAACGGAGCCTTCTGGTCGCCCTCGACTACGGTCACCAACCTTACTTATTTATATGATGGGGAATTTTGTATTTCTATTTTAAGTTATATTCATTAGAAAAAATGTTCTATCTGGAGGAGTTTATCATAATATATTGATCTGATTCTGGATCTGTAGTTACTTGACTAAAATGAAATAGCCCCCTTCTTTTGGGGCAATTTTTTCAATCTTGGAAGTAAATGGTTATCATGATTATACAGATTGACTCGCTCTGTCTCTCTGTCTCTCTCTCTCTCATTCGCTCTCTTTATTGCTCATTGTTCCTGGCTGGATATATAGACGGCATCTGTCGATGAATATAAATGTTTGCTGGGCGGCCGTTACTGATGAGTCTATGTGTGAGAGCTCACTGGAGAACTTCGGTTATAAAAAAGAATCTTACGTAAAATTTCAAACTTGAACAGGAATGTTTGGAAAGGTTGCGAAAATAATCTTTTTAAGTAATATCTAACATCGTCCCCTTGAACGCCAAATATCTGGGACCGGACTGATTATATATATATATATATATATATGACCTATCATCCAAAAAAGACAGACACATTGCGACAGAAGAGAAGCCGTCATTTTATTTACTTAATTCTTTGATCAGTCAATTCACCAAGTTGATCGTGACACATTTAGCAAAAACGCTGATGGCATTTAGCAGAACTGAAAGTCTTGGTCAATACAACGATCCACACAAAGGAGACATCATCATTTTGTCTTTAGCTATTCTCGAAGCTTACTTGCTTCAACGGTAGTTTGCGATTTCCGTAAACAGTTTTACCCCAGTTTTCTTGACTTGTGACCTTTCAAAAATTGAACCTTTATATTTCCAGTAAATTCTTCTCAACCTTTTCTATTTTGGTATCTTGTGAAATTCCTCCAGGTGTTTTATCTATACCTGCATACTAAAGTATCTTATTTGTTTATTTATCACTTTATTATTTTACTCTATATTTATACGTAGCTCGAGGTCGGCTTCTCCAAACATAGGTCCCCTTTCAACATCACTGTTTCTTCCTGTAAGATGCTTGTTCGCACGATTCAAAACATTGTTCCTATTATTGAAATATCTATTTAGACTAGAATTTTTGTATAGTTATCGCTTGAGGACTATTAACACGAAGTCTTTTCAGACAAACTCTCAATATATTTGCTGATTAACAAGCGCTTTATATGTATTCATTCTGAATATCTTCTATTTCTTCTAATTCCTGTTTACGTTCGATTTTCCGTGGGATATTTTAAGACAATTTACAATGGTATATTGATTATAGCTCACAATCTCAAATTTCCTGTTTTATGAATCATTCATAGGGACTGTTTTTATTATTTTATTTTTTATTGTTTATCTATTGATTTGATATGGATGTATACTGATGTCCCTTATTATAACAAGATTATTAATTTATTATTTTATTAATAATAATATGAGTAAAAAATAGGATAAAGAAATGAATATTAAGTAACGAGTGTCGCAGAATAAGCGTTTGCGAATCTGGTCGTGTAAAAATGCCCGTTAACAATCTAATATTTTATCTTCTTTTGAAACGTTCTTTCGGTATGGCTCAAAAGGGTGTCCTGGGTATGACAATAAACTCTGTCTGATATTGTGTCTTCAACTGAGAAGATCTGAGGAATGTGGAATATCCCTTCATTTATTTTACTCCCAAGTTTTCTCTAGGTTAGCAGTGCCTGTTAGAGTCCCACCTAAGGTTCTAATAGATCTGTTTAAAATGATTCATAATCAATAAGACCGTCAGTAAAATAAAATTTCTAAAGATGCCAGTAGACAAATGTAAATACGAATGTAAAATGACACTAACAGTTTTGGTTAACACGTTCACTGTACATTTATATTTACATATTATTTGTGTGTAGTTGTTTAAATTTGATCTATAACCGATAGGAACGTACGTGGAAATACATTAAAAAACTATAGCACAAATGTTAATATTAATGACAATGAACATGATTATCTAAGCCCTCAGCATAAAAAAAAACCCTAGCCAAGTTGACATGCCGTTAAAATCAATCAATCATATAACTTTTTTTTTAAGTAATTTCACCTGGAAGCTTCACTCTGAAAAAGACGTTATTCCACACCCGCAAACAGTGTTAAAAGTCTTCAGTTGACTCAGCCATAAGTTGTTTCGTCACAACTTGTTCTCAACGTCTTAAATGACTATGATGGAACTGCATTGGAATCTCGGGAAACAGGAAAAGTCAGAAGAATTAAGAGTAAGGAATTAAGTTGGCTGTAATACTACAGAATTATTCTTTTTGACGAAAGAATTTTTAGTTGAGTTTATGGCTAAAAATGAATGACTTTAGCTTTCTTATTTACATTTTTCGTTTAGCACACATAATTAAAACTGAACCGTAATACAGTTGATCTGTAACAGGTGTGAAAACATTCATTTTATGTTTCCATTAAAAAATGCTCGTTGGGCTGAGTAATGAATTATAAAAAAGTTTACAAGCTAAGACGCTAATTTAAGTAAATAATTTTGTAATTAAAATCCGCAATTAGATTCATGCCAACACTGAATGAGATTAAATAATTTCTAGTACTTTCATAAAATGATTCTATTTTTGTTTTAATTTAACATGTATCATCATCATACAAATATCATTATTTTTTTTATATATTTCACTCTTCTAACTTCATTTTTTCTGCGCTGAACTTAAATGAAAGTGAACAATATTAAAATGGTAAACATGTTGTAGAAACATTTATCTTATACTAAAGTGCATGGTTTATTTCAAAATGGAAATAGCAAGGCATGTTTAAATCAGCTGATGATTAAACGCGCAGCTCGATAACAGTAAATAATCACTTATATACATAGATAGGCACACGGGTTCTAAAATATTTGATTTATTAATAATAATTAGACATTAGATCTTGTTTTGCATACAAAAGAAAATTATCATTGTTATTCAAAGTTGTTCAATTTTATTTTAATCTCTTATGCGATAAATAATTTGGAAGTTAGTCCACAACAAATATCTGCATACTTTAAATAACTTGATATAACAAAATGATAGAATGAAACCAATCCTTAAACCTATGTCAGAACATATGTCAACAGCATGGGTTTGACTTTTACAAAGGAATACATGGAGAAATTATACTGAAAACCTGAATATTGTTATAATTTCGAACATTGACTGAGAATTAATATTTTTTGATTCTTATAAAAGAAAAATTAACTTTTCAAAAATATTGGTGCTAATAAACAAAAATAATGCCAGTTTTGAAAATGTTTGGTCTGTTGAGAGTTGATAATTATTTAATTCATTGGTCAGGAAAACATTTATTCTTTTAGATCCTCTTTAAGATATAAGGCTGTATTTTTAATTTTATTATCATGTCGGGTTTTAAAAGTGAAGGGTGGTTAGATTCACATCTACTTCCATTCCATTAACTGGATTTCTTTAAAAAGACACCTAGCCATTTTTTGTTTCAAATCAGATCTATTATTTCTAACGTAAAATTTCAAACTTTCTTCAAAATTTGAAACCTACCTCATCAGTCCTTTAACATAATGTTTGGAAAGATTGCGATGATATTTTTTAAAGTAGTACCTAACATCGTCCCCTTGAGCGCCAAATATCTGGGACCGATGATTATATATATATATATATATATATATATGTTGCGTAGCCATATACACGAATATGGCCATGTGCGAAATAGACATATAATGTTCATTAACGATAGAACATATAAAGAACACGAATCTCAAAAACACGTACTTACTTCTTGTTCAGGTACGAAACCTTTTTATTAACTTTGAGTTAAAGGTTTCGACGTAAGGAGGAGTGACACAATCTTCTATGCTGTCTTATTCATTTGGCCCCCAACTCGAGCGACCCCCATCGGGTTCACGTTTGCCTCGCGCCTGCGAGCTCCAAAATCGATCCTTCTCGTTTGGTGTCAAGTGCCCGACTCTTATTTTCTTCAAATTCTCACACAAACTTCCGCGTGCTTCCGGTGCGTGACGTCACCCGCACCTTGTCACCCAGTATCGTCTCGGACTGTTATGACATCTCAGTGACACCCCCATCTGCTCGCGCGCACCCGCGTTAACACCGGCTTCAATCTTACACCCAAATAACCCATGTGCTGAGCCGAAAGGTTCTCAGCCTAACTAAACTCAAAGGCATGAACCGAAATCCCTCTGCTATTTCATAACATACCTATCCAACCACAATAAAATCATTTGTCATCAATTATGACAAGTTATTTTCTTAAATTATTGTGCCGCTTCCCCCTATGTCGAACTGAGCAACAAAATCTTCAACAATACAATTTCAACAAAATAATACAACAAAAAGCATGCCTCAGTCCCAAACTCAAAAGTCACTGAAATAAAAATAAAAAGTGTTCGTATTGTCCATCGTTTTTTTTTTTTCATTTTTTTTTCTTTTTCCGACCACATTTTCTGGTTCTTTTTTCTCTATTTTTTCTTTTTTTTTAAAAATTTTTTCAACACTCACTCGCTCGGCATGTATATTTTTTCAGTCTTTAATTTGTTCTCTTATTTTCATATTTTTTTATTTTTTTTTTTATTTTTTTTTTTAAATCTCAGGTCAATTGCTCATTTTGTATTTTGCATTTTTGCCTTCCTTCTACGTCCGTACTTATTACTTTTAACTTTATATATCCTTCTCTCGAAATCTCTGTCATTAATTAATGTACACAACCAAGCATAGCTCGTAATCAAACCAAGATACATGTTTCCCCGTTTTTTCCAACTTTTGACCACCGTCAAACGGTCTATCTTACATCTTTTCAACAGCTTACGAGTACCCTTTTTTATCTTCTTTCTTTCTTTCGCCCTTAAAATACCGGGTGTTCTTTTCTAAACCACCCAAACCTTTTATTAGCTCACTCAATAAAATTTCTCCCTCGACACAAAATCGAGTCCGCGAATTTTCCAAACACATCCAATAAGATCACCAAAACTCTGCGCATATCTTAATTAACTAATCTCCAAACCTATGTTTTTCCGAACATCTTCCTCAACAAAACCTCACAGTCCCACTCCAGGGGGAACTCACAAAATAACCGTCTGCCCTGTCAGACACAATAAACATCCGTCTCTTCGTTGATCTGCCTCTCTGGCGAGATATTTGAGACAATTTTCCAGTCGATACGGACATTCCACCGTACATCCGACTTTTTCGGATTCGACAACTTAAAAAAAAACCTGGCCTGATTTCTTCAGCGCCCAAAACATCGATTCCCCAACATCGAAACCTGTCCCAAAGGTCCTAACTACAGATATGCGAAATTCTTCCGGTAATCCCATCGATGAGCGAAATCTCCAAGGTCTCGAATCAAAATTCTAATCTCCGAATATTATTAGCCCGGACCACCAACAAGTTACAAGTTTTCATTCATAAAAACGTTATTTACTACAAACTTCACCAACAATGACCCCGTCTATCGTAAAATCCATTCATAAAAATACGTTATTCCCATAAAATTTCTTTACAAAATATTGTTTACTATTGCTGTCAATCATGAGCACGACACAATCCTCTGTCCCCACAGCGACAACCCTTCTTTCTTCTCTGTCACTGCGAGCTTATTTCTCTGTTACTCTTTCTTTCTCTCCTCCCACCACGGTACAAAGTCACATACAGTAGTAATCATAATTTTCTATGCTACCAACGATTTTTTTTTAAATTTTAGAATTAGTTCCAAATCTATCCTCCACAACCATTTAAACTCTATTCGTAAATTAAACTATGACAGACGTAAATGAGCAAATACCTTCTTATTCTTTTTCTTTTCTTCATGCCTTTTTTTTCTTGGAGTTGAGTTGTGTTACTTCTTTTTTTTTTTCTTTTCACGCCTTTTTTTTTTTTCTCTTTTTTCTTTTGGAGTTGCGTTGTTTTTTTTCTTTTTTCGGTGCTGGACATTTTCCTTTTTCTTTCTGGGGGGCACCGAATTTGTTCTTCGTGTTTTTGGTCTCTTTTCCTTGTTTCTTATTTTCTGGGGCCTTGTGTTTTCTCTCTCTCTCTCCCTCGATCGCCTGAACAAGCCGCTCCGAAATAGATTCCTCCTTGTTCTTAGCCGCTTCTCTGATCGTCTTCGTGGAACCATGGTAACCCAATCGAAAACCATATCATGAACGATATGCCCAAGTTCCGGCACCAAATATGTCTATGTTGCGTAGCCATATACACGAATATGGCCATGTGCGAAATAGACATGGAATGTTCATTAACGATAGAACATATAAAGAACACGAATCTCAAAAACACGTAACTACTTCTTGTTCAGGTACGAAACCTTTTTATTAACTTTGAGTTAAAGGTTTCGACGTAAGGAGGAGTGACACAATCTTCTATGCTGTCTTATTCATTTGGCCCCCAACTCGAGCGACCCCCATCGGGCGCACGTTCGCCTCGCGCCTGCGAGCTCCAAAATCGATCCTTCTCGTTTGGTGTCAAGTGCCCGACTCTTATTTTCTTTAAATTCTCACACAAACTTCCGCGTGCTTCCGGTGCGTGACGTCACCCGCACCTTGTCACCCAGTATCGTCTCGGACTGTTATGACATCTGAGTGACACCTCCATCTGCTCGCGCGCACCCGCGTTAACACCGGCTTCAATCTTACACCCAAACAACCCATGTACTGAGCCGAAAGGTTCTCAGCCTAACTAAACTCAAAGGCATGAACCGAAATCCCTCGGCTATTTCATAACATATATATACTAAGTGAATTTTATAAACTCTCAGGAAAATGAATAAGACTAAGTAGATATGGTTGGGAAAGGTTATTCTTTGCGAATTGTGCAAGATATTAAAATTTGACCTTATTACCCCATGGTATATTTATGTACAAACAAGAATCCGTCCAAGAGAACCAGACGCATATAATTCTTGGGAGTAAAAACAGATCTTCTAATCCCGGCCAGAAGACCATACCTAGTGATAATTAGCAAAGAAAAAGAGAGGGAGAAAACCTTGCCAGAGAAGTAAGAAAGCTGAGGAACATGTGAATGACAAGGATACCATTTGTAATTGGAACAATCACCAAAATGCTTGAAAGAAGGCTGTCAGAATTGGAAATTTGAGGACTTGAGGAGACCATCCAAACTACAACACTGTTGACGTCGGTCAGAATACTGAGAAAATTCCTGCAGACTTGGGAACACTTACTGTCGCTGAAACTCCTTTGAAAAACCATCAGCTAGCTATGGTGTGAAAGACTGGCATTGAGTAACAATAAGAATAAATTCAGTTTCTCTCAGAATAGAAATATGCGAAAGTCCTTCAGGTATCTAACCTCTTATTTTTAATAAAATTCGAATGAACAGTTAAACGAATAAAAGGTAAAGTGTTCATTTATTAATGATAAGTTGAGGTTTAACCGCTATCTCCCTTGATAAATGCTATGTGATTGAAATGATTTCAATTGCCTGAATTGTTCAGCTCTTAAAAAAGCATAGAAAAAAAGTGTAAGGAAGGTGTTGATGGAGAAAATAGAAAATGTATTTAGTGATAAGATTAGAACAGAGACTTGCAGAAGAAAAATGTTTCTGGCGATGTAAAAGACGTGAGAAACAGTTTTGTCACGATTAGAAATAATAAAATCAAAGATCAAGAAAGCGAAACTGATTTAACGAAAGTGATAGCCCAGTCGGCTGGAGGTGAAGAATACACTGACTGCATCTTTTCAGAGGAGTAACACCTCATAAACGAAAGTGCTGGATATGGCACTAAATTACACCTGATTATAAGGCTCCACACCAAGACTTTTGGGCAATGCTGGGTACTCCTTTTTTGCCATTATTCCCCGGTCAATTCTAACCGGGAGAGTCAAACAGAACAGTTTAACAATTTAAATGTGTGCAAACAGATGACTTATGTTAAATTGAATTGTTAATCTTAAATAGCCATCCTCGAAACAGTTTATCTGTGTGCAAATAAACAATTAATGTTGAACAAAATTATTAGGGTTTGATAAGAATACTTAAAATAATTTAACTGTGAGTAAACAATTAATATTAAATAGAATTATTTGTGTTTGATATCAATATTTGAAACCATTTAACAGTGTGTAAAGAAATGAGCTCTGAGTCTTTTAAGAATGTTACCAACAAATTAGTTGTTTACAAATCATATATATTGAATATATATATATATATATATATATATATATATATATATATATATATATATATATATATATATATATATAAACATGATTTGGCATTAAACAATGTATACGTGTTAATATGCTATATAGTTAAACAATCAACTGAAAGGGATATTAAGAGTGTAAGTCAAAAACCTTGTAATATTTCAATTTTTTTTTAATTTCAAATCCCGCTTCCAATGTGGGCTATTCTGACATCTCTGAGTGACACATCAGCTCCGCCTGCGGATGCGCGAACACCTGTGTTAATGTTGCACCTAACTAACCCATGTGCTGAGCCGAAAGGTTCTTAGCCTAACTAAACCCAAAGTCATAAACCGAAATCCCTCGACCATTATATTACAAAGAAAGGAAACCAGAAAACCTGGATGTGCTTTGTAAAGGACCATGTTTTGTCGAAAACGTATGAATTCGTGAAGCTTGTTCAAACAAATCACATCTACCTGCAACAGGTCTCTTTGACATTGGTTTATCTTCTAGGCTAGTGTCACCTTCTTTGAATCAGTTTTGAGCCCCACATTTGTTGACAGTCCCTGGGCCTCTCATATCATAAATTTATTTTACTGCGTGTACATTTTTTCACAGATAACATAAAATACCTCTAACTGCAATATTTTCTATCCTTATTATAAAAGTATGAATTAAGAAAACTAAATAATTCAGTAATGATCGGACAAGTTGTCTCAAATTAGTAATAAGACATTGAGATACAAATTGCGAAAAAGCAACAGTGAAATCTAATAACACTTTTGACTCAACGTAGTAGCTTGAAATATTGCAAAACTTTTAACTCACTCTAATATTAAAAAAATGAAAAAAAAAAAAAAAAAAAAGGATAAAGAGAGAGAAGAGGGGAAGACAAATAAACAAGTTGTTTTCTTGAGAAAGTGAAGAATCAAAGGTGAAAGCAAAGAAAAAAAAAGGAGAAAAATAGGAATAAACAGAAGCAAAGTGGAACAGAAAAAAAATGAAGGACATAACAAGAAAAGACGAAATAAATAAATGCTTCTTGAATCGGTAATCGAATTCCACTCAAGAACAGTTTTCATTCGTTTTCGTTAATTTCTATCTGACTGTCCGGTTTCTCAGTTCTATTTAATCGTGTCTTATTCCATTTAATTGCCGTTTAGATTAATCATTACGTTCTTGCTTTAATCATCCATTTTCACCACTTGTTTAGAAATGTTCTTTTTATTTCCTTTTATTTTTGGCAATTCTTGCGTATGCAAAGATGCAGCTTTTGTGGATTCTTTTATAGGAGTATTATAGGTGTGCATGCTGATGCATCTGAGTGTGATTACCTGTTTAGAAGGATGTATTTTTCGGTAAACTCTTCCAATTAAATACGACAATACTTTTTAAAAATACTACCTTCATCTCCATTTCTATAACCTTATTTCAATTAACAACCAGTCTGATGCTTTAAGAGTATAGCTTTCTGATTTTCTTAGACTAAATGAAAAAGCTCGCCATAGAACTTAGTTTGGTTTCTTAGTTTAATGGCATATCAACCTTCGTGGGTCAATTAACGCCAAGGCCATCCTTGTAGAAGAACAGTTGTGATACTATTTACACCACTGCAAAGATTAATGGTTCATGCCTTTCCATAAAACACTAAAACGAAATTGAATGTAATAGCATAACAGGAATTAAAACTCACAACCTACGATGTCACATTCGATTAGATTTGCCACTGCACCACGGGAATAGACAAGGTAGAATCATCAACGGATAATTATGCCCCTTAAATTATTATAAAAAGTTAAATTCTTTCTAAAGCAAAAGTGACAAGACCAGTCGGCTAGGGCACCGATTGCATCTCTGCAGATGGTTAAGACTCCCCCAACTAGTGTCCTGATATGGCATTAAACAATCTGATGGTAAGGCTCCAGTAATGCTGGAGCTTTAGGGAATATGGGGTACTCCTTCATTGCAATTGCTCCCAGGTCCACCCTGACTTAGAGATGTAGCACCTGATAGGGCCCAATGAATGAGTCTAAAAGAATTGTTTGACATTTAAACTGAGTGCAAACAAATGGAGTACGCTAAATTGAATCGATAGAACGATAACTGTTTGCTCATTTAACTGTGTGTTAGCAAATGACTGATGTTTAATCGAATTGTTAGTGTTATGGGGACATATCCTATCATACCCCAAAGATGGACTCGTCCAACCTTAACCCATTCTCCAAGCTAGCTAGCTCGCTCGGAAAAGACAACTTCTCGTTTTCTTACGAGACATTTGACAGACAGACTGCAAGCCGAGAACGGCTAGTACTTCTTTTGTATGACTTCATTTTTTCTGCTAATACAATAACGTTCACCTATCATCCGTTGTTTGAGTTGTTCTTCGACCAGTCTTATCTGAAGACCACAACAGTTAGTTATACATAGCAATACTTCGAAGCATTTAACTTTATTAACTTTAACTAAACTAAGTCGTAAGAAATAGAATTGTTTCATCCTTTAACTATGAGTATCAAAAAATGTGTTTACAAATTATATATTAGATATATATGTAAAAATAAGATTTGTTATTAAATAACCAACAATGGTTGATATGCCAGAAAACCAAACCAAACCAAAGGTGACAGGGTTTTATAATTTCTTGTAAAAAGGTATATCATTTGGTAGTATTTGTGAAAATCCGTATCCACTCCTCGGTGTAGTAGCAATTGAAAAAGGAGCCTTTGGATTACCCTCGACTGGAGTCACCAGCTTTACTTTACTTATCAATGTAATTTTATTTTTGTTTAGAGAAATGTTTCATTTTTTTTTACTGTGTTACAATACTGTTGTTTTTTTTACTAATAAAGGATAACTAACAATATCCGTTATGTTTCACTATAAGCAATACTACTTTATGATCTTTGATTTCGAAGAAAAGTAAGTTATCATTTTTTTAAAATGTTACTTACTTTCTTGCTTTTATCACATTTCAACCTTTAAAATTTTAGTAATGTTGCAATGTAGGGTCTTGCCCACAACCAATCACGTGTACATTTACAAATGTCGTGCATAACCGACAAGGAATGTTTAACGGATTTAGAAAATGAAATCTCACTCGGGCTCAAGAGATTTTTATAGATTCAAAAAGTGACGATTGATACTAAGATTGCGAAGATTTAAGTCGTATATTTTGCGACTGAGTGAAACCACCACCTCAATCAGATAGCGGCTGGAGCAAGGAGTTATAAATGAACAATTCTTTTCTCATATTCTTCTTTTTTAAGTAGAGGAATTGATATTGTGAATTCACAATATTAATTCCTCTACTTAAAAAAGAAAAATATGTATATCTATACTCTTGCTCTTGAGGTCATAATAATTACGTGGATGCGTACTTCTAATCTTCTTGGGAACACGTGAGCCAGGTGGGTGACTATGTCCTCTGGAAAGAGTACGGATGTAACTTGGAAGACACATTTAGGTTAATTGGCCGCGCAATTACCATGAGTTGATTTGGCAGTGCTTGGCTGCGGTATGAACTGGTGGCTCAGTAGTAGAGTTTCGGCACTGCAATCTGTCCTCGCTGGTTCGATCTCTAGGGATGGAGATTACGGTATAGACTACTGATGAGACCTAATAAATGTCGAAAAAGCTGTCCACTGTTCCTCTATGTCACACGTAGGTGTTCTCCTGATTTTCTGGTCGTGGTTATTCAAATCTTTTCTCTTTTTGATAAAGGAAACAATTACACGAATTTGGGTTTATTTGGTAAATAGCACATCAACTCCAAATGGATGATTAAATGCCGAAATTGGATTCATTTGTATATGTTTGATCATAGTCATGATTATATTTTCAATGATGGATTGCATTTATTTTAACTTGCTTCATTTTATATTGTCTATAATAATTTATTTGCGCACATTTATTTGATATCAAATATCCCAACCTAAAACTAAGCCCAGTTGGTTGCGGCTGTAGAATACAACAACTGCATCTCTGCAGAGGGTTTGGACTTCAACAATGGGTGTCCACAATATGACATTAAACAATCCAATGCTTAGGCTCCAGTAATTCTAGATATATAGGGGAAGTGGAGTACTCCTTCATTGACATTGCTTCCTGTTCCCTTCTGGCCTGGAGAGGAAGCACCTGATAGGGCCCTATCTATAGGTCGAATAGAACTGTTGGACATTTAAACTGAGTACAAGCAAATGATTTAGGCTAAAGTGAGTTGTTAGAAATAGAACTGTCTGAACAGTTGACTGAGTATAAACAAATGACTCATGTATAACTGAATTGTTAGTTATACATTGCAATACTTGGAATTGTTTAACTATAGGTATTTACAAAACCTGTTTACAAATCATATCTCTAAAACGAGAATTTGGCATTAAATAACCAAATAATACGAATAATCTATAAGATTCTTATGGTTTGATGTAACTATTCCTATTAAATAATACCAATCACCAGTTTGAATCTAGGTTGTTTCATATATTCCTCTCCAATACTAATTATTTTCAAACAAATCTAGAGATTTATACGTGATATCTTATCTTTGGGATAAAATGCTTCTGAGAGCAATGGCACTAAGTGAGTACTTAACCTTTCCCTGATCACTAGAAGTAGATGCGTTTTAATGTAATTCTTAGGGTATTTCACATACCGTAAATTGCGCGTACTAGACACATAAGTAGACCTCAATATTTTTAAATCAAAATTCTGTGATACACCCATACTTCCTCGAAATGTTGTCCACAATCACACTCAAAGCTATTGTGACATTCCTATTGGTATTTAGAGTCACAATATCCGCTGATGAGATGGTATGTGATATAACTCTAATATGAAAATTAATTTGTATTTGAGTTTTATTATTTCATATTATTCTCTGAGATAATTTGAAAAGGTTTGTAGCCATTGGCTGAAGTTATAGTATCGATTTTTTAGGAGTACAGTTCCATTGGTTGACGACTCTAGGAAAAGTTTCGATTTTAGCTCTGCCGTATGAATTAACCGTTAGTGTGGAAGACATTTTTCATGCCTAAAAATATGAATAGTACATCGCAATTTACGGTATTTCAAGATTCCTTATTGCTGGTTGAAGCTGATAACATCCAAAATAAGATATGAGTAGATTTAGATTTAGATTTATTTTTTTTTATTTTTTATTTTAGATTTTATTTTGTTTAAACTTTTGTTTTTACCTTTTGTTTTGTTTTGTTTTTGTCTTTTTGTTAAAAAACGTTATTGCCTTTCGTTCCTGATATGAAGAAAAGTGATAACTTCTTCGTCTTCTTAACGTTTAACCGAAAGCCATAGAGAATGGCACAATGCAACAGGTTTATTTACTTATGGATAATGAGTATGTAGGTGTAGGATAATTATAGTTGATACTGAATATATATGCATACATGATATTCTCTCTCTCTCTCTCTCTCTCTCTCTCTCTCTCTCTCTCTCTCTTACTCACTGCCTGTCTGCCACACACACACACACACACACACACGCACATGCACTCGCACACACTCATGCACATAAACACGTAACGCCTACACACATACAAACGCACCTCCACGCTCACACACATACATACACACACAGTGGATTGGCATTCCAAAAATAAGTTCCATTATTTATATTCACGGAAACTGAATCAGATTCAGGGAGCACGAAAATACTAATTGGTAGAGCAAGTCTTCAGCTTCCACTTTTTTTACACATAATCAATACCACGAAATATGCATTTTTCTCATCGATGAACAAGAGTTTGCCTGTAAAAAAATCTTCATCTTCGGAGTCATCTATTTTCATCTCATTGATGATAATGTCATAATCAGGAAAATATTGTTTGCGTAGTCCATCTTTCACCAGTCCCCATACGCAGGGATCAGAGGATCGAGGCTCTTTTCTTTTCGTGTTTTGAGGGTTATTTCGAACTTGGGCCATCTATTGCTGCAAAACATTTGAAACCTCCTTGCTGTTCTCACATTTAGGTCTCTGTAAAAGTTATTTAAGCGTCAATGAATTTCACTTGGTGCAGTGTTCTGTTTGGAAAAATTCACTTGCACAATTCTGCATTTATGAAGATGCCATTTTGCTTCATTACTGTTGCACTGACTTCAGCCAAACCTGGAAGAAAGGTTAGATATTACTTTGGTTTGGGACGATTTTTTTTAGTTTAATGGCATATCAATCTTCATGGGTTATTCAATGCCAAACCTATCATTGTAGAAGAAACAACAGCGAGACCATTTAACTCATAGCTAGCGTGATAAACGATTCCCTCTTTTCCTAAGGGTATTAGTCTAAATGTGAATGTAATAGAGCGACTGAAGTTCAAACTCGCTTACTTCGAGACTGTAGTTCAACACTTTAACCATTACACCAGGAGGACTTTCTCATGCTTTTTCTTGGGGAGACTAAGGCATGCATATGGATGTGGACAAGTTGACTCTATTACAAGCCATTTACATGTAGCCCTGATGCTATGAAGAAATAAAGAAAACAAAGAACAATTATTTTCGACCCACTGTCTTAACAAAGCTGTGTGAAAATTTATGTTCCTTCATGATAAAATAAAAGCAATTGGTAATGTAAAATTTTTTCTGAAAACCGGTTCAATATTGAAATGATATTTTACTTTCTGTATTAGTTATGGTTTCCGTGAAAAAGAAAGTTGCTTTCTTTACTTCTGGAGCTTCTCGCGTGTTATATATATATATATATATATATATATATATATATATATATATATATATGTGTGTGTGTGTGTGTGTGTGTGTGTGTGTGTGTGTGTGTGTGTGATTTTGCTTGAATACATATAGTAATCCAAAAGCATTAAGTACGTGTTTGGCACGTGGAAAGATATTTGAAAATGTTGGGTTTTTTTAACAGACGAGAAAAATCCTCCAGTCTTTTAAAGAAATACGCAAAGATAGGAAAATTTTCATATATATACAAATCGTTTTGAAGTCATCCATGTTAGATACCGGGTAAGAATGTATTTGATATTTTTTTTTCCGAAATGACATTATGAAAGTAAATATGGATCTAAATCCGACAGTATACAGAAAGTAGAAAAACAGAATAATCCAACATGGATCACTTCAAAACGATTTGTATATATGAAAACTTACCAATATTTGCATATTTCTTTGAAAGATTTTTCTCGTCTCATTAAAAAATCCAACATTTTCAAATATCTTTCCACGTGCCAAACACGTACTTCATACTTTTAAATTAAGAACGCTTTGTGCATGTTTGTATCTTTTCGTTGTATACATTTTATTTGCTCCTATTATCTCGACAAACATCCATCGTTGTGTGAACAATTCTGATATCAAAGCCCTGGTGAAGGTCATTGAAACCGGAACGTTTAACGTTGACTTAAATTCACCTACTTGAATTATTCTGTTTTTCTGCTTTCTTCATACTGTCGGATTAAGATCCATATTTACTTTCATATATATATATATATATATATATATATATATATATATATATATATATATATATATATATATATATAAAGATGAGTAGAAACAGAGTCAACTGTGCTTGGCAACTTTCAATTTCTCGCAAATGCGTTCATCAGGTCAAATTAAATGTACACGCTCTCTCAATGATATGGACCTCTCTTTATTTATAAATGTAGAAAATTATAAACACACACACAAGATATATATATATATATATATATATATATATATATATATATATATATATATAGATATAGATATAGATATAGATATAGATAGATTTAAAAATCCATAAACCAAGAACAAAACGAAAGTCTTGACAAATATATTGTTTATGGTTTCATTATATTTTTGAAATGTATATTCGAGTTCTAAAATAGTACTGTTTATGCCGAGGAAAGGCCTAAGACTCTTTGAAAATGTTACATTTTTTGCATCGATTGTACGACAACATTCCTAAAATATAAAATAATTCATGTGAAGTTTTTCTTTACAAAAATAAATAAACAAATCGTTTAAACATTTAAAAATATGTATTTTCCTTCTGATCCGAATGCTTATTTGACTTTTAAAAATGTATTTCTAGTAACACGCGCGGGCTTTCTGTACGAATAGAAGTCAAAGGTGATAAGAATATTGGTTATTTTTTAAAATGTAGACTCAATAACCAGAAAAAACAATTTTATATGTATATAAACGAGGAAAAAGAGAGACATATCAAGAAAACGAAAACTTAAACGTTCGTTAACAAAAATATCAGGATATCACTGTAGAAGAAATTACAATATTAAATTATGCAATAAAATACATAATGACTTAACGTAATAAAATAGACGTAGATTTTTTAAACAATGATGATTTTATTATAGTAAACTAGAATTGTATCAATATATCTCAGAAAGAAAGAAAGAAAGAAAGAAAGAAAGAAAGAAAATAATTCGTCGAGCTCACCAATAGAAATGCCAAGATGAGATACATTCCAGTAGAATGATAGATACATTGTTAATAAATAAAAACTTCAAGATGTTTCCAGGTGAATAAAAGTTCATTCTTTGTTTTGTTTTGCTTTTTAATATTCCAGTTTATGGTTATCTTATATAGATATATCATACGAACATGAATATTCGATGTATATTTGTTCATATGAACGTGTGCACACACACACACACATATATATATATATATATATAGAGAGAGAGAGATTGAGAGAGAGAGAGAGAGAGAGTGTGTGTGTGTGTGTGTGTGTGTGTGTGTGTGTGTGTGTGTGTGTGTGTGTGTGTGTGTGTGTGTGTGTGTGTGTGTGCGAGAGAGAAAGAGAGTGGGAGGGAGAAAAATACCCTTCGCTTTATTGTTGTCCTTCAACTTTTTCCGGGCCAACCTCAAATCATAGAAATGTGAAGTAGTAGTTTTTTAGGCTGTGGGGGGTGGGGGTGAAGAAAAAGAATGGTATTCTTCAATAAATTGCACCCCATTTCCAGAATATGATATGTCATTTCTCTTGCTCTGAAAGCTGAACCATTCCTTGCCCAATGAGGGCTAGTGACTGTGAAGCCTTTTTAAAATCCCCAACATCCGTGTGACCTTTGTGCCCACTTACAGCCTGACGCCTTGTCATCTATCAAACAAACACCCACCGGGATCATTTGTAGTAGGAAGGCTGTCCCTACAATAGAGTAGCAAAAGTTGGCAACCTTAGTCGGGGGTGACCGGAAGGCTCCCTTTTCAATAGCTACTAGACAAAGGTGTGTGGGAGGGCACTACTCTATTCCCTGGATTGCTCCACTTTACCCTTGATCCATACCATATAACGCATCAAGTACCATTTTTGAGTATTTGGTATCACTCGACCTAGGATTGAAGCCCAGTCTCTACTCACACATACTGAAATATCACTATATTTAAAAATGAAGATCACTTTTAAAGAAGAGTTAGCAGAATACCATTTTTCTTCTACAGGCTATTGAACTTTATATCAGCATGTTATAGAAGTCACTTGTGGTGTAACTGTTATTGTTGCAGTAAATTGACACGGTGATTTGAGTTCAAATCTTGTAGGAAGCTCTTTGCATTTCATTTAATGCTAATGCAGTTAGGAAACGTATGCATTCAGCTATTTTCTCTCAAGCTATGACAAAATTTGTGGGGTCTTTAGCCTCGGTATAGCAGCCAGTATTGGAGAAAGAAAACTCTGCATTTAAAATTGTTATACGCTCCTTAAAAACCGACCTTTAGTCATATCCTGCAAGTGAGCTGCTGGGTAGATACATATTTTCCCAGGATTCCCGAGATGTATAGGGATTTAAGTCATGGCTAGATACATTGGTTTGGCGGTAACTGTGGTACTATTTACTAACCCCTCCGCTCGGGCAGGATATGACACAAGGTCAATTTTTAAGCGGAGTTTAACAGGTTTGAATTCAGAGTTTTCCTTCTCCTAGACTAGTTGCTTCACCAAGGCTGAAGAACCTAGTCTGTCCTACTATTTACCCATAGCTGGAGGGAGAATAATTGGATTCATACCTTTCTCAAGGGTATTAGTGCTATGTGAAATGCAATCAGTCTCGTCCAGGATTTGAACTGTGGTGTAATAGTGATTGTCGGTACCTGTGGTGTAATAGTGATTGTCGTAGGGAATGTACACGTCGACATGAGTTCAATTCTTGGCTGAAGCTGATTAGATTCACATAGCAATTATACTCTAGGGAAAGGTAAGAATCAAATTATTCTACCTTCAGCTTTTGGCAAATAGTTGAGTAGAATCATTCCTTCAACCTTGTTTAGGCAACCAGTCTTGAAAAAGGAAATCTCTAAATTCAAACATGTTAAACTACGCTAAAAAATTGATCTTGTGTTAAATCCTGCCCGGGTGGAACGGTGGATAAATACATGCATACGAGGTACATACGATAAGTTTTCAGACTTTTTTCGTATGACCGCTTTTATTGATAGTACACACATGGAACTTTAGTCCCCTTCGAAATAATCTCCTCCGGCCGGCATTCACTTGTTGTACTGTTCCAACAACTTCTGGAAGGCCCCATGGAAGTCCTCTTGTGTGAGCGCGTCAATCACCTTCATCACAGCCTTTTTCATCTCCTCAGTTATCTCATAACGACAGCCTCTGAGCTTAGGGAATAACCAAAAGTGACAGTGAGCAAGGTCTGGAATATAGGGACGGTGAGGAACTGTCTTGATGCCCATATTGGTCAAATAGTCTGTGGCAAGGATGGAGTTGTGAATCGGTGTATTGCCCTGATGGACCCGATTTGAAGAGTGCTGGCAACTTCCGACGGAATCTCTTCCTGGACTCAGTGTGAAGCATTCCATACGTTCCTGTGGGTTTTTTTCCAAGTTTAAAACAGACTTTTATTGCATATCGTTCTTCTAAAGTGTCAGATTGCATTTTTGAAATTCACCAGCTGTGACAATCACGCTTTAGTAGGGTGTATTCCAATTGCTGCTGTAGCTGTTTATTTGAAGCTGAAATCATAAAAATAGGTCTGTCATCTCATAAGATGTATAGCAATAACATATTGAATTTCCAAGAGTCTACAACAATTTTAAATGCCCATACGAAGAATTTCTGGAAACCTATTCTATGAACCCCAGACCTTGGCTCATTATTTCATTCCTTGATTTGCATCTTAACTGGTGTACTTAAACTAATGCCGAGTACCGTAACGTTCTATATAACGATCACAGGACATTTCGTTGAATGCTTCAATGATGTATTCCCCTGTCCTAATCCCCACTTTAATCGACCTTCGGGTCATTGACCTAGTGTCAACTCCTGTCTGGTTGGAAGCAGTGATAAATATCGCTTCAATGATACCTTTATCTAACCGCATTTATTGGTGAGTCTTGATATAATTTTCTCTAATATCGTATATTTCGCTGTTGTACTCCCTACATAATGGACTCGCCCTCCGGCATAAATACCCGTCACCGAGAGTTTCTGATGGACTCCACTAATCATAGTGACACAATCACGTGTGTTACCATTTGCCTAGTGGACGGATAGTCGCTACCACACTGGACGATCTGCTTTCTACCAACTAACTACTGTTTAACTAGGTTCACTTGTATCTTGTTTCTGTTACTTGAAAATATATGTTTTTCTATCAAACCTTTTGTGTTCCCCATGTCTCTCTTTGGTCAGCATCACAGCAGTCGCCCATTAAAAAAATTAAACACTTTTTTGTAAAAATTTCTAATATTCTTCTCAAATGTAGTAGTATTTATTTTACACTGTAAAGTTAGTTATTATCTATTTCCCAACTCAACAAGAAACACTGGAGCAGAAAATAAAATTGCATTTATATATATATATATATATGTGTGTGTGTGTGTCTGAGTGCATTTTTATATTGAGAGAATTAGACACAGACAGACAATCAAAGAGAAAGATACATTTATGTACCAACAAGAATCTGTCAAAGAAAACGAGACGCATATAATTATGTGAAATTTTGGGGTAAAAACAGATCACCTCATACCATAGCAAGTGATAATTAGCAAACATGAATAAAGAGAGAGAGAGAGAGAGAGAGAGAGAGAAAGAGAGAGAGAATGTGCACAGCTATGGGACCAATAACAAAAAGTCAATTGGAAAAATTCTCGTTGTAGAATGCTCGGTTGGTGGGGCTTTCAATACACTGACTCTATTTTCTTCTGAGCATTAAGAACCACAGAAAAAAAAACAGTGTCCTTGGTATGATACTAAACTGAATTTGAAGTTGAGTTTCGATCTTTGGAGACAGAGGGAGGTTGGAGTACCTCTTCATTTGCATTATCCACTAGTGACTGCTGAATCGTTTTGGCAGTACCTGTTAGGGGCTCCATCAAAAAGTTATCCCTGCAAATAAGTCTTCTTAGCAAGAACCATGTGCAAGAAGTGTATATAAAATCTCAATAAAAAGTACAAAAATCTAAATTAAGCATGAAGTAACTGTAGATGGGTAGGCATGCCATTAAAATCAATCAATTTTGTTTTAGGTGTGAAGTATAATTACACAGGAGATTTAAGGGAGATGTCCTCGTGGTGTAATGGTTATAGCGATGGACTGCAAAATCGTAGTAAGTGAGTTCGAATTTCAGTCGCGCTATTACGTTCACTTTCGGGCAAATACCCTTGGGAAAGGTATGAACCCCCTTATCCTCCCAGCTATGGGTTAAATAGTACCACTACTGTTCTTCTAAGGAAATGGCTTTGACATTAAATAACCAACAAAGGTTGATATGCCATTAAACAAAGAAACCAAACCACAGGAGACTTAAAAACATTCTGTCAGTTACCGGGAGAGCATCAAGTCATGGGGCTCAACAAACTACAAATCGACGATGGTACGCTACGACTTGTCAAATGTCTCTTGATTGACTTAAAAATACCACTTCATCTCTTCCTGTTTTTATGACCAGTCCACAGAGAAGTTGTAACGTCGACGATAAAGTGAGTGGAATGTTGTATTTAAAATTAGTTTTAAATGTCATTGATTTTATTATTTGAAATTTAAAAACAAATGTCTTTATTGGGAATCCTTTTTGAGATGAGGCTTCTTAATCTGAGAATTAATTTTTATTTATTGTGGACTTTTTGTCCTCATCTTGGTGCGGTTGACAACAACAATGGAAGGCAGTAATTACTGGGGATAGGGTTACAAGACTCAGCATTCCTATCCAAGGTCGCGGTTAATCACCTGAAGAAGGCCAGAGGTGAAATTTGGCCGAACCATAGTTAAAAGAAACAACAACAACAAAAAACTACCATGATGAGGACAAAAAGTCCGTAATAAATAAAAATTAATTCTCTGATTAAAAACAAATGTTTTAAATGAATAAAAACTGATGGTTTGTCGGCCCATTTAACTTCTGGGCAGAGTGTTCAAACTCAGGTAGAGTCATACCAAAGACCCTAAACTGGTACTTGATGCCGCCTTGCTTGGCACTCAGTATTATAAAGTACGTGGAGCAAACCAGGAAAAGTAGTAGCGCCCTCTCCTTCACTTCGGGGTAGTAGCTAATGAAACAGGAGCCTTCGAGTCACCCTCGACTACTGTTGTCAAATTCATATAAATGAGGGTATTCAATAAAGTAGGTGATTTTTCTCAAGGAATTGTCAATGGGAAACATTGCTTATATTGTCCCCTTTTTCAAGTAAATTAATATTGATGGCGTCTTTCATGCCCCAGTGTCCTTGCTCAGGGTAAGGCCGGTGACATTAATTTGCTGTTGCTTTTGCAACCTCTGGCTTTTTAGCCGGGCCGTATTGCAATCGTGTCTTACGGGACATTGTCCATCTAATGCACACTCGAGGCCGGAAAGCCTCTGATCTTGGCTGTTCTATCTTCGAGTAAGCGAACTGTATTATTGACACCTTTGAATAGCGCTTGACCCCATGATCGACTTTAAACTATAATCTGGCATTCGGACCTGGATTCGTTTTGGTCCATATCCAGCTAGGCTCATCGGCTCACATAACACCAAGTGAGCTGATGACAAGCATAGACCAGCTGGGCTCGAGCCTTGGCTCGGGTCTGACTTCCCCTCCTAACGTCCATTATAAACCGTTCTTCGGGTCATTTGACCTTGCCTCAAGTCCTTTTATGTTCCAGTAGGAAAGACGTCAGCATGATCTTCTTTAATGATCTGTTCACCAGAAACTTTCTTTATTGGAGGGTTTCACCCCTCTATAGACTATCTTTTCAAATTGGGCCATCCTAGCAAACCCATGTTCCACCTTTCTGTAAACATTATTTTATTAAAATTTGCTACTCCGTACACATTGCACATTCTTTGTAAACTTCACTCGATTTTAACTTCTCAGCCACCAAAGATTTGATGGCAGACCTCTATTTAAGCCAAGAACACCCAATATGATTTCCTGCCATTTTGATTTGCCCCAAAACAAATATTTTTCGAGACTGAAATAATGTTTGCTACAAAACAATTTTAAAAGAAAATGCTGAATCTATTCTCACGGAAACATTCTGAAAAAGTATTTTGCTTTAAAAAAAATGTCCCACGTTACAGTTGGTTTCAAATTCAAAGATTTTTTTCCGAAAACTAAAATTAAAGAGACCATTCTGTCGTACTACTTGCGTCTGTAGTGAGACAAGAAGGGTTCATGGTTCGTAAGGGCATTCGGGTGAAGTGTAACGCCAGCTGAATCATCAGTCTGGATTTTTTTAGATGAGGCTTGATGTGTAGTATTTTGTGTAATTTTTCGGACTGGTGTCCACATCTTTATTGATTTTAGTTGTAAAAAAAGTTTCAGCCGCTATATCCTCCGGCCTTCCTCAGGTGTTCCTTGTTTATCTAGATATAGAAATGAATTTAACAAGGGGAATAATTTTTAAAGTTTGACTTTTTGTCCACGCCTATCGATACAAGAGGAATCACAAGAATTTTCTCGAGGAGCGTCAGGAGATGAATTCATTTCTATGCCTAGATAAAGACGTGAGACATGAAGAAGGCCGGAGAATACAGGGGCTGAAACATTGTGTTACAACTAACAACAATAAAGATGACTTAAACAGTTCGAAAAATCACATAAAAAATAGTGAAGGCTGAATCGTTCAGGATTTAAAACGCAGACGCCGAGTGAATTTTCTCCGATAATAACCGCTAAGCCATGCGTAATTCTGAACGTCTGCAAAAGCATTTTTTTAAAGAATGTTTACTTCTTTTGTGAGTAATTCAAGAATTAGGAAATTTAGTGCTTCAGTAAAAGCAATTTTAATCTTAATCAGAAAAGAAGTAAAAAAAAACAAAAAAACAAGAGAAACCAAGAAGATGCCTCTCGTAAGATAAACATTTTCTTTATTCCAACATAAACTACAACAGCAGTTTTGATAGCATTGTGAGTGATAAACCACGAATTGAAAGGTGATGGACAGTGTCTCCTCAATGTAGTGGCTAATGGGCTGGACTGCAGCACCATAGTAAGCAAGTTCGAACTTCAATCGCGGTGTTGTGTTCACTTTTATAAAAATTCCCTCGAGAAAAGTATGAACCTCTTAATTCTCCTTGCTGTTGATTAAATACTATCACGACTGTTCTTCTACAAGAATAGCTTTGGACGAATGTTGAGATGCAAATAATGAAATAAAACACTCTAAACTAATTAAAAACGTTCTCCACGGGAATATGGTCTTTAAAATATAGAATATACGAACAGCTGTGAATAAATAGGTCACTTTCATTGTGCGTTTTTTACCCATTATTCTTGAGACTTCTTAATCTGAGAATTAATTTTTATTTATTGCAGACTTTTTGTCCTCATCTTGGTAGTTTTTGTGTTGTTTCTTCTTTCACTAATTCTCAGATTAAGAAGCCTCATCTCAAAATGATTCCAATTAATGACAAGTACAAAAATTCGGTACGGACCCGACTCTGGATGACCAGATAAGGATTTATAAGACCAAAAGATCCATCTTGATCGCCCTTCGGGGCCCGTGGCGCCGCGGATAGAGGCGTTGAGTCTCTACGGTTCCAGGTGAGCATTGTCAGAAGATAGCGGTTTCAAATCCTACCCAAGCCGACCAGAGGTTTACTTGGTCAAAAAAAAAACAAAAAAAAACGTGGTGCGATAGACAACAACTATGGAAGGCAGTAATTACTGGGGATACGGTTACAAGACTCAGCATTCCTATCCGAGGTCGCGGTATATCACCTGAAGAAGGCCTGAGGTGAAATTTGGCCGAAACGTAGTGAAAGAAGAAACAACACAAAAAGTCCGCAATAAATAAAAATTAATTCTCAAATTAAGAAGCCTCATCTCAAAATGATTCCAACAAAAGACAAATCTGAACACTTATTTCATCAAGAGATCGCTGGTAATCATTTTTCCTGGGATGATATTGACTTTGTCACGTGGTCTGCCACTGAGAGGAGAGAAGTAAGATCAATTTCCCCTACCCTTCAGTGTTTGATTCAACAGGCCTCAAAGATTGACCGTTAAAAGAAGGATATGAATAAAGGTCAATTCCTCGTGGCCGAAGTAAAGAATCCAGTGAGGATGTAGGTCAAGCTATCTGCACTCCATAACCCCCAACCACTTGGACAGAGAAGGTGATATAGAGGTCATGATAGTAGCCCGAATGAATCGTATGACAGGGTGAGGAATAAGAAAGATGCCAAATGATCGGCCAGAACCCTAAAGCCGGAAGTAGCATCCTTTTCGTCAGAGGAAATAGGAATAAAGAATTCAGTTTTTAGGACGGAGGTTGCGGTGAAAGGACGTGCTGGTCTGATGTCAAAACTCCGATCGAAGAAACAGAAATAGGGTTCTTGTATTGTTATCTCCTATTCATTGAATTGACATTTATTCATATCCTTTTTTTAACCGTCAATCTTTGAGGCCTGTTAATTCAAACACAGAAGGGTAGGGGGAATTGATCTTACTTCACTTCTCCCAGTGGCAGACCACGTGATAACTTGAATTTTTCGTTTTATATCTTGCAGCCATATCTAGGTTAACCATATCTGTCTTTAAGACATTAAAAAAAAAAAAGCAATATATATATATATATACATATATATGTAACATACCCATACATGAATGTGGGGAACGTACATTTAATGTTAATAACATATATACATAGAACATAGGAATCCCGAAACACGAAAAACACTTACGACTTCTTAGTTCAGGTACGAAACTTTTTATTACTTTTGAGTTTAAAGGTTCTTCGACATAAGGAGAGAGATACACATTCTTTCTATTCTGGCTTTTCCATCTGCCCGCCCCCATCTCGTGCGGCGCTCGTAGCGCACAAATTCGTCTGGCCTCTGCGAGCCCCGAAAGTCGACCCTTCTCGTTCGGTGAGTAGTTCTCAATTCTTACTTTTTCAAATCTCCCAAAATCTTCCACGCACGCTTCCGGTGCATGAAGTCATTCACATCCTCTCTCTGGGATTTTTATTTTGACATCTGTGAACGATACATTCTCCCCGCACGCGCGTCAACACCTGTGCTCTAGTTTGAACCTAACTAACCAATATGCTGAGCCGAAAGGTTCTCAGCCAAACTAAACTCAAAGGCAAGATACATAAAACGAAATCCCTCGGCCATTATATTACGTATACTTTTTTTTAAGTAAGCACTTAAAATAAGCCAACTCTTCTACGTTTGATAAAGAATAATTATTGTTAAGTTTCAAGAAACATTAAGTGACACGATTTAACAGCGTTTTAAAGGAAACTATCTTTATTCATTTGGTTAAGATGCTGAATTTGTTTTATACCCCGTTAATTATGGCTTTATATATATATATATATAGAGAGAGAGAGAGAATGAGAGTGACCGACAGGCAGATAGACAGAGAATCATGAATCCTGAATTATATTACAGAACGCTAATACTTATAAAACAACATTTCCTCACAAAGGGTCACAATTTTAAAAGATATGTAAACTTCACGATCATAGAAAGAATTGAGATAAAAAAAACTGTCAACATTTGAACAATAATCGTAACGCATCAAAGTCAAAGGATATAATGCTTACAAACGTTGGAACCAAATAAAATGAACAAGAAATTTAATGACCCTATCTGGGCTGGACAGACTTGGAGTGATATATACATAACTAAATAAACAAATAAAAAGGCTAGATTGTCACAGCTATAATATCATAGACTCCTGGACAGTCCCGGCTCTAAGTATCATAGAAAAACACGGACATTTGAACTATAACAGAAACGCATAATGGTAAATGGATGAAAGGCTAACAAATTTGGTATCAAATAGATTTAACAGGAAACATAATGACCTTATAAGGAAATAGGCTTCACAAACTGGGAGTGACTCATCAATACCTAAACAAATAAATAAGTAGACTGAGCACTCATGGCTATTTTTAAACACACACATCCTAGACATAACATATAACTCGCAAATGAAATACCCTTTATTTTATGTCCTCACTATGGATATGTTATAGTCAGTTGAAGATACATGGATGCCAGAAATAATTTCCATTTGAAAAATGATTATGAGAAGTCACCAGTGTATATTTGTTGCTTTAATTATAGCAACAATTCAACTCCTTTAAAAACAATTTAAAAAAACACACACGAAAAAATGTTCTCCTACCGCAGGTCAATGATCGAACCAAGTTGTGAACAATCAAAACATTGATAACATTAAAGAAATATCCCTTTTTCTGATGATTTTTTCTCATATATATATATATGTGTGTGTGTGTGTGTGTGTACGTGGTGTATTCAATAAGTTTCCAGACATGTTTTCTGGCATTTAAAATTGCCGTAAACTCTTACAAATTAAGTATGCTATTGTTATATATCTTATGAGATGACTGACCAATTTTTATGATTTCAGATTAAACTGAACAGCTATAGCAGGAATTGGAATAAGTAAGTAAGTAAAGTTACAGACCGTTGTCGAGGGTGACCAGAAAGCTCCCTTTTCGATAGCTACTACAGCAAGATGTAGGGAGGGTGCTACTCCTTTTCCTGGATTGCTCCACTTTACTCTTGATCCTTACCTTATAATGCTGAGTGTTAAGCAGAATGCATCAAGTACCATTTTTGAGTCTTTGGTATGACCCGACCAAGGATTGAACCCAGGTCTCCCGGGTCATTGGCGATCACTCTAACCATTACGCCAATGTCCGGTTTGGAATACACCCTACTAAAGCCTGATTGTCACTGCTGGTGAATTTCAAAAATGCAATCTGGATGTGAGGACACTTTAGAAGAACGATATGCAATAAAATTCTGTTTTAAACATGGAAAAAATCCCACGGAAACGTATGGAATGCTTCACACTGCTTTTCGAGCATCTTTCATGAATCGAGCATGAGTTTTTGAGTGGCATAAGAGATTCAAGGAAGTCCTTGAGGGATGATGAGAGCTGTGGGAGGAGTAGAGAAGTCCATACACCAGAGTTGATTGGGCAAACGGTTTGGGTTATGGTTACTATATTGAGGTTTCAAGGGAGTTAGGTAGGAAATTCCGCCGGAAGAGACCAGCACTCTTCAAATCGGGTCAGTGGCATTTCTAACTGGCCAATGCACCAGTCCACAACTCCATCCGTGTCACAGACTATTTGACCAATATGGGCATCAAGACAGTTCCCATCCTCCCTATAGTCCAGACCTTGCTCCCTGTGACTTTTGGTTATTCCCTAAGCTCAGAGGCTGTCATTATGAGACAATTGAGTAGAGGCTGTGACGAAGGTGATTGACACGCCCACACAAGAGGACTTCCATGGGGCCTTCCAGAAGTTGTTGGAACGGTAAAAAAGAGCATTGCAGACGGAGGAGATTACTTCAAAGGGGACTAGAGTTCCATGTGTGTATTATCTATAAAAGTGCCCATACGTAAAAAAAAGCCTGGAAACTTATCTAATGATCCTCGCATATAAAGGTCAACTAAAAAGTTAATATGCTGATCAAGATACTTTCATGGGGTATGAGCAAATGAGCTTTATTTTTAAACATAGTGCCCCTGATGGCCCTTTCACCTAATTTCATTTACGTTGCAGTATTTGGATCCCATGGGTAAGAACACTGATCAACTGTAGATATGGCATCATTATACGAATACTTCCGTTTAACATAGCATATATATATACATATATATATATATATATATATATATATATATATATATATATATATATATATATATGCAGATTGGGTCTGGAAGTACATTTTTCATCGGCGAACACGCAAAAGAAAACTTGCTCAAAAAGAGAAGCGAGTAAGCATCTAAATGTAGACATATAAATATTCCTCTCAAATGTTATCTAACAAATTTCCAAAATTTAGTGTCCTTAATTTTTGACTACCGGAGATAGAAAACATTTTCTTCTCGTTTAAATGTCAGCAATCCGAACTGGTTTTTCACGTTTATCATTTTTATAAATTTCTCGATCATCAACATATTATCGTTTGACAACAACTCAACTTCCCAATGGTCATTTTTATCGCACTGCCGACGGAAGATTGTGTAAAACCCATGGAATTTAAGGAAGAAACTTATTGCACCCATGATTTTAATATTCATAGGTTTTACACCAGCTCTACTATTATAACATCGAGCACTCTTTTTATACAAAAAGCTTTCTTTTTTACAGTTCGTGTATATATATATATATATAGTCATCCACAGACAGAGCTGTCTCGTTCTATCAGAATTCATCAGTGTGGCTAGACAGTAGCTTCCCGTAGCTGGGATCGAAACCCGATTGGCTCAAACGCCAAGCCAAAGCCGCTAACCATTCAGCCACGAGGAGCGATTAGCTGCCTAGTAAATTATAAACGGTTATGAATCACAATTACTATTGTTTACATACATCCGTTCAACGGCTGCCAAGACCTCAATTCATATACGAAGAGGCTTGCAATAGACGCTAATGGCAACACGATTACTTCTTCGTCAGAGAACTCAACCCTACGGGGGTAGGGGAGTATATATATATATATATATATAGTTTGTGGTGAATCTGAAATTATGATAGAAATATGTGGAAAGTTACATGAATTAAACACTTACCTCCAATTTATTTATTTGAAAAAGTTCTTGAGAATAAAAAGGACGAAATATTACGCGTCTAAATTTGAGTTAATTGTGTGATTTAACCAACTTTACATATGATTCTATATATATATATATATGTGTGTGTGTGTGTGTGTGTGTGTGTGTATATTGATTCTCTGTTTCTTTCACATTGATACAACAGCTAATGACACTTTCATTAACAAACATTCAATTCCAATAATTTAGCTTTTGTATCACTTTACTGTAATTTGACACAGCAAAAAAAAAAAAAAAAAACAAGAAAAAAAACAATTTTTCAAAATAAATAAAAACAACGAAAAACAAAAACGGAATCTTACTCGCAGACAATCTATTAGAGTATTTTAATTGTCGCCGATTCATTTATAGAGCGTTTGTTTTCTACGAAATCTCGGAGACTTTTTTTAATTATTGCACTTTTGGCGTCGACAAGCAGTAATTTAAAAATATTAAATGTACTGATCTTTGAATTGGCAGAAATAATCGAAACAGCCGTTTCAGCCGTTTGTTTAGGCCTCCGGTCGAAGCACCAGAAAAAAATGACAGTGATATTATATCGCCTATAAAACTTTTGACACTAGAAACTATTCTTGTGGATCGTATACCTTGGTAACCATTTCAACTTGTCTATCAACGAATAAAGAGAGCTCGTTTGACGGTCCTCTAAACACGGAACACAAATGCTAGAAACACTTCATTTGGTAAGCAGATGTTCCAAAGGTTGTTTTAAAGGCTGTTCTAAACATAAAATAATTCCTTATTTGAGGAAGAATGCTCCCCTTAAGAGGTGATACCTAAAAATAAACAATAATCTATTTCATTTGTATATAATTCTTTCGCAAATGACCCAAGTGACCGAGGTTCAGTCCTAGATGGAGTCATACCAAAGTCTCAAAAATGGTACTTGATCCTATCTTGTTTAACACTCAGCTTTATAAGATATTGATCAAGGGTAAAGTGGAGCAATATAGGGAAAGAAGAAGCGCCCTTCCCAACACGTCGGAGTAGTAGCTATTGAAAATGAAGCCTTCGGGTCGCCTTCAATTAAGGTGGCCAACTTTCCTTACCTACTTACATATCTAGAGGTCTTAGTGAGAAGTAGAAACAAATAGGTTTGAAATTAACGTCCTCATTTATTCCCTCTCCCATTCTTTCTCTCTCTCTCTCTCTCTCTCTCTCTCTCTCTCTCTCTCTCTCTTCTTTCACTCTCATCCATCTTCACAGACTGATTCACTCTTATTTATTTCCTCTTACATACAAATGCATTTGTTCTCTCTCTCTCTCCCTCTTTCTTTCTTTCTCTCTCTCTCCCTTTCACACACACACACACACGCACATACACACCATCATTCGTGGTCAATCATCCATTCATTCTCAATTACTCTCTCTCTCTCTCTCTCTCTCTCTCTCTCTCTGATATACACTGAATTAACTGATTTTCTTTCTCTCTATCACTCTCTCTCACGCACTTACACACATACTCACTATACATGTATACATCTCTTTCTCTCTCTCTCTCTCTCTCTCTCTCTCATTCATTCTCGCTCATTCATGATCTCTCATATGTTCTTTCTTTAATACACATCTTCATTCACTCATTTTCTCTCTCTCATCCTCACACACACACACACACACTCACAAACTTTTCTCTCTCTCTCTCTCTCTCTCTCTCTCTCTCTCTATTAATCTATCTATCTATCCTTCATTTCTCCTCACTTATCCATTGTCTCTTATATATTATACCTTTCAATTTTCTCTTCTCTTTCTATCTTAATCCTTAAAAGAGAATCTCATACACTCATTCATTCTTATTTAACCGTCCTCTAATATTAGATGTGACAGGATGGATACACTTCATTATCTCTTCTTTACTCTCTCTTTCTCTTCTCGTTTATTCTCATTCATTCTTTCTCATTTAATCCCCTTACACATTCATTTATTCATTCATTCTCTCTCTTTTTTCTTGATAATTCTGTGTCAATATCAATAACATTCACTTAAAACCCAATCTAAACTAAATGAAAAAATTCCACCGTTGTTTTAATAGATTTAAGCTTTGTTATAACTAATTTTTGTGGACAATTAAAACTATTTATTTAATGGAAAATTGAGAAGACCATATCTACTCGTAATAGCATTTGAGATCCTCCCGAATGTTCGGAGAAAAATCACCTAAAGGTTAAAATGGATGTCAGTCTCTTTGTTAATGCTACCTGATGCGAAATCGGGCAGACTGATGTGTCCTTCTAATCATGCTCGAACATTAACAGTTTGGATCTTCCAAAGATAGAACAGGACGAGAACCCGAGGCAGGTGGCACTCGTGGGAATAAATTCGTATAAATGTCGAACTTCTAGTGGAAAGGATAAGACTGTCAAACCTGAGTGTCAAGAGAGGGGTCAAGCAACGTTCAAGGTCTTCACAGTGTAATTTGAGGAAGATTATGTTGGAGTGTCATGAGTTCAAATACAAGGCCAGGATGATTTATATATCAATCAATATTCATGCGTATCAAAGAGTTCCAAATGCTAGTCATGGCGAGAGTGCAAGACTGATAGTGTAGTAAACATGTTTGAACTCCAGTTATACGTTTACTTTCACTATCATTTGGAAAAGGTATGGACCCCCTTATCCCTCCTCCTATGTTTTAAATAGTACCACTATTGATCTTCTACAAAGTCAAGCACTAGATCATCTACGTAGCCTATATCAGTCATTGTTTCTGAATGATGTCATCTACTTCTTGTCTTCTTTTAATTTGAAAACATTTACTTTTATTAGATCTATTGCCGTTCATAGTACATAATCTTGAAGGAAAGATTAATAGAGATGTTGCTATATATATATATATATATATATAACTTCCGTTGAAATATTTTGGGCGACTAAACACACTTTCGATTTGAAAACTCTTCTAGCTTCACTTTCATCCATGATAGAGACAAACGCAGGATTCCGGAAGCATGTTTAATTTTTCATTGACACAATACCACAAAGACAAGGCTCTTATAAAATATCACTACCCTGGGAAAAATATGCAATCTGTTCTAAGTACCACGAGATGCTTTGCTTAATATCAAAAAAGATTATTTCATCATATCCTTTTGGTGACATCTTTTTTCCTCTAAACATTTAAACTATCAAAATACGTTACCTAATTCTAAAATATCCTATCACATGACATAACAATTCCAAAAACATCACGCTATATTTTCCGGGTCAACAATGAAACCATATGAATAAGCTCTGATGATAACTTCTTAACAAAATTTGTGCTCTCAAACGTACGAAGTCGAAACGCGTAAGCATATTTATAAACGAAAAAATATACAAATCATCAAAATTTACCAATACCATCCTTCTTTCGCTTCTCATATATATATATATATATATATATATATATATATATATATATATATAGGGGGTTGTGTGTTTGTTAATTTTCCTAGCGACTAGGGTTCAATCCCTGGTCAAGTCATACCAAAGATTCAAAAAATAGTACTTTATGCTTCCTTGCTTAACACAGCATTATTAGGTAGAAATCAAGGGTAAATGGAACAGTCCAGGGAAAGGACCAACACTCTTTCCTATAATAGTACCAATCGAAAAGGGAGCCTTAGGTTCACCTTCGACTATAGAGGCAATTTTCTCATATATATATATATATATAATTACGATTAGAATTTAAAGCTAAAAGTGATTTTTAACGGTCACATTTTTACAATGCTCTATGCAAAACAATGCAAAGTGATATTAGAATTTTTTCACCTATAAAACTGAATAACAATAAAAATAGACTCGGGGTTTCACGCTATCGATACCCAAATGAACCAGTATCTACACCTCTGCAGTCAGTTGCTTTCAGACGTGTTAATATTGGCTCATCTGGGGGATCAGCAATGCGAAAATAAGATTCGTCGGTTTTTGTCTTTTTCTATAGTTATTCCCTTTTATAACAAACAATATTATATATATATATATATATATTGAGAGAGAGAGGGAGAAAGATGGAGAGAGAGATTAATAGAAAAACAGGTAGCCATAAACAAACAGAAAGTGTATGAGAGAGACGGATGATTTTATTCGAAGCAGTTCACATGAAATGTTTAGCTAGAGAATGAAGCAAGTTTTCTTCCAATTTGTGATTCGTCTTTCCATGCAAGTTGTATTGAATCAACAGAATATTGAGACAACTGAAAACTTCCAACTGTTTCAAATAGTGGAAGCACCGTCTTCGTCGGTGGGAGTCTTCCCAGTGCGTTATCGTAAAACTAATTTATAATTAAAGGGATAATAATTTACTTACGCTCACTCCTAATACTTATTTATACATAGCGTTATACATGCATATACACATACATCTCAAGCCACGTACCGGTAAAATATGGTAATGGCCCAGTCGGCTGGTGCTGTAGAATACACCGACTGCATGTCTGCAAACCGGTAAGACTCCCCCAACGAGTGTTCTGAATATGATACTAAACAATCTGATGGCAGTTTTCAGTAATGCTGGAGCTTTGCGGTATGCGGAGTACTTCTTCATTGCCTTCACTCCCAGGTCCACTCTTGCTCGGAGAGATCGCACTTGATAGGGTCTTATCTATGGATCAAATAGAACAAAACTTAGTACTTATGCTAAAGTGAATGGCTTGAAATAGGATTATTTTGATTTTCAAACAGCGTACTTTTGTTAAACTGAATTGCTTGAAATGGAATTGTTATGACATTTAAATTGCGTTCTTATGCTAAACTGAATTGCTAACTGAATTGTATAAAAAGAACTGTTTTGATATTTAACTGTGCATAAATAAAAAGATATATATATATAAATATACTAAACTGGATTGTTTGAAATAGAACAGTTTGACTTAATAGCTTGAAATAGAAATGTTTTTGACAATTAAACTGTGTACTTATGCTAAACCGAATTGTTTTAATTAAAACTGTTTATTTGTATAAAAATGTATTTGGCATTAAAAAGCTACAAAGGTTGATATGGCATTAAACTAAACAAACAATGAAAGAATTAGTATCACCATAACATCACAATATTTTCAATTCCCTGGCAAAGTTCAGATACTTATCTTACTTTTCGTTTTCTTTCAATTTTACTCGGTGGTCCGTTGGGATAACAAAGTGCACAAGTCGACATGTTCTCTTTTTCTTGTTGGTTATTACAAGGTCTTGTCGCCTGGCTGATATTAGGTGATCTGTTTGTATCTAAAAATCCCAGAGGATTTTGTGCGTCCCATTCTCCTGTACTGATTCTGGGTTTGTGCATATACCATATATTCGTATGGTCAATTTCTCGCACAATTCATAATCGATCACCTTACCCACCTTATCATGTGTATTCTTATACTTTTTCTGTGCTAATTTGCAGCATTCACGAATGCAATTGATCGTTTCGTCTCTATCAACACATAATCTACGTCTACTGTTTTGCTGTGCCTTATCTATTCTTGCTTTGATGTGATTGGTTTTTAGGTATTGTTTTTTGCTGCTATTAGAAGAGATTTAGTTTTTCTCTTGAGGTTTTCTTTTTTCAGCCACTACCACGTTTTCTCGTGTGATATGTCGCTTTTTAGTCGCTGAAAACGTCAACAGAGTTGTTTTCCTTCCAAGTTTTGTTTTCCAGTTTGTTTTTTTGTAATATTGATCTTCGTATTAACAGTATTGTTTCTGGTAGCTGTAATCAGCCCCATGCCTTTCTGTCTTCGAGCCGTTGTATCGATGCATCAATGTTTTCTTTACTGTTGGCAAGCCCTCTTCCTACTTCTTTTCTTGACATATATATCCTGTCAACGTCATCTCTGGGATGTAAGGCCTTCTGCATCTTAATTACTTTTCTTGTTCTCAGTTCGATTTGTTTAGGTTCTTCCCTGGTCTACTTCAAGAATAGTTCCGAGTATCTTACAAGGTGGACAGCCCAGGTATTTACCCCTTTTATAAGCGTCCTACTAGTTTGGTTTTAAATAGCTTTCTTGTTCTCCTGATGTATTCTTTTTAACTTCCAATATTCTCAAGTATGTGTAGGTTTCTTTTTCTCTGAGCATTCTAATTTTTTCTTGATTTGGTAATTCCATTCCTTCCATCATACGTCGTTTCCCGCTTTTCATTACTAGCATGGAGCATTTTTATGCAAAATTCCGTGATTGATAGGCATCATCGCTATTATTAATACTAATTCGTGATAGCACATCTCTTTGGAATATATCTTTCTGGATATTTACCTTAGCTGAGCCTTTTCCGCCGGATGTAGATTCTACTCTGCAGATTTCCATGGTTTTCTCGATAAACTATATGACATCGTCAGGTATTTTGTACATTTTGAGACTGTGTAATATACATGTTGTAAGCTTTTTGGTAGTCAATTAACGTCGTAGCTAGATTTTTTCGTCTCGTTTTACTCTCGTTGAGGATGTGTTGATCAGTAGGTACGATTTGGGTCTTAACAGTTGTTTAAAGCGGTTCCTTCGAAGGGATTGTTTTGGATCAGGGTGGTCTTCTGTTTGGTTATCTATTCGGGTATCTCAGTTTTTGTGTTCATTTATTCAGTGGCCAGTGTGTCGTGAATAGAGGTGATTTTTAAACCAAAGTCCATGTATGCCATCTAGGCTTGTTTTGGGTTTTTTTGTTGTTGTTTTTTTTTTTAGTTTGGTATTTTATTAAGTGTTGTCTTGAGTGCATTGAGATGTATTTCTACGTTTGGCTCTTCGAGTATTCACAACTTTTTGGGGGTTTGTCATTATTATTATTATCATTATCGTTATCCCTATTATTATCATTATTATAAACCTAATTAGCTGATCCTTGTATACATAATTCGAATTATCATTATGAGCGTATATACGTATGTGCACATATATAAATATACATATGTATATATGTACATATATATATATATATTTATATATATATATATATATATGTGTGTGTGTGTGTGTGTGTGTGTGATATTTGTATGCTCCCGAATTTTTCTCAAAACCTTGAGTAGACAATTTTTATTGTATATAATATATCCTTTCAATATTTTCTGTTGCTTTGATCCTTCACCAGACTTACTGAGTGTGTTTACAAACACACAAACATACACATATAAACGTACGTACACACATACACACGTAGTGGAAGTGAGAAAGTAAAAAACAAAGAGAGACAGAGAGAGCAAATATATTTTTATATTCTTTATTCAGACTACTCTTAAGTCAAAGTAAGAAGTAATTCGAAAAAGAGACAATAGACTGTGCAGATTACAAATTCTCAAGCAGCTACAAACGATTGCTTTAATACTGCTCTGATAGTAAGTAGATTTATCAAAAATTTTCCAGTGTACTTAAGAACGTGTAGCAATACAGAAATCAACATTCTTTCCTATGAATACATATGCCCAAACATAATAATTACTTGTCTCAGCACACAGATACATGTGTCTATTGTTCAAATAATTTCATCCGCTGAAGACGAGATTCACAAGAAGTATTAGGTACAATCCCCTGAGCTTAAACAGAATTATGTTATACATATATTTATCACTATTTGAGTAAATGTCTATAACTCATGTCTATACATATATATCAGCATAAGAGTTATTATAAATAATTAATATTCTAAATAATTTTTCTAAAGAATATCTCAATGATGTGTATATGTAAATATTAAAAAAAAACTTGTATCATATACATTCTTCTTAGCTAGGAAAAACATTTACCAACATATGCGCAGGAATCTGAATAAACATATGTTCACAGACAAATAGTTTGCATTCAAATAGAACGGTTATCGTCGTAAGAAATACAACTGTCAACCCAAGTTCAAATCCTGGAAAAATGTTTGCGTCGGACATCACGATCAAGAAAAGGGTTCTTTAGACTTGGTTTGACAAACAGTCAAAAGGAAGAAAAAATCGAATTCAAATGATATTTACTCCACTAAAAAATTGATTTTGTGTCACATCCTGCTCGTGATGGAAGAGTTGGGTAAGTGCATACAAATATTGGTATCACCGTAAGTATGGAGGTGCCCGTGGTGTAATGGTTATCGTCGTAGGAAATGGACAAGGCGACACGAGTTCAGATCCTGGAGGAGACTGATTGCATTTCACATTGCACTAATACCCTTGGGAAAGGTATGAATCCAATTATTCTCCCTCCAACTATGGGTAAATTGTAGGACAGTCTGATTTCTTCAGCCTTGGTAAGGCAACTAGTCTAGGAGAAGGAAAACTCTGAATTCAAACCTGTAAAATTCAGCTTAAAAATTGACCTTGCCTCATATCCTGCCCGTGCGGAGGGGTTGGTAATTAGGATCACCGTAAACTTCATGTTCTATAGTTTTTAGTTTTCTAGCCTGGTCAACTTACCTCTTATTTCGCTTTCTTTTATTTTCAATCTGTGGTCCGACCGAACGGCAAAATCCACTATTTGGCAGGTTCTCTTTTATTTATTTTTTTTACTATTACTACGTCGGGTCGTCTAGCCGAGATAAGATAATCCACTGGTATCCTAAAATCCCATAGAAGTTTGTGCGTCCCATTACCTTGGACGTATTCAGGGTTGTGCATTTACCAATTGTTCATATGGTAAAATTTAAATTTTTTACACAACTTCTCGTGGATTATCTTCCCCACCCACTCGTGTCTAGTCTTATACTCCTTTTGCTCTAATTTACTGCATTCGCTTATTATATGATTGATCTTTTCGTCCATATCATCACATAACCTAAATATAATATTTCGTCGTGACTTGTCTATTTTTGCTTTTACGTAGTTGGTCCTCATGGCGTTTTTTTTACTGCTACAAGAAGAGATTCAGTTTCTGTCTTAAGGTTCCTCTTTCTTAGTCATGTCCATGTCTTCTCGTGTGTAATTTTGCTTGTTTGCTGTCTGAAAAACCAATGTGGTTATTTTTTTCCCATTTTTGTTTTATGTTTATTGCTATTCTGTTGATCGCTATGCTGTTTGTGTTGTCTTTGGTCGCTGCAAACAGTCCCTCTTTATGTAGTCTTTGTGTCATCTTATCGATAATACGACGCTAACTTCTATGCTGACGAGTCCACTTCCTCCTTCTTTTCTTGACAAAATTTCTTTCAGCTTCATCTCTTGAGTGAGAAGCCTTATGCATGGTAAATAGTTTTCGCGTTCTCTGGACTATTTGTTATAGTTCTACCCTTGACCATTTCAAGAAAGGTCACGAGTATCTTACAAGGAGAAGAAGACGGGTGTAAACTTTTTGATCAGAATTCCTCAATATTGTTTGGTTTCGAGTAGTTTTCTCGTTATCTTGATATACTCTTTTTAATTTTTGTTTTCTTTGTTCCCTTGTTTGAGTATGTCCAATTCCAATATTCGAAAGTATTTGTAAGTTTCTTTTTCTCCGTGCGTTTTATTTTTTTCTTGATTTGGTAGTTCTATTCCTTCCGTTATTTGTCATTTTCCACTTTTCTCTATTAGCATAACACATTTTTCTATTCCAAATTGCACTCCGACATTTTCACTGCATATCCTCACTGCCTGTAGTAAGGTTTCGAATTCTTTTTCAATTTTAGCAAACAGTTTGATGCCTTCCATGTACATTAGGTGGATTTTTCTCATGATTTATGAAGTTTATATCCGCCTGTGCATTTCCTAAATATGTGATTGAGCGGCATGATCGTTATTATAAATAGTAATTATAATAGCCCATCTCACTAGAAGATACTTATCTCGATTTTGACCTGTCTTATTCTCCAGTTTTTAATAGTTTTCTCAATAAACTTTATGATTCCGTCGGATATCTTGTATATTTTATGACAATATATTATCCACCATTGTGGAACAATATTGTATGGGTTTTTATAAACAATCGTCTCATTTTGCTCTTCTTGAAAATATGTTAATCTATGTATGGTAGCTTTCTCGTTCCTCTTCTTCCTTAGCGCCCTCCTTTCTGTTTTTTCGGGGAATACTTCACGGCTTTTTAGCAAATAAATATCTCCCTGATTTATGCCATCAATATTTTGCAAATCATTGGTAGGCACCTTATGGTCCGTAGTGGTTGGGAACAGTTCCTTTTAGGGGTGATTTTAAATTTCGGACGTCTTTCATTTTGTCATTCATTACTTTGTGTCTGTTTCTTCAAAGCGTCTATTCATTTCGATTGTCAGTCTCTTGTGGATGGAAGTGAATTTTTAAACTAGTACCATGTATACCATCGTGTCCTGGCGTTTTCTAATTTAGTACTTTTTTAGGGTTACTCTGAGTGAATCGAGGTATATTTTCGCCTTAGAGTTTTTTTTCAGTCCTAATAACTTTTACTTCACGTGTTTTATCCTCTCAGATTTTCTGTTACGTTCTCTCCATTTCCATATTTTGATTCAAAATTGATTCGTTTTCCTTGTAATCCGGTTGTTGGTAACTCTTTGTGCATTCTCCTGCTACTTACTGGTAGAATTTTCTTTCGTTGTTCTGGCATGTTCTGTTCCTTGCGAGTTTTCAGGCCAGCGTAAGCTGGTTGTCTTTCATAGGAATCTGATTGACCCAAAGTCTTCTAACGTCTCCAGGACACTTCTCAGTATTTTGGCTGATCTTAATGATATTGTAAGTTTGAATGACTTCTGCTGACCCTCCGGCAAATTCGGCTATACTGCAGTTAACATTTAGTTATTTTATTTTATCTTATTGATTTTTTGTAAAGTATTATTAGGTCAGGTCATCTGGCCAGGATCAGATTACGTGTTTGTATCTCAAAATCCAAGCGATTTTCCATGCGTCACATTCTCCAAGACGGATTTTTGTTCGTGCATATATCATTTGTTTGTATTATCAAATTTCAATTTCTTGCTCATTTCCCAGTGGATCTCCTTCCCCACCAAGTTGTGTATATTATTATTATTATCATTATTATTATTCACTCATTAGAGCTTTTCACATCAACATTAGCCGATGATTTTTCACTGGAGGCTGAGTGACAGCAAGTCTCCTCAAGTCTCCAGGACTCTTCATAGTATTCTGGCCATTATCAATAATGCGGTCGTTTGGATGGTTTCCACTCGTCCGCCAACTTCCACGTCCTCTAGTCCCTTTATCAATCCTTTAATTACTGTTCCAAACGCACTAATTACAATAGGTATAATTGTAACCCGCATGTTCCACAGTTTTTTCAATCCCTAGCAAGGTCGAGGTACTTATCCTTCTTTTCATATTCTTTCAGTTTTATTCTGTGGTCAGCCGGGACAGCAAAGTCGACTATTTTGCAAGTTCTCTTTTTTTTTTTTTTTTTTTTTGCTGATTATTATTAAGTCTTGTCTTCTGGCCGGGATTAGGTGATCCGTTTGTATGTTAAAGTCCCATAGGAGTTTATGCGCGGCATTTTCTAGGACAGGTGCTGGGTTGTGCATATACCATTTGTTAGTATGATCGAATTTAGATTTCTTACTCATTTCCCAGTGAATCACCTTACCGACCCAGTCGCGTCTCGCCTTATTCTCCCTCTGTGCTAATTTGCTGCATTCGCTTATTATATGATTGATGGTTTCATCTCTGTCACCACATCGCCTGCATTTGACAGTTTTTCACATCCGCATTAGCTGATGATCTTTCACTGAAGTTTGTGTGATAGCAAATCTCCTCAAGTCTCCAAAGTTCTTATTATTATTTTGGCCGTTCTCTATAATGCTGTAGTTTGGATGGTCTCCATTCGTCCTCCTACCTCCAAGTCATCCAGTCCCTTTAATAATCCTTTGGTGACTGTAGCAAAAGCACCATTCATAATTGGTATAAATGTAACTTTTGTGTTCCATATTTTTTTTCAATTCCCTAGCAGGGTCGAGATATTTATCCTTCTTTTCACTTTCCTTCAGTTTTATTCTGTGGTCAGCAGGGACATCAAAGTCCACAAATTTGCAAGTTCTGCTTCTGGCCAAGATTAGGTGATCAGTTTGTATGTCAAAGTACCATAGGAGTTTATGAGTGTCATTCTCTTGGACAGATGATGGGATATATTATTATTATTATTATTATTATTCCTTGCAAGTTTTTCACGCCATTGTTTCCTGATGACCTTTAATTGGAGTCTAAGTGACATATTATTATCATTGTGATGCTACTTTGAGACTTTTTCATATCATCGTTAACTGGTAGCTTTCCACTGGTGTTTGAGCGACAGTACGTCCCCTCACGTCTCCAGGACTCTTCTCAGTATTCTGGCAAATTCTAGTAATACTCTAGTCTGGATGGTCACCACTCGTCCTGTTATTTCCACGTCCCCCATCCCTGTACCAATCCATTGGTGACTGTAACGAGCAAACCAATTACAATTGGTATGACCGTCACTTTGATGTTCCATATTTTTCTTTAATTCTTTAGCAATGCCTGGGTATATATCTTACTTTTCACTTTCTTTCAATTATTATTATTTTTCTCCTTTGAGTGTTTTTCTTACTAAAGCCAGCTGCTTGTCTTTATCCTTCTTTTCAGTTTCCTTTAGTTTTATTATGGGGTCAGACGAGACAGCAAAGTCTAAAATTTTGCAAATTCTCTTTTTTTTTTATATCACTATCAGGTCTGGTCTTTTGGCCGGGATTAGGTGATCCGTTTTTATGTCAAAGTCCCACAGGAGTTTATGTGTGTCATTCTCTAGAACAGAGGGCGGATTTTGCATATAACATTTGTTCGTATGGTCAAATTTAAACTTCTTGCACAGTGGATCACCTTGTACACCCAGTTGTGTCTAGTCTTATACTCCTTCTGTGCTAATTTGCTGCATTCACTTATTATGTGATTGATCGTTTCGTCTCTATCACCACATAACCAACATTTGCTATTTTTTTAGTCTTATCTGTTCTCGCTTTGATACGATTGGTTCTTATTGCTTTACTTTTTGCTGCTATTTGGATAGATTCTGTTTCTCTGTAAAATTTCCTTTTCTTAGCCACGTCTATGTTTTCTCATTTTTCTTCCCATTTTTGTTTCCTAGATATTGTTATTCTGTTGGTCACTGTGTTGTCAGTATCGTTTTTGATGGCTGTAATGAGTCCTTCGTGTTTTTCTATGTAGTCCTTGAGTTGTTGTATCGAAGCATCAACAATGTCTTCAATGCTGGCAAGTCTTCATCTTCCCTCTTTTCTTGATACATATAGTCTGTCATCGTCGTCTCTGGGATATAGTGCCTTATGCATGTTCATTAGTTTTCGTATTCTTTGGTCCATTTGCTTTAGTTCTTCTCTGGTCCACTTTACAAAGTGTCCCGAATATCTAACGTGTGGTAGAGCCCAGGTATTTATCCCTTTGATAAGGTTTTGTCTTGAGTGGTTTTCTAGTTCATCTGAGATATTCTTTCTTAATTTTGTCTTTCATCTCCACTTGTGTGATGGTGTCAGCTTCCAAAATGTCCAAGTATAGTAGGTTTCCTCTTCTCCAAGCGTTCTAAACTTGTTTTCATTTGGTAATTCCATTCCATCAATCAGATGTCGTTTGCCACTTTTTATTCCCAGCATTGCACATTTTTTCTATGCCAAATTCCATTCCTATGTCCTGCCTTTATATCATAACTGCGTGTATTAGAATTTCCAGTTCTTTTTCATTTTTTGCAAATTGTTTGATGTTATCCATGTACATTAGGTGATTAATCTTTTCTTGCGATCTACTAAGTGTGTATCTGGCTGTGCATTTTCTGAGTTTGTGGTTAAGTGCATCATGGCAATTATGAATAGTAACGGTGATAGTGCATCTCCTCAAAATAAAACCCTTTGGACGTTTGCTTCAGCTAAGCTTCTTCCTCCTGCTGTCAATTCCACTCTTCAGGTTTTCGTGGTTTTCTCGATAAAGTTCATGACTTCATGTGATATTTTGTACATTTTGAGGCAGTTTATTATCCATATTATATGCCTATTTGTAGTCAATCCAGGCCATGTCTAGTTTTTCCCGCCAGGACTTGTTCTCATTTAGGATGTGTTGATCTATGTAAAGGAAATCTGCTGTGCCTCTGAATCCTTTCCGACATCATTGCTGCTCCTTAGCGAACAACCCGTGGTTTGTTAGCAAGTAGTAAACATCTTCCCTTATTTGTGCTCTTAATATTTTCCACATAATCAGTAGGCAGGTTACGTGTCTGTAATTGTTTGGAGCAGTTTTTTGTTTGGGTCCTTTTGGATCAATATGGTCGTTCCTTTGGTCATCTAGTCAGGTACTAGTGCTCCTTGTAAGCATCGGTTCATTTCTAGTGCTAGTCTATCGTGAATAGAGGTGAATTTCTTGAACCAGAAACTTTGTATTCCATCATGGCCTGGCGTTTTGATATCTTTTTTAGTGTCGTTTTGAATAAATATATGCGTATTTCCGTTTTCTGACCTTCTTCAAGCTCTTCTAATTCTTTAGTCATATCGTTTAACCATTCGGAATTTCCGTTATGTTATGTTGGTTGCTGTATTTTCTTCCTATTTTTTTCTGTTTCTTTTGCATCCAATTGTTGGTATGTTTTCGTGTTATCTCCCTCCAGTTGTTGATTGAATTGTCTTACATTGTTTTTGGAATGTCCCGTTTTGTATGTATTGTTTCACCCTTTGTCGATATCTCTTTAATCTTCCTTCTTTCGCCAGTACTTTTTGGTTTATACTGTTGTACTGTTATTTTTCCTCGTGCTGGCTTCCCTTTTTGTTACAACATATTCCAGCATATTTCTTTAGTTTTATCATTTTGGCCTATTTTCGTAGATTTTTTTAAATCTGTGTTTCCAGTCGAATTTTCCATCCTGGTTTTAAAACTTTCTTCGTGCTTTTTGAGCGATCCAAATCTGTTCACAAACTAATTTCGCCCTTGCATAGATTAGATCATTTAATTCGGTTATATTATTTGTTGATATATATGTTAGTACTTGATTTATTTTAGTCCTTTCCTTCTTAACTGTTCTCCATTCTATGTTTCTTAATGATGGTAAAAGAGTCTTTTCACTGTTCATAATTCTCTTTAAATTTTCTAGATTTGCCTTTTGTTCTTGTGATAGTGTTTCTTTTGGGTTGGATGGTTGTGCGTTGTTTTGTTGTTTGGCGTTCCCATTTTCCGAAATTGGAGGTTCATTTCATTTAGGTTGTTTGTTTGACAACTTTTGTGTTTGTTACTGTATTATAATCCTGTTTATTCGTTTTCTGATTTATTTATAGTATTTCAAAGTCAGAAAACCAACCTTTCTTTATTATTGTTTTAACTTGGTCAGCAAGTCTTTGGCTTGTTGTCTGAAAACTAGCACATTCATGCCTGATCTCTATCAATCTTTTCCTATATCCTCTTTGTGAAGGGATGCTCCTAAAATAGCAATGTAGTGAAAGTTTATTGTCTTCTTTAGTCAATGTTTTACGTTTAGGTCTCTGGATGTTTTGGTTCCTTAAGTCATCACTCGTGTACCTGGGAAAATAGCAGCCAACATTCGCAGAATGACGACCTCGTCTCCCATGTTGGCTATCAGGAGGACACCTGCCGATGAATACACCCAAGCCTGTTACTTGGGTCTCACGTAGTGTGATATTGTGATTCGACATTTTTACCATGTTTTTTTTTATTATCTGCGTGCCTGTACTGATCTGACCGAGAACAGTCATAGTGACTGTTCCATAACAGTGGGTCACAAAAAAGACAAAAAAACACCCTAAGTTTTAACTTACTTAAAATCCGTTGTCCTGCTAATTTGTATCTTACTTTTCGAACTAACACCCTGAGCTAGTTGCAGGTTTTCCTGTATCACCTTTATGGTTTATGTTTAATGTTTTATTTTTAGACTTTATTTCCAAAGAAGCTAGTCATATTTTACTAGATATAAGGCTTCTGATGACTTTCCCTTAGGATTGAAGGTGTTAACTACTTACTTAGCCCTTTTTGACGAGCAGGATCTTATTTTTTTAACGATTGAGAAAAGCTATGAGCCATATAGAGATTAGCGCAGTATACTTTAACAAATCTTTCGTGATTTCGAAATAGTTTAACAGAAAATTATTATAATTATTATTATTATTTGCTACTTTTTAAAATCAGGTCGATCTTGTGTCTTTATGATTATTTTTCTTTTTCACGGCAGGCTTAAAAATATCCTTAGATTACCAGGACGTTTATAATTGTATACTTAAGAGTTGTCATACAACGATTGATATGGACGTCGTTGTTAAGTCTATTAAAAGACAAATTAGCCAAATGAAGATGAATTGGTCACATGCTTATTTACCACGAACTCACTGTGTGCTATCTTTCAACGAATTTACTGCTTGCTAGCGATCCTCGAACCCACTCGGTGACATTCTGTTTACGAACCAGCCATATTAAAAGAGTAACATAACTGTAGGGAAGAGATTTTTTTCTTCTTTCAAATTCACTCGGTTAAAATCTGATGGAAATGACTAAATTACAAAATGACGACGTCAAGACACTGAGCGAGTATACCTAAGTGAAAATTCCGTAAGACGTACTTGTTTATGCACATTATTCTGCATATTTATATTATTATACACATGAATAGTTATTTAATTATATTTGCAAAATATGCGTTTATAATTGTATACATAAGAGTTGTTGTATATCTGTGTACATGTGCGTGTTTATATTCTGGTGTGTGTATGCGCAATATAGTTTGTGAATGTATGTACGTGTGTGTGTTTGCATGTATGTGTATGTCTGTGCGTTCTTGTCAGATTTACTACCGGGCATATAAATTGAAATCAATAAATATTAACCAGTTTCTGAACAAGATATATATTTGAATTTTCTCGTGCCGTCTTTAGGACAAGAACATACACGGGACAGCGTTCATTGGATAAATCTAACATAGAGATTGTAAACCACAGACTTCTGGATATAAAGAGATATTTATTATTAAAGAAACGTTGCTAGAAATTCACACAGGAAGACACCCACACCCACACCCACACACATATATATATATGTATTTGTGTATGTGTATTACACACTTATATATATATATATATATGTATATCATACACATATATATCACACACACACACACACACACACACAAACATAAACACACACACACACACACACACACACACACACACACATATATATATATATATATATATATATATATAAACTATCGTAAAGAACGTCCATATATCCGGTTTCCATTTTGTTATCAATGTATATTATGCAACAGTGGTCTGGTAATTTAAACCCAAATCCATTGAATGATTTACTTATATTACGGTTATAATATATGTCAATAATTTTATTTATATATACCAATGTTGTTAGTGCTGAACAGTTTGGAGATGATCATTTCTATCCAGTTTTGCCTTCCATAGGATTTTTAAACGGAAGCTTTCCCTTTATATAGATCTAACACATCGTGGGTGATAAACCAAGAAATAACTAAACTTAGACCCAAACACAATCAGAAATACGATGCATAGACACCATAGTTTCTTGACATATGTAGCATGTGTACATGCAGGTTGATGCACTCTCAATAATAGTATCCTTGCGGAGAGTAAAGGCTACCAATTTAGGCTAAGACTCTTGTCAAAGGGTTCAATTCTTACCAGTAACACAACAAATCAGACATTGTGCTAAAAAAGAGGAAAATGTGTGTGTAACTAAACTATTATATGTATTAGAACCTGTGTTGATGTTAGTTTCAAAAGCTTAGACACAGTCAACTGAGCTTGAATTGAGTTAGATTTTTGCCAATGAGATCATCAGACCAAGGTGAACCACGAACTGCCATTAAATTTTCGTTCACACAATAGTAAAATATACATATATATAATCATATATATTTCTCCAATTATTGTTGTATATATAATCGTTTGAGGTGCAATGGTTACCGTTGAAGGAAAAAAACACTGCGAATAGAATTCAAATCCTGGACGAGCCATTTTACATGACGCTAATTATCTAGGGAAAGATAGAAATCCAACTTTTCTCCTTTCAGCTATGAATAGATTGTAGGGAGATCTGGACTCTATAACCTTGGTATGGCAACGGGTCTAAGAAAAAGAACACTCTGAATTCAAACGTGTTAAGTGCTTATGAATAAACCTTGTGTTTTATTGTGTGTTGATTCAGAAGGGTTGATATATATATATATATATATATATATATATATATATATATATATATATATATATATATATATATATATATATATATATCCTGTTTCTTCGAGAAATATGATTTTATTAATGGCAATATTTATGAGACAAATAATTTAAATTGAAATGAACTTCGTATGATTCTGGAGATGTGTTTTCCATTGACGCACAGACGTTTTAAATTACTGTTTATGTATAATTTTATGAATAAAGTAAATTATCAAATTGATTAAATGGTACTGTATTCACAATCAATAATCCCTAGGTTTTTCTATGCCGTAAATACTGGTGAAATCATATAAATGAATATTTCTTTAAAACTCACCATAATGAAATATGAAGGTAGCTTGAAATATTTCATGTTATACTTGTCTGTTAGGTGGTAACTCTTACATTCAATTGTGTGTGTGTGTGTGTGTGTGTGTGTGTGTGTGTGTGTGTGTGTGTGTGTGTGTGTGTTAATTGCTGATTTTTAAAACATATCAATCAAATCCAGTAATTTTCATTCTCTAATAAAATTTTAGGTGTTTTTTTATAAAGATAAGAATACTTTTTTAAAAATTTCCCCTGGAAATATTAGTGGGATGTATTTCTGTTTTGCTTAGTTTGTTTTTTGTTTTATGTATCAAACGTCCCATAATTATTTTTGAATCAAAGGAAATGTAAAAGATGTTTTTAATGATGATAAATCATCGGAAAAATACGTTTACTGTGCTTACATTAAAAAAACAAAATATTGCCTACTCGTATGGGATCTTTACTTTTCATTGTAAAAAAAAAAAAGAAAAAAAAAGCAGGTAAATAAAGGAAAAACTATTCTACAAGACAAGTTTTTCAGTTTTATTTGAGTGTTCATCTTATAAAGGGATGTTGTCAGTAAAAAGAAATATATATTATCCGTATTGAATCTTATCTATTTTATCGTATTTATTTATTTTCTCTTGTTTGTTTAGATTTCTCCACATGTTTAACGTTCTTCTTTTAATCCATTGACTTACACCAATGATATGAGATTTTGATTTTTAAATGTAACAACAATGAATGAATTAATAGATATAACGGATTTACTGAAGCATATTCTTTGCGATTGTCTTTCATTTTTTTCTTACGGTTTTTCACTGAACGATATTTTTAGTATGGAAGTCTGCAAGCATTATATGTACATATATAAACACTGTTTAATGGGCCAAAACCTAGATTGCACAGTCGGCTGGGTCTGTAGAAGAAACCGACTGCTTCTCTGCAAAGGGGTAAAACTCCCCCAATAAGTGTCCTGGATTTGACACTAAACAATCTGATGGTGAGGTTCCAGAAATACTGGAGCTTTGGGGAATGCTGAGTACCCCTTCATTGCCATCGCTATGAGTCAAATATAACCAAATTACGTACTTATGCAAAACTGAATTGTTGCAAATGGAACAGTTTTTGATATTGAAACTATACGTAGGCTAAACTGAATTGTTGGAATTAGACCTGTTTGACTTAACTGATTAGCTTAGAATAGAAATCTTTGAAAATTAGACTCTGTAATCATATTAAACTGAATTGTTTGAAATAGAACTGATTTTTTGTATAAAAATGGATTTGGTGTTAAATAACCTACAAAGGTTGATATGCCATAAAAATCAACCAACCAACCAACCAACCTAACAACCAAAACCTAGAACATGAGTTAAACGCAGTAATTTGATACATGATAATATTTTGATTACATATGTTGTCTGGTGGAAATGTTTTCCAATATTTCGAATCCCTTGTCTCTTACATTTCATTTTTCTCTACCTTTGGGTTATATGGATTGATCACTTGATTCATTTATTAAATTGAAGTCTCTTGAGATTTATATCCCCAAAATCATATCATGAGGAACTTTCAGCTTAATGTTCACCGTAAATTACAAAACAAACAGTTTGATCACATTAGAGGTTATTCAGAATTAAATGTTTTGTTCCAGGTGTGTTATGTAAATTAAGCTGATCAATAAATACCTGGTTTTGTTGTATAATATTCCACGAGAAATAATAGCACCTAATTTTTTATTTAACATTTTTCGGGCTTATATATGATTTATTGTATATGTATATGGACACTTGAGGGAACCCCTCTGAAACTGGTAGATAAATTTACCTACCAAGGAAGCAGTGTCTCATCAACCGAAAAAGACATCGACACACGGCTAACGAAGGCATTGACAGCTATCGATAAGCTATCGATCGTATGGAAATCAGACTTGACCGATAAAATGAAACGCAGTTTCTTCCAGGCAGAGGCCGTGTCGATACTGCTGTATGGATGCACCACATGGACGCTAACTAAACGGCTGGAGAAGAAGCTAGACAGCAATTACACAAGAATGTTGCGAGTAATAGTGAACAAATCCTGGTGGCAAGACCCCACAAAGCACCAATTATACGGCCACCTGCCTCCAATCACGAAAACTATCCAAGTTAGAGGAACCAGACATTCAGGTTACTGCTGGAGAAGCAGGGACGAGCTTATAAGTGTTGTACTCCTATGGACCCCCACATATGGCCGAGCAAAAGCAGGACGACCAGCTTGAACATACATACAGCAGCTATGTGAGGATACGGGATGTAGCTCTGAAGACCTTCCAGAGGCGATGAACGATAGGGAAAAGTGGCGAGAGAGGGTCAGGGATATCCGTGCTAGCGGCACGATATGGTGATGATCATGATGATGATGATATGGACAAACAAACACACACACACACACACACTGTTTATTAACAATGAACACAAATTTAAATATATATATTACCACATATTAATACTCGTTGAACATTTCCAATCATCTTTGACAGAGATTAATCATTACAGAAAGAATCAATAAAACACATTGGACCATATATCGATGATAATAGTAAAACCCAATGATAAATAGATAAAGCTGACCCACAAATGGCTCTAATATTATAATAAATCGAATTTCGAACTCCACTTTGAAATAAGACATCGGTGGACTTATACACACCTTAATGAATAAATCTCTTATGTTAAAACATTTACGGTTAATGTGAAACACACCCCACAAAAACTTAAATATCTTCCAAGTGTATAACTCTCAACCAGGTGTTCATGATAAGAGAGATCATCAGTTGACGATACTTCGATACCAAAAAGTACTTTGCATTTAACAAACGGATATGCTACGTTACTCATCCATTTTTTGTCGCTTCTTTTTTTGATATATAAACTCGTATAGACACTGTTTACTAAACTTTTCGCAAAATCCTTTTTTTACCGACGATGACCTGAGGTCAAAACTATCAGAAAACAGTTGCAAGATAAATAATAATTTTCAATGTTCTTCTAAGGACTTATATATATATATATATATATATGTGTGTGTGTGTGTGTGTGTGTGTGTGAGAGAGAGAGAGAGAGAGAGAGAGAGAGAGAGAGAGAGAGAAAGTGTAAAAAGTATTTTAGTGACTGTCTCTGAATATTTTGTAATGTTTATGTCATCAATACGAATAACAGTGAAAAATATGTTCGACCAAACTGTATATTTCTAACAAACTCCTTCTCCGGAGAAATGGCCTAATTTCTTAACATCTACACATTCATATTTTCTCCTAGCGAGTCTCATTACTATGAACTTAAACAAACTATATTCATGATATACGTCCTAATTGTATAATATTCCACTCAGGATAATAAAATTCCTGATACCTGTGGTTTTGAAGAAAATCGACGTCTTTTTTAAATTTGGTGAGAATGTTTATTTATGAAAGATAGTTCATACCGAATTTAACTTGCTTTTCTCATTTCCTCATCATTTTCTCCTATTTTAGCCGATTCATAATAATCTACTTATAAAACACAAGTCAGTATCATTTCATCCATTTACACTCGACCAACTCAATCGGAATCCACAGAAAAAGAAAAAAAAGCTATAGAAAATTGCGAGAAGCACAAGACAAAGAAAATGGAAGTTTTTCTGGGTGCTATCGAGCGAAAGTTGTCCCTCTGATAAGGTAAATTAACTGATGGGTGAAGAGGTAAGTGAATAAACTCGTCATTGCCATACTTTATAAATAAACAGAACAATTATCATCGTGGCTGAAAGGGTCGACGATAAAACGGATTGACAAGTTCGATGTCCTTGCAATAATGTGCCTGGCGTCTAATCTCACTAACAGTTCACTTATTTTATAATAAGAACACTGAGATAAATATGTTTCTTTGCTTCTTGTTTATTTTAACATCACGTGATTCTAAAAAGAAAAAAAGAAAAGGAATGTAAAAAAAAAGAAATAAAGAGTAAATAGGAGAAGGAAACTATCCTAAAATCAATGAATGAAGAAAGAGATAAGTAGGAAAATATCTTAATTCAATTTATCAAATCCTCCCTCTTCATCTGTTTGCCACTGTATACCTCTATGTTCCCCGTGTCCATAGGACTTAGATTATGCTGAGTGTATCCACTGAAGAAGGGTAAGACCTCTTCCAAAAACTGGATGTCTCCAGTATTACACAAAACTGGATTTGATAGCGAGGCTCCAGATCTCGAGATCTGTGGAGAGTGGAGTACTCCTACTAGGTCTACTGACCAGAATAGTTATACCTGTTCAAGTCTGACCTTTAGGGCAAATATATGTTTAAAGATGATTCGTTATGTTAGTTACACTGATATATCATTAAGAAACAAGCCTTCACATCAACACTATCCTGTTGGCAGGCCTTATGATATATTAACTATATTCCCTAGATAAGAAGAAGATCCATACGGAAAAAAAGGGTGTTCTGGGTATGACACTAAACTACATCTGATGAAGAGACTCCATCTTTGGAAATCTTGGAATTCTGGAGTACCTCTTATTACATCCAGGTTCAATCTCACCCAGAGTGATAAAACATGTTACAGTCACGTCTTTCGAGCAAATTGAAAAATTATTCATATTCCATAGAAAAACTTGATGCCACAGAGCCAGAACTATTAAGTGCCTTTATCAATTATAATTACATCATTTTTATTTACTCCTTTCGAGTTTTTTTTCAAATCAGTTTTAGCTGATTGCTTTTCAGTGAAGTTTGAAATCAAAACCGTCAATCTATTTAAAAAAAAAGACATTGAGTTTTTATTTTTTATTTTTGTATATGCCCTTATGACATTGGATTCAAAATATCGGATGTACGTTTTATAAAGACTATCTTATTGTTTATTTTGTGTCCATTCGAGGAGCAGTTTAATTATGTCAATGGTTCTTGTATACTAATAGAAACATAGCAGAATATCGAGATCTGATCATGTGATAATGATAATAGCCCTTTTTCATTTTGTAATGCAAAGAGCTTCTTAAAAATTACTGAAATATGCAAATTGCGAATTCCTCGGGAAAGTTTCCCTAAAATTATTTTCGAGAAAATGTAGGATTTTATTATTTCTTGAGAAATATGATATTATCAAAAAGAATATAATTAGTTATCATTTATTTATCACCAGCATTATGGTTCTGTAACCAAATATATGAATATATAGCAGTAGGATTCTTTTACCTTGATGTAGTTTAATTGCTATGGTGTTTGGTTATAAATAAAACCTAATATATGTCCGTCAAAAAAGTGTGTTGTTTTACAAACGACTTTTACACAAATTTAGAAAGATTTTTTTTTTTAAATAAAAAGAAAATGCAGGCATTAAATTAATAAAGCTTGAATCATGTTATTTGGGTAAATTAATTTTAATATTATTAATTGATTAACTCATAACTCATTTCCTTGCTGATAAATAATAAAATAAACAACCCAGTGTTATTAGACAAGAGTGAATTTTATTTTCAGTTTATTTTCATTTCTTAATAAAAAAGAATCAGGCATTTTATTGAAATATCACAGTCTAAAAGTTAACTTAAAAAATAAGTTTTCAAAATAAGCGTTATTCTCTCTCTCTCCCCTCCCTCCCCCTCTCTCTCTATCTCTCTCTCTTTCTTTCTTTCTTTCTTATCAATTCCCCTCTATCGCTTCCGTTTCATTATCTTCTTATCACTTCTTCCTTTTTACCTTAATTTCTGTTTACTTCCACACTTTTGAAGCAAGCGATACGCATCTGATGTATAGTAACATCGAATCCTCTCCTTTTCTTTCTTTCTTTCTTTCTTTATTTATTTCATTCTATATACTTTATTTTTCTCTGGTGTGGGGCATGAACATTTTCATTTGTTTCTTTCCTCACACTCAAAACGAAATATGTTTACATCATATTTCTTTTGCACATCTCTCTCTCTCTCTCTCTCTCTCTCTCTCTCTCTCTCTCTCTCTCTCTCTATCTATCTATCTATCTATCTATCTATCTCTCAGTATATATCCTATATATATTCTATTTTCATGGTCTCTATCTTTTTTCCATTATTTTTCCCTGATTTCTTTCCTTCTTCTATTCTAACAGAGCAGATGACACGCGTCTAATGTATAGCATTATCGCTTCACTCCTACAGCCCCGTTTCCTTCTTTTTCGTACTATATGCTTTATTTTCTCTCTGACGAGCAGAATGTTCCTTTTCTTCATTTTCTTTCCTTACAATCAAAACGAAATTGTCCATTATTTATTAAACGTGATAGCAAAGTGTAACATTCGAACACATGCGTCCATATATTATGCTATTAATATAAGAGATACTAGTCTCCATTATTTTTTTTTTATTTGCAAGATTTTCATTGTTCGTTAATCCAGAATGTCAACCTGACATTAATTTGAACGTATAATGGATAAACCTAAATAAAATAAAATTAAATAAAGTTAAAGAAAACCAAAAGAAAAGAAATAAACGTGAACTAATCCTTTAGAGACCAAAAACGGCATCGATGTTGATTATGTACAAAAACTTTTTTGCAACTTTAGAGAATTTCAAAGCTGAATATTTATTTAATTGATTCTTTTCGAGTTACTTCATAACTGAGCATTATCGATCCGAACTCTCTAGCATTGATTAGGTGAAGGTCGTAAGTTTCATAGAAAGAATTAAAAAAAAATAGAAGGATACTATCTGCAGGCCCTGAATGGAGTAAAACAATTTTTAAGATCTTCACTTGTTACGCTTCTGTCAATTTTTTAAGACATGTTGTAACGTTGCTCAAAGACAAAAGATCATCGAAAAATTACTGATTTATCTACACTAGATTTGAAACCTTATTTTGCGATTGTTAAATATGATAACAGCATATGATACGGCAGATCACAAATATATCTGACAGAACACCTGGAGGATCAACTATTTCTCGAGTTTTGAAATCATATTCCGTTATTGTGAAATATACGTAAACAGAAGAAATCAATGTTACTTCTCATATGCGAAATAATGTGACTGATGCTTGCATTGACCCTGGAGTTAAAACTGCAAAAGATGTTCATTACCGGGGTGTCTACTTGTGTTTTATGAATACTAAAGATTGTACACAAGTTACTAATTGATATACAGGAATAAATAGTCTAGAATAGAATATATCGACTGCATGTCTGCAGAGGTCTAATACCCCATCACCAACAAGTGTCCTAGATATGACATCAAACCATCTGATGGAGAGGCTCATGTCTTTAAGCTTTAGGGAATGTTGAATAACAATTCATTGCCGTTGCTCCCACGTCCACTTTAACCCAGATTAGTAGCATTTCATAGGGTCCTTTCTATGGGTCAAATAGAACTTTTTGGCATTTAACAAGTATACAAACGAATGACTAATATTAAATCGCATTGTTAGAAATGGAACCGTTTGACTATTTAACTGTGTGCAAATAAAAAAAATTAGCGTGTAATACTTGAAACCATTAACTATGTCTAAATATTCGTTCAGCTCATTTAAAAATTTTATCCAGGAAGTGTTTACAAATAATATCTAATCGATATAGATGTATGAACAGGATTTGGCATTATATAACCTACAATGGTTGGTATGCTGCGAAGCCTAAACGAACGAACCAACCAACCTGCTGTAATATAATGGCCGAGGGATTTCGTTTTATATATCTTGCCTTTGGGTTTAGCTAGGCTGAGAACATTTCGGCTTAGTGCATGGGTTAGTTAGATGCAAACATGAGCGCAGGTGTTCACGCGCTTTCGGAGCGGACATGTCATTCAGAGATGTCACAATAAAAATCCCAAATAGAGGATGTGACCAGGGATGTGAGTGACTTCACTCACCGGAGGCGTAGGCTGAGATTTGAGAAAATTTAGTCGAATTTTAGCGTCCGAAGTAGACGGTTGAATTTCGGGGCTCGCTGAGGCCTTGTGGCGGGTGCACACATGATGGCTGGGGGGCAGATGGAAAAGCTGTCATAAAAAGATTGTGTCTCTCTCTCCTTATGTCGAAAAAACTTTTAACTCAAAGGTAATAAAAAGTTTCGTACCTGAACTAAGAAGTCGTAAGTGTTTTTTTGTGTTTCGGGATTCCTATGTTATCTATGTGCGTTATGGACATTATGAACGTTTTGCGTACCGGTATGAATATGTCTATTTCATGGATTCATATCTGACTATGTTACAAAGGAATAAAAATTATTTTTGAACCAAGATGAACCTATATAAAATCATTACAATTTCAGAACCTTTATTTTGGTAAGAATATTACGTTATGCACATAAACAAAAACACTTTTTTTCATTTTTTAAACTACTGTTCAGGGAAAAAGTTATGGAATTAGCACAACTGAAGTATGATAACAAATTTTGATTTTTTATTTAGCAGTAAACAAATTAACTGTTAATGCCCCAAAATAACTGAACATCTTGCTTCATAAAATATTCCGGAAAATACGAGATTAAATTATTCTAATTCTTCAAGACATGACGAGAAAAAGGTTATAAATATTCCAATACTGAGGAATTTCCCATGGCTTCAATGATGAGGTTTCATGCCTTGAAAAGGACCAAAAAAAAAATGGCACCTCAACAATCAATGTGCATGTGTATAATGAAATCCAAAATAATTTTCTTGTTCTCTCGATAGAAATTTGGTTTGTTTCAGTTGAAAGGATTTTTCGATGCATCTTCTCACATAGCAAAGAGAATTACAGCTTTTCTTGGGCAAATGCATCTTTGGTGGATGGATCTTCTCAAGTACCATTCTTTAATTTTGAGAAAAAAGTTTTAATATGGTTTAGATCCTGTCTTTCCCCTGGCCTCTATGTCCAGCGAAAAGTTAGGATCTAAACAAAGACGATTTATTAACTGCTAATCGGTAAATTTTGGACCAATTTGTCAAAGAATATTGGTTTAAATTAGGGAACTCAATACTTTAAATAATTAAATCGGTTATGAAAACGCATGGAGTGGCAACTAATTGCTGATTTTTTGGCAATTATTTCCATAATTTTTATCTAAATTGAATTATTCCATAATGTTTTCCTGCGCATAACTTGGAATAAAATTATAAGATTAATAAAATAATTTGATGAATTTTGCTTAAATAATATTTTCCGAAACCAGAACATTCAAATATGAAAGTCCAGATGGTTTTCATCTTATCTGTGATTACTTTAATTACTGTTAAATCAAAAACCCAAGGCAACATCCTACAAGTTAGCTAATTCCATGTTTTTTTGCCTGTGGTCTTATCCGTGAAAATATGCATTTGATTCTTTGCATTTTGATTTTATTTCTAATTTGTGCCAGTTCTTAGGAAACCAAAGTTCAATTAAGCTGAATAAGCTCCCCGTTCAAATATTGACAGAAACCATAACAGACTCTAAACGTTTACGTCTTCAGCTATGATAGTCATACTCGGTCCGAGTACAGACTAATATAGCCTTCTATGCTAACAACAGGTCACGTGAGTTCTCTTCTTGTCAGCTATTTAGCTGCCGTGTGACGTTAAGACTCCCAATTATATAAGTAATTTAAGAACTTACACCGGCAAATAGTTACAAATTCGTTTTTATTCCTTATCCGATGCGGACCATGGGGGAATGTCTTGCCATCTAGAAACGAAGATCTAAAATTAATGAACGCTTCATTGCCGAGAAATTACAACAAGAACGGAATCGAACTCAAAATAGATATCATCTATGAAGTTTTTAGACAAAGAGTAACCAATCTGCGATTTTGTTTGCCTGATAGCTACACTCCGACTTTGCCCCTACAAAATTAACGAGATAAAGAAAGGATGAAGTTGGATGATATTTATTTGTAAAGGTGTTAAGAGTGACCTAATACGTCACAGGATTAATCGAGTAATTGATTGTTTTTTTTTTCTTCATTTTTTAATACTTTATGTGTATGAATATGAATAATCTTATCAATTTAGTTCCTATTAATTCTCATTCTAGAGAATCCATTTTCATACAATAAAAATGCCACCAATTTTATCGCTACAATATAGTTGAAAAGATTCCCTTTTCTGACAAATCATAAATATAGTAATGTTCTCTAGATATATCCTCGGTTTTATAAGTGCGTGGAACATGGGAATAGGACACTATTGGAGTTTATTTCAATGAGATGATTGAACATTCCAATGACGAAAGGGCTACTAATTAAATGGGATTTGTAATGCAGCAAAGCATTGAATATTTATGTTACATTTTTAGTCTCTTAAAACAAATCAGGGAGATTTTTAATTATTCCTTGATTGACATTTCAAAAATTATAATATCATAAAAATATGATAACTCTAAATTTCTGCTGATCTGTCCATTTTTACGAGAAAATGAAAATACCGGCATATGTCACCCACCGCAAGTGCAATTGAAAACTTTGTTCAGCTAATGTGTAGGTTCCAAAATAAGACTGGTCGCTTGGCTCTCAGAAACCCAAATTAACAGGTGGGATTTGCCACATTTCATAAAACACTTATATATTAAGATAACAGTCATTGATGGTATCAGTCAGTAGGGACATGACTATTACCAAATGTCTTGGTTCACAACAGCATTTTAAAATATTGATCGTTTTCCCAACTTACAAGTGCTACCGCGTTAAACCTAGATTAACTTTGGGTTCGGGCACGATTTTTTCTCTAATGCTATTGCAGGACAGATAGTATAAATTGGCTGAGTTGATGGCGATAATAAGAGGGTATGAAGACCTGTAGAGGTGGCAATTGGAATATACTGGGAAATGGAAGGATATGGTATAAAGGGGAGAAATGGAATAAGGAAGAGTAGAAAAAAGTTTAAGAATAAAAATTAGAAAGACAAACAAATAGATAGAACATTCTGATAAATAATAGCGAAAATAATGACAACAGTTGCAACCTGAACAAAACTGAAAGGAAGAAAAGGACATTTTTTTTTTAAATAAAGAACAAAGGAATGAAAATATGTTGTAGAAAGAAAGAAAGAAAGAATAGGAAATCAGTTGAAAGTCAAATGAACTGGGAATTAAAAATAATATGTGAGAGAAAAATAGAGAGCGAAAGTGTAGAAAATAAACAATATACTTGTGCATAAGTAGATTTTGTGTAGAAGTCGAACCTTGATCACGAAAACATTCTTTAATACAAATAATGATCTAAAATTCAGTTGCATATTATCCTGATTTTTTCAATTTTTTTTGGTTAAAAACTTTCCTTGTTTAAGTCTATATCACAAAATTCTCCAACAGTCTAGTTGTAAAATCTGGTGATGCTATAAATTGAATATAACATAAACATAATATAAATAATAAATTCATGCAGCGTCACCAAATCACCGCACGTCTCCAGGTCTCTTCTGTCTATTCTAACTTTAATGTTTTGGTCTGAATGGTCTTGATTCTTCTTCTGATCACCAGTTGCAATATTTTCTTTTCCAAGGTCACCAACTGCAATTAGTATTACAGTCATCTTCGCGGTTCAAAGGTTTTGACCTCCACGGCAGTATCTACGTATTTGTCTATATTTTCACTTTTTTTAAAATTTTTGCTCTTCTGGAAAGACAAAATCCACTAGATAACTAAGTCTCTTACTAATTAACGGTAAGTCTGGTCTCCTGGTTGAGATTGAATTATCCGTTTATAACTCAATGTCCTAGAATATTTTTTGCATATATCATGAGTCTGCATGGTTAAATTTTAATCTCTTTCAAATTACATCTCGATCATCTTTTCCAATCGGATGTAGCTATTCTTATATATTCCTTTTTTGTGGCTGAATTTGCTCATAATAATATTGGCTTTTTCATCTCTGTCTCTACATAAACAGCACGACCAATTCTGCTGGGTACTATCAAATTTTGCTTTGACTTCCTATTTTTGAAATTATTATTATCAAATTATTATTATTAATTATTATTATAGTTTTTTTCATATCAACTAACGCTGATGATCTTCCACTGGAATTTGAGTAACAGCAAGTTTCCTCAAGTCTCCAGGACTCTGCTCAGTATTCTGGCCATTCTCAATAAGGTTCTTGCTTGGACGGTCTCCAACTCGGCCGCTAACTTCCAAGTCCTCCAGTCCCTTTAGTAAGCCTCTAGTTACTGTACCAAAAGCACCAATTACAATTGGTATAATTGTCACCTGCATGTTCCACAGTTTTTTCAATTCCCTAGCAAGGTCGAGGTATATATCCTTCTTTTCACTATCTTTCAGTATTATTCTATGATTAGCTGGGACAGCAAAGTCAACAATTTTTCAAGTTCTCTATTTTTTTTGTTGATTATTATTAGGTTTGGTTTTCTGGCCGAGATTAGGTGATCTGTGTATATGTCAGTCCCATATGAGTTTATGTGTGTTATTTTCAAGGACAGGTAAAGAGTTGTGCAAATACCATTTGTTCGTATGGTCAAATTTAAATTTCTTGCACATCTCCCAATGGATCACCTTGCCGACCCCGTCGTGTCTAGTCTTATATTCCTTCTGTGGTAATTTGCTGCATTCGCTTATTATGTGATTGATGGTTTCATCTCTGTTACCGCATAGCCTACATTTGCTATTTTGTTGCGTCTTATCTATCTTCGCCTTGATATGATTGGTTCTTACGGCGTTGTTTTGAGCTGCTATTAGGAGAAATTCTGTTTCTCTCTTAATTTTTCCTTTTCTTAAACATTTCCAGGTTTTTACGTGAGAGATTTTTTTTGTCGTTTAAAACGCCCATCGAGTCGTTTTCCTTCCCACTTTTGTTTCCTAGTTATTGTCATTCTGTTGTCCATCGTGTTATCAGTATTGTTTCTGATGGCTGTAGTGAGTCTTCGATCGTGTTTTTCTATGTATTCTTCGAGTCGTTGTATCGATGCATCAGCGCTGTCTTCAGTTCTGGCAAGTACTCTTCCTCCCTCTTTTCTTGATACATATAGTCTTTCAACGTCGTCTCTGGGATGCAATGCTTTATGCACGGTCATAAGTGTTCTTGTTCTTTGGCCCATTAGTTTAAGTTCATCTCTGTCCTATTTAAGAAAGGGTCCGGAATATCTAACAAGGGGTACAACCCAGGTATTGGCCAGGTATTATTATTATTTACTCATTAGAGCTTTTCACATCAACGTTAGCTGATGGTTTTTCACTGGAGTCTGAGTGACAGTAAGTCTCTTCAAGTCTCCAGGACTCTTCTTAGTATTCTGGCCGTTCTCAATAATGCTATCGTTTGGATGGTCTCCACTTGTCCACCAACTTCCAAGTCCTCCAGTCCCTTTAGTAATCCTTTAGTTACTGTTCCAAACGCACCAATTACAATTAGTATAATTGCCACCAGCAGGTTCCATAGTTTTTTTCAATTCCCTAGCAAGGTCGAGGTACATATCCTTCTTTTCACATTCTTTCAATTTTATTCTGTGGTCAGCCGGAACAGCAAAGTCGACAATTTTGCTAGTTCTCTATTTTTTTGATGATAATTATTAGGTCTGGTCTTCTGGCCGAGATAAGTTAATCCGTATGTATGTCAAAGTCCCATAGGAGTTTATGTGGGTTATTTATAAAACAGGTGCTGGGTTGTGCATATACCATTTGTTTGTAAGGTCAAATTTAGATTTCTTGCACACCTCTCAGTGGATCACCTTGCCGATCCAGTCATGTCTAGCCTTATATTCTTTCTGCGGTAATTTGCTGTATTCACTTATTATGTGAGTGATGGCTTCATTTCCGTCACTGCATAGCCTACATTTGCTATTTTCCTGCATCTGTGTTAGCTGATAGCACTTTCACCTGAATCGGAGTAACAGCAAATCTCCTTAATTCTGCAGGACTCTTCTCAGTATTTTGGTTGATCTTAACACTGTTGTAGTTTGAATGGCTCCGGTTCGTCAACTGATTTCCAGCTCCTCATTAAGGCACTGGAGATTGTTCCGAACGCAACAATTAAAACTCGTATTAACATTATCCTCATGTTCCAAAGGTTTTTTTTGTTCTTATTAAAGTTTTAGTGCTTATCCTTCTTTTCGCTCTCTTTGATTTTCTCTCTGTTGTTCACCAGGACGGCGAACTCTATTATTCGTGGTGTTATGATTATCGGCGACACGATTTCAAATCCTGGACGAGGCTGATGGCATTTAACATAGCGCTAATACCTATGGGAAAGGTATGAATCAAGTTATTCTCCCCGAGAATTATTCTCCCTGAGTATGGGTAAATAGTAGTGCAGACTCGTTCTTCAGCCTTGGTGAGGTAGCTAGTCTAGGAGAAGGAAAACTCTTAATTCAAACCTGTTAAACTCTACTTAAAAATTGACCATGTGTCATATCCTGCCCAAGCGGCGGGGTTTGTACATATGAACAGATTCTATTTTTCCATTAAATATCACTCGATTTGTTCTTCTGGTGAGGATGAGGAGATCACTTTGTACCTCAGTCCAAGAGAATTTTGTTCGGCTCGTTCTCAATGACATGTTCTCTTATATCCTGCTCACACGAGAGTGGGTAAATCCATATATTTAAAATGGAGAAGCGGAGATGAACTCATAAGAGATGTACTCTTATGGATCCCCACACATGGCCGCGCAAAAGCAGGACGACCAGCTCGAACGTACATTCAGCAGCTATGTGAGGATACAGGCTGTTGTCCTGAAGACCTACCTAGGGCGATGAACGATAGGGAGGAGTGGCGAGAGAGGGTCAGGGATATCTGTGCTACCAGCGCGATATGATGATGATGATGATGGTATTAAATGTCCTATAAGGAGTTTGTATGCCATAAAAACAAACAAAACAAACGCTCATTAGTACCTGGTCTTAATCACTTCGAGGAAAAGTAAATTTAATAAAAAGTGCATTTCACTTCAAGCAAAGTTATCAGAACAAAATTTCTTCATTTACTATGGTACACGCTTGTCAATAGAAGTAGAAATATATCTTTAATTTGGTAAGATTTAAAGGCATACCAACCTTTGTTGGTTATTTAATGCAAAACTTATATATATATATACACATGTAATATAATGGCCGAGGGATTTCGTTTTATGCCTTTGGGGTTTAGTTAGGCTGAGAACGTTTCGGCTCAGTGCATGGGTTACTTGGGTGCAACATTAGCGCAGGTGTTCAAACGCGCGCGCGGGCGGAGCAAACGTGTCATTCAGAGATGTCACAATAGCCCAGATGGGAAACAGGGCTAGGGAGTGCGAATGACGTCACGCACCGGAAGCGCACGAAGGATTTTGATGATTTTGAAAAAGTCAGCCTCGGGAGAAAACGTTTGATTTTCGCTTGCTCGCGGTGGCCTTGGGCAGGTGTTGCACGATATGGTGGTGGTGGGGGGAGATGAAAAAGCCAGAATAGAAAGAATTTGCATCTCCCTTCTTATGTCGAAGAACCTTTAAACTCAAACGTAATAAAAAGTTTCGTACCTGTCTAAGAAGTCGTGAGTGTTTTTCGTGTTTCCAGAATCCTATGTTCTATGTTATATATATCATCATCATCATCATATCGTGCTGGCAGCACGGATATCCCTGACCCTCTCTCGCCACTCCTCCCTATCGTTCATCGCCCTAGGTAAGTCTTCAGGACAACAACCTGTATCCTCACATAGCCGCTGAATGTACGTTCGAGCTGGTCGTCCTGCTTTTGCGCGGCCATGTGTGGGGATCCATAAGAGTACATCTCTTATGAGTTCATCTCTGCTTCTCCAGCAGTGTCCTGCATGTCTGGTTCGTCTAACTTGAATTGTTTTCGTGATAGGGGGCAGGTGGCCGTACAGTTGGTGTCTTGTGGGGTGTTGCTGCCAGGACTTGTTCAGGATTGCACGCAGCATTCTTGTGTAATTGCCGTCTAGCTTCTTCTCCAGCCGTTTTGTTAGCGTCCATGTAGTGCATCCATATAGCAGTATCGATGTGACCGCTGCCTGGAAGAAACTGCGTTTCATTTTATCGGTTAGGTCTGATTTCCATATAATCGATAGCCTATTGATAGCTGTCCATGCTTTCGTTAACCTCGTTTCGATGTCCTTTTCGGTTGATTCGACGCTGCTTCCTAGGTACGTGAATTTGTCTACTAGTTTAAATGGGGTTCCTTCTAGAGTGGAGATGTCCCCCGTTTGGTTATGGCACATATATTCCGTTTTGTGTGCATTAACATGGAGGCCTATGCTTGCTGCTGCTCGTTCCAAACTATGCAGAAGAGTTTCGGCTTGGTCAGGTGTATTTGCCAGTATCGCTATGTCATCGGCGTAGTCGGCGTCGGTAATTGTTGTTGCGGGGTATCTTCTGCTTCTTTTCTTCGTCAGTTCGAAGCCATTCTCTTTGATTTTGTCAATCGATGTTCTAAGTCCGTAGTCTAGACAAATGATAAAGATGTACGGGGCCAGCGTGTCCCCTTGTAGTACTCCTGCTACAATGTCAAAGTATTCTGTGTCTCCATCTGGTGATCGTACTTTAACTTTAGTGTTTCTATAGAGAATCGTTATTGCCGCTACGGTTTCTTTAGGTATGCCGTACGCTAGTAGGATTTGTTCCATCTTTCCTCTGTGAATGGAGTCGAAAGCCTTGGTAAAGTCGACAAATATTAATGTCGCTTGTAGGTTCTTTGCCCGTACACCTTCAAGGATTCTGCGGATGGTTAATATTTGTGAGGTCGTGGATCTATTTCTTCGGAAGACCGTTCACACAAGAAGAACTCGACTTGGTTCTCAGAAAAATTAAAAATAGGAAAGCTGCAGGGCTGGACGAAATTCCCCCCGAAGTATGGAAGACCAGACAATTCGACGACATACTGCTCCGACACTGCAACGCAGTATACAATCAAAATCCGATAGATAGATGGATGAAGGGATGCATACTCCCCTTCCCTAAAAAAGGGGGACCTCGGATTAGCCAAAAACTACCGAGGCATAACACTTTCATCCATAGCTGCCAAAATCTACAATGCCCTACTACGAAACCGAATAGAACCCAAAATCGACAACATACTTAGAAAAAACAAAAAAAAAATTTTATATATATATATGAACATTATATGTCCATTTCACACATGTCCGTATCTGGCTATGGTACATATATATATATAGAGAGAGAGAGAGACGATTCATAAGCGGATAGCTTGAAGCTAACATATTAAAGAAGTCATTGTTCATTTGTTTGTTCGCAGATATGTTTTCAAGTATTGCTATCCAACACTAATTATTCTGTTTAATACTTATTACTGTTTTGTACACAGTTAAATTGCTTTCAAGTATTGCTGTACAATACTAATAATTCTATTTGCACAGTTAAATGGTTTTAAGTATTGCTATGTAACACAAAAAAAATCCAATTTAATATTACACATTTGTTTTCACACAGCTAAAGAGTAAAACAGATCTTTTTTTACCCCTAGATTTTACTGTAGCATGTACAATAACTCCAGATCATTGAAGAACTGGGAGTAATAGCAGTGAAAATGCACTCCACATTCCCAAAAGCTCGAAGAATCTCACCATTAGATACAGTTTAGCGTCATATCCGGAACAATCTTTGGGGGTATCTTACCCATCGGTAGAAATATATTTTAGGCGTATTCCACAGCCTCAGTCAACTGGGTAGATTACCTAAAACATATCAAACCTCTGCTGCTTAAATATGACCTTTTCCAAATATACGAGGAGCTGTTGAAATATTCTCAACCCAATAGCGAAAGAATTAACATAACTTTAAAAACTTTGAACATTTTGTGGAAAAGGGTAAAGAAACGTCACAAACAATTTGCCAAAGCATTGAACTCTGAGATAAACATGTAAAGAGATATGTATATTTAACAGTTCTAGAAAACACACATCTTGGTCAGACCGAGTACTTTTCAGTAGCCACTCAAATTGCTCTAATTGACTAACTCATAGCTGTATTTACAAATCTTGATTTTTATTCTCTAAAAGAACATTACTTCTCGACCACAAACATCATTCATTGGGTTTATCATACTTAAAACATTTCTCATCAGTAAATTCTCTTCTTTTCTTTTTTCCCCATTTTTAATTTTATGGCTGGTTGTCTTTTTTACTGATTGTTCTTTAGTATTTCTTTATTTCGTTATGTGATTTTCTTAATTTTTTTTATACTTGCATTGGCTTTTTTCCTCCTTTCTTTTATATTTCAGTATCAAAAAACATGTAAATCCTCGGTATTCTTCTTTCCCTCAGTTTCCGAACTGATAACTTCCATTCTCTCTTCTTTCGCTCATAGTCATTTGGTATCAACAGTATGATATCTATGGCTGTCTTTGATTCTATGGTTATCATATTGCTTCTGTGTTTAAGACACACAGAAAGGATAAGGTTCGCTACAATATCAACAATTTGCTTGGTAAGTATATAATTTCTAACATAATTGGCGTATGCCTCACATATTAGTCTCTGTCTCTCCCTTTCTCTGTTAATTTTCTGAGAATGTAACAGATAAAAATAGTAATGATCTGAAAGATTAGCTTGCTAATGATTATGTTAAAATTTCTAGGGATTAACTAGTATTATTGCCAAAACTTTGGTTCTTATTGTTGAATTATTTGACCTTGTATGCAGAATCAGTTTTCTTAATGAAGGCTTGAAGGCAACGAAAAAAAAAAAAAGCGGGAAGATAATTCTCTTCTCGCTTAGTATGCCGTAGGATGTTTTCTATCCGTCCTTGGACACCACATTAAGAGGATCTGAAAACTTGTGCCGTTGGCGCGATAAAAATGTTGCTTTGTTATATCAGTACTAATACAGCGCACATGCAAATGCCGATTACATCCAAAAATGATAAAATTAATTTCATATCAAGTCGGCATTTACAAACACACACACACAAACACACACACATACACATGTGAATATGTAATATATTTCAAATGATCATTTACACACACATGAACACACAAACGAACTCACATACACACATATTTGGAAGTCTTTTAAGTAGACTTTTCTAATCACATACACACACACATAAAATTTCATGCCTTTTATTTCAAGAGGGCATTTATTAACTCACAAACACACATACACATACACGCATTTAAATAATTTCTATTTCAAATGGGCATTTACACACATATTTATATCCATACATTTACTTTTATACTGTCCTTTCGGAAAAACAAATACCAAATACATTCTTACCCGACATCTAACAGGAATGACTTCAAAACAATCTGTATATATGAAAACTTACTTGTCTTTGCGTATTTCTTAATAAACGGGAGGATTTATCTCGTTTACTTAGGAAATCCAACATTTTCACGGGTCAGACGCATTCTTAACACTTTTTGAATTATGAACGCTATGTGCACGTTTATATCTTTTCGTTGTATACTTTTCATTTGCTCCTGTTATCTCAGCAAGCATCCGCCGCTATGTGAACTATTCTGATATCCAAATCCTGGTGATAGTTACTGAAACCGAAACGTTCAACGTCGACTTTACATCATCATAAATTCACCTGTTTGGATTATGTTTTTCTGCTATCTTCATACTGTCAGATTTTGATCCATTGATTTCATACACACATTTGTATACATTTTATTTCAAGTTGCCATTCATAAACACACACACACACACACACACACACACACACACACACACACACACACACACACACACACACACAGATACATGCATACACTCATACAACTGCATGCATTTTATTTTAAGTGGATTTTACGCATGCACACACACACACACACACACACACACACACACACACACACACACACACACATCTATTATGCCTCTGATAGTGTTTGGTTTCTGACTTTAAGCATGGATACTTTTTCCAGTCTGGAATTGAATATTTTTATTGTAGGAGCATTATGAATTATAAATAGCACAGACTTAATCTAGTCCACTTAATCAATATGATTTTTCAAGTCCCATGCCGTTAGATTATCTTTTTTCTTTTACAGTTTTAATCTAGGTTTGTTCCTAGACGACAATACGATTTTATTTTGTGGAAAAAATTATCATCTAAAAAACATTATCATATATATATATATATATATATATATATATATATATATATATATGATTCGGCTCAGGTAGCAGACTTAGTGAGGATCTATATCCTAGATCGCTGGGTCGTATTGTCAACTCGCAATAAGTGGGGCTTTACCGATATGACGGGATTATTTATATCCCAGACAGTAACAGTCTGAAGACCTCTAGTATACAGAAGAAAATTATTAGGGCCTTCAAACTACAAGAGTTTAGAATTCAAATAACCTCAAATTTAAAAATAGTAGACTTTCTGGACGTCACATTGAATTTAAATAATGGTACGTTCAAACTCTTTAGTAAGAATGATTCCGCCCCCAGATACATAAATATTTCCTCGAACCACCCAAGATTGGTACTGAGACAGATCCCCAATGCGGTGAACCAAAGAATTAATAAGCTGTCCTCAGGTAGGAAAATTTTCGAGGAAAACAAGAGTAGATATGATGACGCCCTGAAGGACAGTGTAGACTTGAATACTTAACCCCGGTGGACCTCATTTCGAGAGCTTGGAAGAATAATGGTGGGACCCACACACCCCTCAAGGTAGGTGAGATTATTAATAATAGTAGTCACTGAAATAGACGAGGAAAGAATAGAAATAGAAAAGTAGTCTGGTTCAATCCGCCATTTTGTAAGCTCATAAGGAATAATTGAAGAACGCCCCTTAGGCAGCCGCTGCACTACGAAGAATGTCGTATACCAAGCATGCATTTCTCCTATGGAACAGCAAAAGGACGGGGAGATAGTCTATATAGGAATCTCCGCGGGAAATTGGAAACAAAGATGGTACAGCTACAAACACTCATTTTCCAACCCAAAACTTAAATACCAGACTGCTTTATCAAAATACTTTTGGGTCCTTAAGGATCAGGGGCTATCATCTGCCGCCAATAGCTTCAACGATAGATGTAACCTATGCTTCGACGAAAAAATTAGCATAACTAATTTCAAAAATAGAAAACTTTTGATGGACGAGAGAAATGAGCTTGTCTTTAAGTACAGAAATAGAGGAAAATTCAAATTATCTTAATTGGGAGTCACTATAAATAAATAATCGCAAGGCCTATGATAAAGAAATATTAGTAAATAATAGAGATCAACCCAACAGCATGAACACGGAATATTAATCCAAAAATAGGGCCTGTGATTCTGGAGTGGTTAATTTCCCTTGACCATTTTTAGGGTAATTTAAAAAAAAAAAACACTTGACGAATATAATAAATGTCCTCACCTTATCTGGTTTAAGTATCTCGATCCTAATTGAGACAACAGGAATATCTAGGATGGCAACAGCTGGGTTAATTAACAGACATATTAGAAATACATGTAAATCATATATGAGATAGCCATTAGTTAAACGATCTTAGTCTGTTTAGAAAAGGACACCTGACAAGTAGAAGAAACCACAAAAAGAACATAAAATTAGAAGGGACTGACCAGTAGATTAATTCCACTCCTGTTTCTTAATCGTTCTAACATATAACATGTTAACACCCTCTGCTCACGCCTATGAACGAAAGAATTTGTAACTTTGTAATTTGATTTCCACATTAGGTTTTATTTTTATTTTCATTTTTATTTTCATCTTTATTCTCTGATTTTTAATTTACTTTTTCAATTTCTTTAATTTCCTTATTTTATCTTCTGAATACGAACTGTAACTCATCATTTGCATCTCTGTGACAAGACAGAGCATGTAAAAGAGTCATCTGACGAGACGGAGAATATCCAAACAATATTCTCCGCCGAAATAAATTTATTGTGACGGCTTAACCGAGTTTGAGTCTCAATTTAATTGTACTATATATATATATATACACACACACACATATATATATATATATATAGTCGACCTTTGTCGTGGGTGACCCTAAGGCTCCCTTTTCAATAGCTACTACACCGAGGTGTTGGGGGAGGGCGCAACTCCATTCCCAGGATTGGTCCACTTTACTCTTCATCCCTACCTTATAGTGCTGAGTGCTAAGCAAGACGGCACCAAATACCATTTTTTGAGTCTTTAGAATGACTCAACTTGGGAATGAACCCCGGTCTCCCGGACCATTGGGGAACACTCTACTCCTTAGGCCAATGACCCGGTAATATATATATATATATATATATATATATATGTTTCAATATTGGTCAGTATGTCTTTAAGTCCTATTAATTTAAAATGCTGAATTTTACAAAATGTTATGCTGTATTTTTGTTTGTAAAATAATGCTTAAACTATGCGTTTTAAATGTAAAGACACGCTTACTTTACTATAAAGCCAAATTGAATATATGACTCTGTCCAAATGTCAGCGAACACAGCAAAACGTTTTTGAATCTCTTCTATAATTTAAAAATTCTTAAAGCCCTAACAGTAGTTTAGAAGAAAAAGTAAAAGCCTAAAACACCCAATGCTACCACAGCAACCCCCCCCCCAATAAAAGAGAAAGGAAAAAAATGATGAAATTAGTATCCCTCCCCACCCCCTGACTCGAACAGTAGAGCGTACCCAAACATACCTAAAATTCAGTAGTAAATAAACGCTAAAAGAGAGAGGAATGATTTGAACTCACATTCCAACAGAGGAAGAATGTTTCAATATTGGTCAGTATGTCTTTAAGTCCTATTAATTTAAAATGCTGAATTTCACAAAATGGTATGCTGTATTTTTTGTTTGTAAAATAATGCTTAAACTATGCGTTTTAAATGTAAAGACACGCTTACTTTACTATAAAGCCAAATTGAATACATGATTCTGTCCAAATGTCAGCGAACACGGCAAAACGTTTTTGAATCTCTTCTATAATTTAAAAATTCTTAAAGCCCTAACAGTAGTTTAGAAGAAAAAGTAAACGCCTAAAACACCCAATGCTACCACACACACAAAAAAAAGTCATTTGTAAAAGCTCTATAATTCCTAAAGCCTTCTTCGTTCCCAATGGTAGTATAGAAGAAAAACTAAAAAGCATAGGAAAATGTCCCAATACCGCAAAAAAAAAAAAAATTCAGTACCAGTGAAAGTCTGACGAAAGTACCTTAATCTTGGACTTTAACTAAGTCAAAACTTAAGAAAACAAAATCAAAATTACCCGCACCTTTTTTTTTTTTTTTTTTTTTTTTTACGTACACATGGGAAGTAGCATGATGTACGTAAAGGTATTTGAATAAACCCATTGACGACCAAACTCAATACCTAAACAGGTCCTGGACGCGAGTTTGACGACTTTACGCTCAGGATCGTTAGTTCGATCGGGGAACAACTGCTGCTCCTCTATAAGAGTGGCTTCTATAGAAAGAATAAAACAGCCATCGAAAGATAACCATGACCCACACTCAAACACTATACACAAACCACATCGCTCTTCCCGCGGGTAAAAAAGGGGCGCGTCCTGCTGAGGTTGGAGCCCTGGCCTCAGTGTTCGAAAAATCAGCTACAGAGCTCAAACGACAAAAACTACTAAAATGCAAGCAAACATAGCCACATTTAACGTAAGAACCTTAAATAGAATAGGACAACTACCAGAGCTAATCGCATCGGCTGTAGAACATAAGATTGACATAATATGCATACAAGAACACAGATACACGCACACCGAAGATATCAAATATCACGAAACTGGCAATGGATGGTCGCTCGTCACTGTATCCGCATGGAAAAACTCTGTCAACGCCGCAGTAGGAGGGGTAGGATTACTTATAGGACCTAGAGCATTAAAAACGCTAAATAGCATTGAGAAAATACAACCTAGAATGATGACAGCTACTTTTAACGGAAACCCCAGAGCAACAATCATCTCCTGCTACAGCCCCACCAATGTTAGTGAAGAAACTGAACTAGTCACCTTCTACGATGAGTTATCCTCATTAGTGCGTAGCATCCCGAAACACAACATGTTAGTCATTGGCGGAGACATGAATGCCCAAATCGGGAAAAACGGAAACAACAAATACAGCCTCCACAACACGTCAAATAGGAATGGACAACATCTAACAGATTTCATGATAGAAAATAGATTAGCATGCCTCAACACAAACTACCAAAAAAGGGAGGGCAAACTATGGACATACACGTACGCAAACAATACTAAAGCTCAGATAGACTACGTCCTTATAAACAAGAAATGGAAAAATAGTGCAATGAATTGCGAAGCATACTCCTCTTTTGAGGGTGTGTCCACCGATCACCGAATAGTCACGGCGAAAATACGGCTAAGCCTACGAAAAACGCCAAACGAACAGCGACCACCAAACACTATGACTGGGCCCTTTTGAACAACAGATATATAAGAGATAAATACGTATTAGAATTAAGAAACAGATTCGAAACACTACAAGAAAAGACCGAAAAAAGTACACCAAACGACGAATATGAAAATTTCGTCAATACGCACCTTGAGGTAGCAGCGAAATGCATTCCAATAAAACTCAAAACTAAATATAGAGTCCCATGGGAAACTTTAGCAGTGAGAGAAAAACGTGCACTAGTGAAAACAGACTCCAAAAACTATGGAAAAAAAAACAACAAACACAAATGCCTTGAAACTAAAAACAGCACAATATCAATTAGCAGTAATATATATAAAGGAACTGACAGAATACATTCAAAATCAAATAGATAAGATTAGAGACTCGGAGGAAGATAGACAATCTAGGATAGCCTGGCAAACAATAAGCGAAGTGATTAGGAGAAAGAACACAGCCAAAGCAAAACTTAAAGCAGCAAACCAACAAGAAAGAATAAAACTGTGGAAACAGCACTTCGAAAACCTACTAGGAAACCCACCGTAAATAACACATGAACCAATCACCAGAATAATTAGTAAACAATTAGACATTAAACTAGGACCGTTCTCACAAGAAGAACTCGACTCGGTTCTCAGAAAAATTAAAAATAGGTAAGCTACTGGGCTGGACGAAATTCCCCCCGAAGTATGGAAGACCAGACAATTCGACAACATACTGCTCCGACACTGCACCGCAGTATACAATCAAAATCCGATAGATAGATGGATGAAGGGATGCATACTCCCCTTCCCTAAAAAGGGGGACCTCGGATTAGCCAAAAACTACCGAGGCATAACACTTACATCCATAGCAGCCAAAATCTACAATGCCCTATTACGAAACCGCATAGAACCCAAAATCGACAACATACTTAGGAAAAAACAAAATGGCTTCAGAAGAAATAGATCCACGACCTCACAAATATTAACCATCCGTAGAATCCTTGAAGGTGTACGGGCAAAAAACCTACAAGCAACATTAATATTTGTTGACTTTACCAAGGCTTTCGATTCCATTCACAGAGGAAAGATGGAACAAATCCTACTAGCGTACGGCATACCTAAAGAAACCGTAGCGGCAATAACAATTCTCTATAGAAACACCAAAGTAAAAGTACGATCACCAGATGGAGACACAGAATACATCGACATTGTAGCAGGAGTACTACAAGGGGACACGCTGGCCCCGTACCTCTTTATCATTTGTCTAGACTACGTACGTAGAACATCGATTGACAAAATCAGAGAGAATGGCTTCGAACTGACGAAGAAAAGAAGCAGAAGGTACCCCGCAAAAACAATTACCGACGCCGACTACGCCGATGACATAGCGATACTGACAAATACACCCGACCAAGCCGAAACACTACTGCATAGTTTGGAACGAGCAGCCGCAGGCATAGGCCTCTATGTTAAAGCACACAAAACGGAATATATGTGCTATAATCAAACGGGGGACATCTCCACTCTAGAAGGAACCCCACTTAAACTAGTAGACAGATTCTCTTACCTAGGAAGCAGCGTCGAATCAACCGAAAAGGACATCGAAACGAGGTTAACGAAAGCATGGGCAGCTATCAATAGGCTATCGACTATATGGAAATCAGACCTAACCGATAAAATGAAACGCAGTTTCTTCCAGGTAGCGGTCACATCAATACTGCTATATGGCTGCACTACATGGACGCTAACAAAACGGCTGGAGAAGAGGCTAGACAGCAATTACACAAGAATGCTGCGTGAAATCTTGAACAAGTCCTGGCAGCAACACCCTACAAGACACCAACTGTACGGCCACCTGCCCCCTATCACGAAAACTATTTAAGTTAGACGAACCAGACATGCAGGACACTGCTGGAGAAGCAGGGACGAACTCATAAGAGATGTACTCTTATGGACCCCCACACATGGCCGTGCAAAAGCAGGACGACCAGCACGAACATACATTCAGCAGCTATGTGAGGATACGGGATGTTGTCCTGAAGACCTACCTAGGGCGATGAACGATAGGGAGGAGTGGCGAGAGAGGGTCAGGGATATCTGTGCTACCAGCACGACATGATGATGATGATGATATATATATATATATATATATATATACATATATTACTGGGTCATTGGCCTAAGGAGTAGAGTGTTCCCCAATGGTCCGGGAGACCGGGGTTCATTCCCAAGTTGAGTCATTCTAAAGACTCAAAAAATGGTATTTGGTGCCGTCTTGCTTAGCACTCAGCACTATAAGGTAGGGATGAAGAGTAAAGTGGACCAATCCTGGGAATGGAGTTGCGCCCTCCCCCAACACCTCGGTGTAGTAGCTTTTGAAAAGGGAGCCTTAGGGTCACCCAAGACAAAGGTCGACTATCTATATATATATATATATATATATATATATGTGTGTGTGTGTGTGTGTGTGTGTGTTTGTGTACGTGTGTGTGTGAGAGAGAGAGAGAGAGAGAGAGAGAGTGCAGTTGCATAGTAGTTTTTCCTTTAAGCATGTTTGATTTAATAATACACATTTTGTCTATATAGTTTTATTAAGATCCTTTGAATTTTCCTGATAAGTATCTTGGTTTCAGATTGTAATTGGTGGATAAATTTACCGAAATGGTTCCGAGCGCTTTCAGACCTTTCATAGGCCATCATCGGAGTATTTTTTTGCAAGTGTAAAAGTGTTTTTTCAAGAGTTTTTCGTGGGTTTTTAAAAAGGTTTTCCAAACATTTCTTAATTACGAAAATGCAGGTTTGAATGAAGCTGAGATGCTGATGATATCGAACAAATTAAAAAACAAAAATACAAAACAGAACGCTATCAACGGAAATAGAATATTATCAAGATACTCACACACACACACACACACACACACACACACACACACACACATATATATATATATATATATATGTATAAACCATTGTCTTAACCACTATCGAAAAAAACATTCTCTCTAATTTTTAAAAACATTTTAAAGTCTTAAAATCTTTGAGAAATGCTGTGCCAGATGAACGGCAAAGTAAATGTTTAATGTGGAATAAGATTTTTTTTATGGTTGTTAGTTTTCCTTTTCTTAGTCAGACCGGAGACTTTCAGGACCCTGGTTTAAGAGACACCATGAAAGTTAATGATAAAGCTAAATGAAAATTTATCACAGAAGAAAAATCTGTGAGAAACGCTCGATAAAAGTGCCAGTAATAAATATTTCCGATAACGTATGATAATAATAATAATAATAATAATAATAATAATAATAATAATAATAATAATAACAAGCTAATCTAAGTATATTTCTCTTGATCTTATTTTTTCAATAATTTCCAAAATGCCCAAACCGAAAAATGTTGACATGAATTTTGAAATACATGGCAAGTGTTTAAATTTTAATATAATTTTTTCAGATTTTTTTTTTTTTTTTTTTTGGAAAAGAATTTCTGGCTCAACTTCCTTTTTTAGAGCCAAAGTTAATTTTTTTTCAGGCGTTCTTTCTCAAATTGGAATTATTGTTCACTATCTTTTTTTTTTGAAGTTCTAAAATTTCTGATGAAAATAAATGCATTCATCAATGCATTTCTTTGAACATATTAATATTAACTAAAAGAATTCAATTAGAGAATCGTCGAGTAAGGTAACATGAGAATATCTTCGTCAATTTAAAGTTATAATTGACAATGTCGGAAAAGATCAAACTGGAAGTAAAATTAAAGATAAAGTAGCTTGATATGTTGGTGTTTAGAATTTCTTTAATCTTATTTATGGTTAGTCTGCTTAAAATTTCTCAGAGTGTTTAAATTTATAGTGTTCCATATTACCAAACACTCCGTTCAGGCAGGATATGACACAAGGTTAATTTTTCTAAGAGAAGTTTAACAGGTTTGAATTTAGAGTTTCCTTCTCCTCGACTAGTTGCCTCACCACTGTTGAAGAACCCAGTCTGCCCTACTATTTACCCATAACTGGAGGGAGAAAATTTGGATTCATACATTTCCCATGGGTATAGTGCTATGTGAAATGCTATCAGTCTTGTCCAGGATTTGAACTCGTTTCGCCGTGTCCATTTCCTACGACGATAACCATTACACCACCATTAGAGTGTTCATTCTCTTTGACTAGATTCTGTACTAAGGATCGAGAATCCAATCTGCCCTATTACCATAATTTCTAATGAATAGCACGCACTTATATAACACTAGACGTTAAATTAGAGCAGCGAACTTCCTGAAAAACTACCATGTATAGTAAACACTGACTTTTTAGAATTGGTCGAAGTTAAATTTAATCTGAATATAACATTCGTTCAGCTTTTTATCAGTTTGTACTGTCTAAAAGTAAGAACTTGTAATATATACTTTATATCTTACAAGACAAAACGTGTACAGCATTTAGACCGAATACGGATGTTTTAACAAAAATATGCAACCAACTTACGGCAAAAATAAGTTCACATGCTGAGACACAAAATTATAAACAAACACATATTTCACCGTAACTGTATAAAACATATTAGTTAGGATTATACTTTGGGTTCACTCTAGGTCGTCCCGTTCCGATAATCGTAAGTCATGTAATCAGAAAAAATGTGATTACAACTTTCTCGTGAATAGAACGTACCCTTGATTTTTACTCTGCAAAATCATGCACCCTAAACACTAATAATTACGGCATTTGCCCATAAAAAGAAGAAGAATTGTCAAAGAATTTAATCATGACTTACCCAGTTTCTTTTCTCTGACACGACCCAATTTGCCACTCGAACATCCAACCTTTATTGCCTCCCTTGTATGACGCTAAACTGCATCCAGTAATCAAAGCAAATTGCAGTAGCTCTGAAGAGTACGCAGTCACCCCTTCGTTTCTATTAATGCCAATTCCACTAAAATTAGAGGGGTAATATCTTTTGAATTTTATCGATGGATCAAATAGACCTGTTTGAATACCATTGCAAGGAATACTTGACACAATATAACTATATGCAAATTGTTTAAAATGCGTTAGAATATTTAAACCATATAACTGTGTGAAGAAACTATTTTACTCCTTGAGAGTTTTGGATGGTTTCCGCTCGTCCTCTTATTTCCAAGTCCTCCAGTACCTTTATTAATCCTTCGTTGACTGTAACAAGAGTAGTAATTATAATTGGTAGAAAACTTCATTTTCATGTTCCTGGTTTTTTTTTCTATTCCATAGCAAGGTTCAGGTAATTGTCTTTCTTTTCGTTTTCTTTCAATTTTACTCTGTGGTCAGTAGGGACTGCAAAATCCACAATTTTGCAAATTCCGTTTTTTTTTCTTTTGCTGATTATCATCAGATCTGGTCGTTTGGCCGAGATTAGGGGATTCGTTTGTATGTTAAAATACCATAGTAGTTAATGTGTTTCATTCTCCAGAACAGTTGCTGGGTTGTGCATATACCATTTGTTCGTATCGTCAATTTTAAATTTCTTGCACATTTTCCTGCGGATCACCTTACCCATCCAGTCGTGTCTAGCCTTGAACTCTTTCTGTGTTAATATGATCGTTTTTTCTTTATTACCAGACAACCTACGTTTACTGTGTTTTGTGTCTTATCTATTCTTGCTTTGGTAGGATTTCTTTTTATAGCGTTGTTTCGAGTTGCTATTAGGTAAGATTAAGTTTTTTCTTCTTCTTCTTCTTCTTCTTCTTCTTCTTCTTCTTCTTCTTCTTCTTCTTCTTCTTCTTCTTCTTCTTCTTCTTATTATTATTATTATTATTATTATTATTATTATTATTATTATTAAAGAATAGTTAATACATATATCTAATTGTGTATAAGTTAATGATATTCGATAGGAATACTTGAAACCATATAAATAGGCATTTTTAAAATTAGTAACTGGAAGTTAGAATTGTATAAAAATTGATATTATCATTAGTTACCTGAAACTAAACAAGTGGTTGTAATAAAAAAGAAAATTATTGACTTTAGCTTTAAATAATCAAAAAAAGGTTTAGCGTGCCACAAAACTAATAAATATATTAATTCATAAACCTCTCTCTCTCCCCCTCTCTCTCTCTCTCTATCTATCTATCTCTCTTTCTTTCAAACACCCTACCACACACAAACACACACAAACACACACACACACACACACACACATACACTTTGTATTTGAACAGAGCATTGACGGACAAAAATAAAAAGATAGCATAAAACTGAAATTCCTTGATTTTGTATTTTAGATTAATTTGACAGGTAAAATGCTTTTTATCCAGAAAAGGCTCATGAGCCTGTTTGCTTCTCAAGAAAAGAAGAAACTTACAAGAATTAGATCATCCTTAACAAAAAGGCCAGATGAAGAGCCGACCTGAATTTAGAGTATGTCATTCTCTGCTCCCCAATATGGCAATCCGGTGCTGACAACGCAAAACGCATTTTTCCGTCCACAAAGCATACAGCCATAGTTTCTTTACTAGTGAACTGTTGTGATGACTACACAACATTCGTCTTAGTGTTTGCCACGTTAAATAAATCGGTTCATTGACACATGATACAGAGAACAGTACATTACCATGTCTTTTGATATGAACAAAATACTTAGCGCGAAACCAATAGAGATGGATGGCGAGAGAGTCAAAGGAATCCATGCTATTAGTTCGCCTTGATGAAGATGATAATGATAATGTTACTTTAGGATTGTGTGTCAACAAATTACGATCATAGAATAGAAATATTTGATTGAACAATTCATCATCATCATCATCATGTTGTGCCGCTAGCACGGATATCCCTGACCCTCTCTCGCCACTTCTCCCTATTGTTCATCGCCTCTGGCAGGTCTTCATCCCGTATCCTCACATAGCTGCTCTAAGTATGTTCAGGCTGGTCGTCCTACTTTTTCTCGACCATATGTAGGGGTCCATAGGAGTACATCACTTATGAACTCGTCCCTGCTTCTCCAGCAGTGTCCTGCATGTCTGGTTCGTCTAACTTGGATAGATTTCGTGATTGGAGGCAGGTGGCCGTATAGTTGGTGACTTGCGGTGTGTTGCCGCCAAGACTTGTTCAGTATTGCTCACAACATTATTGTGTAATTGCTGTCTAGCTTCTCCTCCAGCCGTTTAGTTAGCGTCTAAGTAGTGGTATCCATACAGTAGTATCGACACGAATGCGTTTCATTTTATCGGTCAGGTCTGATTTCCATATGATCGATAGCCTATTGATAGCTGTCCATGCCTTTGTAAGCCGCATGTCGATGTCTTTTTCGGTTGATGAGATACTGCTTCCTAGGTAGGTGAATTTGTCTACCAGTTTCAGTGAGGTTCCGTCTAGTATGGAAATGTCGCCTGTTACTGTTCTTCTATAAACAAGATTTTTGCATTGAATTTACCCACAAAATTTTATATGTCATTGAATAAAGAACCTGAAAAACTAGAGTTTCATTTCTGATCTGAGCGAACCTGGTAATAAAACCAAATCAAACAGATAATAAAAACCTACACTCTTCTTTCTGTCCTCTTGCCAACAGATCACTTTCTTTCTCTCCCCTTTCGTTCATAGTTACTTGGCCGGCTGCATTCTATCACTGTTTTCGACAATTTCATGTCTATGCTTGTCTTTTGGGTACGTTGATTATCATTTCGTAACTTCTGGACCAGACCAATGATTTCCTTTGAATGCACTGCTGTTCACTAAAAATGTATATTAATATCTAATGTTAATGCTTAACACGCAAGCAGAAGAATTTCCTGTGAAAGTGATCCTATGAATGTCTTTAATGGTGCCGCTTAAGTTTATGAAAACGAAAACAAAATACATGAAAACTAAACATTTTTCAATCAGTTAACGGATAATTACAACTAAACTAACACCTTAACATTACAAGAGATCCCGAGAGCAAATAATTATGTTTTGTATTATTTTCAGAGTCAGAAAAATATTGATTGCCTAAAATACCACACGATCCTACTTTTGTTGAAGTAATTTGCCGCTCTAGCAATTCGCTATCCAAAAGACATCTTAATGTCAATCTAAGAAAAGGAAAATAATCACCAAGGGTCAAGTTTTAAAAATTGGAAATTGTTGACTTTGATGTTTCCACTCACACACACCAGGTGATCAGGATATTATTCTATAACCAGAACTGTAATCAATGCCGTGATTACAAAAAACGACGCTTTGAAATAATAATAATGTCCCGGCTGACCACAGAATACAACTGAAAGAATGTGAAAAGAAGGATAAATACCTTGACCTTGCAAGAGAATTGAAAAAACTATGGAACATGCTGGTGACAATTGTAGCAATTGTGATTGCCGCTTTTGGTACAGTAACTAAAGGATTATTAAAGGGACTGGAGGACTTGAAGGTTGGCAGCCGAATGGAGACCATGCAAATGTCATCATTATTGAAAACGGCCACAGTACTGAGAAGAGTCCTGGACACTTGTGGGGACTTGCTGTCACTCAAACCCCGGTGAAAGACCATCAGCTAACGCTGATGTGAAAAACTCTTAAGGAGTAAATAATAATAATAATAATAATAATAATAATAATAATACACAATTGAGTATGGAAAATAATCTACTTAAAGATGGGGAAACCAATTTTCATTTGACCATACGAACAAGTGATATATGCATAACCCGGAATCCGTCCGATAAAATGAGACGCACAAAATCATCTTAGATTTTGAGACATAAACGGATCACCAAATCTCGGGAAGACAACCAGATCTAATAATAGTCAACAACAAAAAAGAACCTACCGAATAGTGGTCTTTACCGTCCAACAGACCGCAGAGTGATAATAAAAGAAATCAAGAGAGATAAATACTTAACTTTCCTAGAGAACTAAAAAACTATGGAATATGAAGGTGTTGGGTTGGTTTGTTGGTTGGGTTTATACCATATCAATCTTTGTAGGTTATTTAATGTGAAATGCATTTTTATACGAATAATCATTTCTATTTCAAACAATTCAGTTTAGCATGATTACAAACTTGAATATTCAAAAAACATTTCTATTCCAAGCTATTCAGTTTAGTCAAACATTTCTAATTCAAACAATTATATTTATCATAGGTACATAGTTTAATTATTAAAACAGTTTTATTTCAAGTAATTTAGTTGAGCATAAGAACGCAGATTAGTTCTATTTAACCCACAGATATGGCACTATCACGTGTCACCACTCTGGGCCAGAGTGGACTTTGGAGCGATGGCAATGAATAGGTGCTCCACATTCCCCAAAGCTCCAGCATTACAGGAACCTCACCATCAGATTGTTTAGTGTCATATCAGGACACTCGTTGAGGATGGGGTTTAACCCTCCGCAGAGGTGCAGTCGGAGTATTCTACAGCACCAGGCGACTAGGCAGTGCATAGACTGAAATGCAATAACAGTTTTATTTGATAATTCAGTTTAGCGTAAGTACGCAGTTTAAATGTCAATACATTTCAACTTTTAAAAATTCTGTTTTGCATAAAGACACAGTTTAAATAGAAAAACACTAAACTCTCGAATCTACAGTTTAGCTCCATTTGTACCATAGATAGGACCCTATCAGGTGCTACCACTCCGATCCAGAGTGGACCTGGGAGCGATGGCCATGGAGGGCTACTCCGCATTCCCCAAAGCTCCAAGATTACAGGAACCCCACAATCAGATTGTTTAGTGTCATATCCAAGACACTCGTAAGAGGTAGGGTCTTACTTCTGTGCAGTCGGTGCTGTCGGTACATTCTGCAGGCCAAGCCGACTAGGCAAGAAGTGGCTGGTGCACTTGGGTCAATCCCCAAAGGATTGGCTTCGAAAAGTGACTGGGAAACATGGAAATAAGTGTACACGTATTACTAAGAACGATAAGAAGAAGCCCGGAGATTTAAGGAGACTTGCTGTCACTCAAACTCCAGTGAGAAACTATCGGCTAACATTGTTTGAAAAATCTCTCACATGTGTAAATAATAATAATTATAATAATAATAATAATAATAAACTGTGGAACTTGCACGTGACAATTATAGCAATTGTAATTGGTGCGCTTGGAACAGTAACAAAAGGATTACTAAAGGGACTGGAGGACTTGGAAGTTGGCTGATGGGTGGAGACCATCCAAACGACAGCATTATTGAGAATGGCCAGAATACTGAGAAGAGTCCTGGAGACTTGAGGAGACTTACTGTCACTCAGACTCCTGTGAAAAACCATCGGCTAACTCTGATGTGAAAAGCTCTGAGTGAATGATTATATTAATATCTATGGTGTTGTTAAGATCGGCCTGAATTCTGAGAAGAGTCTAGGGGACCGGAGGAGACTTGCTATCACTCTGACTCCAGAGAAACATCATCAGGTAACCCTGGTTTGAAAAACTCGCAAGAAGTAAGGGAATACAGCAAATTAGCCTAGAAAGACTAGACACGACTGGGTGAGCAAGGTGGGAATTTTTCAAGAAATTAAAGTTTGACCATGCAAACAAATGGTATATGCACCACGCAGATTCTGTCCTAGAGAATGAGACCCACTCACTCCTCTGGGGTTTTGAGGATCAAATGAATGACCAGACGACCAGATCTTATAAAAATCAATAAAAAAAAAAAAACAGAGGATATGCCAAATTGCGAATTTTGCTGTTCCAGCTGATAACAGAGTAAACTTTACAGAAAGCGAAAAGAAAAATAAATACCCGGACCTTGCTAAGGAAGTAGAAAATTGTGAAACATGAAAGTGACGGTTATACCAATTGTAATTGGTGCTATTGGTTCAGTCGCCAATAGATTGGAAATAAGAGGACTGGTGGAGACAATCCAAACTACAGAATTGTTGAGATCGGCCAGAAAACTGAGAAGAGTCCAGGAGACTTGGGGAGACTTGTTGTCACTCAAACTCCAGTGAAAGACCATCAGCTAATGCGGATGCAAAAAACTTACAAGGAGTAAAATAATGATAATCAATGTGAAGTTTTCAAACAAGATCTGACTAAAGCTTTTCACTGGAATCTGAGTGTTACGTATTCCTGTATTGTTACTCGCCTGCAGTCAAGATTGGACCCGCAACCTCCAGATGATTGTGTTCTTAGAAGCTTAGGGAACCAATGCATATAACAGTTACGCTATGTGTCCTGCTGGAAATAACTTAATACTTGTACCCGGTTATGGCAAACGGAATCAGAACCGTTGACCCTGTGGATTCAATAAATGACGTAGTTCGAAGTTCCGTGTAGGTTCCCGATTTCGACAAACACCTGAAGAAGGCCGGAGGACATATCGGACGAAACGTTGTGAAAGTAACTATAAAGATGAAGACACAAGTCCGAAAACCCTTAATGATAAAGATCGAGCTACGTATCCTTCTTTTCTTAGTTCAATTTTACTTTCTTTTCAGTCAGTACAATAATTTCCACAATCAATATAATAATGTATGGTCATCAGGCCAATATTCGGTAATGTGTTTGTTTCTCAAAATCCCAAAGGAGTTTGCGTGTCTCATTCTCCAGGACAACAGTTGGGTGTGAAAAAATTTAAGAAACAAACACTGATAACGCATGTTGTAATGGAATATCCCACACTCCCTAAGTAGTGACTATGTATACAGTGAGGACGGTATTATAAATAGCATTGCTTCGAAAATTAGTAGCGTGCCACATTATTTCTTGTCTGTCTTATTGTATCTCTTTTGCAATAAAACCCTTTCTTTATTCTACGAACGTGTTGCCTTCCTTTCCACTCACCTTGTCTGATTGTGTCCCTTTTAAGGACACAACAACTAATTAAATGGCCAACTCTTTCTTGATTTTCAAACGATTTTAGTATTTTTGTTTTTTAAACATCCATCGTTGATTTAACATCTCTAATATTATCCCTCAGAGACCTGATGATAGTTCATTAGAACGGAAACGTTATAGTCTCGACATTGCTTCTCCATAAATCTCTTAAACTATTTGGTTTACCTTCTTATCAATTTTTCTCTAAATATTGACATGCAGCAGTAAAAATATAAGTACACTCCTAAAAAAATGTTGTATAGTAAGAGTACTTTCAAAACAAAGTTGATTTTTCTCTCGGTAATAAACTTTAAAGTGCAGTAATAAAGGCTACCAATTGAAAAAAATTCGTCAGCTTACCCAAACCTTTGAGAAATTTATGGAAAGCAAAGAGAAAAGAAATAAATGAAAAATTACTTGTGTATTTGTAGATATTTTCATGGTTATGATTTTCCTTTTTTCTTCATTTTTATTCAATAATTTTTTGTCGATATTTTAAAAGTTTTTGTTTCTCTTAGTTTTGCTGTCTGCGGTGTTAATTCCTTGCTTGTTAGTTTGATGTTTTTTTTTTTATTTTTATTTTGGTGCTGGTGGTTTTTTGTTGTTTTTTTTTTCCTATTTAATTCAATTTTGACTGCTAACTTTAATGGTTTGGTTTTTCTGGAAACTATAAACTGATTCTGTTTTTCTTTGCTTTACTCCACCACAACCAAATGATATATCTTTTTATTGCTTAATAGCCAAATAAAAATAATAAAATTCTTGTATGATTCATTTGAAAGAAAATTAAATTTATACAGAAATATTTTAGGGGATACTTATTGATAGGTAATGAGGTATAAAAAGCAATTCAATGTATAAAGTGATTTGTGACATAATTTTTTTTATATTATATGATGATATTGGTAGATTTCTTCGAAAAACTGCAGGTATTTTGTATAAATTTACTTAAAACCGTTAAACTAAAGATTTTCTTGAATTTATATACGAACATTTTAATTTTATTTTGGCTGTTAGTCCTAATTAAGCAGTATAGCGTGTTTTGTGGGAATTAGTTATTTTCCCTAACACTATAGATTTTATGGGCACAAGAAATGAATTACAAGACTTTGCTTTATAACAACACACAAGAACGAAAGTTTTTATTTTGCAGCTTTGAGGAGGTTTGTTCTTGGCGCTGCAAAACTCGTGGTATTTAGGCTTGTGGGTTTTTTGGAGACGCGATAGCTTAGCGGGATGTTGGAAATGGCAGCGTGTCGTTGGACGTGTGAGGGAAGTATTCAAGGCCACCTTGTAGCTTCGTGTGTCTGGTGTTTCGGGGAGAGGCGTGCGTTGTCTCCATTACAGTGGACCAGAGGTGAAATGGGAACTTGTCGAGAGCGGAGTGGCGCTCGAATCGACATAGTAAATTTCTGTGGTGCTTGTGGAAGGCATGTTGAACGTATCTAATTCATATTCAACTGGGATTCCTTGGTCTAAAATATTAGACGCAAAGAATCCATAAATTAGAAGGTTCCCTCGTTGAATGTCCATGTTGCTGCTGCTAGGGTTAAAGCCACGGTGATATGTCCACACCGAGTGGCTTGTTTAGCTATAAGGCATCGCTAAGCAGGGGCGACCAGAGACACGTCCGTTCTAGTCGCCGCCTCCGGCCGAAGAGAGTGTGTTTGGCCGCTCACCCGTTTGGTAGCCGGAAATGAAGGTCCGGGCTGAATGGGATATGTCATCCTGATTGGGTGAAATTCGGTGTCGAATTAAATAGCGCGCCAAAACAAAATATGAGATTTTCCTCTTCTCTACATAGGTTGGCCCCAGAATTTCAGGTATGGAATACCTGATATTCGATACACAAAATTGTAAGAGAAGAGAAAAGAAAGAAAAGAAGCCACGAGTGTCACAACACGAAAGAGCAAATACAAACAATGAAATATAATACATACATATATAAAGAAAAACGAACAAAAGCAAATTAATAAGAAAAAAGGGAAAGTGTCCTGTTTAGTTCTTTTTTTTGTGCACCTAGTGGTACGTTTTTTTTTTAAAAAACAAAATGTCACTGAGAAAAAAGTTCATGAGCCGAGAAATTGGCATACAGGAGTAGCAGTGTACCTCAGAGGAGTAGTGTGAGTTTTTTCTTTTGGGTTCTCTGGAATTGATAGCAGTCGCTATAGGTTTTAGTGAGGTGGTGGGAGAGGTAACCCACGTTGCTGAAGAAAACAAAATAGGAGTAGGGTGAGTGAAAGTTAAAGTTACCTATTTTGCGAGTTCGGAAGTAAAAAAAATGTTGATAGTTTTGCTGAAAAAAAAATTCCACCTTGTTTGGATGGTCCTTGAAGATAATTCGGCGGGACATTTGAAAATTTTGTTGTTGGTAAGCGAGGAAAAGGGTGTAACGTATGTGTGTCTACGTTGTGTCGTTTCCTCTCCGGGTGCGGTAAGGTCCTCGCCAATGCTAGTTGGAAATAATAAGGTGGTTGAAGATGAAGTAGGTCGAAAGGTGTTGTTATGAATAGTTTTTTTTTCTTTGTCTTGCAATTCAGAATGTGCCAAATCACGTCGGTTTCACCATTTTATAGCGTGTTTTGTGGGAATTAGTTATTTTCCCTAACACTATAGATTTTATGGGCACAAGAAATGAATTACAAGACTTTGCTTTATAACAACACACAAGAACGAAAGTTTTTATTTTGCAGCTTTGAGGAGGTTTGTTCTTGGCGCTGCAAAACTCGTGGTATTTAGGCTTGTGGGTTTTTTGGAGACGCGATAGCTTAGCGGGATGTTGGAAATGGCAGCGTGTCGTTGGACGTGTGAGGGAAGTATTCAAGGCCACCGTGTAGCTTCGTGTGTCTGGTGTTTCGGGGAGAGGCGTGCGTTGTCTCCATTACAGTGGACCAGAGGTGAAATGGGAACTTGTCGAGAGCGGAGTGGCGCTCGAATCGGCATAGTAAATTTCTGTGGTGCTTGTGGAAGGCATGTTGAACGTATCTAATTCATATTCAACTGGGATTCCTTGGTCTAAAATATTAGACGCAAAGAATCCATAAATTAGAAGGTTCCCTCGTTGAATGTCCATGTTGCTGCTGCTAGGGTTAAAGCCACGGTGATATGTCCACACCGAGTGGCTTGTTTAGCTATAAGGCATCGCTAAGCAGGGGCGACCAGAGACACGTCCGTTCTAGTCGCCGCCTCCGGCCGAAGAGAGTATGTTTGGCCGCTCACCCGTTTGGTAGCCGGAAATGAAGGTCCGGGCTGAATGGGATATGTCATCCTGATTGGGTGAAATTCGGTGTCGAATTAAATAGCGCGCCAAAACAAAATATAAGATTTTCCTCTTCTCTACAGCAGTAAGGCTATCATTGTTTTTGTATTTTCAGATTGTTAGTTCTATTTAACCAAAACGGCTTCATAACTCTTTTATACTTCCAGGTTTTTAGTTCTAAATTAGCAAGAAGGTTATATCATTATTTTCAGATTGTTTGTTTTAAGTAAGCGATAAGGCTAAGCAATCACTTTCCATTTTCATATTCATGGTCTTAGCTAACCAAGAATGGTTAGTTAATATTTGACATTTTCATATTTTTAGTCCAAATTAACCATTAAGGCTATGTAATAATTTTCCATTTTCTGATTTTTAATCCTAAGCTATAAGGCTATGTAATCATTTTTCGTTTCCAGATTGTTGGTCTAAGCAACAAGGCTATGTAATCATTGTACATCTTCTTTTGCACCTGAACAGTACTGTTAAATTAAACGTGAATAATTACTGTAGAAAGACAAATATTTTTCCTTTGAAATTTGGACATTTTTAATCATGTATGATTGATTACCTCTTGCAGCAATAAGGAGTTTTGTTAATTATTCATTACTGCTTGAGGTCTTCTTGCGTTCAAAAACCTTTTTTTCCGAGGAAAAATGTTCTTTAATGTTAAAACCTTCCAGTCTCTTTAATATGTTACGTCATCGAAAATTGATAGCTCAACATTAAAACGATTGGCCGTTTCGGGCAGGCAGACCGACTCCACCAAATTACTAAAACTGATTCATCTAATCACATGACAATCTTTTTAATAGTAGCAACTATAAATGCGTACCGGAAGTGATAGTCTAATATTTCATTAAAAACGATTGGTTGATTGATTTTTAACCACATGTAAACTAGTTTCGTCCTATTTTATGCTAAGAGGCGAGTTGATCACGTTTATTGCACGTTCGGATTCACTTTTTTTACTCACAGTCCTATCGAATAACAATACGTTTTAGAAATATCTATTTGAGTGATAGAACTGACGCGGATAGTAGTATCACTCCTGATCAGAGTAGAACTGACAGTGAAGGCACTTAATACTTCCCACTCCCAAGATCTCCAGAAATGTAACATCATCAATTGTTAATTTCATACCCAGGACATTCTTTTTTTAGAGGGGGTCTTACCCCTCTGCAGGGGATCACTGACAGAGAGGCAAGAATATAAATGAAATTGATGAAGCAATTTTAATTCAACACAAGTTTAAATTAAATTAGGAAATCAATTTTGAGTAGTTATTAGAATTCCCATTAGGCAATTGTTGTAACCGAACAAAATTTTGTTTCCATCATTAGTAGTTTTGCATAGTTTAACACTGAAAACATTCAAGACGTTATCGTAAAACTCGAAGAGATTCACAATATTTCCGTCAATCTTTTGGAATATATATATATATATATATATATATATATATATATATATATATATATATATATATATATATATATTACCAGGGATCTTCATGATTATATGAAGTCAGCAATTCTATATTTTCTTTCTGCTTTCTTGAACGAGCCTGACACAGGGCAGGTTTCAACGATTCCAACCCTTATTAATCAACTGACACTCCTTTCAAACGACCACACTGATTCCAAGTTTATAACTTACACCTGATCGTCCAAGGGTCGAAATATTGTTTTTGTTGTTCATATGTAGTCTGTTAAACCAGTCGTAGCAGGTTTCTATTCCAATCATTCCTTCTCTTAGACTGGTTGCCATTCGAAAGCTAGAAAATACAGTATGTCCTAATATTTATACATATCTTGAGAAAGAGGGTAGAATTAGACCCTTCCCAAGTATATAAGTGCTAATTGATATACCGCAGTCTCCTACAGAATTTTGAACTAAGCTCACCATGAGTTAAATTTACCAGAAACTGTATTGAAACAGCATTAAAAAAAAGTATATATATATACATATATATATATATATATATATATATATATATATACCGTATTTGTTACAGGTGTAGAATACGCCCTTTGCACTTCTGCTGAGAAGTAAGACCCCTAACAACTGTACTGATTATGACACTATACTATCTTATATTGAGACACCAGTACTGGAGCTTTAGGGAATGGGGAGTACCCATTCATTGTCATTACTTCCAGTTCCTCTCTGTCTCGAAATAGTTATGATAGTTAAATAGCATATTGTTATTATCCCATTTATAGGGGAATAGAACTATTTAATTCTTTATTATACTTGAAACAATTTAACTATGAGGAAGTAAATGTTTATTAAATTGAACTATTTATTATTGATTTATTGCTATTTCACTCATGAAAATTGATCATCATCATCATCAACATCATCATCATCATCATCATCATATCGTGTTGGTAGCACGGATATCCCTGGCCCTCTCTCGCCACTCCTCCCTATCGTTCATCGCCCTAGGTAGGTCTTCAGGACAACACCCTGTATCCTCACATTGCTGCTGAATGTACGTTCGAGCTGGTCGCCCTGCTTTTGCGCGGCCATATGTGGGGATCCATAAGAGTACATCTCTTATGAGTTCATCTCTGCTTCTCCAGCAGTGTCCTGCATGTCTGGTTCGTCTAACTTGAATAGTTTTCGTGATAGGGGGCAGGTGGCCGTATAGTTGGTGTCTTGTGGGGTGTTGCTGCCAGGAAAATTGATAAATGGCATTATCTTTCTGTAAAATTTATTGTAACCTAAGTTTATATTCACATATTAGTAGAATATATCTTTATACAGTAAATGTGTATATAAATAGTAGAATATATCATTATACAGTAAATGTATATATAAATTTTGTTCGGGCTATGTTTGAAAGATCAAAAATTGAAATTTTCATATGTACGAATATTTATTTAACCCCACTGTATATATATTTATGTAATATATATATATAATGATGCTGTTTTATTCCTTAGTTAAAATCACCCCCCACAAACATGCACACAAGTATATAAAGAAACAAATAAATGATTTTTTCTCGGCGATTCTGTAGCAAACCCTGCTACATAAAAGCGTTCATCTATCCGGAAGACAACCTCAATTTATCGCGCTGCGTATTTATCTACACACACCTACATACAATAATACACAACTATAACGCCCACAAACACACACACTCACAAGTACATATAAAAATCTGTACACAATTCTTACGCTTTTTTCTATCTTTTTCGATTTCTTCATTTTCTTTCGCTGTCTGCCTGATGATTGTTGTTTGTAAAACTTCATGAAACCAGACAAACTTCCATGGAATTAAATATATAAAATCTAATGTATATTTATTAATTATTATTATCATTATATAATAGCTCTATCACAGATACTGAGCTCTCTCCAAGTTATATCGAACTTGGTTCGTCAAAAACCCACAAAGTGAATTAGTAACAACCAACACTGTTACTGGTGTTACTTCAGAGATATATAACGTTAAAATTTGCATAATCAATCTACATAAAGACAAAACTGCAATAGTTTGCTATGATATAATCATCGTGAGCCACTCAGACGATCACTTCTGCAGCAATCTCAGTAACATAGGTGACCTTTATTTATTGGTTATTTCATTTCAGCAAAGAAAAAAATCAACCTCGCAAAATTATGCCCTCGTCTGATTAATTTTCGCCGATGGTCCAGGAGACTGTGGTTTAATCCCAGGTCGAGTTATACCAAAGACTCAACATTGGTACTTGATGCCGCCTTGCTTAACCCTTAGCAATTTAAGGTGGGGATCAAGGGTAAAGTGGAGCAATCCAGGTAACAGAGTAGTATCTATTGAAAAGGGAGCCTTCGAGTCACACTTGACTAAGGTCGTCAACTTTATTTATAAGTATAATGCTACATCTGTATACCAGGGAGCAGAATAATGTATGTCTGAATAATGTCCATAATTTCCTTCAATTTCTTAAACCTCTACATGTAAAATATCGTGTTGACATGCTAGTAAAATCAATCAATCAATAGAGCAATCATAATTTTCTGCAATTCTAACTGACTGCACAAAGATTCTAAGCATAAAATCAAAATTTTAAAATGTTATTAGTGATTCAACCTGAGTTGAAGTTTCTCCTAGCGTCCTATCTAAGAATGTAATAGATCGTTTTGAAAATCACCATTATTATATAGGAATACTTGAAACCAGACAACTCTTAGTAAATTATTTGTTTAAATTTACTGCAGTTTCTTTTAAGATATCAAAATCTATGATCTTGTGTCATATCCCAAACGTTTTGCTGAGGGTTAAGTTAATACAAATAATTTTTATCTATATTGCAGGAAAGTTCAAAGAGAGTAAAAATCAATTCTGCAGCTTTTTCTTGTCAACATGTACTTTAAGAAATAATAGTTTGTTACAATTATACTTATTTTAATGAAAATTAATAAATTTTACACGATGCAGAACCGCTTCCTTCCCCGAGTGAAATTGTAATATCCTGTCACAAGGATTTAGAAAACGCTGACTATATTCCCTGCTGAGGGTTAAGATTCTTTTGCACAAAAAAGAGCATACTGTCAATAACACTAAACTATATCTATTGGTTACGCTCCAGTTCTGATGTTCTGGGTAGTGCTAAGTATACATTTATTGTCATTAATCCTTGGCCAACCCTGACACAGAGGAGATATAACTGTTAAAATGGGTGAAATACATATGTCTAAGGATTATTATAAAAATTCTGAAAAAACAACGTTATGAAAAATGTTAAGATTAAAGTAGTTACAATAAACACGTTTCCCTAACCTCAAAGTATAAAATAACCCTTGATGGGTTGATAAACCGTTAAAATTATCCCTCAGTCGAAAACTCGATCAACTGAAGTAGTCCAAAATTAATGTAACGTATTATATGAAATACCATAAAACCTTTAGCAGAACTGTCTACAAACTTTCGTGTCTTTGGGAGACGGGGTTTAGTGTATCTGTTTGCGTGCGTTTAGTTTTGTCATTGTTAAAGCAAAAAAGTACATGTCAAACCTTGTTATTTCTCTCTCTCCATCTCTCTCTCTCTCTCTCTCTGTCTCTCTCTCTATCTCTCTTCATATCGAGTTACTCCATAACATATTTTCCAGGAGATTGACATTAATCAAAAATCCGATTTAACTGACGTGATGTTATCCATACACACATTTCCTTCCATTTGCCGACGGCGTTCTGCATATATCGGAGATGGCGCACAAAGTACACTCAACACAAATCATGATTTACCTTTCATAATATCGATAGACCTTTTCAACTCCTCGAGATATCGGATACCTCAAAGACAAGGCAACAATGCATCTCCTACACTCTTCAAGTTGACTCATGGCAGCGTTAGAAGAGATCTTTTACCAATGTACTGCTAAACATTTCGCTGTGTATTCATTTATATATTGAAGAATATATTTGGTAACTGAGAAAGTTTCGTATGTCTTGTCGGCACCAGTAAAAAGAGTTAAAGCTCAAGTATGAATTGCTCTGGAGGCGCTTGTGATGTAATGGTTATCGTTATAAGAAATAGACACGTCAACTCGAGTTCAAACCCCGGACGAGGCAGTTTACATTTGACATAGGGCTAATACATTTAGTAAACGTACAAATCCAACTATTTTCCTTCCATCTATGTGTAAATTGTAGCACTGAATTAGATCCGTGTCTTAGGTATGGCAACCAGTCTATGGGAAAGAAAATACAAAATTAAAATCTGTTAAACTCCACTCGTACAGAGGGACTGGGTTAATGCAAATATAAGGTTGTTCTATATGAATTACCTTTTTTTTCTATAAATTACCAAACCTTTTTATTATCTGATTGTGTGTGACAGTACCTTCATTCATGGACCGAAAATCCTCCGTAATAAGAACCTTTCCATCCGCTTAACATCTCGGTCATTTAAATTTCAATTAAGCACATACAACTCCAATTAACCGGGTCGGCCTTTGTATAATGCTCGCCTGGCCCCTGAAGGCCTTTTACTCTGGGCAAATCTATTTAGAAGGGCTAAGATAATTGCTTAGACCCTGAGGCACGCAAACAGGAAATGCCGAGGAAATCGAGCATTTTTGTAATGGGCACGCCTCAGTCACGATTTGTGCGGGACCCTGCTTTATAAAATCAATTCATGTCAAATTTGAAAACATATCTATCCAATAATTTTATTCACTAATTTGTTAAGTTTCAAGTATAATTTCTTAGCATTTAATAAATGCATCCTATTATCATCACCATCATCACCATCAATGCTGCAAACGGTAGGAATTCTTTTGCCGCACTCTCTACTGTACATCACTCTAGTCAAGTCCTCTGCACTCCATCCAGTGTCTGTGTTATATAATAGCCGAGGGATTTCGGTTCATGCCTTTGAGTTTAGTTAGGCTGAGAACCTTTCGGATCAGTACATGGGTTAGTTGGGTACAATATTGAGGCAGGTGTTAACGCGGGCGCACACGGGCGGATGGAGGTGTCACTCAGATGTCATAATAGTCCGAAACGAAACGCGGTGACAGGGTGCGGCTTACGTCACGCACCGGAAGTGCGCGAAGGTTTGTGTGAGAATCTGAAGAAAGTCAGAGAGTTGGGTACTTGACGCCAAACGAGAAGGATCGACTTTTGGAGCTCGCAGGCGTGAGGCGAACTTGCGCCCAATGGGGGCCGCTCGAGACGGGGGCCAAATGAATAAGACAGCATAGAATATTGTGTCTCTCCTCCTTATGTCGAAACCTTTAACTCAAAGTTAATAAAAAGGTTTCATACCTAAGCAAGAAGTCGTTACGTGTTTTCGAATTTTGAGATTCCTATATTCTTTATATGTTCTATCGTAATGAACATTATATGTCCATTTCGCACATGGCCATATTCATGTATATGGCTATGTAACATCTGTACAAAGTTGATTAATATAAGTTATTGCTGGTCGGCAAGCACTGATGCGCTCATTTGTAGGAGTCCAATGGAGGTCACTTCTTAGTTCATCTTTTCTTCTCTTGCCATGCTAAGTATGTCTTGTGTTTCTTGAATAGTGTGTGAGATTGGACGCAATTGGTCCAATAGCTGCTGTTTTAAAAATACTGCTTCCGGAATATTTTTCAAAACAGTACGCAGTATTCTTGAGTAGTTACTATAAAACCTTCTTTCGCCCGACGTTTTTTAAAGTCTAAGCGGTGCAACTATGCAGTAGTTCTGACACAGCTACTACTTTGAAGTATTCCTTTTTATATTTCATTGGAGATCTCTGATTTCTATATGATCGTTAATCCGTTAATAGCAGCACATGCTTTTTCTATGCGTCTGATTTCATCGTTTCATTTGATGAGATACTGCTACCAAGGTATATGAACTAGTCTACTAATTTCAGTGGCTTGTTATTTAATGATGAGGTGACACTATCGTAATTATAACATTTGGACTCTAATTATCTGAGATCACCTTATTGTAGTGATTTACACACTTAGAAAAAGATTATTGGTTTACATTCTCATTCGCCAATCAGTCTAAATTGACAGTAAACCACTTAGAAATAACTATAGATTTTTACAAATATCATACAGAAAGTAATTATTTCATTGCACCAATGACTGCACTGTTTAAATGAAGTAGAAGACGAGGGTGTTTCACAACAAAACGGCAATTAAAAGAGTTAAAAAAATTTCTATGTCTAAAAATTGATAAAGGCTTAAAGAGAACTTTTTGTTTGGCCCAGTTCTAAAATCCTGACGTACATATATAATTTGCTCCTTACCTTTTCTTTTTATAACGCATAATGTAGATATGGGTAAAGGGAAAAAGATCCGCTAAGCTGCACACACACGCGCGTGCGCGCGCACACACCAGGGCAACGGTGCGGATCTTCAGTGAAACCTCTCTGCATTTTTACTTCGTACTGCTTAGGTCGAAATCTTCATTGGTTTATATAATTTTTTGGACGCCCAAACAAAATTCGTAGTGAAACCACCCACCTACAAGTTGTTCGTGCACACCCTTGCTGTTTACGTGCCACTTCCGTTAAGGCACAACCTACGTGCTGTTTACTTTACGAAACAGGTGCACTCTGCAAAAAACTAATATGGTATTTCCGTTGGGGAAGAAAGTCTTCTTTACTTCAGGAAACAAGTGCATTTCCTTGTATACTTATGCGACATGTCAAAAGGATCTTTCAGTCAACATCCAACTATAGGAACTTACATATTTTGAAACAACGTTATTACCTTGTATTCATATTGATATTTATCGTGTACAATGAAATAATTTTCTTAGGTTTCTTTAGTTGCTTTATTATTGATGTAATTTTAAAGCTAGACATGGTCTTAATTTTATATCCATTTGTTGAACTCAACAGAATCTTTAAACGTATTTAGAAAATTGAATATGTATAAGGAAACTGAAAACTTTCTTTTCTGACACCAAAAGAATTATCTTTTCACATATCGACATTTTGTTGTGATTTTTACGGACATAGGAAAATCAAGCCTTAGAAACATGCTTAGCTTACGTTTGTAGTACAAGCTATGATCAGCCAGGGTACTATAAATCTCGCTGATGCTCATCAAATCAACAGTGTATATATATATATATATATATATATAAGTCTGAGTGTATTTTAGCAGCAGATTTTCTTGTTGGCATATTTTAATACAGATTGCAAAGAGTTGGAGGATATATATATATATATATATAGAGAGAGAGAGAGAGAGAGGAGAGGGAGACAGAGAGAGATGGGTTGGAGTAGGTGAAGGATTTTACGCAAATAACAGATATATAAAATATAAATTAAATAATTATCATAATCGTTATCAAGTCGTGCTTTTCACGGAGTTTCCTGACCCCCACCCCCATCTCTCTCTCTCTCTCTCTCTCTCTCACACACACACACACACACACACACAAACACACACTTTCAATCCGTCCCTATTGTCCATAGATGATAGTGGGGGACTGTTTAGATAGTATTTGAAATATGTCAATTCACATTTCATTGCAAAATTTCAGTATGTCGGTGTTTCTTTATTTCGCAACTAGAAAAAAACAAATTAATATTAATAATGAATCGTAACTTGAAAACATTTATATATATTAATTCATTTGTATTATGAATAGTTGATAGAAACTATATTCCCTTTTTTACGAATCATTATTACCATTAAATACTTTAAATCTTATAAGTGTAAGTAAAATAACTAAATCATTAAATAACACAGCAAATATTCACATGACGTAAAACCAACCAACCAACCAACCAACCAATTCAAATTGAAACTTAAAGAAAAAAAATCTGCACCGTTTTATATAACATGAAAATACCCGACTATGATTAAGAATTTTTTTCAATGATATTTATGGGAACAAATACACATAATCGATCTGACTTAATTTCTTGATGGAATCAGTCTTAGATTTACCGTCTCCAAACACTTGTTATAAGACTTTCGTAAGTATTTCTCGACTTTATCACTGCACCGTTTCTTTGGCTCAAAACTTCAAGACGTAGATTCCGTTATCTGTGCTATTCACATTTGTCATTCTGTGCCCGAGATTGATGGTCTGCTGCGTCTATTATACCGATTTCTCCGTCTCTGGAAAATCTTCCCGTCTCATCCTCTATTGGCACGAGAAATGCACGCTATCACAGCCAAACAGCTACTCCTAAATATTCCAATGATTTGATCTATGAATTGCTGCTTGCAAGAAGGAACCCGTCTAAGAAAAAAAAATGCACCAAATGTGATGGACCAATGTCCTTCAAAAATTAAGTGTATCTTAAAAGAAAAATATCTTAATATTAACTGTTACATATCCTCAGTAAGACAAAACTATATATGCACACGTCAACAACAAAAAAGAAAAATATATGTCGTCGGGGTTGGTGAAAAGCTACAAGCAGACCAAGAACTGTAAAAACGTATCTGCAATACTGCATATACATCTCGTAGTTTGAGACACTTGGTACATCGTTTTTCAACTTTCTTTAAGCTGAATGGAGTCTTTGTGGTGTTGTAATTAACACGTTTAACTGTGATATCGAAATAAGCGAGTTTCAATATCAGTCGCACAAATACGTTTACATTTGGACAAATATTCCTGAGAAAAGTTTCAAATTTTTAACCACCTAGAAGCCATGGGTTAAATGGCAAAGTTAGTTTTCTTCTATAAGAATTGCTTTCATATTTAATAACCTACTATTTATTGAACAACCCATCCTCAAAGAGAACAAAACTAGACGAAAAATCTTAGAAGTGGTGGTGATTTGGTACAACATTGTATACGATATGGTTCCGCAAAAACTGTCTTCAAATGTACAAGCTATCCCGTGAAGTCATAAAGTTTATCGAAAATACAATGAAAACTGGAGAGTCAAACAGACAGCAGTTAGAAAAATCTTAACAGTTAAAATAGAGAGGTGGATCGTCCAGGGAGAATTGTTCTTTCCATTACTATTTGTAAAAGCAATTATGTCACTCAAAAACTCCAAAAATCATAAGAATATATCAGCCACCTAATGTACATGGACGACATCAAACTGTTTGCCAAAAACGAAAATCACTTGGAAACCCCAAATACAAGCAGTAAAGATATTCATTAAAGATGTAGGCATGGAATTAGGCATGAAAAAAAGTTTTAAGCTAATGGTGAAAAACGGAAATCAAAAAATGACGGTAGGAATACAACTATCAAATCCAAAAACATTGAGAACGTTTGAGAAAAGAACACTTACAAATACTTGGAATATTAAAAGGGGTCACCATCAGACATGCGTGGATGAGAGAAAAGTTTTTTTTAAAAAAGAATACCTAAGGAGAATGAAAAAACATGACGAAACCAAACCACATAGCAGAAATTTAAACAAAGTGAAAAATACTGGGCTGTCCCTCTCGAAAGATACTGGGGACCATTCTTAAAGTAAACAGGGAAATAACTTCAACAAATTGATAAAAAAAAAGAAATCTTATGACGATGCATAAGGCTTTATAACCCAGACATCATATAGGCAGACGATGTGTCAAAAAAGGGAGGAGGAACAGGACTCGCCAGTATTCAAATTAACGCCACGGCATAGATAGAACGACTTGAAGACTACATAAAAAAGTGCGTAAGAAAAAACATAAGAGTGACCAGAAACAAAACAAAAACATAAGGATCAACGGAACGACAATAACAAGAAAACAAAAATGGGAAGTAAAACAATTGCACGGATATTTTAAGCAACAAACACGTGAAATCTTACATCAGAAGACAATGATATGGCTAAAAGAGGGAATTCTTTCAACAGAAATTGAATCTCTTCAAAACGTTACCATAAAGAAAAACTATGTGAAAACAAAAATAAAAAAGCAATAAAATAGCAAGTGTATCTTATGTGGTGATAGAGACGAAACGATCAAGCATAGAATAAGCGAATGCAGGAAATTAGCGCAAAAATTGTACAAGACTAGACACGACTGGGTGGGGAAGGTAATCCACTGTGATTTGTACAAAAAAATGAAATTAGACCATACGAACAAAGCATAACCCAGAATCAGTCCTAAAGAATGAGACGCTTAAAATTCTCTGAGATTTTGTGCAGCAAACAGATCACCTAATCTTGACCAGGCAACCAGACATTGTGATAGTCAACAAAACAAAGAGAATCTGCTGAATAGTGGACTTTGCTGGCCCGCTGACCATAGAGTAGAATTAAAAAAGGTAAAAAGAGGGATAACAATGTAGACCTTGTTAGAGAACTGAAGAAGCAATGGAACCTGAAGGTGACAGTGATAGTAATTGTAGTTGGTGCACTTGGAAAGATGCTCAAATGATAGATAAAGGGACGGGATGATTTAGAAATCAGAGGACAAGTAGAGACTATACAGATTACTTCATTACAAAGATCGGTCAGAATACGGAGAAAAATCGTGGAGAATCGAAGAGACTTGTTGTCACTTAAACTCCAGTGAAAAACAGTCTGCTAACAATGGTGTGAAATACTCTCAAAGTTTGTATAATAATAAAAATAATTAATAATAAAGATCGTCAGCCAGTGAAAGAAAATCAGCCTCCGCTGATGTAAAATAATTCTAATGAATAATAATAATAATAATAATAATAATAACAATAATAATAAGCTAAATACCAAATTTGAAATTATTTGCAGATATACTTATATATATATATATATATATATATATATATATATATATATATTTCGTGATTACGAAGCTGAACATTATAAACTTTACTAGGTATAGAAGTTAACGTTATGACACAATAGTTCTTGGTGATTCCGAGATGACCTTTCGTAAAGAAAGGGAGAATTCAGCATTTTTTCCATCTCTTTATCGTAATCCGTGTGTATATGGCGTCGCAAAATTGAAGTTTTAAGTCATCGAATTTCCTTGTCTTCCCTACAAATCGTGCAGTGATTTGGTTGGTGATCAAAATCACTAATGAGTTGCATAGGAAGCTGGAACAATTTCCGAATGAGCTCCGTTAAGGAGGGCTATTTATGGTATTCTGGAGAAGACCATCATGCACACGTGGGTGAGTCCATTCCGTGGACTATGATTGGTTACTGGTCTATGTGTTGGTGTATATATATATATATATATATATATATATATATTAGGATCATTAAAAAAAGTTTCCAGACTTTTTCGTATGGACACTTTTATTGATAATACACACATGAAACTCCAGCCCCCTTCGAAGTTATCTCCTCTGGCTACAATGCACTTGTTTTACCGTTCTAACAACTTCTGGAAGGCTCCATGGAAGTCCTCTTGTGCGAGTTTGTCAATGACCTCTACCACAGCCTCTTTCATCTCCTCAATTGTCTCATTACGACAGCCCCTGAGCTTTGGGAATAACCAAAAGTCACTGGGACCAAGGTCTGGGCGATAGGGAGGCTGAGGAACTGTCTTGATGCCCATCTTGATCAAAAAGTCTGTGACAAGGATAGAGTGTTGGACTGGTGCATTGTTCTGGTGGAAATGCCACTGACCCGATTTGAAGAGTGCTGGCCTCTTCCCAGGGAATCTCTTCCTGAACCCCCTTAAAACCTCAACATAGTAACCGTAACCGTTTGGCCAATCAACTCTGGTGTATTGACTTCCTTACTCCTCCCACACCTCTAATCATCCCTCACAGACTCCCTGCCTTCTTTAAATCTCTTATGCCACTCAGAAACTGATGCTCAATTCATGCAAGATGGTCGAAAAGCATTTTGAAGCATTCCATACGTTTTGTGGCGGCATTTTTTCCAAGTTTAAAACAGAATTTTATTGTATATGGTTCTTCTAAAGTGTCCACACGTCCAGATTGCATTTTTGAAATTCACCAGCTTTGACAATCAGACGCCACCATTGCGTGAGAGTAATGGCTTCTGGGCGGGGGGAAGAATTTTGTCAGGCTTGAGTGGTTGTGTTGGAGTAGTCTGGACAATGTCCAGGTGGTTTTCGCTTGCGTCAGTGTGGGTGGTTGAGCTATGTCATTTGATGGTGGGTATGTCGACGATTATGTTCCACTGATCATAGTTTGCGGCACTGGTGTATTGGGTTCCTGGTATCCACTAGTGCCTGGAGCGGGCTCGGGAAAAGCACTATGAATAGGAATCTGCGATTCTGCAAGCTGATCCTACTTAACCATCCAATCCTCATCCGGTATTAGCGATTAGGGAGGGTTTCAATGATTCGGTTTGTCGTTTCCGATCAGCGAGTCCTCAGAAGTTGTATTGAAATTTTTTGCCCTTTTTAAACCGGGCATAGGGTGTGCAGTGCGGTTGCATCCTTCTATCAGGCGGACGTTGCGTCGAGACAGACTTATCTCACTGTTTTAGACTGCGGCTATCCATTTTGTGAGCGGTTCGTATAGTATGGTTTGGGTTTGTATGAAGTCACACAACCGGCAGTGGAGTAATAGTGGAGCAGGGGATAGCCCGATGTTTTGGATGGGCGTATTTCTCTATTGGAGGATAGCTCTTGCTGCACGGTCATTGTCCAAAGACGTATGGGGTCCTGTATTGCCATTTACTATTCTTTTAGCCGCCTTGACGGCGATCTCTGCCTGGCTGCTTGATTGACAGTTAGCGAGAAATGATAATCTGTGTTTTACAGTCCAGTCCTCCAGAAACTGTCATCACTGCTTAATTCCTCCAGGGCGCCCAAAGTTTGGAATATGTCTCGGCAGATTAAGATAAGCTTTGAGGTGGAGCGATAAACGATAGGGATGGATAGAGAACGAAAGTCTCTGAAATCCGTGTTAGCAGCATGACTTGATGATATATATATATATATATATATATATATATACCTCATTTTTAAAAGCGTCTGCTTTATTCCACCACATGAAAGCATGAACCGTATCTTGCTTCTCTAAGTCATCATTTGTTTATAAGGGTTTAAATTCTACACGGGGGTACTTCTTCAAACCAAGCAGTTTTTCTGTTTTTAATTTTTTTTATAAGTATTTAGCGTCTTCCACACTATTCGTGATTGTCTACCTTCCTCCACGTTTCTTATTTTATTGATCTGACCTTGAATATATTCATTTTGTTCTTTTTGGTATGTGTTAGTTCTCTTTGTTGCTTTTGAAATTTCTGCGCGTTGGCATTTGTAGGTTTTTTTTTTATTACATCAGGACACTTTTTTTTACGTCATCTCATTTTTTCCTAACTGTGTCTCTCATTAAACTTAATTTTTGGCTCTTAGTTTTGTTGGTATGCTTTCTGCTGCTGTTTTCGTGTGGACATTGAATTGGTTTTCGTATTCTTCATACGGATTATGTATTTTGTATATCTATTGAAGAGTATCGAATTTGTTTCTTGCAGTTAACGTATGTAAATGGTTATATCTCTATTGGTAAGTCAATAC